>OX438802.1:22137661-23337661 GCA_949316475.1 Hypomecis punctinalis | reverse complement strand
TCTATAGTGAACCATCTATGTTGGTTCCCATCGTAAAAATCATAATAAATTTCAGCATTTACTCCCGTATCTTCATCAGTGGCAGTAATACTGGCTACATACGTTCCAGCAGGTGAAAGTTCAGTTAAAATTGCTGAATATTCAGATTTTTCAAAAACAGGTTCATGGTCGTTCACATCATTTACATGGATAATTAAAAAAGATGTTGAAGTTCGAGGCGGTGATCCTTTATCAGTAGCAACAACGGTTAGATTATATTTACTTATTTCTTCTCTATCTAAAATTCCATTGACATGAACAATATAAACACTAGAAGAATTTTCTAGCCTAAAGTGATTTAATTCGTTACCTGTCACTATACTTATGGTTGTAATTCCGTTCAGTCCAGCATCTTGGTCAGTCACTGTGATTGCAGCTACTAGAGATCCATTTTTAGCATTTTCATCAACAGTTGCAAAGTTAGCCGTGGAAGGAACATAAGTAAACGTTATAACAGGATCGTGGTCATTAGCATCGATGAGATTGACAGTAACATAGGTTCTGGCATCTTGCCGTGGCACACCATGATCTTTTGCAATAACTGTCAAAACACAAGTCATATTGCATGTTGTGTTACTGCAATATTTCGGACAGTTCAACTTTTTTGCCGTTGTTATCACTCCGGATTCCGGATCTACTGCAAATTGTTTCTCAGTGTCAGTTACTTCATATGTTATTTTACTGTTATCTCCTAAGTCACTGTCTGTAGCCGTAACTTTCAGTACAGTAGTACCCGGTGGAACACTTTCATTCAAAGAAACTGAAAAATCGCTCTGATCGAATATAGGAGGATTATCGTTCACATCCAGTATGCTTACATTTACTTGAAGGTATCCATACTTAGGCGGGTTTCCTCCATCCCTGGCAGATATATTTAGGATATAAAAATCTGTCGTTTCACGATCTAGTTTTCCAGTAGTTTCTAAATGCAAGTATGACGTTTGTCCGCTCGGATTTACCGTGACATTGAGTCGAAATTTGCCTTCGCTATCCCCATCTACTATACGATAATCATTAGCAATACCATTCTCACCCAAATCCTTATCAGTTGCGGCATCTAGCAATAACTTAGTTCCCGCCGCCGCGCTTTCCGAAAACGCGACTGCTATGCTCGGTTCAGGAAACTCCGGATAGTTATCATTGACATCAGTAACCCGCAACCTTACTTCAATAGGGTAAGTCGGCTGGCTAGACAGGACCACAAACGCATAACGGTCCACGGCTTCCCTATCAAGAACGGCATTAGTCTTAATTACACCAGTAACCGGATCTAAAGTAAACTCTTTCGGTGGTTCGTTGAACCGATACGTGAATCCTGGTTTTATAGGAATTTTGCCAACAAAGGTTCCGGCGGGTTGCTCTTCAAGCACTGAAAAGTCGACGCCGGTATCGACGGCGCGCGACTGCATCTGCTCGGCGGCAGCCCAGGCGAGCAACGCCAGCGTGACCAGCGCCACGTGCCATCGCCCCATCCTCCTCATGACACCGATAAAAACATTGCAGGGTTGATTCCTCGTCAGCGAAAGTCGACTCGCGCCGGGAGCGATCGCTGTGTCCCGTTCGCGCAATGTAGCGCGCTCGCTCGCGTCAGGTATGCAGCATGGCCGCGACGACCTGCGCGCGCACGAATATCTCACGGAGAGTGCGACCCGCCGCGGTTGCGCCTACGCCGTCACATTCATTCGTAAACACACGTGACACTACACTATCCACACTTGTTTATCCGTCGTATCCGTTTATGTTCACTCGGGAATAAGTCACTTCACTGTCACAAGTTGGGTTGTTGCACTTTGGGGGGTGTTTTTAGTGATGTTTTGTTTCTTTTGACAGTTGCTACGAGAACGCGAAGCGGCATGCGGGCAGCGTCGGGGCCGGCGCGGCACTGCAGGCGGAGGCTCGCGCGGAGTCCGCGCCCCCCGCCCCCCGCACGACGCGCCCGCCGCCCCGCGCCCGCCTCGCAGCTTTGAGAGCTCCCACTGTGGCAGCGTGATGATGATGCCGAGATAATGGCTGCCGAAGGATTTTACTATTTATTGTTCGATACGAGTTCACCATTCCGAGAAAAGCTCACGGGAGCGCACAGGTTGGGTTATGGAATATTTTTGGTGTTCGTCATTAAAAATGCTATAAAATAATAGTTCTATTTTGTCAAAACGTTTACTTTAATTGCTTAATAGTAATAAATATGATACACGCAAAAAAATAATTGTTATATGTTATACAATTTTAACCATATGCAGTACAAAATATAATGTTACAAATTGTAAATAATTGCCAAAAATTTGTGCTACTTTACATCATCCAAAAACGTATAATCTATTGTTACAAATAATAATATATACCTTAATTATGACTAAAAAAAATCCATATCAGTTCATTTTAGAAAATATATTTTTTAGCAAAAAAAACATGGCGTAGCGCCTAGCGCGCGTTGAAGTCTAATGTATGATGCGCAGACGAACGCGTAGCGGATTCTAGAACAAAGCTCTACGAGTTAAAACTAAATAAATACTGATTAACAAACCGGTACTCTGCTTGTATTTCACCTTCTGTAATTAGGAAAATTTATTTAGCCGTTTTATTTGTTTTCTTGTTTATAATTAAGTATGATAGATTGTAAGAACTCACTGGTTATGAGTTTGGTTTCAAACTTAGAAAGCTTAAGCTTATGTTCACGTTCTGTCCAGTGACATTTAATATGATAATGTTAATATTAGTTCAGATTCTAATTCTAATTACCAGCAGTAATATTGTAGTAAAAAACACTAACTAAATATTCATTTAATTTTTTCATTTTATTAATTAGTTCGCCTACACTATGTACATCAACACATTCACTATACAAAGCTTAGCATAGTAAATACACAGAGTCAAATGTCACAGTAATTACAGGCGAAGAGAATTTGCAAAAATTAAATTATTATTATTATTTCTAATTAATAGCTTAATTTAAATACAATTATTTATAATCACATTTACTATGTCAAAATATCTCTTCACATACATCTAATCAAAAATTAAAAAATAGACAAAATAGACAGACAGACAGACAGACAAAACTCTTTATTTACAACCACAATTTGAAAAATAAACACTATTTACATATATACGACAAAAAAATATGAAAATAAAATACACCATGTTCTTTAATTTTTTCTACTAAATAGTTCAATAAATAGTTAAATAGTTTAAAATGATAATTACAATTTGAAATAATACAAGTATAACTCTTTACATTCACACAAAAGTATACACATTATTATTTTTTACTTATACATATAAGTATACAATTCCATCTGCCGGCTTTATTTGACAACTTTAATTACAGAAAGCTTTGCGCACCGAGCTTATTGTCGTGTTTTGCAACCTTCTAAAGTAGCGAGCTTTAGATACGAAAGCTTCCTCTAAAGGCTTGCGTGGCGTTTTCGTAAAGTTCCGAGAGATGGCGTTAATTGTTGAAACTGTAAACGCTTGCTTGGTCGAATCGTGCAACTAGAAGGCTGTAATAATACAAGCTGCGGATACCCCAATCCTGACTTAAGCTCTCTTAACAGCTGCGATTGAGTTATCCGTAGCATGTAACTAATATCACAGTTGTTTGATTCGACCTATCTACCGAATATAGCCTCACGTACAGCTTAATAAAAGTCTTTATCTTAAATTAATTTTATTAAGTTTTTCCTATGTTATTGTCTGTTTTCCATCAAGTTAATAATTACGTAACATCATCAACTAATAAGATAATATAGTACAGAAAATGTACGCTGTTGTGTACTACTAGCGATTTTGTTACGTTTTTATAGTCGTCTGAATAAAGGAAATGTTGGACGAAAATAAGGAGCGCAATTTTAACCATGCTCACGAAAGAACCATTTATTGACTTCAAACTGACTAAGTGGACTTCAAGCAATGGATGCAAACCGCTTCTAGTCGGTTTTATGACAAAAAATGTAGATGAGCAGCTTGCTCTAAAATGCTTTAAAATTGAAATACTAATAACAGTAATGACTCTAAAATGTATTCAATAAAAAAATCCTGCATAGTTGCTCAAAATTTTGCATTTACTAATGATAGAGAATGCGTGATATTATGAAATCCATACCATCTATCTATTAGCCATAGTCGTCCATTTTTGAACATATTAAGTCCCCATAGATCTTCAAAAAGAACAGTTTACGTCTATCGCGACTCTAGGTATTGGTAGCGTCATCAATTCTCTTCGTGCGTGGGCGTCCTATGCTGCGCTTGCCGGTAAATGATGGTCTCCATTCGAGAACTTTTCGACCCCATCAGTCTTAGTCCTCCATGCTATGTTATTGAAAATCATTTAAAAATAATCCTGGCTTCCTGCAAAACGAAGCGAAAGTACCAATTAACTTTCCAATCAAGCCCACGCAAAATAATTCAATGGCAGAGAATTTGGAAGGAAATGGAGAAAATCCACGAAAATCACGTTTTCTATTTAAAGAAATGTTTTCAGTAAAGTTTGATAAATTACGAGCTCTTAATATATGTCAATCGATATTTCTATATCGACTTCACCTAAGTGTACTTTTTGTTCCTTGCATGGGTGTTAGATAGCAAGATGAATGTTTTATTGTTCACACTAGAGATAAAACTCTTCCAGGCAACCTCCTTTGAAGGGAGATAAACGTACTAGAAGATAGAAACGACGGGGTGTGCTTTGATAACAAAAGAATATTAAAAAAGTGTAATCAGTCTAAGCTTAGCTAGAAATTCAAGAAATCTCATTAAGCTTTTGTCCTGATCTTAATTACTTTGTTAGTGTAATCTTTACCAATATTATAAATCCGAAAGTTTGTTTGTTATCTACTATTTTACGCAGCAACATAGCAACAGATAGATTTGATTTTCGACATATATGAATACAAGGTTATTTCTAATCAATTAGCATCATTTTAGGGGCTTATTCTGTACATGAAATCTAACAACTTTTGTCTAAACTAAAAAAAAAACATCTGTTCCATACATTTGGTCACGGGTGAACTGTATTTTTATTTCGAGTTTTGACAAAAGTCGCAGAACAAAAGTTGTTAGTTTTGATGTCCAGAATAAGCCCCTAAGAGGATGCTAATTGATTAGAAATAACCCTGTATACATATATGCTAAAAATCAAACCAATATCAGGAGGTCATAAACCGAACTCTGAACCGTGAGGTCGTCGAGAGAGGGTCAAAGAATTAAATAAAATTTGACCTGCCAGCTAATTCTCTACAATAAATAAATATAAATAGGTCCCGGGAAGGATATTGAGAAGACTAAGATCGTATTACTATTACCCTGGGATCCATCCTTGTTGCCGACCTCTCCGAATTGTATTTATCACAACAATTATGGCCTTTTTAAATTGGTTGGACTTAGGAACAAATAAGAAATTATGGGTGAACTGAGAATATTTAAATGATAAGATGAACAACATTTTTAATTTCGACTTCTGTTACGGACGTTTAACTGGCAACGTCACTTAATAAGGCTACTCTTTTAAGTATGTTTTTTGACCGACGAACCACCGGAGTATAGAATTCGACGCGTATATTTTTTTTAATGTATAACCACGCATAGCTTTTTTCATAGTAGTCCGATTTCATTTCCGTAAGATTCTTTTTTATTGGAAAGAATATACTTTGAAATTGGTCCCATTTAAATTTTATCGTATTCGGCTAAGCCATTTTTGATAAATCAACAATAATGTGAAAAATGCTACATCGATCCGTGTGTAATATTTCCGATCTAGCGATCCGCCCCGGCTTCACACAGGTGTATGATACATAAAAAAAATATTGGGGGACATCTTACACACGGTCTCTAAACAAAGCTTGTAACATGGCTGCCAGCGACTGATATACTACATATACATATTTTTAAATACATACTTATATAGAGAGTATCTACTCGTAAATACACCCAGACACTGAGCAAACACCTATGTTCGCCACATAAATGCTTGCCCTAGGTGGGGATCGAACCCACGCCTCTTTGATCCAGAAGTCAGGTTCATTAACCACTGAGCCACCAAGGCAGTCACATATAAAGCTTCTTCTTGAATTACTCTATCTGTAAAAAAAACTGCATCAAAATCCGTTGCGTAGATTTAAAGATATAAGCATACATGGGGACAGACAGCGGGAGGCGACTTTGTTTTATATACTATGTAATTATGATTCTATACAAGGGCGAAGTCGGTCATGCTATGTTTTGCGATAAAATAATTATTTTATGTACGTTACGCGATTACTCCACCAATTGTGAACCGATTTCGATGATTTTTTTTTTTTGCTAGGAAGGTACAGGCAATTTTCTAATATTTCATCGATTCAAAAACGACTCAGCCAGAGTCGTTTTTGGAAAATCAACAGTAATGTGAAAATTACTACATCAATGTCACATGATCAGTGCAAACTATTCGAATTCTGTTCACGGTTGAAGTCGTTTATGTTATTTTTGGCAAACATTATTGTGGTTGCGAGTTAAATGAAATTATTAATAAGTCCAATTCAATTGTAGTCTCAAACAGACGCAAGTTTGTCTCCGCCTATCTTTAGCATTTCTTACATACATTGCATACTTATTGACAGAAGATGAACATTTTAGTTTAATTTACCTACGCTAAGAAAAAATGCCCAGTCAATGCCTACACCTATATCCACAGAAATCTGAATTTAATTCGTTATCTAAACTTCAACATGATATAGATACATAATGTGAAAACTTACCGAAAAGTTACTGCATCAGTTTGATGTGACTCAGCCAGTGTTGTGGGTGCTGCTTAGTAGTTGGTTGAGTAATTTAAATGTAAAATCATACGGAAATGTTCAACTAAATAAATAGCGTAGACAAGTGCCGTAGCGTAGTTCTTCGTCGTCGTTTCGGTGATAGAACGTCCACTGTTTAATACAGGCCTCATCACACCCAAATAAGACTGAGTAGAAGCTACTTGCATCCAATGCAATCCTGCGATATTAATGTAGTCATCCGTTATTTTTTTGGGTGGACCACCTACGCTGCGTTTGCCGATACGTGGTCTACACTAGAGATTTTTTTTGAGCCAAACAGTCATCAGTTCCCCGCACGTCGTGCCCTGCCTACTACCATTTTAACTTGCCAAACTTAGGTTCTTCTACGAATAAAGCGTTTTTTCATAATACGAGTACTTACTTATACACATTACATTCCTGTATCACATTACATTAAAATATGAATAAATTACTGATCAAAAAATATCACAACTACGCACTCGCAATACGAGCATACTAGTTCTGCGTTGTCCTTTAAAATCATATTGATCGTCAATTCGGCACCTCTAACCTTACCAGCGCCTTACCAAAAGCCAGCTTAGTTAAAAATAGCCTTGTTCTGATACCTAGTACCTACATTTTATATTGGCACACTTGTTGCACGCTTGACGTCACCCCCCCTTTCCAGCTAGCCGTGCGCTGGTACCAGGGGGCGCGCCCCTAGTGGGTCGCTGCTGACGTAAGACCTTACATTCATGAATGAGTTGGAGCCCAGGCCATCATGGACCGACTTATAATAAGCCCGCACATGTAGATTCACATAGAACCTATAGGTAACTATTGTTGGTGTTGTTTATTGCGTCTGAACCACCGACGCGGGGTTGTGACTCGGAAATCAATAACTCTCGGTAGCCCGTGAGTGCTATAAGTGCCCGTTTGTTCACTGGGGCTTTTTATTCTAAAAATTTCACTCACTCTTTAGACAAAGATGTGTGGCAATAGTTTTTTTGTGTTATTTGAAGTAATTGATCGATTGTTGTTAATAATTGTACCTACTACATTTTAAAGAATTTGTTTCGCTCGTGCTGAGCACCATATTATTATATAATTATAATGAATGTAAATAATCGTGCTAAATATAGTAATAGTATGGTCAATGATAGTACGCATGCCAATATTCCGGAATAAGGTTCTAAATGAGGGTTTCATCGAAACCAAATGTCTTGTGGCCATACCCTACCCTACCAGCCTTTTTATTAGTCCACTGCAGGACGTAAGCCTACCCATGAAAGGTGATTGGGCCATATCCACCACGCTGGCCCAGTGCGGGTTGGTGGATTCACATACGCCATCGAATTTCTTCTACGGACTTATGCAGGTTGCCTCACGAGGTTTTCCTTCACCAAAAAGCCAGTGGTGTGGAATTCCGTACTTTAGTTCCAAGGAAACACGTAGGTACGGGACCAGGATTTGAACCCACGACCTCAAGAATGACAGTCCAATACAACCACTAGACCACCACGGCTATTGTCTATATGTCTTCTGGGATACTGTTCAATTTCCAAGCTAAGCTGAGCACCTAAAATGACAGCATGTACAGCCACATACCAACTGCAGTCTATGACTATCTCCTGCATAAAACTTGCATCCAGTATCCTGCGATATTAATGTAGGCATCCGTTCATTTTTTGGGTGGACCACCTACGCTGCGTTTGCCGATACGTGGTCTACACTAGAGAATTGTTTGAGCCAAACAGTCATCAGTTCCCCGCACGATGTGCCCTGCCTACTACCATTTTAACTTGCTAAACTTTGGTTCTTCTACGAATAAAACGTTTTTTCATAAGTAAGTATTACATTACATTCCTGTATCACATTACATTAAAATATGAATAAATTACTGATCAAAAAATATCACAACTACGCACTCGCAATACGAGCATACTAGTTCATATAATTAGAAGCGACTTGCATCCAGTGCAACCACACTGCAACACTTTGATTCTAATCATGTCACCTGACAGTCTTGGTAGTTCTGTCAGCAGTGTCTCATGTTGAGCTTGTCGGATCACTCGGATATAATCTACTCACAATAAAAATATTTATATTTTGCCCGTAGTAACAAATTAATAGTTTAAAAATCCCTAGAAGAACACGCTTATTTCATTTCGTGGCCTTTCTCACAAGTGAAAACACGACTATGATACGATATTCCATCACGGAATAGGCACTGGGTCCATCTTCCGGCTTCATCATCAGAGCTTGAAACCTAATCGTGGTCAAAGTTCATTGCAAGAATTTTCTAAGAAATCCAAAACAGCTATGATACGATTTTCCATTATGAAGTTCCAGTTCATATCTTCCGGCTCCATTATCAGATCAGTTCGACAATACCATATTATTGTATTGTCATCGGAACTACATACAGCTGCCAATTTTCATTTTGCTGCGACTCTTGGAAGATGGTTAAATTAGTTACCTTAGATTCCATTACATAGTTACATACAGGTCGACCTAAGAAAAGTGTGTTAAAAACGAACTAACTGAATCTTATAAGCCTAAAATCACGACCTAAAATTAACCTACTAAAAGTTATACTAAAATAAAACAAATCTGAAAGCCCCGTGGCATAGGGCAACTATTCAAAATCCTGGCAGCATTGCCTCGCTTAATAGCAATACTTGTTAGCTTTAGGCCAAAGTAGATGCCAGCATTCTGGAGACGTGTCACGTGACAATTTTTTAAATCTTTTTTTGTTTGGGGAGTTTTATCGATTTTCGACCATGTCACTCCCATAATTAACATTATGTACATTTAAATACTAGGTGCCTGCTCCTCCATAGAGAAACAGGTATATTCGTACCAGCCTCTTGGCTCTCTCCGATGATGATGAAGCCAAGAAACTGTTACAAGCTCCTACGTTAATGTCACTAATATCTAGAAGATTTTGGCGAATCGCTTCGTTCCGGACACATTCAGTCAGGACATGGTAGACGTCCTCAACTTTGTCACATTCTGTACAATTAGGTGTGTCTGACAAGCCCATCATGAATTTGAACGCGTTTTACGGGATATGTTCAGAACGAAGTCTCATTAATGTCACACCTGTTGCCTGCACATAGGCAACCTTTAAAACCATGGAGAAGGCTCACATTGGAGTGTTTTGTACCAAATGCCGCTCGTCAAAATACTCCCACCATTGACGCTTACATTGTTCTTTTAATTCACTTAGCAGCTCGCTGTACAGCGGCAGATGGTAGATTGGAGCTCCATCTTTTAAAACGTGCTTTGCTGCTTTGTCAGCCTCCTGATTTCCCATGATGCCCACATGGGGGCCAATAAATAATATATATGATAACATATTTTACTAACCGACTACCTTTTCGCGAGTATACACATTAGTTCAGTTTGAAACGAGACACGCTTACAATTTTCATAAAAACGTCCCAAAAGGAAAAACATAAAAATAAAACCTTGATTCGGATAATTGAAAGGTAAATCAAATTTCAAATAAGCGTACAAAGGAAAGAACAAAATAGGAAAATGTTTATTAGGCCTACATAAAAATATAATTTGCAAAAGTGGGCCTCATTTCACAAACATGGCGGCTTTTAGTCCGGCTTCAGTGGAGACTTGGAAAGCTATAAATAGTCGCAGATAGGAGGATCCGATCCATTTTGTCGGCATTATTTGTTTTCCTCTATATATGGGTCTCGTAACAATAGACGCCTTCAAGATCCATCTGCCCTCGTAATCTCGAGCTTTACGGAGCTCTATTCTGTAACCTACATACTTCATCCATGTCATTTTTATTACTTGATTACACATGAACTAAATCGTATCATTGAGGTGACTGCCTCGGTGGCTCAGTGGTTAGTGAACCTGGCTTCTGGATCAAAGAGGCGTGGGTTCGATCCCTACCCAGGGCAAGCATTTTTGTGATGAACATAGGTGTTTGCTCTGTGTCTGGGTGTTATTCAGTTACTATCTATATAAGTATGTATTTAAAATATGTATATGTAGTATATCAGTCTCTGGCAGCCATATCACAAGCTATGCTTAGTTTGGGGTCAGAGACCGTGTGTGAGATGTCCCCCAATATTTATTTATTTATTTTATTTAAATGTAGTACAAGTAGAAAGAAATAAATCACATAGGTAAGAAGAACATTGCTATGCATAATTCAAGCATAAACCTATAAATAAAGAAAAGAAATAAAACCATTTTTAATAATAAAAATAGACAATTTAAAAATGAATCACAGACGTTAGTTCTGTATAAATATTTGAGGAAAGCTTACAATACTATCAATCAAGTTTCATTCAATAATAATTGTATCATAACCACTTAATTACTTACGACCATCGACTTGGCATTTTTGCTGTCTTACGACACAAACAAGTACACTGAGAAAACGTTTTTGTAAAGATTCAGTTATTAAAAATCGATAATACACATACAAGTAAATACATCAAACATATATTGTTTAAAATATTGCAAAAGATATGTCACTCGATTGTCACCTTAAGTTCAGAATAAGGATATTCCTATATAACGCTATTAATCCGCCCTTTCTATTTCAGAACACTATTGGAACTGAAATAACCTTTTTAGTTCTAAAAATAGTCCTCACTGGTTATAAATACCACACATTTTCACTTGTGTCGAGTAAACTGTCTGACATTGTTATAATAAAGGACAATGAAAGCACTTCAGACGTAGTAGGCACTTTGCTCACATTGGACTTTGCCTTTTCAACAAGTACTTTAGGGTGAAACTCTCAACAATGAAAGTCTAATAAGAGGTTATGAAAATACCAGCGAAGAGTTGAATTATACAATGTAACCTTGGTGCTATTTTTGGACAAATCGATAGCACAGGATTATGCTCTCCTAGTCATGTTTTGCGCAATAACTTAATTATTTCCTTAATGAATTATTTGTTTCTTCTTTATGTTTCTTTTAATATGATTCGATTTGTGTTTAATTGGCATGAAACATGTCATGATCATCATCAGCCTATATCGACTCCCTGCTGGATAAAAACCTACTCTCTTATCTACCGTTTTGCCTTAAACTTTTACCTTAAAGTTAAAAGTTATCGAATGGAAACAACGTACTGACAAGCGTAGCGTAGGAAGTATACGACAAATTGGATCTAATTAAGACCGCGGGAACACGCTGAATGCAAATTGCAACTGCTTTACTTTGATCTGGTTCTGAGCGACCTCATTGGAAATCAATACGGCATCTCCTATAGATACCAATGAGATGGGTCCATCAGTGACATCCCATGGGCTATAATTATGATAATGAGTAAAAAATATGTGAATGGGTGCTGTGTATGGTTAAGGTTTGTTCATCCGAAGAGTCAGCAAACGTCATTATAACCAAAGACAAACTGCGAATGAATATTTACTAAATGAACAAACAGTGAATGGATTCAGTTCCACATGAATGAAGCATCGTAATTTTAAGAAGTGAGCGTTTTATAAAAATGCCATTCAGTGAGACGTATTTCAAACAAAGTAGAAATTCAAATAGAAATCGTTTCAATCGCGAAACTTAAAAACATAAACTTAGGCATTGAGATAGAAAATACCTAACTTCAAAGTATAATAATAATAATTTCTTTATTATGCAAAATAACTTATTTCTAAAAACTTACACCTATTTTACAATTTAAGTATTATGGAGATTATTTTTTATTTAAACAGTAGGTGTGCACTGGAACCCACACTAGGTATAACATTGATTGCTATTCTTTTTCTGAATAAATTTGTCCCCGAAACAAAATCAGCTATCACTTCTAGTCAGATTTAAAATAATCAAATCACGTAGGTTAATCTCGGAGCAAATAAAAAAATATTTGGTATGAGGGGTTAATTTGGAGTTTTGACTCCATTTTTCTCCTTGGATCTAAGAAGATTCGCCTAATGAAAAATCTAAAACCAAAAAGGCGCCGGCTCAATTCCCCCAGGACAATGCATTAATCGCAAAAAATCAATTGTTCCACACAAATGTTAACAAAATGTTCAATTGATATCTTTTTCCCGATTTTAGGCAATCCTAAAAGGTAAGTAAAGTAAGTCTTACAGTAAAACTTAGTCTCAGTACATCAGTACATGTCTATCCTAGAATTGTATACAGAAATACACACTGAAATGATGTTCTAAATCATGTTTTGTGTCTAGGAATACACCTCGCATACATCTATATCTTCCTTAATTGGTGTCAAAACTGGGGGCTTCTGCTTTATCATTCCACCAACGTAATGCAATATAAACGTGATATTTGTCATAGTTCACAATAAAGCGATGTTTTCCTACGCCCCAGGGACAGCGCCGGAGCACGTCCCTGAGACGTCCCTGACACTGCGCGGGTGTGTAGCCTTAACACAGTCCTTCACTTGGATGAGCAAGCTAGGGCCAATTCTTTATCTTCTCATGCGGATAGGAATCACGCCCACGTAATTGTTTTAGTAGGCATGACAGTAAAATTATTGTAATTAGTCCATTACTTACAAAAAAATATTTGACAAGTATTTTTTTTATTTTGTCAATGAAACATAAAATAGCAAAGATAAGGCGAGACAAAGATCCTATCCTACTAATATTATAAACGCGAAAGTTTGTGAGGATGGATGGATGGATGTTTGTTACTCTTTCACGCAAAAACTACTGAACGGATTGAGATGAAACTTTGCAATAATATAGATTATATATCAGAATAACACATAGGCTATAAATTATAATAATATTGCGTCAAAAATCAAAATATCATGCGGGCGAAGCCGCGGGTAAAAACTAGTATGGTAATAAAGTCGGTCAAAAAGTCTATCCAAGCGTTACGTCACGCGGAACTTTAATGGGTTTTAATACTTTCATCATTTTTTGGTTACCTAATTGACAAAACTTATAACTGTTATTTTTTTTTGTGTACTGTTGTGCACTTTTTGGGAAGGGTAAAAATGTTAGACTCGCGTCAGGACATGACGTAACCTGACCGAACATTAAGTAAGACGGAGCAAGTTTTCACTTCTGCCGGCACTCCCGGAGTGCCACCCGGTGTTTTTTTTTTTTTGACGAAAGACAGATTCCAGGAATTTGAGATTTGACGACAATCACAAGAAATCTCAACAGTTTCATAGAAAAAAAAACGATTTACGACAAAATGTATATCGCTACAGATTTTGATGTGATTTCTGGCTAGTCGTCCTATTTAAATATCGTACTCAAATATATGAGAACTATCGGTTGGATTTTTTTTTGTTTTGAATGCTACTCGCTTACATTAAATCTATGTTATGGTCGTAGAGCTAAAAGATACCTATACAGTACACACATTGACCTTGAACATCTTCCGATTATATTTTCCAGGAAACCAGAAAGCTTGTAGTATGTACTTTACTTATACTTTCAACGTACGGATTAGAAATGTGGGTTCAAATCGCTTTGTACGTATTGAAAATACGCTTAAGGCCCAGACTCCTACAAAACGGGGCGGAGCAGAGATAGGCAGAGCATTTGTAGTTCGTTAGTCCCCTGCAAAAATCCATATTTTTGTTAACTTCATATCTATCCATACGTTTTTGCACATTTCACTTAAGGTATATAAAGGGATTAAGATATATGAGCGGATTGGCAAGTTAAAATGCCAGTGAGCAGGGCACCTAGCACGGAGGACTGATGACCGATGGGGTCAAAAAGTTCTCGAGTGAAGACTACGTACCGGCAAGCGCAGCGTAGGACTCTCGTAGAGTATGACCTCATCACAACGCTGAATGCAAGCCGCTACGAATCAATCTTATTGGAGATTTTTAGAGGAGACCTATGTCCAGCAGAGGATGTCCTATTGCTGAAACGAACGAACAATATGAACAAGAAAGTTACACTCATTTGAGTCAGTATCGCTTTAAGCTTTGTGAAGCTTTGAGTACTAAAAAAACTCCTATTTGGTATCAAAAAACATAATACAAGTGATAATACAGCAGAATTATTGTTTCTTCTTCGCTGCAAACATAGCATTTCTGATACAGGCCTTCGGTCTACTACGCTAAACCCTGCCACGGTAATGGTATCTAAACAGTATAGAGACTCGGCCCTATTCTTGAAATAAATATCGATAACCCCGCGTTACGCAGTACGTAACACTGGCTAGGGCTGCTCGCCTGGTATTATCATCTTCATCACTACGGCGCATCTGCGACTGTTCGTCATTCGTGTACCGAGTAAGTACCGAACTCCGAGGCGCGTAGGTATTTTTCGCGTTCTGACCGTTTGTATGAAGACGGAATACTGTAATTATATATTTTTATACCATTATCGTGACTTTGCTATGGCATTTCTACAATAATATGCCGTTTTTCACGTTTCTACTCCGCTCCGTTTTAGTAGAATTTGGGGCTTAAGGGAATCTTCCGTAGAACAGAAATTCAATATCCACGCAGATACAGGAAATAAACTGGCAACATCTTGCTATTTAAGGGGTTATATGAAGAAATTTACTGGAAAAGATTCCCTTTTTCTTTTATTACAGGAAAAGAGATGATTTTCCATGTTACTCGTCAAGGTTAAGTACATTTTCCTGATAAAAATATTTTTTCATGTGAAAAGGTAATATTATTAGAAAACCCTTTAGTTGAGAGTTAATAGTAACTAAATCCTCCCTTAATTTATTTTAATTTTACTAATTATTTAAAAGTGAATATTAACCTAAATATTCATTAAATATTTCAAACAAAATTTAAACTGTCTAGCTATCACGATTCATGATACTACCTGGTGACAGATTGACTGACGGACAACTTAATCTTAGTAATAGGGTCCCATTTTTACCCTTTGGGTACAGAACCCTAAAAAGAAACTAAGTAAGCAAACACAATAAGTATCTAAAATGTAACTCACTAACACAAAGAAACTAAACCGCTAGTACCTAAACGTAACGACCTAACAATCGTCCTACAAAAATGAAGTACTTAACATCGTCTTCGCCTCTTAATGATAGTCTTAATGGAAAATTTCTGAAGCCACTCTGACTCTCTGTAGTTGTCTGGGGGCTAAATGTATTCCCGGCCAAGTATATTAAGTCTAAAAATAGACCGAGCTGCCTCCCACGCGTGAAAGGGACAGACGTATGCAAGATGCGATTCTACAGGACCTCTGCCTCCTCTTCCTGGATCCTATAGAATGTAGATAGACTCGCGCACGTAGTTTTCTTGCGTCATGGAAACTTCGAGAAGGGTGTAGTTAAATTTAAAGCGGTTGGCTACAGCCGCTACAGGTGACAATTATATAAAGGCATTAACTTTTACCCGCGGCTTCACCCGCATCATATTATTACTATTAGGGTCTAAGAAAATTTCAAAAAGTATTCAAATAAAAATAATGGTAGCATTTCCGTCGTTCAAATAAAGTCTATGCTAAAACTCAAGTCATTATGTTACTTCGTTGCTACATGAAAAAGGAACAAACCAAAAATCCAATTGTACCAAACTAATGAATTGTCTAAATTAAATCAAATCATAATAGGTTTCAAATAGACTGAAAATAATATTAATTTTTAACGGAGGAGGTTCACAAGTCGACGCGTATATTATGGTTATGGTTATTTTTACCCACGCGTAACTTTTTGTAACATGGACCGATTTTGATGTTTTTTTGTTAGGTAGATAGTACTTTAGAAGTAGTTTCATTTAAATTTTATCGAAATTTGCGTAGCCATTTTTGTTAAATTAACAATAAATAAACATAAATAAAACAGACAACGATCTGTTTGAACGATCCGATCGAAAGTAAATACTACATAACCAGTAATTACCTACTACATCGATGCGTGCGAACTACTTGAATTATGTACGCGGTCGAAGTCACTGAAAGCCGTGGTAGTCTAGAGGTAGTGACACCCGCCCTACAATCGTGAAGTCATGATTTCAAATCCCGGTCCCGTATCAATGAGTTCTTTGGTATTATGTACGGAATTTCACACCACTGGATTTTCAGTGAAGGAAAACATCGTGAGAAAACCTGCATACGTCTGTAGAAGAAATTCGATGGCGTATGTGAATCCAACAATCCGCACTGAGCCAGCGTGGTGGAAATGGCTCTATCACCCTGTGTGGGTAGGCCTACGTCCTGCAATAGACTTTTAAAAAGGCTGGTACAATACAGTACCCTGTCGCTGATAGCAATTTCTTCCAGGCAAGGTTAACAAATTTAAATAATCCTGCTTTTAGTAAATGAACAAAATATTAATTTTACATTTCTTTTAAGCAAATTGCGGAGCTGCCTTCAAGGCTGTAAAAATAAGCGAGGTTACCTTTTAAAACAAAGCAAAAAATTAAGATGAAGTAAACTTAATGCCGAGTGGGCGTTTCATAAAAAAATCTCAACATTTTTATGAGTAAAAGAAAAATATTTCATATTAAAATGAAACCTGAATGAAGCTGATTTGTTATATTCCGTGGGCGGCGGTTTCTAGCGATTTCTCTCGACGGATACCTACCACTTATCATTTAAGACGTTCTTTAAGAATATAGAAAATACCGTCGTTATTTTTTGAGCCTTTTTGCGAGTTAAATAAATACAAACTTTTATTTTATCTCCATTTTGATTGTTTTAGTATTAAGCAAATCTAAATGATTCCAAGTATATATCCTCACCATTAAAGACCGAAACGCGGCGGCGATGGAGGCTCTGCGCGGTATAAGTAGTAATTTGGAAAATTATATGTAAAATCAACGTAGTCTAAAATCATATTTTTTTTTGTTTTAAATTTTATTAGATTTAGAGTCCTTTTGTAAAGCCTTTATAAGCAATATTGTTCAAATCTTTTTTTTTTAATGTATATATTTTAAAAAGCACAGACCCTGGAGTCTGTGGAGTGTAATAATTAATAAAATAAAATAAAAATAAAGTGTATACCTCGTCACACAAGTTGACGGAAATGAAAATAGCTACAAGCTGCGCAATTTTGGGTCTAGAATCGTAATTACACCGCTTTGTTACACCAGTGTGACTACGAGGAAACTTTTTTCCTCGTAAACTAATAAAACGTAGGAATCGTGGTCACACTGCTAGTGTAGGGAAATAAAAAATATCTGTACTATATAAGATGACCTTGTAAACCAAAAAATGGAGAAACAGGTTTGTACCGTTTTACCGGGTAATATTCGGTTAATATTTTACCTTTTTTCCGGTTAATATTCAATCGGTTTCAAGCCTTGGATGTAGGATTCGGCTTATACTTACATGTAGGTCTACCCTTTATACTACGGACATAGCAGTAAAATATTTTTAAATAACAATATGCAACATTTTATCGATTCGTGCAATGGCGTTTCGTTTATATAGCTGTCATCTGAAATGTATATATTTATGAAATAGATCTTGTTGAGCTCTGTCACTTTTGTGAAGACAGCAATGGTCTAAAAACCATAGTTACGGAGATAAACAACTTTAAAGTTTGACAGCTGTCATCCGAAATCTAGATCTTGTTGAGCTCTATCACTTTTGTGAAGACAGCGATGGTCTAAAATCGATAGTTACATAGATAAACAACTTTAAAGTTTGACAGCTGTCATCCGAAATGTACATCTTCTTGAGCTCTATAACTTTTGTGAAGACAGCAATGGTCTAAAATCGATAGTTACAGAGATAAACAACTTTAAAGTTTGACAGCTGTCATCCAAAATGTAGGTCTTGTTGAGCTCTATCACTTTTGTGAAGACAGCGCTGGTCTAAAATCGATAGTTACAGAGATAAACAACTTTAAAGTTTGACAGCTGTCATCCAAAATGTAGGTCTTGTTGAGCTCTATCACTTTTGTGAAGACAGCGCTGGTCTAAAATCGATAGTTACAGAGATAAACAACTTTAAAGTTTGACAGCTGTCATGCTATTTTAGTATGAATTCTAGAATATGACAGCTGTCACTTTGAGAGTTGTCATTTTTAAACGTAAAATTATAATTATTTTTACCATTTGGTTTTCTTTGAAAAGAAGCTAAAACACTAAAAATTACTTTACGACTTTGTTATACATAGTGGATATATTTTATTTTCCATGATATTACTAAACAGTTTGCAACAACATATCTTGACGTCAATCATATTTTCAACTATCCGGCACATCACTACTTACCTAATATTTAGTCAAGCACGATCCTTTTAGAGTAGTGTAACCACGAGGAAAAAAGTTTCCTCGTAGCCACACTGGTGTAACAAAGCGGTGTAACCACGAGTCTGGACCCGCAATTTCCAATGACCAGATTGAAGCTCACACAAAGTCGATAGGATGTTGCGCATCTTGTAGCTAACTTCATTTCCGCCATCTTGTGTGATCGGCCGTATCAAACTTCTTGGCATCTGTGAAGTTAGCTCCAAGCTGCGCGAAATCGAAAAAAGCGAAAAAGTGTTCTGAGTCTAGTTTTAAACGACTTCCAAACAGGAGAAGGTTCTATGTTCGTCTCTATGTATTTTTTTTTTGTGTCTGTTCATCGATATTTTCGCCAAATATGCCAATCGAACCGAGTCGAGAAATTCTTTTTAGTTCGAAAGGATATACTCCTAAGTCTAGTTTATATTGTAGCGCTCGTAGCGTAGTTTGACTAGGTGATTGTCAGCGATCACCGAAATTAAGCAACATTCCGCACGGTCAGTATTTGGATGGGTGACCGCGGGTGGCATTTTCCAACTGAGCGCTACCGTGGCTCGGATGACACGTTAAATTGTAGGTCCTGGTTGTTTTAACCGCTTAGCCATGTCAGAGGCTTTCAGGCGGCTACAAAACTCTGACACCAGGGCTAGCCACCCGGCCTATACGAACTTGCTTACTTAGTTTATATATGTTAACGAAATCGACTAAGCCATTTTTGAAAATTCAACAATAATGTAAGAATTGTATACATCAATTCGAGCGAACTATTCAATTTTTGTTGAAGATGGAAGTCAGTTTAGCCATTTTTTTGGGAAATATAATAATTATTATAACAACAAACTATCTCCGTTGTATGTTATCAAATAATGGCCAGTCCTTCAATTACGTTGATATTCCAAACACCCGGCTATGTTGGCTATCCTTGAAAGTGCATCGCCTACCATGCCTCTAGATATGATAGTATAGAATGACCTAGTTTGTCGACCTGACATAGATTGCGGTCAACCTAAATAGGCTATTACGATATCTAATCGCTCAAAGGATAACATAACTATATATTTCCATAAAAATATACGGATAAATTAAAAAAACTCACTTTGTTTCGATGATGCGGATGTGGATAGTTGACGATTCAAAATTTGTACCTATTTCGCAAATTGTTTGTTGGAATTGAACTTCCAAATTATTGGCTTTGTACCCATCTTATTATTAATCTATAAGAACTACGCAACCTAGTAATTATTTTTTACAAAAAATAGCATGACCGACTTCACCCGTGTATCGATGTAGCATTTTTCACATTATTGATCAAAAACGACTCAGCCGATTTCAATAAAATTTAAATGGGACCGATTTTGAAGTACTGTACTGTACTTTAACAGCCTTTTTAGTAGTCCACTGCAGGACGTAGGCCTACCCACGAAGGGTGATTGGGACATATCCACCACGCGGGCCCAGTGCGGGTTGGTGGATTCACATACGCCGGTTGCTTCACGATGTTTTCCTTCACCGAAAAGCCTGTGGTGTGAAATTCCGTACATAAATTCCAAAGAACTCATTGGTACGGGACCGGGGATTCGAAACCACGACCTCACGGTTGTAAGGTGGGTGTCACTACCTCTTGACCACCATGGCTTTTTAAGTATACTCTATTATAAGTGTATTCTTTAAAATAACATATATTTAGTTAGTTCAGTTATGCGTATTATATCGTCGAATTGAGTACCTCCTCCGGTGGTTCGTCAGGAAAAAAACAAAGTAAGAGAAGTACCAAGCTTGATCAGAAATACCTGTATCTGAATATTCATACTCTTGAAGCTTGACTCATAGTTCAGGTGGACTCTATTTATACATTCATTTATAAAAAGAAAATCGAAAATTAAAATGAATTGAACGCTTGAAATATTTTTGTATTGTCTCTTTATTTTTAATTGAGTCCAAAATTTCTTTTATTGGAAAATTAGGGTACAAATAATGCAAAACTGTATAAAAATTAAGCAAAATGCTGTGATAGTTATATAAGAAAGGGCTACCATAATTTTCCCCATCATTTACAAAAATTACAAACGATATCTATTTATAAGACAATCCGGGTTATGCAAAGCTTAGACACGGCAACTTATTATACCAATCATTTTCCTCGTGTAATGTAATGGGAAATTATATTCCTTACCTATTTATAGGCACGTATTGTTAAGGTTAACTATATCCACGTGTAAGACATTTTGATTAGTGAAATGAAGGAGGGCGGAAATATGACCTGAACAGCAGTGGACCTTTTCAATGGTTTACTGGTGGCCTAAATTTTAAATGGTCAAAATAACTCTTCTGTGTACGTAACACAGAAGTACATGGATATTTTACAAATAAAAAAAACGGACAAGTGCGAGTCAGGCTCGCACCCCGAGGGTTCCGTACAAATTCAGAAAATTTCACAAAATGTGGAAGTAAGTTGTTAAAATCTCTGAGTATACCATAATCATCGACAATTTTTTTTTTCACTTTTCTCGTCATACATCGGATATAACACATTGTTAAAATAATTAAAAACCTGTTTTAGCATGTGCTAATGAACCTCTTTTATATGATACCTTACATGATACGATTTACTCACCTTGACTCACACTTAATTTTCAACCCATATTTTGTGCATCTAGGCCCTATTTTTTGTGATTTAAATGAAAATGTACTGTTTTCAGATTTTTCCTATATGTGTAATCTGAGACAATGCTTCTCGCCAAATTTCATAGTTGTATGTCAACGGGAAGTACCCTGTAGGTTTTGATTTTTGTGAGTGTCGAAATATGCGTTTTTTACGACATAAACGGCTCTAACTTTTTTATACCATAACTGAGATTATTTTTTTTACCCAACTGCAAGAGACCATAGATATACGTATATAATTTAAATTTCAACTCGATATCTTAACGCGTTCTCGAGATAAAGAGTCTTGACATTCGGACAGACGGACGGACGGACAGACGGACAACAAAGTGATCCTATAAGGGTTCCGTTTATTTTCCTTTTGAGGTACGGAACCCTAAAAATGGTCCACCGCTGAACACAGGGAGATTGAACCATGTCCACCACGCTGGCCCAGTGTGGATTGATGGTTTATCTTATTAGCGCTCACAACGTCGCTTGTATGTTTCAACAATGGTTTCAACGTGTTTATTGCACCAAAGTACAGCAACTGTCAGTGTAGTTAATCTTCGGATGGGTGACCGCAGACAACGCACTAATGTAGCTCGGATCCAACATTGAATTATACTTATACACCTACGCTTCGGTTTTTTTAGCGTTTATTATAACAACGTAGTATTGAGAGATTTTAAAAATATCTGGCGCCAGAACTAACCACCCACTACATACTATATACAGAGACGCTATTTCTCACACACGCACGAATTTTTTATGACTACAACACTGTCAGTTAACATTGGCGTCAACTTCAATATCACAACTCACAAGGCAGATCGAAACAGCTAAACCTTAGAAAATTCTCGAGTAGAAATAAAGGTTGACAGACTGTTATATATTGAGTCCATAATGACGTCAAACCGAAAGGTTTCTGAATAACATGACCAGTAAAATGACGCAAAATCTACGCGGTAGCTTATTTATATAAGAGTTGCTTAAGACAGGATAGCATAATCGAATGAAGGCTCGTTCTGGTGGGCGAGATGTGATAAAATATAATGTGAAAGGCTATTATTTTCAACTCAATAGTCAAGGCGGTAGGCGATGGAAAAAACCATGTGGAGAAGACTTTTTGATCAAAATATGGCAACATTAACCACAATCACTTTTAATCATACTCTATAAAATTTAACTTGATCTCTGCGACAGTGACATTGACATAGAAGATTGACATTTTTAGAGTTGAGATAGTGGCGGAAAAAATCGATTTTCAAACAATGTTGTAATGAAATCAAATGAGTAGTTGAAGGTGAGAAATTGGATTTTATTTACTTACTATTATTTAAGATTAAGTATGTACACATGTAAATAATTAAACGATATTAATTAAATACTCATAATAATGTAACGATAGTATTTATCGACGCTTTTCACTATTATCGATGCTAATGTAACATATAATTGGGTTTAATTTAATTACACATGTAAAAATGTTATGATATTAAAATATACAATAAAATTAATAATAAATTAAGTTTTATTTAAAATATCGTTAGTATAAACTATCGATACCTATTTTAAACAAAACTCTATCTAAAACTCTGTGGTCATGATCATCGGCATGCCCATAAAGTATGACATTGACAGGTACTGTCTGTACTATTAAGAAATTCAGGACTTCATAGGCGTGATTTTTCTGACAGCTGTCGCAGAGATCAAGTTAAATTTGATAGAGTATAATCGAATGAATTCAAATTAAAGTTTCAACGACAGAAGACTACATTTCGGTTAATAGATCGATAATATAAGTAACCAGAAATTAAAATTATAACTTAGATCTTTACTTTGGAAAATTAATTAAAATAATGATAAAATGTATAGGGGAAAATCAGATCTACTTTCGAATTATCATCATTCACTACTTTTCCTTTGAAAAATCAATTTTGTTGTGGGAATGTCTGGGACTGTAAGTGCTTTTTTAAAGTTTACCATTTACTATTACACACTCCAGCAAACAGCTCGGTGGACTGATGACCTACGGGGTCGAAAGGTTCTCAAGGGAGACCGCGTACTGGCAAAGCGCAGCGTAGGACGTCCACCCACAAAGAGGACGGATGATCTCATTATGGTCGCAGGAAAGTGCTGGATGCAAGCCGCTCTTTTTTTTTATTTCGAATAGGTTTGCGTTTGACTACACACTCCAACTGGTTTTAATGGAGATCTTCAGTGGGGGCCTATGTCCAACAGTGGACGTCCTACAGCTCAAACGACGACTCAAATATCACTCTCTAAAGAGTTCTTGAACTAATCAAATAATTTATTAACAGATCTGTATTTGGAAATAATTTATTTTATCTTAAAATCTCAGAGGCCTTCAGGCGGCCTAAAAACTCTGACACCAGGGCCAGCCACACGGCTTATTCGAACTTCTATTATGTACTTGATTAATTATGGACATTGGCGTGGTTTTTGCACATACTCCCGAGGTGCTCTCATTTAAAATTTATTGAAATCGACTGAGCCGTTTTTGATAAATCAACAATAATGTGACATCAATTCGTGCAATTCAAATTATGTACACGGTGAGATCAGTGGTGCCATCATAGACATACACATAGTCTATCTGAGATAATGGTTTGATTGATTATTTTGGTTGCCTGGAAGAAATCGTTTGAAGCGATAAGGCCGCAATTTTTTTTTTTTTTTTTCCTGTTTCCCTCGCATATAGATAAGGTCTTTATTTAACAAAAATATTTTGATCCTCCATACATGTTTTAGATATATTTATTTTAATAGATGTCCATCCTGAGTATTCATTTCCATAATTATGTATCTTATATATCCTATCCTCCAATTTGCTGACTTTTCAGCCCAATGTACATACTCATGGTTCAATAGAACCATGCGTTGTCCACTTCAAGCTCCCAAAAGCTCTTCTGTTTCCTTGTTATATTTAAGGCCGCCATTTAGTATAACGCCAAAACTTATCCAGGAGCTGATGTGAATTCTGACCATAATCCTGTAATAGTGAAAATTGCCTGTAATCTTAAGTATATAAAAAGGAATGCACATTCCAAAGGCATAGACATTCAGAAACTAAAGGAGCCAAATTTGAGAGCGCAAGTGTATAGTCAAGTAAATGAGTGGGGGGCAGACAATAGGACATCTACTGATCTGCAAGATATTTGGTCTAGCTTAAAATCCAGATTCTCCATAATAAACAAAGATATCTTATGCCGATCTGTAATCAGGAAGAGGCAAGTGTGGATGACTGATGAAATCATTCAGCTGATTGAGGAACGCAGGCTTTATAAAACCACTGACAAGACTAAATATCAGGAACTTGATCGTAAGATTCGCAACAAGTGTCGAATAGCAAGACAACAATGGTATGAAAGTCGTTGTGAGAAAGTGGAGTTTCTGATGAAGCAACATGATTTATTTCAACTTCACAAAGAAATAAAAGACATGGCAGCCCCGCACAAGACGCGCCGCCAGAACTTGCTTACTGATGATAGCGGAAATGTTATTCTTGACCATGACAGAAGAAAGAAATGTTGGGAAGAATACATAGATAATATGTTTTCAGACGATACAAGATGCGTAATGGAGGATCAAACTGAGTTGGTAGGACCAAGTATTCTGAAGTCTGAAGTACTTAGAGCCATAAAAATGTCAAAATCCAGAAAATCACCAGGCCCTGACGAAATCACTTGTGACGTTCTTAAATTACTAGAGCATGATAACATAGATGCACTCACTAATATGTTTAACTTAATTTATCAGTCTGGGGAAATACCTGAAGACTGGTTGAAATCTGTTTTCGTCACGTTACCTAAGAAAGCCAATGCTAGAAAGTGTTCTGATTTTAGGACAATAAGCTTAATGAGTCATGTACTAAAGATTTTCTTATCAATAGTGCATGAACGCATAAGACCTAAATGCGATATCCATCTCGGGGCTAATCAGTTTGGTTTTCGGTCTGGAATGGGGACAAGAGAAGCTCAATTCGCTCTGAATGTCTTAGTTCAAAAGTGCCGAGATATGCAACAAACTGTGTTCCTCTGTTTCATAGATTATGAAAAAGCATTTGACCGTGTTAAACACGAGATACTAATGGAGTTATTGAAAAGCATAGATCTAGACAGTAGGGATATACGTATTATCGGCCATTTATATTGGAAACAAACTGCTACAGTGCGTGTGGATGGAGACCAGATGAAGCCGGTCTTAATACAAAAGGGGGTGCGACAAGGTTGTGTTATGTCTCCGGTTTTGTTTAATTTATACTCGGAAGCTGTTATCAAAGAAGCGCTTGAAGACGTGGTACATGGTGTTACAATTAACGGGCAAACTGTTAACAATTTGCGATATGCCGATGACACCGTGCTAATAGCAACCACCGAAGAAGGCCTTCAAGAGTTAGTTAACAGGGTTTCGTTGCACAGCAGAAAAGTTGGATTAAATTTGAATGTCTCAAAAACGAAGGTTATGGTCATATCACCCTCACAGAAAATCCGACCAAACATTAAAGTCGATAACAACATGATAGAGAACGTTGACAAATACAGATACTTAGGCTCGTGGCTAACGGACACATGGGTGAGCGATACAGAGATCCGCACACGTATCGAAATAGCTCGAGCTGCATTTTCAAATATGCGTAAGGTTCTGTGTAGTCGTCAACTGTCTATTAAATTACGAACCAGGCTCCTCCAATGCTACATATGGCCCGTTGTCTTGTATGGATGTGAAGCATGGACCACGAAGGTAGAGCTTCGGAAAAATATTGAAGCTTTTGAGATGTGGTCTTACCGTCGCATGCTCCGCATCAGTTGGATGGACAAAGTTACAAACGTAGAAGTTTTAAACCGTATGGGGAAGAAACTAGAACTTGTCCGAACGATAAAACAGCGAAAAGTCGCCTACCTCGGTCACGTACTGCGACATGATCGGTATTCCCTCCTGCAGACTATTATGATGGGCAAGATACCAGGCAAGCGCAAGAGTGGAAGGCGGAAAATGTCATGGCTTCGGAACATCCGGGAATGGACAGGCATTAAGACTGTCGAACAACTGTTTAGGCTTGCCCTAGACAAGGAGAATTTCAAAAAGATGACTGCCAACCTTCACTAATGGAGAGGCACTGGAAGAAGAAGAATTTAGTATAACTAATTTGTAATGTTTTTTCTTGGGCTTTGTTTTGTAATTGTGGGCTAATAAAGGATTATCTATCTATATCTATAGGCCGAATCAAACAAATCGGCGGATGTGAAGTACAAACGGCGCTATATCAAACCCTGACTGAATCCCACATAAAGCGGCGCATTGATTAGGTTTACCGCAGCTTGTAGCTTATCTTATCTTATCTTACAGAGGGGTCAAGAAATAACTCGGACACTTCGACCCATTGGGATCTATTGTGGTCCCCTAGATAACTTACTCCTCCCCAGTCTCGTCGAAAATTGTTCTCATGAGTTTTACAACGAGACTAGGAGATACGAGCCTATAGTCTTCTGGTTTTGGATATCCGACGCCTAGGAGACTCATTCGCTTACTAGCCATTGCATCGCATGTGCACAGAAGGTGCTCCATGCGTTCCGTATGTTCCCCACACAACCTGCACATGGGTGTCGCGGTTAGACCCATCTTCATGAGCATGTCGTTGGTACCAAAGTGCCCAGTAAAGGCCCCAAGCAGGTAGCGGATTTGTCCCCTGCTCATGTTCCAAATGCATTCCCGGGCTTTAAACGTAGAGCCTAGGAACTTCTTGGAGTGTTGTAGACCGGTATTAGACAGCCAATAAGTTCGCTGTCTGTGATCTGCAAACTCCCTAAATGCGGCTTTCACGAGACACGTTGAAATGCCTACACATGGCTCTGGACCCACAAAATCATTTGCTGAGCCCTCTCTTGCCAGTTCATCGGCCACTTCGTTACCATGGAATCCTTTGTGCCCAGGGACCCACATCAGTCTTACCCTGTTGTGCCTCCCAAGCCTGTTTAGGGTCTGGATAGCATCCAGAATAAGTCCGGAGTCCACTTTGTAGGATGCCATGGCTTTGATTGCAGCCTGACTGTCACTAAGAATATATATGGATTTACCACTGGTTCCTCTATCTATATTCTCTTGAGCGCAGGATATTATGGCATATGTTTCTGCTTGGAATACAGTTGCCATCTTCCCTAAGCTTTTGCTACATTTGTAGCCTTTTGCGTATATGCCCGCTCCTGTACCTGATTCCATTTTGGATCCATCAGTGTACCACACCAGACTATCTTGCTCTGGTGGATCAAGTCCCTTCGTCCAGTCCTCTATTGTAGGGATTTGGACCTTAAAAGATCTTTCAAACACAAACACAGTTTGCATTTTATCGGATAACATGCTTGTTACCCGATCTAGGCCTTCGTTTTCGTCGAACTTTGTATGGTTAGTCTTTGGCTTAGAGGCATCCCATAGTCCTGCAACAGCAAGACGATGTAGTGTCTTCCTTGCCTCGAGTTCAACCATCATATGCAGTGGAGGGATATTGAGGTATCTCTCAATCGCTGCCGTAGGTGTTGTCCTGAAAGCACCCGTGATGCCAAGACACACTGTTCTTTGTAACCTGGTGAGTGGCGCTTTGCACGAGGCAAGCTTTGTTCTAGGCCACCACACTATGCTGCCGTATGTAATAATAGGTATTATCATTGTCCGGTACAGCCATCGTATCACTTTGGGCTTTAGCCCCCAAGTTTTGCCGTAGGTGGAACGACACATGCCGAACACTCGTAAGGCCTTAGTCGTAATATTTTCCACATGAGTTTTCCACCTGAGTTCTTTATCAAGCGTTACACCCAAATATTTAACTTCGGTGGACCAAGGCAGTTTTATTCCATTGAGGGAGAGCTCTTCTAGGTTACCCAGTTGTCTCTTCCTCGTGAATGGAATAATTACTGCTTTGCTTGGGTTGATAGAGAGGTGATTCTTTGTACACCATTCCTCCGTCATCCTCAATGCCTGTTGTAATAATCCAGAGACTATGTTCGGGAATTTACCATTGACCATTATAGCTATGTCATCTGCATAGCCTACTGTGTAGAATGGTCCGGTATTGAGTTTGGTAAGTAGCGAGTCTACTACCAAGCACCACAATAATGGTGACAGCACTCCGCCTTGCGGGCAACCTCTTGTTGTTTTTGCACTAAGTCTGTCACCCATCAGTTCCGATCTGACTATTCTGCTTCTCAGCATGTAGTCAATCCAGTTGCACATGGTATCGTTGATGCCATGCTCCTTTGCAGAAATGCGTATGGACTCATATGTTGTCTTGTCGAAGGCTCCCTCTATGTCGAGGAAAGCCCCGACACAGATTTCTTGTCCCTCTAGCGCAGCCTCGGCTCGACTCGCAACATAGTGCAATGCCGTTTCCGTAGATTTGCCAGGGCTGTAGGCGCATTGTAGTTTATGCAGAGGGAGTACTTTCAGTGGTCCCTCTCTTATGTACCTGTCTACCAGTTTCTCCAGAGTTTTCAAGAGAAAAGGTGATAGACTGATTGGCCTATAAGCTTTAGCTTCTTCATAAGTCGGTCTACCTGCCTTCGGTATAAAGGTGACTTTGACTTCCCTCCATGCCTTGGGTACATACCCAAAGGCTATGCAGGCTCTGTAGAGCTTACTCAAATGAGGTATCAAAACAGATGCCCCTTCTTGCAATAGTATTGGGTAGATACCATCCGGACCCGGGGATTTGAGAGGCTGGAAGCCTGCTATGGCCAGCTTCAGTTTATTTTCATCTACCACTTTCTTTGCCGTGAGCCAGTTATTTTTGGACGTGTGCCTTGTGAGTTCGTCCCTTGTGACTGGTTCCTCTTCATTGCTGTCGCGCAGTATACATTCTGGGAAGTGGGTCCTAAACATCACGCCCAGAGTGTCCTGTCCAGTTTCCGTGAGATACCCATTCTCATCCTTTACAGATGATAGTGGGTTTGTCTTAGTCATGGACATTGCTTTGCACAACCTCATTCCATTTGGCAGAGTTTCGATGGAGGTGCAATGCTGTCGCCAGTTAGTTCTGTTGGCCTTGCGTACCGCCGTATTATACCTCGTTAGCATGCTGTGATAGCCAGAAAAATCTTTCCTGGCTTTTGCATCATTAAAGGCCTGTCGTGTTTCCTTACGTATTTTAGCTAGTTCAGGAGTCCACCATGGTACCTTTTTACAAAAGGCCTTTTTCTCTGGGCAGTTATCTTCCCATGCACCGATGGTGCCCATCTTGATTCTGTCCGCTTCAAATTCTATATCTAGTATGGAATTAAGCTTGCCTTTAGGGCTCCCTAGGTTTACTTTTAGGTCCCTCCTGTACGAGTCCCAATTTGTATGCCTTGGGTTTCTCCTTCGTCTAGTTTCGGCGTCTCCCGCCGTCCTAAACCTAAAGCATACATAATTATGGTCAGACAGAGAGATTTCGTCCGATACATGCCAGTTTTCAATATGAGCGCTGGCCCTGTTTGAAGCCAGTGTCAGGTCAATAACTTCAGTTCTTGCAGAGGTCCTGAAAGTAGGTTTATTGCCTGCGTTAAGGATTTGTAAAGAAGCGCTTACCACAAAGTCCAACAAATCCTCTCCTCGTTTGTTGACATCCGAGCTGCCCCAAACGACGTGGTGTGCATTCGCATCGCAGCCAAGTATCAGGTCGAGGTTTTCTTGGTTGCCGTAGTCAACCAGTCTTCTCATTAGTGGTGTTACTGGTTCCTTAAGTTCATATGGGAGATAGGCAGAGGCAAGGATGATTTTCCTTTTCTCTGTTCCCGTCCCCACTTGGATCAAAGTTGTTGTGAGATCCCTGTAACAGAAAGTACGTAAGGGCATTGCCTCTATACCGCCCCTGATATAGATGCAAGTCCTCGCGTCATTAGTTGGACAGTCATAGAACACCATGCCGCCTGTTCCACCTAAGCCTTTTATAGTCCCTTTATACAGATAAGGTTCCTGTATCAAGGCAACGTCGTATGTGTTTAGCTTCAGTTGCCGAGCCAGAAGGGCAGTAGCGGCCCTGCAATGATGCAAATTAATTTGTACACACCTTAGTCCCTCCATCTTGAATGATTTTGATGGGCTTGTGTTGGTAAAGGAGGGCCTTATTCTTGAAGCCCCTCCTCCATCGCCTGGCTCTCCTCGAGGGCAGTCGGCGACTCGATCCCCAGGGTGTCGAAGTCCTCAAGGATGTCATCCTCGTGGTCTGCCTCTGACGCCCTGGTCCCAATCTCTGTCTCCTGTGCTGTGCCGTGAGCAGAGATTTCTTCGATGGCCTCCTCATGTTGTGGTGGTCCATCCTCGGAGGGCTCCGCTTCTGCTTCCGCAGCAGGTGCCTCTCCTTTGTCTTCTTCCAGGAGCTTGAACGAATATCGTTCAATTCCTCCTGGAAGAGAGTAGCCCGCGGCCTTGATGACCCCAGCGGACACCCCGTCCATGAGGACAATACGACGGATGCCGGTCTGCTCAGTGAGGGTATTCACGACCTTCCAGTCGTCCGTCCTCAAGGCAGGGTTGAGTCGCTGGAGCAATCGAATGGCCCGAGCAGGGTCTTGCAACGCCAAATTGCGACTCTTCCATGCCATTTTGACAGGCTTTGGAAGGTCCTTGGCGTCGACGACCTTGAGTTTCAGGGATCCAAGTTCCACATTGTGGATGGCGCCCCGAAACCAGCTAGCTGCATCGGAGTCCTCGCAGGATACATGAATTGCACCTGCGACGACTCCGGGAGCAACCGTGAGAACAGGCAGGGGATCCGGCGCCACTTCCAGTTTCTCAATTATGAGCTCCTGGATTGGCACCAAGTCCACCGCCTTCAAGTACTCCTCCGGGTACTTGACTGTGACGACAGCAAGTTTCACAGCCGCCACCGCATCCCTAAAGGATCCGGTTGAGGGTGATTGCCCTTGGGTCTTCATCCTCTTGGCCACCATGTCCCCGCTGTCGCTGCTGAGAACAGCACGCGGTCTCTTTGATGGGCCCTCCGTAGGAGTCCCCTCTAGAGCCGCCTGTTGTCTCAGCTTTTGGCGCTTTTTCCTACGCGCCCCAGATCGTCCAACCGGATGCCCGCCTAAATCAGGCTGGCCGCCGGGAGTGGACGAGGTGCTGCCTTTGCCGGTCGTGTCCGAGGCCGCAAGGTCCGAGATCATTTGACCTCTAACGCAAGGGTCCCGTGTCACGCTAGCTTTGGCAGAACCCTTAAGCCCGGTAGGCTGGTTTGCAGTTCCGCCCTTTGGTGGTCCCACAGCAGTGCCGGCCCTCGACAGTGCCGCAACAGTCCCGTCATTCGACAGTCCCACCACAGCCCCACCGCGAGACAATCCCACTGCAGTATCACCTCTGGACGTTCCTGCCAGGGAAGATGCAGTCCCGGCTTGCGCCGGTCCCGCCGTCTGGTGTGCAGTCCCAGCTTTCGCCGGTCCCGCCTTTTGTTGCGCAGTCCCAGCTTTCGCCGGTCCTTTCGCCTTGTGGTTTTTTTTGGAATTCAAATCCATTTAAAAATCCCGATACTTGTTTCATCCCTCGACTTTCCCCACCCGCCATGGAGTGCTCAAGTGGCGATGCTGCGGTAGCACCAGGGATTAGTCGAGTGATATAGCTCCCCCCACATTAGTTGCCCACGAGACCGCACGACACCAACTCACACCGCTACCACTAGCGATGCGAGCGAGCGCCGCCGCCTGCAAGCCCCCAATGGGAGTGAACTCGCCTGGGGGCCGTCTGACCGGACCCCGTAGCCGATTGACCGTAGCTGGCTAGTCTACGGCCTCCCTTGTGAGAAGAAATCCGGGCCAAAGTGGAGTGTTGCCTCAGAGACGTTAAACCGCCTACGCTCATCGGCTCAGCCACCAGGATCCCCTCATCCTTCCGTATGGGTCCCTGCGCACGGCACAAACACGCAGGAGGTCATTACTATCCATCATCTCATCTTTTCCGATGGTGGACACCCAGGGGCATGACCTCGCCACCCCTGTGATACGGCGCCCGGTGATTTCTGTTACGTCTATTTCATAGGGAATTAGACCAAAAACAGGGCGGCAACCACGAGAAGGAAAATCACCGAACTTGCCTTGAGGATCTACACGACAGTGCGCTCTCCCTCAAAACCACGCCACCTTGCCGTCTCTGAAGGAGACAGTCAAGGTAGGACTGCATCGACAAAGCCAAACCCTACAAGGCCTGTCGCTGAAAGCTCAAAGCGTAAGTTTGTTAATACAGCCCGGCCCCAGCTTGTAGCTAACTTCACATCCGCCAACTTGTATGATTCGACCTCTAATACACACACAGTAATCTATTACCATAAGTTACCATGTACGTTATATAAGAATTGTTTTTTATATGACATTGTATTTATGGGCATGAATTTGAATTTATGACATTTTATAACATTTTATGACATTTTGTGAAATTATGTGACATTTTGTAATTATCTATTAATTTTATAAGATTTTATACTATATTTAACGGGACTGAACTCAACGCATTGCGAGACGGCTCCGCATGCTAGCACTCGCCAACTTGAGAAAGGTCGCCGAATGCGACCGAAACTATAGTTGTTACGACTATCCCCACACGTGAGTTCAGTCCCGTTATATAGAGTATAAAATGTGTGAAAACCACATTAAATTCTATAGTAAAATTTTATAAGACATACGATATACGCTAACATAATCATAAGAGTGACATACACTCTTGCATTAGGCTAAGCCTGTAATAATAGTAGTATTTGTAATAAATGAATAAATAAATAATAAATAAACGCCTAGAGCTTTTCACAAGGTAAAACCAGCAACCTCGTCGTGGCTTATTGACCTGGGCTCTAGGCCTCGCTGAAGTCCTCCAACACTGTCACGTGGAAAGCCTTGAAAGTGCATTGCTTCCCAGTGCTTCGCCCATAGCTGACCTAGTTTGACGACCTGGCCGCCTGGCATGAATAACGGTCAATACCTGGAGGCTGTACAAATCTGCTCTACTTTATACTCTTGGATATCTTATTGGGATAAATTAATTCACAGAAGTATTAATTTAAAGCATTTGTAACAAGTATATTCGTATAGGCCGGGTGAGCTAGCCCTGTATGCTGAGTGTGAGTTTTGTCGTAAACATTACGCGCTCTTCGGCGAGCGCGTAAGCATGTAATTTGTATGAACTTATTGTGTTTCAAAAACGCGCCGCTAGTGGCGCTGTACATTTCTTCTTCTCTTACTTGCTTACGCGCTCGCCGAAGAGCGCGTTATGTTTACGATAAAACTCACACTCAGCATACTGATGTCAGAGTTTTTAGCACACATGAAGACCGCTGGCATGGCTTAACGGCTTAAACAACCGGGACCTACAATTTAACGTGTAATCCGAACCATGGTAGTGCTTAGCTAGAAAATGTCACCCGCCATCCAAATACTAACCGTGCGGATCGTTGCTTCATTTCGGTGATCGCTGACAAACACCATATATAAGTTACTCTCTGCAAACACCTATACTCTATAAAATATAACTTGATCTCTGCGACAGCTGTCAGAAAAATCACGCCTATTAAGTCTTGAATTTCTTAATAGTACAGACCTGTCAATGTCATACATTATGGCCATGTTGATTAGTGATGGGCGACGAATAATCGTGACCACAGAGGAGTTTTATTTAAAATATCGATAGTTTATACTAACGATATTTTGATATCATAACATTATTTACATGTGTAATTAAATTAAACCCAATTATATGTCACATTAGCATCGATAATAGTGAAAAACGTCGCTAAATACTATCGTAACATTATTATATTTTATTATAATTTATTTAATTGATATCATAACATTATTAACATGTATAGATACTTGATCTTAAATAATAGTGAGTAAATAGAATCTAATTTCTCACCTACAACTACTCATTCGATTTCATTACAACATTGTTTGATAATCGATTTTTTCCACCACTATCCCAACTATAAAAATGTCAATCTTCTATGTCAATGTCACTGTCGCAGAGATCAAGCTATCTTTTATGCAGTATAGTCACCTAGTAATAGTTTTTTTACGGCCGGTCGTTTGCGTTTCAGGCAGTCCAGTTATGGAATGCCTTGCCCGTTACTGTCAGAAAAGCTCAATCACTTAACATACCTATTTAAAGATCAGGTAAAAACCATTACCTGCAGAAAATGTTGATTCTTTAACTATGTAACTTTTGTTGTTGTTAATTATGTTGTTTTATGTAAGTAGTATATTTTGTGGGCAATAATTAACATTCTTGACATTGTTATTAGTATTTTTGTAAGCAATAAATAATATTTATGCATTGTAGACATCATATTGTGTTTAATTAGTTATAGAATAATAATTTAATCATATTACATAATTGTAATTAATTGAATGTCTAATTAAATGATAAAAAATGTCTTTTTACATAATAAAAAGTACGAATTATATTTGTAGAATATTCAAGACGCGATGTTTATATCTGAATTATATGACTTGTAACATAATGTTATCAATAAAGTGATTATGATTATGATTCTATTTTATATTATGTATTAGTTTATTATTTTGTCATAGGTTTCTTTTATCATTATTATTATTTATTTATTTTATGTTGTTTTCTTTATTTTTAGGTATTTTAAGTATTTATATCAATTTTTATTAGTAAGTATGTGTATGATGTATAATCTAATTTATATTTTAATTAATGCTCACCCCGTCCATTATTTAGACGCTTTCTGTCCTCTCCATCCTAAGGTTGCCTGGCAGAGATCAGCGATAAGGCCGCCCATTGTTACATTGTTTATGTTTCTTTGTTTCTTCTTTGTTTTTTGGTATACAATAAAGAGTTTATCTATGTATTTATCTAGTCAAACTACGCTACGACCGCTAAAGCATCTGTAATAAAGAAAGCATATTTATTAGTACTGCCCACCGAAAGTTTTCTCTTGTGATGTTAGAAACAAAGATTCGCTTGTGAAAATTATAATAAGCTAGATGGCTTAAACATTATAATATTCCGACAGAAAGATTATTAAAAAATGTGTGCACGTGTTTTTTTCTTTTGTCAATTAAACTAGATATTTTTTGATAACCTAACGAACGGACTAATTATTATAATTATTTTTTACCCAGTCATCATTCTATTGTAGGTAGTTACATTACGGAAATGTCTAGGCCCCAAAATAATACTAAAGATATACGAAAGCAAAGCGTTTCAGTTATGACTTGACAATTTTGCTTTCTCTCTAGACGTACTCTTTCTGTAGGTCGCATTTTTCAACAAATTATAGTCTATAAAATTTAACTTGATCTCTGCGACAGCTGTCAGAAAAATCACGCCTATGAAGTCCTGAATTTCTTAATAGTACAGACAGTACCTGTCAATGTCAGACTTTATGTGCATGTCGATTAGTGAGGGGCGACGAATGATCGTGACCACAGAGTTTTAGATAGAGTTTTATTTAAAATATCGATAGTTTAAACTGACGATATTTTAAATAAAACTTAATTTTTCATTAATTTTATTGTATATTTGAATATCATAATATTTTTTACATGTGTAATTAAATTAAACCCAATTTTATGTAACATTAGCATCGACAATAGTGAAAAACGTCGATAAATACTATCGTTACATTATTATGAATATTTAATTAATATCATAACATTATTTACATGTGTACATACTTGATCTTAAATAATAGTAAGTAAATAAAATCCAATTTCTCACCTTTAACTACTTATTCGATTTCATTACAACATTGTTTGAAAATTGATTTTTTTCGCCACTATCTCTACTCTAAATATGTCAATATGTAACTGTCGCAGAGATCAAGTTAAAATTTATAGAGTATAAACGATTCTTAATGGAACTTGGTATACTGGTTCAATGGATTTTTTTTCGACATCGATTTTTATTTTGGTTTTGATTTCGATAATATTCAGAGAGATCTATTATTATCCTTTAGCTAAACAGATGCGAGGTCAAGTATTCGGAAAACTACTTTTTTTTTGTACGTTGTATATTAATACTAATGTGTGTTTTGTAAATTGTACTAATTTTTTTTTTAATTAATGACAATACTACACTACTACTACATAGAAAGCAATTGGATCATCCACAGACCCTTGAAGGTCTAAAGATAATCCAAGTGCTCAAGCCCACTGCCAGTTGGCAGCGTGCCCAGCATGCTGGCAGCATTGCCACGCTGAATGGCAATGCTTATACTTTGAGCCAAATAAACACCAGCATTTTGGAGCGGGGCCAATTCGGCTGAGCAGCTCAAGCGGCGCAAATATGCTAACCTCGGTAGTGGTTACATATTTGAGCCGTTTGGAGTTGAGACTTTAGGTCCGTGGGGGCCGGGAGCTCATCTCGTTTTCAAAAGTCTTTCTGAGCGTCTGGTGGACGCGACGCGTGACCAAAATGCTGGTGTTTATTTGGCTATACTAATTAATTATTAGCGTTGATTTACTATGTGGTGGGTAGGGTGGTAGTATAAGACAATCTATTGCGATTGATAATTGATTTTTGTATTATAATAGGGTAGTTGACTGGTGCTAAATTAGTTTTAACTAAAATTAGTATTAATATTAGTGAATTATGCAAATGTGATTCGTAAACTGAAAAAATAAATAATATTGGCTTATCGAGTTCCGACATATAAGCTTGTAAAGATTTTAGTAGGGATAAAAAGGGGATGTCTTGTCCCTTTCCCACAGCATAAAATTGTGTAACGAATGTATGACTCTTGCGGGCAGTGATGTCATAGACTACTAGCGTTAGAACCAAGCGTTTTGAGTCCACATTCCTCATACGAACTGCCAGAATGTGGAACGCTTTGCCTAAGTCTGTCTTTCCGTTAAAGTACAATGTAGGTGTCTTTAAATCTCGAGTAAATAGGTATGTCCTAGGTAAGCGTGCTACATCCTAGACCGCATATCTGCTTAACAGTGTGTAGTCAAACGCAAATCTCTATGAAATAAAAAAAAAAAAAAGACTGCCATAGTGCGCTCTCTGTCTAGCAAGAAAATAAACATGCTTGTAAATTCTTTATTTTTAACTTGATTTTTTTTCTATAACAGGCTCTGTTTATTGTTAGCTGTTCAAAGACATCAAAAAAATATTGCTAACTAGCCTATTACCTCCCAGTCCAATAACTACAGTACCAAGTAACATGTTTAAAGTTGGTTTAATTATACAGTAGCATTAATTACGCCCGCCCTAGCTGGCCATGTTGTAGTAGGTACCTAGTTATCAGCGTCCGAGGCGCTATCACCTGTACTAACGTGGCCCCGGGCGTTATCTTACTCGTGGCCTTTCCGACACGAGTATAATACCGTCATTTGTACCGGGTGTAACCAAGGATGTGTAAAAATCAGCTGTAAAGTCAAAAATAAGCTGCCTTTGGAAGATGCCGCCATGTTGGGAAAATGATTGTGATATTTGGAGAGCAGTTCAAATGTGACCTAAGTCAAATTTAAATAATATCGTTTTTAACACATAGCATTGCTATGCAAGGTTTGAAGTAGACAGAGATATATTCACTTATCACTTATCGTGATGGAAAAAAAATTCTATAGTTCTTCATACTTTTTTTTTAACCATGGATATCCTTATTTGAATTATGCACTTTCTGAAGTTAGCTACAACTTGCGCGAAACCCAATCAACGCGCAGCTTTTATGTCAGCTTCAGTGCGGATTGGATATTGCGCTGCTTGTTGCTAACTTCTCATCCGCCGAATTGTATGGTTTAACCTATACTTTCATCAATGGTCTTAACTACACCTACGCTAATTCCGAGAAGGTAGAAAATTCTAGAAAAGTCAATTTCCTGATTACTTTGTGTTTTTATAAAAAGATTCACTGAATAAATTCCATTAGAAGCTGTTTGTATTAATGAACATTATGTCAAATATAGTTATTTTTTTAGGGTTTCGTACCCAAAGGGTAAAAACGGGACCCTATTACTAAGACTCCGCTGTCCGTCTGTCTGTCACCAGGCTGTATCTCATGAACGCTGATAGGTAGAAAGTTGAAATTTTCACAGGTGACGTATTTCTGTAAAATATTTTAGGGGCTTCCATACAAAAAACCTGAAAAATTCATTTCAAAAATATATAGTTAAATTAAAATAAAATTAATATTTAAAGTGGAACCCCATCTAAGAAACGTGATTTTTTGCTCGATATTAATAACGGCTATAGGAAGATGCTTGAAATATTCACAGAAAATAAAGCTATATATTCTCTTCAAAATAAATTATTAAAGTTTAAATAACATACATTAAAGGGGGGCTTTTACACGGTACTGAACCCTTCGTGTGCGAGTTCGACTCCTACTTTACTGATTATTTATAGTTTTCTACTGTATGTATTTGATAGATAACTAAGAATGATATTCCTAGGCTTGATAATTTTGATAAATACCACAAGCTTTACTCGCAGTTTCCTAGAAGATTCTTATTTTTTTTCCTGGTTAAAAGGAAGCCTGTGACATTGTTGGACCTTTAAACTATTTTCGTGACAAAAACCGGACAAGTGCGAGTCAGGCTCGCACATCGAGGGTTCCGTACAAACACATTGTTAAAAAATAAAAACCTGTTTTAGCATGTGCTAATGAAGTTCTTTTATATGATACCTTACATGATACGATTTACTCACTTTGAATTTTAAACCCATAATTTGTGAATTTTTAGGCCTTATTTCTTTGTGATTTAAATAAAAATGTACAGTTTTCAGATTTATTCCTATATGTGTACTCTGTGACAATGCTTCTCGCCAAATTTCATAGTTTTATGTTAACGGGAAGTACCCTGTAGGTTTTGATTTTTGTGAATGTCGAAATATGCGGTTTTTTACGACATAACTTTATTATACAATGACTGAGAAGTTTTTCTTTTACACAACTGCAAGAGACCACAGATTTTCGTATACAGTTTAAATTTCAACTCGATATCTTTACGCGTTCCCGAGATAAAGAGTCTTGACATACACACAGACGGACAGACGGACAGGCGGACAGATGGACAACAATGTGATCCTATAAGGGTTCCGTTTTTTTCCGTTTGAGGTACAGAACCCAAAAAAACGAGTCAATCCGTTGCTCTATTGTTGCGTGAAAGAGTATTTTTAACAAACCATCAACCCAACAAACTCATTTTTGGATTTGGGATATTAGTAAGAATTTCTAAACCGTTTTCTGTGTAAACTGTATTGTACTATTGATTACGGGTATTTGTTTATAGTGAAAAAAGTCATAGTCCACTGCACTGGTAGAATGTAGATTAATAAACAAAATATGGATTGATAAAATGTGGATTATTTCTTTGATTTCACCCAATGTATTACTTCTGGTGCGTGATATAAGATTTGAGACATAGATATCTAATTACATGTTAAGTACAATATAATTATTTGAGGAAGGCAGTATTTACCTTTTCTATTAGAAAATACTAAAATGTATGCAAAATGTTCCCTTTATTTAAAAAAAAATCTCAATAATAAGCGAATCCCCGGGCACGTTCAAAAATATATTTGACTAAAGATGAAAATCCCGAACCTCGTCCGTAAAGAGAATTAGTAAAACGCGTGTGATGCCAACGTGCACCAAATCTGGGTTAAGTGAAACGTGGGTGTAGCCAACTCGGTCACTTGAATTTTAAAAATAGTCTGATTACCTCTGGAGTTCTATTTATGAAAATGATTTGTAATAACGTTGTGGTTCCTTCAATATTTAATTTTAGACCTTTGTAACTATTTTTAGAATGTTTACGGCGATAAATTTCTTTTTGAAAAGGCGTATTTTAAGAATTTATTTCGATAAAATAGAACTTATCAATTATCAATATCAGTATTTTATAAGGCTTTAGCAGAGTTTTTTAGACCTAAAAAAATGTTGTGAATTATAAAAGTGGCAAGCTGTAATATTTATAGGTATGTGGGAAGTACCAGAAGCCCAAAAATATGCTTGCCCTAATATTATTTTGAAAGAAAGATGGCCGCATTTTAGGACTTCTATGCTAAAAATATTATAGTTAAAAAATATTACAGAAAGTTTTATTACAAAAGAAGTTCTTGCAAAGTGGGCTCAAAATAAGTAGAGTAGACCAACAAAAGCTTTAAAATGTGGTAACTAAGTTCACAGAGAAAAACAACGGTATTTAGCGCTTAATTAAAATGAAATTACGTATTTTGTAAATTGATTTTTGTTCAAGGCCGCCATCACGACGCCATACAAGCAAAGTCAAAGGATAATAAAATCCGAAAATATGAAATTCCTCCATATTGTGATTGTTAGTAAATAAAATAATAAGAAAATCATTTTCCATTACAAATAAAGCAATTAATAAAATACAGTACCAAGTAATGGACTAAGCTCGATCTATTTTTGTACACTTCTGAGTGACCATTGAAATTTATATTAATTGTAGTACTATAGACTCTTTATGTACCATTTTGTTCAAATTGATCAGGTTATTTATAAATGAACAATTCAAACGTACCTAAATAGCTCCTAACCAAATAATACTGTCTAAATACGACTCGAACAGCTTTCCTATTCAGTGCTAAAGGTCAAAGTTCATACTGGGGGAGAGGTAGAGCTTAGACTCTACCTAAGCGTCCCAATGCGAGGTAAGGTAAAGTTTTGTAGTCCGTGAGCTCAATATAGAGCTTTTTTTGCTTGTCGAGAACAAAACACAGTTTTTCTTTGTCCAGTTTATTTTCTGGTCACAATTGCGTTTTAACCGGCAGCTTCCTTCTCCTAAGGTCGTTTGTTCGTCTCCGTGTCTTCGTTTGTCGCTCTCATGATGTCAATTCAATTCATTTATTGCAACATATGTAATTTGTTGTTGGCATGCTATTGAATTTACACATTAGAAACAAAATCTCGGAAAAAAATACACGTTAACTACTATTTACAAATTAAACTACATTATGTACAATATAATTATAAAGAAATAAGATATTTATAAAAACATAAAAATACATATTTACAAAACAAACACGCCGTCCAGACCAGCAGTGTGTGGGAAGGTCCCCAAAACACTGGCTGCGTTACCTCGCTGAATCGCAAGGCTCAGACTTTGAGCGAAGTACGCGCCAGCTCTAGGGTTTCCGGAGGCGAGGACCAACCTTTTTGATAAAGCTTTACTAAAGCTCTTTGTGTCGGATGACCACGGGCCCAAAGTTTCCACAGCTAACGCAACAAATTCGTAGTGTGCGTTAAGCTGTGAATACTTTTGATGTTTGTTCCTCTGTGCCTTCTCAGCCGCAGTTCCAGCACACCGAGCGGAATCACCAAGGTATGACGGTGCCAGGGTATCCACACACGTGGCGTCCCACACTAAGGCTCGCCCGAGACTCCATGGTATTAGTGTGGCTCCATCAGGACGCTTACCGTCATCCCTTGACATTCCGCTCGGTTCCAGAGTCGAAGGCACAGAAGCAGTGGAGAGTGCCCGCCTGACTAAATCATTTATTGCCCGATGGCGATAAAGTCGGCCGGCACTCTTTACACATGATAGCCCGTGTTGTCCAAACTGGTCCACGCCTCGACCACACTGGCAATTATGAGGCTCGCACAACTTGGCTCCTAGACGCAGACCCACCGCAATGCGTAGGCAACTGGGATCTAATACTGTGCCTATATTGTCAGACGGTAGAGCACGGAGCAAATAAACTTTTAAGATTCAAAAAAAAAATATTGTTCTTAGATTACATGTTAGTTACAATATTGTCAAATACATATGACCCTTTAAGGGTATGGCAAATAATTTATTACATTGGGACGGATCATGTCAATCAATGTCATGTCAATGTCCTGCCTCTGTAGTACTTCATGGCATATGTATCACCGGTAGCTTAACTAAGTTGTAATAATTCAGCTATTTACCAATATAATTAGCATTGCAGTGAAAAAAAAAGTTGGCTAAAGTATAACCAATTTTTCACTGTAAAATATGTCAGTTAAACTAACAGTATGCAAAACTTGGAAACCAAGCTAAACTAACATAGTATAAGCTAATAAACTATTTTTTTTTATGTAGAACCACCAACTCGCCTGATGGAAATCGAAGTTGTAGCCGAAGATGGAGCATACATACCTACCTAGAAGATACCTATTACCTATTCACTCTTGACTTGAAGATATCCAAATTGCAATTGTCAGGAAACAATGACGGAGGCAGGGCATTCCAAACCCTGGCGGTCCGCATTATGAAGGAAAAAGCGAATCGCTTAGTACGAGCAGGTGGTACGTCGACTATGTAGGGATGGTATTTATGCGACTTCCAGCTTGTTCTGTTGTAACTAACTTAGTTTAACCGGCGGTGGATGGTCGGCTTACTGGTCCGACCAGTACATTTCTACCCTGCGTTGGTGGACTCTGGATCTTATTGTGTGTCGAAATAGAAAAGTCAATTACAATAAATAAATAATCATTGTGTACACGGGAACTAAGACAGTTCTAGAGCTTCAAATGGAAATGCTGGTGCTGACGCAATTAATTTCGTTTATTAAGAGCCCACGCTTTGTTAGACGCTATCAGAAAATTAAGATATTTGAATATGAAGAATAAATAAAAGTCGGGGTGAAATTACATTTTAATACGACATTTCAAAACGAAAAAAACATAATTAAATTTCTGCTGCCACCACAGAAGCACTTGCAGGAAAGTTTATTTTCAACTTACTTTAAAAGATTGTAATCATCATAAATTTTATTTTCAACCGATTTTCAAGAAGGAAATTTCGAGTAGGTACTTTTATACGTAGCAAAGTTAGAATATTCCAAAATACTACATTTATTTAGTGATGTAGAGTCTTCTAAAAATAATACTACTGTTTAACTGCATCTTCTTAAGCCTATATTTAATTTTTAATCTTATTTTTCATTCCGTATTGCGTATTTTTTTCATTATGTTTCGTTAATTAATTTTGCTTTTTTAAAATTGTAAGGCAAATGTTACTGATTTTGCTCGTTTTTAGCCCAGTAAATAAATTTGTCTCGATACATTTTTGAATGATTTGATTCATATTTGCAAATCTTGTGATAAATTGTTTTATCTCTCAATCCTAACAAGATATGGAAATATGGAAATCGGCTGGTAAATAGCGAGTTTCCCCCTTTTTTGACAGCAAATTTTTTGATTCTTTTTTGATTCTGCAAATGTCCCTGAAGGTAAACAGTATCTACAATACAAGCTTTTGCTTGGTATAGGCTCTGTGTACTAACTAGATTTGTAACCGCTAGCCGATAATATACTCGTAAATGTGAAAAGTATTTATATCAATTTTATTAATAAGTGGCTATTGTATCATTCAACAAAAAATATTATTATCGATAGAAATATCCGTCAATCAAAAATGGCCAGTGACAAAAAGAAATGCAAATGTGTATAGAACCTGTGTATCAAGTTTCGTTGAAAAATGCGACCTATAGAAAATAATCAACATTTGGACAGATGGAAGCAACATCGTCCAGTCAAAACTAAGAGGTTTGCTCGGCCCATATTCATACTAATATTATAAATCCGAAAAGTTTGTTGGTTTGTTCCTCTTTCACGCAGCAACGGAGCAACGGATTGACTTGATTTTTGGCAAGGATAGTTATAGTTCAAGGGCCAGAATGTGATTTATGCTACTTTTTGTACATCCCGAAAAAATAAAAGGTTCCTGTGGGATAGCACAAAAGTCGAAGTACCACGCGGGCGGAGCCACGGGCAAGAGCTAGTAAAGTATAAAAATAATAGAAATTGCTTCGAGTACTGTACCAGCCTTTTTTATAGTCCACTGCAGGACGTAGGCCTACCCACGAAGGGTGATTAGGCCATATCCACCACGCGGGCCCAGTGCGGGTTGGTGGATTCACATACGCCGGTTGCCTCACGATGTTTTCCTTCATCGAAAAGCCAGTGGTGTGAAATTCCGTACATAATTTCAAGGAATTCATTGGTACGGGTCCGGGATTTGAACCCACGACCTCATGATTGCAAGGTTGGTGTCATTACCACTAGGCCGCCGCGGCTTCACGCTTCACGCTTCGAGTATTGGCTCTTAAATTTGTATTTGAAGGAACATCGACGACATATTTATGGAATTAGATTGGTTCTATAAATAATCGCTAGAGGCGTGGTTACTATAAATGATTAGTCCCTGAAAGCTACAGCTAGAAATTTCGACGGTTACGTAACTACAAGCTGGAAATAGAAACTAATCGAACCTGTGTTATTTGTAGAAATGAGACTAATATAATTTATTTGTTTTGTTCAATTTGTGTTTATTTGTTCGAAATAGAAACAAATGTAATAATTAAGTTTAAAATAGAAACTTATCAAACCTTTGTGATTTGTAGAAATAAGTACTGTACCAGCCTTTTTAATAGTCCACTGCAGGACGTAGGCCTACCCACGAAGGGTGGTTGGGCCATATCAACCACGCTGGCCCAGTGCGGGTTGGTGGATTCACATACGCCATCGAATTTCTTCTACGGACGTATGCAGGTTGCCTCACGATGTTTTCCTTCACTGAAAAGCCATTGATTGGTGTGAAATTCCGTACATAATTTCCAAAGAACTCATTGGTACGGGACCGGGGATTTGAACCCACGACCTCACGATTGTAAGGCGGGTGTCACTACCTCTAGACCACCACGGCTTACTAAGTAAGATAATTTAAATGTTATATTCAATTTGTGAATTTGGATCTCTGAAGGAAAAGAACTGCGCAATATGTAAAGCAGCTGTTTTATATTTTTTTAACAGTCCCCTATAAGACATAGGCCTACCATCATAGGGAGATTGAGAAATGTGTATACGTTAATCCAGTGAACGGTGGTGGATTCACTTACGCCGTCATTGAATTTCTTTTCCGTAACTGTCAAAATAAATTCTAGTTGTAGTATGGAACTGGGATTTTAACCTGCGATACCACAATAAATTTCGAGATATGCATTGTCACGTTAGGCTGAGCATTGAGCACTGAGCATACTGTAATAAGTATATTGATACACTAAAAATTCTAGGCTTGCCTCTCTGAGAAGAAGTATAAATACTATTAAAAATAAAATTTCAAAACCAAAACTAGGCTATATCCATGTAAAAAAGAAACCAACAAACACTCCTTCGGATCTATACCTAATATTGGATAGGATTCAATTTCAAGTCGAAGAAACAAGATCTACCCGTCACGTCAACTTTGTAGCACTTCGTAGCCATTTTCGTAGCAGCCTACGAGGCTACACAGTATTTATTTTATTGCTTCCATATAATGCTCGCAGCACTTTAACATAAAATCCTCTTCCTACAATTCCTTGGTACTTCACCGCAGCCGAATAAATTGGATATTTCATTTTTACGACTATATCTAATATTCACATCGTTATATTAATATTGTTAAGTTTATGTAGATTCTACCGAATGTAACAGTGAATAGAATATACAAATGGGGAAAATATGTGTTCTGTTTTGTACAAAGTTAGTAAGAAATAGTGTACTAATCCGAAAAGGGATTATTCAAAGCAATATTATAAACAACTTGTACTAAGGAGTCAGACAGGGATTCGTGAAATAATAATAAAATAAAATAATATTTTTTTTTTTAAAACAAGCTTTTACTGAACAAGTAATCGCCAAGACGAATCAAGCTAGCCGAAACTCGATGAGTTTACGTCATTTCGTTACAGAGTTCCTAGGACCACCTTCCAGCTCCATCATCAGACCCTGGTTACCATTGAAAGACAAACTACTCGTCAAGACTATTCAAATGAGCCCAAACTCAATGAGGTTGTGTCGTTTCATTGCAAAGTTCCTTGCCACCGTCCAGCTCTGTCATTAGATCAGTACCATGTCATCATAATATTGCATTGTCACGTAATTTACACATGTATGCAAAATTTCAGCTCAATCGGAAGTGGATCGAATTTAACTTGCACTTAATGATTTGATTATAGACCGACAGACAGACAACGGGACAGGTGAACAGTGAAATAACACACGGGCGGAGCTGTAAAAGCTAGTGTTAAATAATGTTAAAATGAATTAAGAGCCGAAGTTATAATTTGAAAAATAAATATTTAGTAAAGGATATGTATCTCCCCCCTCAGTAAAAGTTTTTATTTTTTATAGTTTCAGGTAATGCATACGTAAAACTATGGTAAAAATAGCTACATCGTTGCTTTTCTAGAAGGTTTAAGCAACTAAGCTTACTTGAAATGATTGACTCATCATTACGGACAACGTTCGTTTCCTACGTTTCGAATCCTCATTCCTCATACGAACAGCCGGAATGTGGAACGCTTTGCCTGGGTCTGTCTTCCCGTCAAAGTACAACGTTGGTGTCTTCAAATCCCGAGTACATAAGTATCTTCTAGGTAAGCTTGCTACACTGTAGACCACACATCTGCTTAACATCAGGCAGTGTGTAGGCAAACGCGAACCTATTCGAAATAAAAAAATAAAAAAAATGCGGAGAGTTTTATAACTGTCATTTTGAGTCATAATACAAAAAGTATAAGAGCTTTTTTTAAACAATGGCAACTTTTTGAATTTTACAGTAATTTTTGTTCGTGAGTGCATGAGTGGGTGCAATGGGATTTTATTGGCTAAGCCGCAATATTTACGGAGTGTTTGTCACCCTTCATCATCTCCTACGATTATTTGTCAAGTGTTTTTATTAAAATAAACCGCTATTTTATCTCACCATAATTATTTTTCGAGAAACATGGAATAACCAACTTTAATCGTTGTAATCTAAGTACAAAATTAGAATAGCTCGCTCGGATTGATGTAGATTTTCTGTTATTAGATTACTTTTGATTTTTCAAAATCCACCACCGCTGCCACACTTAAGGCCACCTCTGAAGCATGACAAACAAAATAAAAATAAAATCGTCAAAATTAGTTAAAAATAATTGGCGGCGTAACAGGGTAACATACATACAAAAAAACATACAGACGAATTGAAAACCTCCTTTTTTGAACTCGGTTATGACTGCAAAAAACTCGACTAAACGAGGTTCTTAAAAGAATTCAAGACACATATTGGAAGTGATATCACGGTATCTGCATTTCGTTAAAAAAAATTCAATGAAATATTAATAGATTCAGACCTCACGATTTTTTTATAAAATATATCAGTATCTGAAAAGTCACAGAGTATCCAAGGGGGTACGTAGGGTAGGTCAGGGGTAGGGGGTAGGAGACCGATGCAGTCGAAGTGCATCAGGTTTCGGCAAGGAAGTCACAAACAAGGGGTCGACGACCGCCTGGCGCCTAGACTGTCGCTACCTCTAAAAGACTACATAACCATAACATCTACACGGTTATTCAGAAAGCAATATATTTATGGATAATTTTAACTTTTTCCCGCAGCGTCATCGCGTGGTTTTGTAATTTTTGTACTATTTCATAGGAACATTTTATTTTTCTGGGATAAAAAGCATACCTATGTCACTTTTTGCCTTTCATATTACAATTTCAAGTAAAATAACTCAGCCGATTTTGATAAAATTTAAACTGAAATAATTAGAATCTACAAAAAACATCAAATCGGTTTACGATTCGCGAAAACATCGATGGACATACACAAAAAAACATACAGACAAACATAGAACCTTCTCCTTTTTGGAAGTCGGTTTAATACTAGATCTACTGCAGCTTCCCACAAAAACATTTATTATTACGAGATAAAAAGTAACCTATGATACCTACTCTCCGATTTTCGAACTATAGTCGTGTTGTGTGAAGTGTTTGCTCTGTGTCTGGGTGTTATTTAGTTACTATCAATATAAGTATATATTTAAAAATAAGTATAAGTAGTATATCAGTCTCTGGCAGCTATATCACAAGCTTTGCTTAGTTTGGGGTCAGAGGCCGTGTGTAAGATGTCCAAAAATATTTATCTATTTATTAGTGACACCCGCTCTATAATCGAAAAGTCGTGGGTTCTGTACTGTTGATTTATTTTGAATTTATGTACGGAATGTAACACCACTGGCTTTTCGGTGAAGGAAAACATCGCGAGGCAACTTGCACACGTTCGTAGATGGAATTTGATGGCGTATGTGAAAATGTGAATCCACCAACCCGCACTGGGCCAGCGTGGTGGATATGGCCCAATCACCCTTCTTGGGTAAGCCTACGTCCTCTTGTGGACTATTAACAGACTGACAATTTAGTATAAGTAGGTATTACATAATCAGGGTGCGTAAACAACATTATGTTCTAAGAACTTCACTTCGCAAACCTAGTCATTTACATTGCCTGTACCTAATGAGAAATTCACAATGCGTGGGAAGTAGGTATATAATTCATATTGCAATTAGCACTTGTGTGTAGTTGTTTGCTACGTAAATACGTTGCAATATGCGATTGAGTATTGTATCAAAATGTTAGATTTATAATGTTGCGTAATGATATGATTTTATATTTCCATAAAAATCCAGAAAATGTATTCGAATAACATAGTTTCGCCTACTTATTTTTAACACCTCATTTATTTAAGACTTCAAAAAAAACTTACAAATCCAAAGTGGACTTTTTTTTTGTGATTTGTGAACCGGGAATATGTTTCCCGATAGTTCTACTAGTAGAACTAATAGTAGAACTTTCGGGAATGACCCGACAAAATCACAACATTCATCTATAGAAAAAAAAAGCAACGTGAACGTAAACTGAAATCAGTCTATAAATAACGGAAAAATCGGCCTGAACAAAAAAGAGACGAATTTAGAAACCCTTCTTTCTGAAAGTCGGATAAAAGCAACATACAGGTATTGCGAAACTTTTCTACGAAGCCGTTAAAATAAAAGCAACATTACAAAGTTATTTTACTACAAGTATGAACAAACACTTGCTCTGAAGCCGTAGAAATATCAAATACAATAAAAAGTTCGTATTGTTTTAAAAAAAACTTTCCCCTCTTTACTTGGCTCGTTGCGTTGCCCAGAAAATTTCAACACAAACAAATGCACAACTTTGAGGACTTTTTGTAACTGTTTAAAAACATGAATTCATAATCAAACCTTAGGAGTACCCAATTAAAAGTTTGGGAAACTCTTCAAGAGCAATGTTTTCCAGTTCTTGCGCTTACACGTGTAAGTAATATCAATCCTATTAGCCGGCAAAGACAGCTTGAAGAGCGTTATAAACGCTAAGTCTTAGGTAAAAAAACCGGACAATTGCGAGTCAGGCTCGCACATTGAAGGTTCCGTACAAATGCAGAAAATTTCACACAATTATTTTATTGTATAAGATTTTAACAACTTACAAATTGTTAAAATCTCTATAACTTACATGATATGATTTACTCACTTTGAAATTTGAACCCATATTTTGTGAATTTTGAGGCCCTTATTTTTTTGTGATTTTAGTAAAAATGTTCAGTTTTCAGATTTATTCCTATATGTGTACTCTAAGATAATGCTTTTCGCCAAATTTCATAGTTCTATGTCAACCGGAAATACCCTGTAGGTTTTGATTTTTGTGAGTGTTGAAATATGCAGTTTTTTACGACATAAACGGCTCTACCTTTTTTAAACAATAACTGAGAAGTTTTTCTTTTACACAACTGCAAGAGATCATAGATATACGTATAACGTTTAAATTTCAACTCGATATCTTTACGCGTTCCCGAAATAAAGAGTCTTGACATACACACAGACGGACAGACGGACAAAAAAGTGATCCTATAAGGGTTCCGTTTTTTCCTTTTGAGGTACGGAACCCTAAAAAGTAGTTGCCAACTGTACACTGTTTTTAACATTTTTTTATTTATTTTTTAACACTTAACTTTTACTTTACTTTTAGAGACTAAGAACCACGTTTCATCCTTACTAGTATTATAAATCCATGAGTGAATGAAATGAAATGTAAATGTATTTTATGTTTTATTAGTTTGTTATTCCTTCACGCAGCAACGGAGCAACGGGTTGACTTGATTTTTGGTATGAACATAGTTTGAAAGACGAAAAGTACAATAAGCTACCGGAAATAAAAGGTTGTCCTAATGGAACCTTTTATTTTTTCGGGACAAAAATCGAGTTTTTATTTATAAGAAGAAAGTTAAGTTAAGTTAAGTCCGCGCTTTAACACCGCCTGGCCTAATGGTAAGAATTATTATTACGTTTTTTTACCCGCTCGTGGAAACAATTCTAAGCTGAGCCCACGCAAAACTGGAATAGCTCATTGATATGCTGAAAAAAATATGTTAGAGATTTTTTTCTCATTTTAGAAATGATAATTTATTCTCGTATGTTGCGGCATTGCAAATGAAAGAATAGATGTTTATTGCGACAGGAAATGGTAGTTAGGTTTTATTTCTATTTGAAGAAAGTGAGAGGTCGTTAAGACGTGATGATGACAATTAGATGACTGCCTCGGTGGCTCAGTGGTTAGTGAACCTGACTTCTGTACCAAAGAGGCGTGGGTTCGATCTCCACCCAGGGCAAGCAATTTTGTGATGAACATAGGTGTTTGCTCTGTGTCTGGGTGTTATTTAGGCACTATCTATATAAGTATGTATTTAAAATATGTATATGTAGTATATCAGTCTCTGGCAGCCATATCACAAGTTTTGCTTAGTTTGGGGTCAGAGACCGTGTGTGAGATATCCCCCAATATTTATTTAATTAGATAGATGAACTTTTACTGAACAATTTTATAAATTAATAATCAATTATTAAAAATCATTATCTTGTTTATTAAATATACAGAACAACAAGAAAACTTAAATAGAGCATTAACTGGCGGTCTTATCGCTAATAGCTCTACCAGGCAGTCGATCATACACACTGGCACGCACGCACTTACACACGCCAACAAACACAGAGAGACTTTTTGTCGTCACCATATCAATTGTAAGACGTTTTCTGTTAGACATAAGCTATAAGACGAATCATAAAAGTCGGCGGATGTGAAGTTAGCTTCAACCTGCGCGAAACCCAATCAACGCGCAGCTTTATTTTAGCTTCAATCAGGATTGGATATCGTCCAGCTTGTAGCTAACTTCACATCTGCCGACTTGTATGATTCGACCTACTCCCAAACTTCAATGCCTATACAAATACAAATAACTTTATTTGCCTTAAAACACTTTTAACCATATTCACTTGACCATTGACTCTGAACTAGTTAATAACTGTATCTCAGAGCCAATGGCTTCTCCCTTTATATTAACAAGCAACTAAAAGTTATACAAAACAAAAGTAAGATTAAATTTAGAAAAACAATTTAGACTATTTATCGAAACAAGTAAGAGAAAAAAATAAATAATATAAAGCACAAATTACATCGCATCATACTTATAACGAACCACACAATCTCACAACTCAAAACCTAAAACATTCATTTTTGTCAACAAACATGTACGTGTGTGGGGTGTGTGTGTGTGTGTATGTGTGTGTGTGTAACACTGCAATACTCGAGATCTCATGAGAGTCAAGGTTTGCAGATACCCCGATAGATTTCCAATGAGACTAGTTCGCACGCCTCATGTTCAAAAGGCGATCAATCTATTAGGACACAACAGGTAACCTATATGGATAGATACATATTTGTATAAAGATATTTAATACCGGTGCATCTGACGTCAAATGCTTCTAGCGTTTGCGTCATAGCACAGTCAAGAGTGTTTTGAACTGTGAACCTGTTGTTTACTGGTTAGCCGACAATTTCGATTAACTACGATAAGCTGGCCTTAACTTCATATTATTTTTGACGTGATAACGTCTTATAAATCGATGATCGCCGGCTGCATGTACGAAAAATTGTCATGTTCCGCTTGAACCTTTTTGTTTTTTTGTAATTGCTTTTTTATCCGTCGTTACTTGATTTTTTCGATGTGGTTGTTGTGCATGGTTCATTCGTAAATATTTTGTAAAGAAAATTTGCAAAAAAAAAATATTAAGTTTGGTTCATTAGCTTCGAAGTAATTTAAGAAAATTTATGAAAATTGCTTCGCTGCCAAAATACGTCGCGAAAATTCACACTTTTGCTAAAGCAATTTGAGCTGGGAGGGTTTGTCTGGAGACGAATAACTTTTTAGGTATAGAGGATATGCATTGAATTTTACTCACAATAGAGTGACCTGTGTCGATGGATTCTGGCTGTTCCTTAGCAGAAAGCTACAATATTATGATACTGTCTTAGATATTTAGATTGTACGGCATCTTTTTCTAGAAGACATACATACCATTGTAATCATAATTACAACATTTATAACCAATACTTACCATGATGCCAACCCTGAGATCTTGAAAAAAAAATGTTATTAGGAAAAAAAATATCATTACCATATCAGTCTGAGGCCATTCAGACGCCTCCCCAAAAACAAAACTATAAATTATTATTAGCAAAAAACAGGCTTGGTCTCATAGTAAAGTTAGTCATAATGACAAACACAATGATTACCTACTGTACTTATGTCTGTAGCGTAAAAACTACGAATTATTCGTATAAAAATTGAATATACCGTTAAGTGGTTTCGTAACTCTCATTAAATTCAAATTGCTTTTCAGAACTTATAATAATCAGCATAAGTTCTGACCTATTTTATTAGTATGAAGTAATATCTAAGTTATAATGTAACCGTTGTATAAAAATGTCCCTAGTTTCTGTCAACCTACGCAAAAATCTCAGTAGGTGTCTAGGCAACGCCCACAAGGGATAGTGAAAATACCAAGTAAAATTAATAATGGCTGCTGCTGCAGCTAAAGCCACCTTAAACGGCACAAATATGAGTCGCTGGACAGAATGTACCATTTTGTGCCGTTTGGGGTCACCAACGAATTTCTTCTACGGACGTATGCAGGTTGCCTCACGATGTTTTCCTTCACCGAAAAGCCAGTGGTGTGAAATTCCGTACATAAATTCCAAGAACTTGACCACCACGGCTTACTGGCTTACTTTGCCCAAAAGTTGAGTATTGCTATTCAGTGAGGCAATTCCGCCAGCATTCTATCCATGTTACCCTCTGCGACAGGGCTTTTAGATAAGTTTTATTTTGATTTTAGTTTAAGTTTTAGTGATTTTAGTAAAAGTTTTCTTTATTCATTAATTATGTAGGTAGTTGTAAATATTTTTTTTAATCTTATTTAAGTTGTACAATAAATAAGTTATCAATATTTTCTAAAACAAATTATTAAATTATAGCTGCTTAAGCGTCTTTCAAGTTCTTTCAAGCGGGAAGTCCTCGAGTAACTTTGCGAGATCGAATGAGAAATGTAGAGATCGCAGAAAGATCAAAGCTACCGATACATCCCAGCGGATCGGCAAGTTGAAATGGTAGTGAACAGGACACATAGAGCAGAGGACTGATGATCGATGGGGTTGAAAATTTCTCAAGTGAACACCACGTACTGGGAAGCTCAGCGTAGGACATTTACCCACGTGATGGACAGATAACCTCATCAAGACCGCAAGATCGCGCTGGATGCAAGTCGCTTTCAGCCAGTCTCATTAGAAATCCATAAGGGAGCCCTATGACTGATGGCTGATATAAATTAAGATTAACTTTCCAGAAAATAATTTCAAGAATATTCATTGCAACATTTTTTTCTGTTTGAGATGAACGACGAAACAGCAAATAGCTTATTGAAATATGTCACATATTTTGGCATGAATTATAAATTTTATTTTCGACCTCATTGGCAATTGTTTTAGAATTTCCAGCCAAGCACAATGTGTAGGATACACATTGTGCTTGTATACTAATATTATAAACGCGAAAGTTTGTGAGTTTGTGAGGATGGATGGATGGATGGAGGTTTGTTACTCTTTCACACAAAAACTACTGAACGGATTGAGATGAAACTTTGCAATAATATAGCTTATATATCAGAATAACACATGGGCTATAAATTATAATGATATTGCGTAAATGTTCCATAATATAATGATAAGTATTAAGTAAGTAGGAAAAATTCTGCTATCTGCGTGCTATTCTAGAGTCACAGAATAGGCCCTATTACACAGGGCACAGAAGGAGCCTCTTCATACAAACCTAGACTTAAAAATGTGAAAAATACAATTTGTACCATAGACAAGTTTTGAGTGAAGTTGCCACTTGAAATAGGGATTTCAAAATACATGATGAAAAGAATCGATTCCTAAATTGATTCGAGTCTAGGATGACGTCATGTCTTATCACATGATAAGTCCGACTGGCTGAAATTTCGTCAATCTATTCACATCTTGATTCTTTTTAATAGGTGGACTTATGTAAGTAATTATAAATACGTTTTTATCGTTCATTCCAGAAGTTATAAACAAAAGTCAATAACACTATGAAATAACAGCTGGCAGCCTTAAGTACCTACCTCTAAATTCGATCTTTTCTCTTCCAGAAATATAAAAAACATTATTTGATTAGTAAACCTAAAAAAAATACATACAGACGAACATAGAACCTCTTCCTTTTTTTGAATCGGTTAAAAATGTGAACACATCACGTGATGCTGCTCCGTATTGTTAAATCGATCTAAAACTAGTAGTTCGACCCACATTGACCTTGCGACCTTATTCCTTTACATGGCCGGCCGCCCGGGTCAAAATCAATTTTGACCTTAAAGTTAATCGATTTGACGAGTCAATATTCGATCTCATACTGACATTATCCGACATTCCTAACTGACCATAGATAAATTTTCCACTCTGTTTACATTGTCAAATGATTTCATTTTCAATATTTTGCTTTTGCTTTTAAATCACATAGAAAGATATTTATTACTTACCGGTGGTATGTGACAATCTGTGTTCGTTATTTCTTTTGATACCGAGTAATTTCGGCAAGATGGAATGACGCAGTTCACCATATTTACCTTGTTGCTTTGAGACGCGACCGCAACGCCAGTCTAATGAAGACTAGTGACAGATTGGTTGATTCTGTATGGATTCGTTGATATTAGTCGGCGACATTTCATTTGGTACGATTAGGTGTCTATCTTGAAGGTCGCTGTCTAGAGTGCGCTTTGAGAAATGTCAAAAAAACAACTGTCGAATCGAACAACCGTCAAATCGTTTTTTTTTTTTTTATTTTCCACCTCCTTTATTAAGGTAGGGCCTCGGGTTCGAAAGAGGGAAAGTAACATAGTCTACTTCTTATCCCGGATAAATACATGGTTCCCATGGAATAGCACAAAAATCAAAATATCATGCCAGCGAAGCCGCGGGTAAAAACTAGTTTACCATAAAACACTATTGTATTGCTTAAAATACCCATTGTCTTAGACAATTATCTCTGAAATCGAAATATGCTGTACCTACTGTATTAGTCTTTTAAATTGAATTAAATCATTTTATTGAGACAAAAAGGATCTCACAAACATTTACATTCATCTCACATTAATTAAATCAGATGAAAAAAAAAAAACATACCTCATCAAACTATTTAAAAACAGAAGAAACAAATAGAAGAATTGAAAGCCTTTTAACTGTTCAACATAGGATTTTTCCAAAGAGCAATTAGGGCACATCTACCACGCTGGCTGGTCGTTGGTGAATTCACTTACACTATCGAATTTCTCGTCTAGACATATAAAACCTAAACCTTATCTACTTATTCATCAACCAGACACAGGACGTCCACTGATAGACATAGGCCTCCCTTATTGATCTGCAATATGACCGGCTGGAAGCGACTTGCATCCACCGCGATAATGCCGTCTTGATGAGGTCATCACTTTGTGGGTGGACAGAACTCCAGAACTGTGGTGAGAAAATTCATAAACAATATTGTAGTACGAGACTGGGATTTCAACCCAGCAGCTTACGATTGCAGAGCGAGTGCTTTCCCACTAAGCCATTACAGTTTAATCATCTACGCATGCTGAATTCTCCTATTATTCCAAACTTCTTCAGAAACCAAGTACTTGACTATACAAGGATCTACTCCTCTGAAACACTTAATGTAAGACCACAGACTGCTCAAGAATTCATGAAGGATGTAGGCGGTAATTCAAACACGATGAGATGGAATGTCTAACAACAGAATGCCTTAACAACATTTTGTACAGGAAAACCAAGTTATTCGTCCCGTTGGCGAAAATATAGAGCTAACGTATTCTATAGTACTTTTTGAATGTTCATTATTAAATGCGATGGTGTCCCCCTCACAGCCTGACTCTATATTTGTGAAACTGTAAAATAATACAAAGGCGGTATTTATAAGCCTACGCTAAGCCACAGATTAAATAGAAGTTTCTATAATGTGACTAATGAATCATGACACAGGAAAACATTTTCGGGTGAGCTCGCTTGAATTCACAGGAAAATATTCATATATTATTTTAAAAACATTTTTTACTTTAATTGTCGATGAAACAAATCGATTTAGACCAAACGTGATATGATTAGCGACACATACGCTGTACAATTCCTAAAAAAAACTACGTAAAACATTTTAAAACCTTAGGTATTGCCGTAGATGCAATAATAGCAAAATCTAAAATACCATCCCGAAATAATAATTCATTAATTCATAGATTTTTTTTTATTTATAATGAGTTACTAGTCATAACGTAGCACATTGTCAAACTTAAAAACTAAACACATTACCCATCTCCGATCATACCCTCAGCAAAAGAGCCCCTAGTGCTGACCGCATTACCCCGCTGCTGGATGGCAATGGCCGTCCTTTGCACCATATATTTCATTTAATATTTAATTAAAATAAATGCAAATTTCAAAATTATTTCGGTCATTCTCATAAGAGACAAACATATTAATGATTCCCAAAGGATCTATCATTAAAACCTTTGTGTAAACACCAGAATATTTTCACGACTTCCGGGTTGGTCTCATAATAAGTAAGTAAGTACGTATAGACCGGGTGGCTAGCCCTAGTGTCAGAGTTAGACCGCCTGAAGGCCTCTGACATGGCTAAATGGTTAAAAAACCGGGGCCTACAATTTAACCTGTCATCCGAGCCACGGTAGCGCTCAGTTGGAAAATGCCACCCGCGGTCACCCATCCAAATACCGACCGTGCGGAATGTTGCTTAATTTCGGTAAACGCTGACAAACAGGAGGCGCTGTTAGCCTGATAAAGTCATTAGCATAATATTTCTGTATACAAAATTATTTAGACCATGTCTAGTTTGTATATATTTCTGCCTAATATAGACTTTTAAAAATCAAAAATCAAATCAGTCAAACTACGCTACGAGTTCTACGGTCTCATAGTAAAAGTTCGCCATAATGATGAATAGGCAGATACATTATAAAATAGAAGCTATGTTTGTAGAAACATCCCGTATTAGTCGTTTTGTAGTATTATTTGTGAAACTGTTGGTGCTGACGCAACTGTAAAGCTCAATGGATATATGCGGCTAGTGATCAGCCAGAAAATCATAAAACTACGAGTATTTACGAGAAGCGTAGCCACGATGCGACAGGTTAACAACAGTACGAGCTATAGTGCTTGCCAAATTTAACAATGGGCAGAATATAATGGCATGATGACTGGTTAAAAAATCCTTACTAATATTACAAATCCGAATGTTTGTTGGTTGTTTAATTGTTTGTTATTTTTTCACGCAGCAACAGAGGGAGGGGTCTTGATTTTTGCATGAATACAGTGTAAACATCGGAGTGAGGCATGGTCTACTTTATCCTGAAAACAATAAAAGATTCCTCTGGGATAGCACAAAAAACAACACGCGGGAAAAGCCGCGATCTAAAACTAGTATTTTAATTAGTCCGTTAGGTAAAGTATAAAAAAAAACACCAAATAACGTATTTTTATACTGTTAATTAATCAAGAAATGACAAAGATAAAGCGTGTCAAAGTTCAGGAGTTCTCCGGGGCTCATTACGTCATTTCTACATAAAAGGTGTAGGTAGTGACGGGACTTCAACGGGATATATCTCTATTTTTTTTAATTTGCATAAAAATATGTATTTATGTTTCTACCTGACAGAGTAATTATATTTTTTTAGTCATCTACCCATTCACACGAAGATGCGGCATCTGGAGACTGTAAACCGAAATAAGTCTATTAAACAACATTGCCTAGTCTTTATAATACGTGTCATTTGAATGATGTTATAATGAAAATCGCCTCTCATGTTTACTCGTAGTTCTATGTTCAGCAGTCGACTATTAAAAGGTCGGTACTGTAAAGCTATTTAATTTTCGTTCGTTAAAAACCAACAATATTACTTAACAGCTTTAATCTTTTAAGTGATGACTGAATAAGAGTATAATTTTAGTTCTTGGGATTTAAAAATAGTATACCTATTAATTTATTCTTAAGTACCTACCATAGCTTTTTGTCAAGAATGGAAAAATCTGATGGCGCCAAAACAAAGAAAATTTCCTAAATAGCCTTCAGTACACGCCTTCTCTAAAGTCGTAAGCTTTCCCCGGTCGTAAAAACCAAAATATCTAGACTTCTATTTTTAGCTTTATTACAACCATAAATAAATAATAATGTCACTGAAACGCCGAGTCTAAATTTAAGCCAAAGAATCAATGTACTGCACAGTAGGTATAACGATATTCTAGGTATTTAATGTCCATACGCCACGACCCTCCGCTAGGCAAATGCCTCCCCGCGGGACCATTATGGCGGGCGAAGATTTTTACCTCATTTTTAAAGCTCTCGACACGTATTTCCAAATGTAGGATTGGAGACGTGATAGTGCAGAACTTGGGGATACAGGACACGTCAACATTTCGACAATAAAAACATTAGCAAGAGTGAGATGAATAATCTCAAGCGCGATCGATAGCAGTATAGAGCGGGTTGGTGGCGAGGGGTGTATTGCGGGGGTGTAGTGGGGTCCCGTGAGGGGGGAAGTGAGGGGGGAGGTTTCATTGAGAACGTGTGGGCGGCAAGCGTGGGCGACCTCCTTATAAAGCCGCCCGGCGCTCCCCTCCTACGTGTAGTCGTGCTCCGTTCTCGAACAGAGAAACATCTAACAGTGTAAAATGTTCAACATGCACCCGACAACTTCAAGGTAGGTGAACTGTGCTTGCTTTATATTCGTTATTATTTCATTTGCATAACTGTGTTTATTTAATCTTCTAAATTCAGTTTTGAACAATGTGCTTCGGTTTAATATTTATTCGAGCTTAATTATTTCAATTTACGCGAAATTCACGGATAGATCCATTTTACCGCGACTATTAAATGTAACACTAAATGTAAGAGAGCGTATACAAAAATACTTATTTGAAATATTTTGTTGTAGGCTCCTGACGATCTTACTTGGCTACTTAGTAGCGCAAGCAAAGACATATCCAATGCAAACATGGCCAATGTATCCTGTACAAAGCCCGAGAGAATACGCCGATGACGAATATTATTATACACCTAAAGTGCAATATTATTACGATGCACCTGCTATGAGTCTTCCCGATATGCATGAGCAAATTCCATATTATTACGACCCCTATGGTCATTTTGCGCCCAACGAGATCCCGAAGGAACAGGAAGAGAGGCTAGCAGCGCTACCTATCGGGCAGGAGACTTGGTTCGAGAGCGACCCGCCCCGCTGGCGATCCAACGACGTCGATGACGTCAGTGCGGCTTTCCTCGACAATTTGATTCTCACCCAAATGGCTCAGGACGCTCAACGGCGCCGCGAAAATGCTCGCGCAGCCTTCCCGCCTGTTGATTACGAGGAGAGGGACGTCGAGGACGAAGACGTCAGAGAACTGAAAGCGCTAGCGGGAAAACCTCTCTATCACGTTTCCAAAACTGTTCCTAAACTATACGATGACGACGACTATGTCACGGACGACGGCTTCATCAACTGGAATGGAAACAAAAGAAGCCTAACGACAGCAGCCCCTACGAGCACGCAGGTGACGCCGACCGCCGGCCAGAAAGAAGTGGTGATGCCGCGGCCCGCCCAGACTCATAACCATCTAGACCAGAATAAACAAATCAAACGAACCAATTTCTACGAGACCATTGCGCAACTTCTGGCAAACAAATCTGCGAAAACACAATCTCAAGTAAGTTTTTATGTTGTACAATAAAACTGTCTTATATCCATATTTATTAAAGTGGGTTCTCAAAAGAGTCGTATAAGTATTAAATATTAGTGTCGGCCGTTGGAGTACTGAATCGGGCGGTGGAAGGCCCGAAGTCTAAAAATAGCCTGCCGAAGCCGGGCCGAGGGGTGGCGGCGGGTGACACGGTGGCTCGGGGCCGGGTCAATCGAGCGGGGGCGCCGCCGACGCCACTACCACCTACCGCCAACGCCACTTCGGGATCACTTGTGTTAACTGATGAATCCTCCCGAGCGACCGCTTCCTATTCCGCTAACCGCTAACACGCTCCTTCGTTTTTGTCAACAGGAGTCTACGAACAAACGAAGAATCGAGAAGCGCTTCGTCGCCGGTGACTCCGACCTAGTGCTCGAACTCCGAGGCCTGAAACACCGCATCCCGACCTAAACAGAATACATCTGATTTATCGCTAACTAACATGAGACTGAGTATTATGTAGACTTTATAGAAATTTCATAGACGACACTCGACGAGGAAAACAAACCAAAAAAATGACAATTGTTAATTTTCACGCAACTTTTCTGTCTAGCTAATGATGATAGATTGAAGCGACTTGGCCTAATGTACAATGATTCCTGAACCGTCTTCTTAGTGGTAGATAATTTTCTAACGAATAGAATAAAAACCGACGGGAAGATAACGAAAATGTTGGAAACAATCGTACAAAGTGTGACTATAATCCCAGGAACAGATGTGTCTAATGTATTTTGCATAATTTAGAATAATACATAAGGTACCTAATTTTGAAGTTGCTCCCTTCAAAGTGCAGCTATTAGACCGCACAATATTATGTGCATTTGTAAATATCTGTAGATAATGTATTTAAGACTTAACTAATACTAAATTGTAATGAAATCAGACATCATAATTTAAATATCTAAGTACCTACTAATTACAAATTACTCTGTGAAATCTAAAGCATAACGATCTCTGTAACTAAAGCGCAAGGTTTTTTAATAGGGGGAGAGACATGTAAGAACGACCTTCCCCCATCTGATAGCCAGATGAGACACTTTTTAAATGTTATTTACATACAAATAGGCCTATGATAGCTTGTCTATCTAAAAGTGTTCATGACTATATTAGATTTGATATTTTTTTGGAATTTTTTTTTTCTTCACTCTTTTGAATGCCGGTATTTTTCATTCCAACTAAAAGTTTTAATATAAAGAATTTGCTTTGGTAGATTTGCTTACCTACTTAATTTTGTTCATACTAATACCTGGCAAGCAACTATGTACAATTATGTCAATATAAGTACGAAACCGCTCTTATAACCAGTCAAAATTGGTATCATAAGAAAGATCATTAGAATCATATAATTACAAAATTAATCATACAGGCTTGTTTTCAAAAAATCGTTAATGGCAAATTTTAAATAATGTAAAAAATAGCCATAAATAGTTTTCGATAGGTAAGCTATCATAGGCGTGTTTATAAATAAATAATAATTTATAAAAACTACGTCTAATCTGGTTATCACGTGAGTGAAGGTTGATTTTCAGCGGCTCTTAGGCTATAAGGCCCATTTCTACTGCTAGGGGTGCTAAGATTTTGTTGAACTTCATGAAATGACAGTCTACGCGGACAATACCAGAAACTTTTGCAAAGCAAAGTATACCTATTTCTAAGGGTAGGTATTAATTCTCACGGAAAGCGGGGGATACGTGATATTTTAGCTTTACAGCTTCTTAAAACGTAATGATTTTAACACACTCGGTCTAAGACCTTTTCTTGATAAAAATTGTAAGAAAACCTGTTGCATTAAAATACGAGTATGTTAATGTTTACCTACGATAATTTTGATAAGATCTATCAATTTGCAAATTGATTTTATATATTTCATACTTAAAGTTTTTGCTACATTAGATACGTACTCATACGATAAAACTTTGATAAAAAATATCTTTCCTAAGCACATATCTATTAAAGTAAAAGTCAAATTACTTTTCTGGCATAGAAGAACTATCCAAATTCTTAATTACATAATAATATCAATTAGTAGACCTGTAAAGTATTATTAGTCATGTTAAAAATGTTGTTGTTTAAAATAATGATGGAAAATGTATGGAACGTTATAAGAAAATTTTTCTGTTCATTTTTCAAACAGAAACTCCTTTTTTCATGAGACTATTTTGTAGAAAGTAGGTTTTAATGAAATCTAGAGTTGAAGTTGTGCAAACAAAATCAGTAAGTAGCTAGACTGTGCCTAAAGTATTTGCTCATATTTTTTCATAACTAATGTACGTAGTAGATACCTGTCAAGGTATTCGTATAAGGCGAATCAAACTTAATGGGGGCGGTGAACACGAAGCGAGTCGTTGCGCAGTAGCAATATATGTCCATGGGGGTGAGGAGTGGTTTTTGACGCAGCTTGTAGTCAACTTCACAGACTATTAAATTTGATTTGCCCTATATAAACTCTACGGAGGAATGGCTATTTGTGTATCTGTCTATTTATAAAGACGTTTATTATGGTATTTTTTTAATTAAAACTTACGTAATTGTATTGTCTGTACTATGGATACAATACTGAACTTAGGAATCCATGACGATCTTGTATGTACGTACTTACTAATTACTTAAAAAAATAAAAAAAATGTGATTTAAAATAAATTTAGTTTCTTATTTACCTGAAAAACTTTTCAAATTAGCATTGGCTTTATTTTATTTATTCTGCGCCTTTAATTTGCTAGTATAATAACAAAAAAATACAGATATCAAACCGTAAGTTGTATTTTATTAGAATATAAATAAATTAAATGCAATGGAAATTTTATAGTAAGATATTCATATTATGACTGTCTTTTGCTAGGTGACCAACCCAGAAATCCGGAAAAGTCAACTGTTTCATATTTAATATAGCGTCCATGAAATATTTTTAAGGAAAGCTGATTTTTATGAGCTTTTATGGATTTGTTCTCATAGTAAAAGTGTGTCATAATGATCGTCGTTTGAAAAACACCCCATCTTTTTTACGGGCTTATAACTGTTTAATCTAAAAAGTCAACCACATAAATTGGTCAGTACGTAAAGGCCAGGTGTCAAAGATTTGCCATCCGACCCGGCAGCGCTCAATTTAAAATGCGCGGTAACCCATCCGAAAACTAACCGATCCAAACATTGCCTAAGTTCGGTAATCGCTAAGAGCGCTTGTTCACGGCCGTTACTTTACCGGACAACGGGCCGTCAATAATGAAATGCTTAAATTTTTCGCCGGATGGATGTCCGATGGACGTTCATTGTAAACCATACACCACCGCAAATCCGGTGGAAAAAAAACGGTCTGGTGAAATAAATTGCTGTGCACAAGCGCTCTAATAAACTCCAAGTGAGCACAACAAAAAAATATCTAATCAAATGCCCAAAGCATTAAGGATAATCTCTATGGTACTACCGTAGGAACTGTCGAAAGGGCAAGAACTGCCAATGTTTAGGGGAGCGGAGTGAGGAACCTTCTAACAATGCAAGCCGTGTCAAGGAGCTCCGCCTTTTGTGCCTCTGACCCTTGACCCGACCATCTAGCGGAGCCTCTTGAGGTTGGTGAAGCTTCGCTATTAGGCCATTTGCCTATACAGTTATCGGGACAATGATCGTCGAGTCAACAACCCAAATTGCGTTGATTCCCTGAGGCAAGTCAAAATGCTTTCCGATTTGTCTTTTTTCGAATATTGTCCTTGCGTAGTTGGAAGTATATGAGTATATTGTACTTCTGCGCAAATTCAGGGGGTCCTTGGTTCAATTTTTAGTTTGGTGTGTATTCCATGGGGCTAATCTAGACATTTAACTAGGTACCATTTGAGATCGATAATAGTCACTTTATAAGTGACAGTCTCATTGCCTGATCTTCCCCTACTACGTTTTATCCCGGAATAAAATATTTTTAGGGAAGCCGACGTAAGGCGAGTAATGATATAATAAGATAGCATTTCGCTAGTCTTACGTCGACGTAGAGGTGCTACTCCCTATCGTCGCTGCTACGATATCGTAGAAGTAGACTGCGGACTTCGTAGACGTCTATGCTACGATAGTGTAGCAGCGCCTATATCACGCCTATTTAAAAAATGACTATCCTTGTATTATACAATAATAATTTTTGGGCTGTTTCACAAATATTCGGGAGGTTATTATGAAGGCTATTCTGGATTCCGGGTCTCATCAAAGCTACCCTGGCAGAGCAACTCGGACTCTATAGGTAACAGGCCAAGATAATCTAAGTCATTCTCTCTTGGGTAGTGTCAAGAACACATCGAAACTTCTCATTTAAGCATGGGTGGCATGGCAAAGGGAAAAAAAAACATTTATTTTTATCCAGTTTGGTCAGTTGTCAATCCATACTTTATTTCCTCCTAGAGAGGATACCTATACCTAAAGGTGGAAAGATAATTTGTCCTTTTGCCATGATACCCGTGGAGGTAGGTAAGCAACCTAGGCCAAACTTGACGAATCAAGTATTTGACGACCGCCTGTGTAATCCTACGTCACTATGATCAGATGAAAAATAATTGGGCAGACATTTCTTTATTCGGTAGTTGGTTAATTCGACTTGAGCAGTTGGCAAAGATAGCCATGCCGTGGTGGTCAAGAGGTAGTGACACCCGCCTTACAATCGCAAGGTCGTGGGTTAGAATCCCCGGTCCCGTACCAATGAGTACTTTGGAATTTATGTACGGAATTTCACATCACTGGCTTTTTGGTGAAGGAAAACATCGTGAGGCAACCTGCGTACGTCCTTAGAAGAAATTCGAGGGTGTATGTGAATCCACCAACCCGCACTGGGTCAGCGTGGTGGATATGGCCCAATCACCCTTCGTGGGTAGGCCTACGTCCTGAAGTGAAAAAAGGCTGGTACAGTACAGTTGGCAAAGAGCGGTGACTCCCGAACCTCACGTCAGAAAATAATGTTATTGGTAGTGGTGCTGTTAGGTATCTAGATATTATTTTTCAATCACTAATCTTTTCTATTATCTAAGTTCATCGTGTGCTGTGGCTTCAACTATCTAAATTTGTGTATCAGAACATATTTAGCCTAATAAACCAAATATCATGTGTCAAACTTTGAGCAACAATCTACAGAGCCACAGTCCCTAAGTGAAAGTGGTAAATAAATGTCCGAGCGCCGTCATATATACCGACTTAGATATTTACATTAAATAATTCACAATGAGCCGTTTTTTTTTAATCTCGACGTTATGTCTTCTAATTAGTTATTGTAACCGAGCACTGGTATCGTGCGGCGTTGTAGTCGGCTCGCAATCGCCTTACGACTAACTAAAAAGCCTGCCCACTACGTAGCTTGGGCAAGGTTTTGGCTCGGACACTTTTTTGCCCGATTGTGACTCTATAGATATTTGCTCGAAGGTGTCAAAACACAATTATTTTCTGCGAAGACGGATCAGAAGAGAAGACGTGGTGAATGATTTTTTTTTTCATGTAACTGTACTGTACTGCTGTACTGTACCAGCCTTTTTTTAAATAGTTCACTGCAGAACGTAAGCCTACCCACGAAGAGGTCTAAGGACAGGCTTTCTGACTTGACTCGGCGTACAAAACACTTTAATAATTGATTGTTGATGAACTTCTACGCCTCACGGTTCTCTACTATTTTTTTCAAGAAAGATATGAAGTGCTGTACCAGCCGTATTTTTTAAATAGATAGATAGATATACTTTATTGTTAACACAAAGAGCACAAATAACACAGATAACAAAAACATTAAAAACTATAGCGTGTAACAAGAGGCGGCCTTATCGCTAAAAGCGATCTCTTCCAGGGAACCTTTGGATGGAATAGGAATAAAGAACAAGTAAAGACGGGGGTGTGCGATTAACAAAAATAAATTCGTACTCATGAAACATAAATACATACTAATAAATACATACATATAAAATACATAAAAATTACCTACTATACATAAAAATTACCTACTTTTTCTAAATATATTAAAATAATAAAAAAATAAAAATTTATAAATACTTTAACTACAAAATAAAAAAATATATAAAAAACAAAAAGGACAACAGCACTTTTGAATATCAACGAGCGGACAATTGCAAGTAATGATTTTTAACCTGTTCTTTGAAAACGGCAAGTGATGGAGAAAGTCTGATCGGCACAGGCAATGCATTCCATAATTGAACTGCCCGGAAAGCAAATGACCTCCCATAAAAAGTTTCGCAGCGTGCGGATGGCGTTTTAAGTTTATAATTTTCTTTGGACCGGAGGGAGAAGGAATGTAAGGTGTGCCAGTAGGAAAAAAGGCCTTTAAGGTAAGAAGGAGTTGAAGGATTAAAAAGGATGTTGTAGAGGAGATGAAGAATGTGTGCATTCCGTCGAAAGCGAATTGGAAGCCACTTGAGCTTAGCGCGAAAATGAGATATATGGTCGTACTTCCGTAAGCCATATATGAATCTAATACAATAATTTTGAAGTCGCTCAAGTTTATCTAGCTGAGTCTCGGTGAGATCTAAAAAGCAAGCGTCAGCATAATCTAGTATGGGGAGGAGAAGAGACTGTGCGTGCGCCACCTTAGTGGCAGTGGGTAAAAAGTTTCGGAGTCGTCTCAACGAGCTACCAGCAGCAAACAATTTACTACAGATCAACTTTACGTGTACGTTCTGTAAAGCTATTCCTATTTATTTATTATTTATTTAATTATTTGGCCAAAATAATCGTGATCGTCTAGTTTTATAATGTGATCGTCTAGAAAATATTAAACTCAAATGGACCCTTACACGTTGTGTAAAGTTTACGTTGTGTTTAGATAATAAAATTAGGATAAATAGTGAACCTAAATTAGTTTCCACACTAGCCTAAATGAATCTATAAATAATCAGAAAATAATAGGTGTTGCCAGTTCTTTGTATCATAAATAGATACAGAAACAAAATTATAAAAAAGAGAGAACAAAACAAAATAGAAATAAGTTCAATACGATTCAAATAAGATGCAGTCTCAGAATAAGATAAAAATATACATTCGCTCAGCACATAAAACACATCATGAATTGAAGTAAATTTGAATACATATACCTATGTATATGAAAACACAAAATAAAGAGAGTACAGTTATACAAAAGCATGCAACTTAGCTTGATTCCGGCTATCTGCTACTCCTTATAGCTACGGTGATCCGCAGTCTGTCCTTCTTCTCTCTTCGTGGCCAACTTTATGCTAAAAGAAATACCGATAAATGACATTAGTGCAGTGAGAATAATATTATCTGCTCCTTTGAGTTGCGCCAAACTGCATCGCTGCTGACACCATCCTCTGGAAGGAAAACAGGTATGGGATATGGAGTTTAGATCTTTAAGATCTGTAAATTGAAAGCCTAAGCGAATCAGAATGTGGGGCTCCCTGCCAGCCTTCACCCCACTCCAAAGCATTGCCAACAAATCCGTCAGGGTTTAGCCCTAACCACGCCACTAAAGACACTAAATCTTCAAACCTTCTTATCTCTTACTGATCACCATTCATTCATCTCTTAATCCAATCATACATCCAAACACTCTTTTAATAAGGTTAGAACCTAAGGTTCTCAAAGTTTGTTATTATTTGGTTCCCTAAGCTAATTTAAGACCAAGGTATTCCTCATGACTCGAAATGATCCCTACAGGAATATCGTGGTCGTGTGGTGTGTGTACCTAGTGCATGTACGAATATCCAGTTGTGAGACAGCGACCATTAGCTGGAAGCCATCATGAACTAGATACTCTGAGTAACCCAGGGCGGTACCGGCTTGTTGAACCTGAATGCAAAGGGTGAGGTTCGAAGGGCCCGACTCCAACATCTGATCAGCTTTAAACCTTCGCCCGACTCTTTATTCGTGTTAGCTAGTGTGCACTTGTGTAAAAGAGTAATTTTTCATACTAATTTTTCATTTTGAAGAAGAAAAACAATATAGTTCCAGTAAGATATTTTCGTTTTGTGTTAGTTGATGACGAAAACCTTCAATAACCAGATATATGTGTTAATAATTATATATTATGTTGTACGTTTCACAATACAAAATCATGTATAGGTGAATATTCCGAATCTCGTACTGCATTCATGAAACATGAACTTGCAGTGAGAATGTATAATTGTTTGAATCTCGTTCAATAAACACGAACTCTGAACTCCTTGCGTAGATGTCTGCTCTCCTTCATAGGTGTTTGATCACCTTACGGGATGAGATAAGTACTGATATATTTTTATAACAGCATAATCATCCATCAGCCATAAGACGCCCACATAGACGTGCTGGACATAGAACTCCCTCTATAGATCTCCAATAAGACTGGTTGGAAGCGGCTTGCATCCAGCGCGATTTCCAACCCCATCGGTCATCAGTTCTCCGCGCTATGTGCCCTGCCCAAGTGCCCATTGACACTTCAACTTCCCAATACGCTGGGCATAACAGCATAATGTGTTATATATATCCAAATATAATGAGAATGAATCAGATGCAGAAAATTATGAGGTTATTGAAAGTTTTCATTTAAGCAAGTTATTAATTTGTTTGTACCGGAACTATAAAACAGCCTAGCTACATGTAGCTGAATTTAAATGTTTAGTAGCATTCATCCAATCAATCTTTCCAAACACACATCCTATGAGTCCTACGTGAGAAAAACTAATAAATAGTCTACCCTTAAGATAGCCCAAAAACAATGTAGACCTCTCTGCTTCTGAAAGAAAAAGGACTTTACGCTACCACTATTGTAATTTACCTATCAATAAATCTGATAAGATGGTGGGAGAGAAACGGAGTCTAAGGTAGAATCGTACTTATAGTACCGCTATCTGAAAGTTAAATACCTTGGAAATTAACCTGGAAATGAATACCTTGAATAAAATATGCATTAGTTAGAAATCTTTCTGAGACCTGAGGTAACACAAACTTTATCTTTGACACGGGAGAACCGCAGGAAATAACTATAGAATGATTACATTGTTTAGATAAAATTTAACATCAGCAAATATCTGATTTGTTCAAAGTTATTAGTTACTGCAGAGACGAATCCTTGAAAGGCATCGCCAAAGGTCTCAAAGAGATTTATGATATATCACTTTCACAACACAAACACTATTCACTTATACACTTGGGAAATGAGCGAAGCGAGCGAGCTCTAATTTCCAAAATTTTCACACGCGTTATAATTTAACACCTGAACTATTTTCAAAACGAGTATCCTTTACCGCGATCTAACCCGGACTGTCTTCAAAATCCTAGTTTTTCCCATACAAAATAATTGTAATCTTGACAAATTCCACGCCTGTCAAATACTTGAGAAATCTATTATAAAAATATTTATGGGTTTGTACAAAACGGACGAAAAAATTGAAACACTCGAAATCACTTTAGTTTTTGTAAAAATTTCTAGCGCTATAAATTATTTCTATTTCCAGTAAGTCAACTTGCTACAAATATAGAGTCTTCGACAGAAACAAACCTAATATGTAATGACTATCTAGACATAGTACTCTTTTTGTATTTCAGTACCTATATTATTAAGTGATTTGATTTTAAATAGCTATAAGGTTTATTTTAAATTACAGTCTGCCATCATACCTGTGATACTTAATTGATTACGTAAAATTATTTCAAACTACTATCAATCAACACATAAGTAACCATAAATTATCATTATTTCATTAATTGAAAGTCATTTTCGCCATAAAATTTAATGCTCTATTAACATACCAAGTTGTCTTACTGTCTAAGTTTATACTGTCTCTACGCGACAGTTGCCACTCAAGTTTTTTTATGGCAGTCAATATGGATTGCATAAAGGACAACTAGGGTTAACACATTTATATTTTTGCCCAACTACCAAAAGAAGAGAGGTTCTCAATTTATACATACTTTCGCTTTCTTATAAATTTTCAAAATGTTATTAGAAAATAGTATAATTCACATACTCGTATTTAGATAATACGTAAGATTGTTTTTGTAGTGTCCGATGATTTTTACGTGACACAAAATAACATAACCAAGATTATACTGGTATAAAACGAATGAAACTATTTTGATTATCGTTATCATATAAAGTTCAGACATTAATATTAATATTTTTAATTACTTTAATACAAAGATAGTATAGGAAAAAGTAAAATGACCTAATATCGAATGTATGTAAAACAATAGAAAACAATGATGTCCAAATTGTAACTTTCTCATATTCAAAATTTACTTCTCTACTTATTTAATACATCTAATTGAAATTAAATATAATTAAATACCTATGAGTCAGCGACAACCCTGTCTTCAGTGTTCGATTTTTACTCAAAACAATATTTCTGTTAACGCAGGAAATAAAAAGGGAAAAATATGACCTGCTAACATGTTCTACAGTATTTTAGAGACCCCCTACTTCAAGCACTTGAAAATGTGAGGTTTTCAATAATTTGCGGTTGACCTGTGTCAGAGAATGGAAATTTTGAACTTTATTCTTTAGTGCTATAGATTCTCCAATAAAATACTGAGCAGCAAACTGTCGTGGTATTCCTACTAGAACTTCTCACGACTAATTTTTTTTTTAGAACAATAAATATTTCCAAACCCGCATTAGCATGAAAGAACAGCAAATACAACAACTTTACAAAGTCTGAGAGAGACAGAAAAATTTAGTTAATAATTTATAAGGTGTATAGTCAAAGTGTAGCATAGGTACATGGAACAGACGTTATGTGTATATATACATACATAACGGCGGTTACAGATCCAGTTTAAGGACCGATCGAACATAACCCCAAGGTTTCGCACCGCGCACTATAAGGCAATGTTATTCCATTAAAAACAACACTAGGGAGCTTAGCCCAATCAATTTTTGAGATTGCATACGAACTACCAATAATAATTACTTGAGTTTTTGCCGGGTTAACTTGCAGACCATAGGAGTTACTCCACTCTATAATTCGGCAAAGATCAATATTAATTCTAGCTATCGCAGAGTCGAGATCATCAAGCCTAGCTTGTGTGTAAATTTGAAGATCATCTGCATAAAGGTGGTAGGAAGAAGTAAGGCAGTGAGAAATAGAATTAATGAAAAATGCGAAAAGAAGAGGAGATAGTACGCCGCCTTATGGTACGCCAGCTAAAGTATTGCACCAAGAGGAATAAACATCTTCAAGGCGAACACGCTGCCGGCGCCCATACAAGTAGCTGTGAAGCCAATCGATCGCTGATGGAGATATGTTAGAAGAGCGACATAATGCCAGTAAAATGTCAAAGTCGACGGTATTGAAGGCATTACTGAAATCTAACAAAGTTAGAATAGTAAGCCTGCCGTCATCCATACCCAAGCGTATGTCGTCAGTGATCTTAACAAGCGCAGACACAGTACTATGCCCAGGACGGAAACCGGATTGGAGAGGATTAAGGAGATTGTGTACGTTGAGGAAATCGTTCAACTGCCTGTGAACAAGACGCTCAAGAACTTTGGACAGGAACGGAAAGATAGAGATAGGGCGATATTCTGAGAAGGATTTGGGATTGGATTTCTTTGGCAAAGGTATAATATGCGCGTCTTTCCATACTGCAGGAAAAATTCCACTAGAGGTGGAGTTATTGAAAATAGCACATAGGACAGGAAGGACAACGTCAAGAATAGGCAAAAGCATGTTCCGGCTTATATTGTCACCGCCAACCGCGTTGGAGGAGATTGACATTAGACTCTTCTTAACATCACATTCAGTGAAACGACTGAACATAAAAGGGGAGAAGTCGGGAGTTGGAGTGGCAGAAAGAGAGCTTAAAGTTGGAAACTTAGCTGCATCCGGCATAGCGGAAGCAGAAGAAAAATGTTGGTTAAGAGCATTTAGATCAATATTGTTAGGAGAAGTATTTTGACGAGATTTGCCAATTCCCATAGACTTAAGGAATTTCCAAAAAATAGTCCACTAATAAATAATATATATAATAAAGGAATTTCCAATAAATAGTCCACTGCAAGACGTAGACCTACCCACGAAGGGTGATTGGGCCATATCCACCACGCTGGCCCAGTGCGGGTTGGTGGATTCACATACGCCATCGAATTTCCTCAACGGACGTATGCAGGTTGCCTCACGATGTTTTTCTTCACCGAAAAACCAGTGGTGTGAAATTCTGTACCTACATAAATTCCAAAGAACGCATTGGTACGGCACCGGTGATTTGAACCCAGGACTTCACAATTGTAAGGCAGGTGTCACTACCTCTAAATCAACATGTAAATCTAGATTAAATTGTAAAATAGGCTCGTATTGTTTAAGTTGAATAACTGCATAACAAGCAGACATATACAATTTACATATTCTACGTAGTTTTATAACATTTTTTGTATAAAAATTAATTGTTCTGTGCAAAAAACATTCGGTCTTGATTGTGTAAGATCCATCTATGTTTTTCTTCTCGAAATTTGTAACAGTATGCTCATATTTTGTTTAGCTACGTTTTATACGGAGCTACACAGAGTTTTAATATTTGATATATCATTCCAAGACATTAATTGAATCATTTATTTATTCTTTTGAATGAACTATCGGTTTTCAATAAGTGCATATTGTAGTGCGGCAGTACTAGAGTTTAGCCCCACATTGGGTGCCAAACTATAGTGCTGCAGCCAAGTTTTAATTTTTAACACCTTATGATCATAATCATAGATCTTAGTCATTATTTATTTATTTATTATATCTAACTGAACAATGTTTTGTGTGTTTTATTAAAATAAAAATACTAGATATTAGGCATCTAGTACCTATTTTTATTTTAACACTTGCTTAAGTTCTACATAAAACCGATAGTACCTACTTTCAAAAGAACAATTTGTAAATTATAAAATAATGAAAAATATCTTTGACCCTATGTAATTACATAAAAAAGAGCTATCACTTACATTTTACATTAAATCATAAAAAGCAATAAGTATTAGTACTACTTATATTTTTTCATTTTATAGTCAATAATGCCGAATATTCTTATATATTTTTCGCCTAAAACAATCTCTATCCACCATTAAATTATAAGGCCTTTGTAAATATGAGAACAAAAAATAATACCGAACACATAAAAATCTTTACTTGAACTGCCCCCCTACCGCCTAAGCAATAGCAATCGTAATAGCAATCGTTTATGACTTCATTTTAGTCATTTGGCACCGCCTATGTGACGTTAGCCATCAAAGTTGTTCATTCAACGATTGCTTTCACAATCCGCACAAAGTAATTGATGACTAAAATGAAGTCATAAACAATTGCTATTGCTTGGGCGGTAGGGGGACTGCTCGGCGTTACTGACTATGAAATATTCGTTCTTCTGAAAGCACGTTAGGCGGTATACCTGAGGACTCGTCTCGTTTCGTCTTCGGTTTTACGAAGCTAGAGGACTGGCGTCTATGAAACTTTGGTACCAACATGATACGTCATATTATATACTCATGCTCGTAAATCAGCTCATAATAAACGAAATACCACAATAATAATTGTTTCACTAAATAATTATCACTGATAAAAACACAAAATTAGGTAACAAAATAATAACCATGGGTCGGATGCCACGTTAAATTGTAGGTCCTGGTTGATTGAACCGATTAGCCATGTCAGAGGTCTTCAGGCGGCCTAAAAACTCTGACACCAGGGCTAGCCACCCGGCCTATACAAACTTACTGAACAAAAAAATACAATGTAACGATATGATTATTGGCGGCGGATAGGCGTGATGATGGAAGGTGGAGTAGATATCTGACTGAGTGGCTTCCAATAGCAGACAGGCGTTCCGTAGCCAGACCACCAGCCTGATAGGTAGACAACATCAGATCCATCGCGGGACAAGCGTGGATTAGATCAGTCCAAGGCAGGGAAAGCTGGCACAAGGGAGAGGAGGCCTATACCCAGCAGTGGGTCGATACAGGCTGATGATGATGATGATAACATAATTATTCCGCGTTCCCTACAGCAATCCGCCCAAAGAATCTGTTCTTGTATTCAAATTACTTGTCTCCGCTACATATTTTCGAACTAGCTAATAGGCTATAAACATAGCTATTGGCAATAGCTGCGTTTTCGAACGATTTCACCACGGAATATCACAAAATTGCCAATATTTGAAGAGCTCCCTAAAAGACAGGAGTTTATAATTGTGTGTTGACTTCATCGCGTAATGCTCGCTGGCGGTGGTGGCGTGGACACAAGAGCGGAGTTAAGTGAGTTTTATTTTTTTTAACGCAAATAAGTCCGCGCTTGACCACCAACTCGCGTGATGGTAAGTGACGTTGTGGTCGAAGATGAAGCATGCAGACCTAGAAGATACCTATTCACTCTGACCTTGAAAAGCTTTAGAATATATCTCTTAGGAAACAGGAAAGCAGGCAGGAAGGCTGTTCCATTTCCTGGCGGTACAAATCAGAAATGTTGAGTGAGAAGTGTTACATATTAGAAGTCCCCGCAATAAGACAATCTTCGGTTGACTAGTTGAAGCCAACCACTGCAACCGCAACTTACGGTTAGGGGCGCGCCTTTGACGAATATTATTAATAACAATGTCGGACCAACCAGCACACACAATCCGTTTCTGTTGTAGTTTAGAGGTTGACTCTAACCAAAATTAGAATAATCTATAGAGATCTTTGAGCAAATATGTACAGAGCCACAGTCCCTAAGTTAAAGTAGTAAAAAAATGTCCGAGCGCCGTCATAATACATACCGACTTAAATATTTACATTAAATAATTCACAATGGCCCGTTTATCGAAACTCGCCGTTTTGTCACGTAGTTAGTACTTGTAACCGAGCACTTTCGACTTGTAATCGCCTTACGACTAACAAAAAAGGCTTCCCACTACGTAGCTAGGGCAGGGTTTTGGCTCGGACACTTTTTTTGCATGATTGTGACTCAATAGATATTTCCTCGAAGATCGAAGACTTATATTTGTCGAATCCATAAAAGGATCCGCATCGGTTATGGTGATTCAATGTGGTAATGATTTTATACCATCTGACCCAACAATGCTTCAGTGTGGCGTGGCGTGGGTTAAGCGGGCGAGGAGATAAATTGCGACGTCACGAACAATCAGTTTATTTCACAGAAGACTACGTATGATTACAATTATAGTAAAAACTTTAAGCGAAGGACATGGCGTTCCGCAACGTAACGCACGCTGCCACTGTTTTATCAAGAATCACAACTAGAGCCATTCTAAACACATTTCACCAACATAACCTCTCCGAACCAGCTCTTCTTACCTCTCAAGTGACATCTGTCAAGTCATCATCGCATTTTCTCGCCCATCGGCCGATCATGCGATATCACTTGAAAACCTCCTTGGAACCAACCAGCAGCGTTTGTTACAAGCGTTACCCCAGGAATGTTGCCACTACCATTCCTAGTCCTTCGAAATTATACTAAGTGGCACTATTTAAAAATAAACTTAAAGCTATTGTCCCGTTATATTAATTATACTGAATTTTAATACTCAAAGCTGGCAACTCTAGCCAATGACACTGACAATGACAATTATTTTCTTTTTTTTCTCGCTCACTCTCTCACTCGCTGAACAAAAATAAACAAGTGTAGTTTTTCGAAAGTTTTGTTTTTATTTTTTACAATAAAAAGTTACATTTTAAGTTTTATTTTAGTGCTTAATTTACAGCATACAAATTACGCTTCAACATAATTAACTTCTTGATGGCGATCACCTAACTGTAACTCAGAAATAGTATTTATATTTATCCCGTTAGTCGGCATTCCACGTCAGAAGTTTTTGTTGAAGTTTTGGATTCCACTTGATTTCGTGAAGCAAAAAGATGAGACGTTCAAAAGGATACCAGGACCTGGATGATAGCGGCGTGGGGCCTCGGGCCCCAGCGCCTCCAATGCCTCCTCCGCAGGAAATCGAAATGGCCTCAGTTTCTGTAGTTCCTGATGGTAAGTAATCATTAAAAAGTTTACTGTCCGAGACTTCTATATTAAAAGTACCTTACACTCATGTCTCCTCAACGTTGGCCAGTCCGTCATAATCAGAACGTCACATTTTATGAGGAACTAGGATAAAACTAATTTAATTTAAAAATAAGTTTCAAATAGGTCACAAATAAATCACAAAACTGTGTTGTGAAGATTACATTGTAAAATAGATAAACTGTACTCATCTGGCCTTTTGAATCGTATACTGCTAAACATAGGCCTATCCTCATAGTGTTTGGGTCATGTCCACCACACTGATTCAGTGCTGTATGTAAATTTCTTCTCTGGAAGTGTCTTAAAGCACAGTGGTATTTAAATGCTAAAATTATAAATTCTAAAGAACTTCTTGGTACAGGATTAGGCTCTAACCAACACCTCACACTTGTAAAACGAATATTCTTCCACTGTGCCACCATTTTGTATAGAATATATTGTGCTTCAAAAACAAAACCTGCATTCCTAATTAGTCTGCTATATTTTAACAAACTTATTTTTCTTCTAATTTTCAGACACATTCACGGTGACTCAGGCAGTGAATGCCCTGGGCTTTGGTTGGTTCCAAGTGAAGCTGTCACTCTGCACGGGGCTGTGCTGGATGGCTGACTCCATGGAAATGACAATATTGAGCATCCTATCACCAGCACTACATTGCGAATGGAATATTAGCAAGTAATTACATTCACTAATATTGTTGCCGTATAAGCTATAGTGTTCTAGTGGTAACAATACTCGCCTTACAATAGTGAGGATCTGGGTTCAAATCCCGGTCATGTACCAATGAATTCCTTGGTATTTATGTACGGAATTTTACACCAGTGGCTTTTTGGTGAAGGAAAACATAGTGAGACTACCTGCATACATCTGTAGAAGAAATTCAATAGCCTATCCACCCACCACCAACCAGCACTGGGCCAGCGTGGTGGATATGGCCCAATCACCCTTCGCGGGTAGGCCTACGTCCTGCAGTGGACTATTAAAAATGCTGGTAAAGTGCAGTACAGTAAACTTGTTGCATTGCACTGGCGAAACACTTGTATACAAAAAAATGTACAGTCAAACCTGGCTAACTGAGAACTGGATAATTGAGAAACCTCTATAAGTAAGAGAAATTGCTAGGTCCCATCATTTTACCCCTCAAATACCTCTAGAATTGAGAGACCAAAACCTCTCATAAGAGAGAGACGTTTTTCCCTCATGGACCTCTATAACTGAGTACTACTTGTCCAGATACAGATACAGATCTTTATTGGTGCTAAATTACATAAAACACAAGTCTTAAAAATAATAATCTTAATAATGTCTGAATGTCTATAAGTGACAGTTGAGGGTAATGAAACATCTGCACTTTATGACCTATTCTTAAATTTCTTGGAACTAACTACCGTTGATTTCCGATTGTGTTCTATTGAAACTTTAAAAACTAACTAAAACTTTTCTATAAGAGAGAGAAGCCACTTCTGCAACTGGATAAGTGAGAAACCTGGATAACTGAAAAACCTCTATAAGCGAGAATGAGATGGCGGTCCCTTCAACTCTCTCTTATCCAGGTTTGACTGTATTATAAATATTTATTCAAGTTTTTTTTGGCTTTGCCTATTTTGAAGCTTAAGTAAGTAAGTTTGTATAGGTCGGGTGGCTAGCCCTGGTGTCAAGAGTTTTTAGGCCGCCTGAAGGACTCTGACATGGCTGAACAGTTAAAACAACCGAGACCTACAATTTAGTGTGTCACCCGAGCAATGGTAGCGCACAGTTAGAAAATGCCACCCACGGTCACCCATCCAAATACTGACCATGTGGAATGTTGCTTAATTTCGGTGATCACCGAACACCTAGTCTAACTATGCCACGACGTCATGTCAGGCAGCTGTTAAGTGAGCTACAGTCAGGATTGGGTATTGCGCAGCTCGTAGCTACCTTCACAGCTGCCAAGTAGTTTGATTCGGCGTATACAGAATCTAGGCTATAGACCTAGATTTTGTATACCCCAAAACGCTAAAACTTCTGAGTTTATAGAACACATCATAAACTTTCTCAGAAAATTATTTTGAACACTGTGGAATCATAACTTTTTGAGTTTTAAAGGAAAGTTGAAATTTTTAAACATCCCCATGGCTGAAATATCGATATACGTTTTTCTAGTAGTCAACCGTAATGGTATCGTAAAAATTGGTTTTTATCATCATCCTAATCATTGTCACCATCTACGGAAGCCTAATACGCGTGTCACGACACGCACTTGACAACTTATTTAGTATATATTCTTTAAATTATTATCATTTAATCTTAACGAACACAACCCAGTGTTATAATTGTAGAACAAATTACCTTGCAACGCCTTACACCCCTAATTACCTTGCAATGTCTCCTTACCCCTACATCCTTCCCGATTTTCTTTCGATACGTCCGAAGCGGTTTGATTCTACGTTTCTAATCCTTTGTATAATATCAATTGACATTTTGCACTTCTTTGTTTACAGATATCAGCAAGCCTTAACAACTACAGTAGTGTTTTTAGGAATGATGCTCAGTTCTACGTTTTGGGGGAATCTCAGTGATAGATATGGAAGGAAAACTGTAAGTGCAAATAACATTTCAATGATAATTACAGCTTGCGAGACATGAGTAAAACTGGGAGTAAGACTATTTTACTAGCTTTTATTTAACTCGCAATGGATGTACTCGTATCTATGTAAGTTCGGGTGGAATCTTTCAAGTTAAATTTGACCAACTTCCCGGTTTCCGATTGAGCTGAAATTTTGCACGCATACGTATATCGCGGGACAATGCAATAATATGGTATCATGGAGCTGATCTGATGATGGAGTCGGAAGGTGGCCATAGGAACTCCTGTACTAAACAAGATAGACCCGACGTGTTTAGGCTCATTTTACTTGTCTTGACTAGCACTTTGCTGCTTCATGATATCCAGGATCTCAAAAGCTTGTATTTTTAAAAAGTTTTTTATTATATTATTTTTTAAATCTCCCTTTAGCTGAGGTAGATTGTTCCCGCGCCTCGCGCTGTTCGCACTACAGATGCGCAGAATGAACTTTATAGTTGTATTTATTTAGACAATTGCGATTTTGCGAGATAATACTACCACCATGCTAGCCCCACTGCCAACTGTTAGTGGGCTAGAACGTTTGGATTATCTTTATACCAGTAGTCTGGATAATGTATCTTACTTTTTGTGTGGTACCTAGTAACTGTAAATTTATTGTATTTTTTTGTAATTAATAAAGGTACTTGCCCTAAAAAACAAGCAAATGAAGTAACCTACCAGTCAATGCAAAGACGTTTTGTTTTTCTTTCAGGCTCTTAGCATGTGTGGGGTGTTGCTGTTCTACTATGGATTACTGAGCTCGATAGCACCAAACTTTCTTTGGCTGTTATTTCTAAGGGGCCTAGTAGGTTTTGCCATTGGATGTGTGCCACAGTCGTAAGTATATTTCACTCATTATTCTAGCTATATTTGTTCATTAGTACTTTTTTAGGATTCCGTACCCAAAGGGTAAAAACGGGAGCCTATTACTAAGACTACGCTGTCCGTCGGTCTGTCACCAGGCTGTATCTCATGAACCGTGATAGCTAGAACGTTGATATTCTCACCGAAGACGTCATTAAAATAACAAATACTAAAAACCTATAAAAAAATATTTAAGGGAGACTCCCATACAACAAACCTGAATTTTGAAAACTGTGACAGATACTTGAAATATGCGCAGAATATTTAGATGTATATTCCCTTCAAAAATAAATAGTTAATTTAAAATTAAACGAGTTAAGGGGGGCTTCCATACGATACCCTTCTTACGCGAGTCCGACTCGCACTTGGCCGATTTTTTCTTCTTTGTTTCTGTTCTCATACAAAACGAGATGATATAATGACAGATTGTTAAAAAATATATATATGATGAAAGTATGTGTTTCATTCGCGTAATACTAAGGATTATAATATTACGATGTATATATTAATCCTTATTATTGTTCTTTTTTAGGGTTACGTTGTATGCAGAATTTCTACCAACAAAGCAGAGAGCTAAGTGCGTTGTACTACTTGATGTAAGTATCAAAATCGCGATAATTTTTGTGTAAAGTTTCATATTCTCAAATCTATGACAATTTTCTACGTATTTTCCTTTCATTAATTATGTTCGAACTTAAAAAAACAGACGAATTGAAAACTATTTTATTCCTATTTTAAAGTCGGTTGACAAGAATATGTAATAACAGATTTTAATTTTATTTTCACAATTTGAGATAATAATTAGACGATGTAAGATGTACAATCTGTATTAATTGAAAAATAGTTATGTTATTGGAATTATAAATAATTTAAAGTGATGTCCTGTTAATATTTTTCAATATTATTTCAGTGTTTTTGGGCTCTCGGAGCGTGCTTAGAAGTGGCATTGGCGCTGGTGGTGATGCCGACATTGGGAGTGCACTGGTTGCTCGCGCTCTCGACCATCCCACTTCTGATATTCGCGTTGATATGTCCTGTGAGTTCATTATACATAGACATAGATAAATATAATTCAATCGACTTGCGCTATACAGTGTTTCTAACAAATCCTTACTAATATTATAAATTCGGACGGGGATGTTTGTTAGTTTGTTCGTAATTTTTTCACGCAGCAACAGAGCAACGGATTGACTTGATTTTTGATTTGAAACTTGTATTTATGGACATAATTGAGTCCTCCTCTCTCCTAATTTTGTAGTACCCTAATTCTCCTAAGTGTGTGTTCTTCGAGGCCCATATAGAAATATGTAGAGATCTTCTACGATAACATGACCCGCCCCTCCAAAATTTTAAATGTTTGTAAGTATTTCTACGCGCCATCACTACTGATACGGCCGTCTAACAACGGCTAAACTAGTCGAGCTAACAAATCCAAGGATTTGTTGTTCGTTACACATTAAAAAAGTAATGTGGAGGGGAGGACCATGTCATCGTAGAATATATCTATACATATATCATTTCCTTACCATCTTTGTCAATGTACCTTGTAGACACCGCAATAAAAATCTGAATCTGGGAGATTATATTGTCTCTTTTTTGTGACCAAGTAAAAAAATGTGGACATGTGTCCACAAAATGTATGGAGGCTGTAATCAAAAATTTTAACCACAACACTGGTTTCATTTCGAGAAAGTTCATATTTTTCTGAGTCTATTACATTAGTTAAAAACCAAAAAAGGGCCCTCCGTTTTTTTTAAATTAATTTTGGATCTACTCGTATTAACTCGTATTAACTAAGTACGATAAATAAATATATTTGGCTCAATAGCAAAGAATATATAATAATACTACGTATAGAACGGCCACTCGTTACCCCCCACCCGTTTGAGTCTTCCTCACTTCCACCCCGCGTCAGGACTCGTGAAATTCACTCGGCGCGCGGGTTGCACAGGCCGGTGATTTCGACTACAAAAAATACAGACTTACAATGGAGAAGACGTGTGCTGTTTATGGCTGTTCTACAACAATTCGCGACAAGATAATTCATTATTTCCCTAAAGATAAAATAAGGTACCTTATTTACTTTTAGTAGGTAGATAATATTGTTATAAAAATTATGTCATTCAAATTTAGTTCCTTTCTCTTGATAATTTGTTTCAAATAAAATAAATCGCTTACTTTTAGTTACAGTGCTGTCAAATTATTATGAATTCATTATACTTTATAAGCACTAGAATGATATTCATTTTTGTAAATTTATTTCGCATCTAGGTCACTTCCGCATGAAAGTATGGCGGATCGGTCGTAAAGTACGCCAAGATAATTCTGCGCGCGGCCAAAATTGGGAACTAATTCAATGCTGATAGAGAATTCGTAATGCTACCAACATAACGTACGTAGCGCCGCTACTCGCGCGCATAATCTCTCGTTCGCTCGTCGTGCTGATCACAGATAGAGTTGCCATGGGCGTGAAAATACTAGTTATCATCGTAACGCAACTGTTACAGAATATCGGTATCGATATGCAATGTATTGTTTCGCGTTAACACATACATACCTAGTAGATAAGTGCTAATTTGTATTTGTATATTTTCTGTAAATAAACGAACATGTATATAACATTGAGTTAATATGTACAGTCCTATAATTTGTAGTTATTTTTTCTACATAAATACTAATACTAAATATTTTTTCATACATAAAGAATTAGATTTTGTTAATCTCACAATAAATGACAAAGATAAACCTTGTCAAAGTTCGGGAATAGGGAGTTATACTTTTCTTTTTTATTTTTGCTTTTCGCGGAGATGATTTACATAAGACAAAATGTTTGGAACGTGCGTTGTACGGGCCCACGTCCGCGCCCGTCCTGAGCCCGCCCTGTCCTTAATCATACCTCAACGAGCTATATCATTAACAATTTTTAAATCATTATTTTGAATAAATATTTAGTGCTACTTAATTAACATCAGAAAAAAATCGTGTCAAATATTATTTAATAATTATCTATCTAACGGACTAATTATATTTTTTTGTCATCAAGCCAATTATACCTTTTACAAAAAAATCTTCTAGACATTCTCAAAAAATCTTTTTACTAAGATTTGTCTCAAAATATCAATATTTATTGAAAACAACGACCTCTGCAAATATGCCTAAAATTCTGATATTATATTTTAAAAAGTCGACAGTGACACCGAAAAAATACCGTTTAAAATTCTGGATTCTCATCACCCTGGCACAAGACATGTACTGTACGAGTACGTAATATTATTATATCTTCTTTGATACATATTAAGCTACTAAGAATATTGTGATAAACTTTTAGAACCTCCTTTTTTGCGTCAAGGGTTAAAAATATTTTTTTGCAATTATTCGGAAACATTGCCAGAAACAGTTATAAAAACCAGAAACGATCCCGCAACCGCTATTTAACCAGTGAGGGGCCTCACTAGCGTAGGTGTATGAAATATGAAATTAGGGACTTCCGTCAGTTGGCCATCGGTCGGTGCGTTGAGCGCGTCATTTACTTAATCGTTTATTACTAAGTATATCTTTTGTTTAAATTATGGGATGATTTTACAAATATACATAATCGTGTGTGTGCGTATATGAACACGCACACACACGATTATGTATACTGGATACTTCAACAATATGTGAGAAAATTAAGGGAATTTCGTAACAGTGCCGTGTTTTGGTTATGTTCTACGTAGGTAAATGAGTGATTTCATCGAAATAAGTGTATGTACGATTGTATGTGAAACCTGCAGCGGCTAGTACATCGTATCAGTACTCACAAAACTTCTTGGTAAGTCAGAATTACAATTCATACGGTCGACATGGGTCGTTGACAACCATAGGCGTTCTACACACAAATACCCGTGTAGCGTTCGTGCGTATGTGTAGTGTCTGTGAGTAAAATGTACTGTTGTGTGCGTAAGACAGCAGATTTTGTATGAAGAATCGCGGAGTGTCCGGGCTGTGTCAATAGGTAGTTTATCTCTATCAACCCTGGTTAAGTAACCTCCGTTATTGTTAATAGGAAGCATTTTTACCAATCAAACACAGTTTTTTTTTGTCACATTGTACCTATACTAATAACTGGTCACACTGGTAGGTTATAATTTTTTATTTTAGCAAATTAAGAGATGATTGTGGAAGAATCAGCTACGAATGCAAGTATAATAACGATAGAAGCACTTTATTATTGCTAAACTGGAAAAAATACAAGGCTGTATTATTATTTTTCATGCAATTTATTTTTCTCATTTAAAAAAATGGAGAGTTAAGAAAATCAAAATCAAATATTTTTGAGAAGTCCATATATCAAGCTTTCAAATGATGTATATATCATCTTGGTTCGATTTTTCTCTGAATAATATACCACTTGTGGACGTCACCTTTTGTTATATTTATGGAACCAACTAATTTTTTTTCAGTGGTTGCCAGAATCAGCGAGATTTCACGTAGCGTGCGGTCAACCAGATAAAGCTTTAGCTACTTTGGAGCAGGTAAACATTCATATACAAATAAAAACTTAAAAATAGACAGGAAATCATTTAAATGAGGTCTTTCTCTCTTTATTATCTCCTGTCTTTTTTATCCACATTTAATAAAATTAAGGGTATTTTTTACAATATCAAGGTTGCTTCCATGGCAAAAGTTGTTTTATTAATGAGAACATTTACTTCTATACATTGCGAAAGGATTAAGAATTATTTATTGTAACAAATTGTTTTAAATTCAGATACTATTCTCCGAATTATCAAGACAACACAACAAAGCACTCGTATCTCGGGGCCTACTCATTCCCGTCATGCTATTACTAAAATATATTTATTGAAAATCGATGTTTTGCGACAATCAGGGTACTTACCCTAGTAAAGGGAGTTTTTCACAATTAATAATTAGTACATTATGGTACAAGTGTGTAATGTTGGTGATTACCGCTGAGGCGCCATTGAGACCCGAGCCGTAGGCGAAGGTCTTAAGAGAGCTAAGGACGGTAATCATCAATACACACGTGTAGCATACGTTTTTCAACACACTTGTAAACTAAAAATAATAAAGGACATGTCCACAAAATGTATGGAGGCTGGTATAATAATAACCAAAAATTCGAACCACAACACTCGTTACATTTCAAGAAAATTCATATTTTTATGAGTCTATTGCATTAGTTAAAACCAAAAAAGAGGCCTCCGTTTTTTTTTAAATTAATTTAGAATCTATTAGGATAAATACATATATTTGGCTCACTAGGTAGTTTATATCTATCAACCCTAGATAAGTAACTTCCAAATTGTTAAATAGAAGCATTTTTTTCAAATTAGAAATAGTTTTTAATTGTTTTTTGTCACATAGTACCTATTAACTGGTCACACTGGTAGGTCATCATTTTTAATTTTAGCAAATTAAGAGATGAACGTGGAAGAATCAGCTACGAATGCAAGTAAAATAACGATAGAAGCACTTTATTATTGCTAAACTAGAAAAAATGCAAAGCTATATTATTATTTTTCATACAGTTTATTTTTCACATTTAAAAATAAAACGGAGGGATAAAAAATCTAAATTAAATATTTTTGAAAAGCCCATAAATCAAGCTTTCAAATGAAGTATATATCATCTTGGTTCGATTTTTCTCTGAATAATATACCACTTGTGGACGTCAACTTTATTAGATATAAGGATATGTACAGAATTGGATATAGTTATACAGTTGTATAGTATATACTGTACCAGCCTTTTTAATAGTCCACTGCAGGACGTAGGCCTACCCACGAAGGGGTGATTGGGCCATATTCACCACGCTGGCCCAGTGCGGGTTGATGGATGCACATACACCATCGAATTTCTTCCACGGACGTATGCAGGTTGCCTCACGATGTTTTTCCTTCACCGAAAAGCCAGTGGTGTGAAATTCCGTACATAAATTCCAAAGAACGCATTGGTACGGGGACCGGGGATTCGAACCCACGACCTCACGATTGTGAGGCGGGTGTCACTACCTCTTGACCACCCCGGCTTTATATATATAGTATATGTATAGTATATAACTAGTATTTAAATTATTATTATTGGCCGAATCAGATAATGTGAAGTTAGCGCACATCCCTGCTTTTCACTGAGCTGACGTAATGAATATTTGCTATTGCTTGTGACTCGTCTCGTGTTCCCATACGCCAAGGAGTTTGATTCAGCCTATATGTGTCGTTCTTTATAATTGTAGATAGCTCAAGACAACGGCAGGCCTATGTTGCTCGGTCGATTGGTCTGCGACGACTCGGTGGGCATCGGACAGAGAGGGCGGTTGAAGCATTTGCTCATACCGCAGCTGCGGAACACCAGTCTTCTTCTTTGGTTCATTTGGTAAGTTCTTCTAACATAAATGTTGTCATAGTACATTATGATATAAGTGCGGTAAGTTGAAAATTACAGCCGAGGCGATATTGCTATTTGGGTCAATCAACTATTCTTTGTAAGTCAAAAAAAATTATTTCTAATAATTAGGAAACAAAAATCTTCTATTTCTTTCACTTTTCCTATTTATTTTACTAAAATATATATAAGTCTATACTGTCCAGTTATCGGCAGTACAGTGTAATTTTTTTTTCAGCCTTATTTGAGGTTTTTGTCTTTTGATGTAGTAAATTTAGTTGTAGAGTAATTTAGTAAGTTTATCGAATTTTTTTTTCAAGATTTTGTTAGTGTTTTGTTTTGTTTTGTTACAAGATTTTGAAATTAATTCGCCAAAAAGCAACTGAGTTAGCCATGGGGACACGAAATATTTGTATGGGAAATAGAAGTCACCTAAGTTACCATACTTTTACTAAATATGCTTCAGAATTTACAATGTAATAATCTGTTTAATATTAAAGGTATATTCTCAATTACTATTTAGGATATAAAACATAAGAAATTTATTATGTTTTGAGTTCTGCATATTTTTTTATTTGAGGGACATGGTTTTTACAAAGAATAGTTGATTGACCCATTTACAAGGAAGCAGAGACTGTAATTTTCAAAGCGCACGTATGTCATACGACGTTTTATAACATATTTGCGAGGAAATTAATAAAATTCTGACTTTCTTAAAGGAATCAATCTTTAATTACTTGTTAAAGGAATCAATCTTTAGTTACTTGTTAAAGCAGTTATAAAAATTTGAACAATTTTTAAAAGTGATTGTTAAGTTGCCAGAATATTGACCACTTTTCTGACATAAAAACTCTTTGCTAAGATTTTAAAAAGTATCGTTCATTTTTACACGGAGAATTTTAAAAAACAGTGCATGTTACTTTATTAAAAAAAACTCGTGCGTTTTACATTACAATAACGCACAAGTGCGTAATGAAATACATCACAATATTGAAATTGGTGTAATTACAGCCACTTTACGAGCAAATATGTTATAAATAGTTTTAACAAATATCCCGATCCAAGCTATTCTCAACAAATCTATAATTTACTAGCTGACCCGCCTTTAATATTGTTTTGCCATAATAATATTCAAAAATATTGCGATTATAAATTGAGATACAAACTATCCTATCTCTCAAATTGGATCAAACTGCACACAGTGTACAAAATTTGATTAAAATCGGTTCAGTAGTTGAGGAGTTGATCGCGGACAAACAACGTGGCACGTAATTACTCGTATGTATAAAGTAATTTTTGCGCGACGAACTACCGGAGGAGATATATGTGTATTATATATTTTTTATGTATACCCACGCATAACTTTTTTCGTAGTAGTCCGATTTCAATAATTCTTTTTTTATTGGAAAGAGTATACTTTGAAATTGGTCCCATTTAAATTTTATCGAAATCGGCTGAGCCATTTTTGATTAATCAACAATAATGTGAATCTACATCGATCCGAGCGAAATATTCGCGAATTCTGTACACGGGTGAAGTCGGTCATGCAAATTTTTGCAAAAAATAATCTTATTTTATATAAAGTTGACATCACCTATTCCAACCGTGAAATCACTTATAAGTTGGTCATAACGATAAGAACCACAATAAAAATTCAATTGCCGTCTCCTTTTTATAAACCTAGTGAAGAAGGGATAGTAAAACCTGGTGTGGGGAGCACTATAAATAAAATAGTTTGAAGTACTATGATATCCTAGAGTCCTAGAAATATGCTTCCAGAAATCATCCATCCATCATATATTGACTGGACATAGGCCTACCCTATGGATCTCTAATCAGATCGGATGGAAGCGCCTTGTGTTCAGCGCGATCCTGCGATTTTCACAAGGTAATCCGTACACCTCGTGGATGGACGGCCAACGCTGCGCTTCCTGTCACAGTCTCTACTCAAGAACTAGAACCGTACACTGAAACCGTTTAGTAGTATATTAGATGTATCATTATTTGTGTATATTTTTTAATTACAGTATCTGTAGGTTTCTTTTCTATATTGCTATTATTTATTTCAATATTTGTACTGTATTGTATGCACCACCGACCATACTCCTATTTTTAGAACAATCCAGTCCATCCAAAGGTTGCCTGGTAGAAATCGCCAAAGGCGATAAGGCCGCCATTGTACAGCATATTGTATAGTTTCTGTACTGTGTTCCTGTGTACAATAAAGATATATTTATTTATTTCCGCGCCACACAAACCGGCGGATGGGAAATTAGGCGTAGAACTCTGCGCAAAAGGCAAAATATAGGTATGCGCCAGAGAGACGAGACGCCGGGGCACTCCCGCCCGCCTTCCTCATGTCTCCCGCGCGCTCCCTACGCCCGTGCTCAACACTACGCTACTTGCGATGGCACACATGCGCAATAATTAGCTAATCACAGCGAAGTGTCATCTGCGGCTAACTTCTCATCCGCCATCTTGTGTGGCGTGGACTATAGAATTAGAATTATTATTATTATTATACAGTTCGGTAATAATATTGCCTTAAAACCTAACTTAAGTGTTCTTTAAACTAAACTAATTTAAACAATTTTCTTAACATTATAATACAGATAGTAATTACATAAGTAAGTAACAGTTATGTCCTAGACCCTGCACTAGGCTGTGCCTGTGTTGCAGGATTTAGTCTCTTTCACTTATTTATTGTTTAAATCAGGACTTTCATGGCAAAGTTAAAGCATACGAGTATGTTATATATATATATATATAGTTATTTTTTTAAATATATTATTACTAGGATTTTATAGGTACCCTAGACCCTGCGTTAGGCTCCACCTGTGTTGCAGGATCTAGTCTCTTTCGCTTATAAATACTGTTCACATTATATAAGGCACTGTGGTTGGTGTGTGTGTGTGTTCGTGTATGTGGGGGTGTGTGCGTGTATGTGAGGTTTTGCATGGTACTTTCATTTTTAGCTAACAATAATATTCATAAGTGTTGAAGTTCGGAAGCTCAATTTATAAATATTTACTAAATATAAACCTATATATATATAAATATATATAGATATTTATCTGTTATATATTGAATTTTAATAAGTAAAAGGCACGAGGCTTATGACTTGAGAGTAGTAAGGGTATTCTTGATACGGATTGTCGTTTGAAGGGCCTGGGTCGTACAAGTTCATACACCTAGTAATCCTCGTATTATAATTGATTTTCAGGATGTCATGCGCATTTTGCTACTACGGCCTCGTACTAATGACCACGGAATTATTCGAGAGCTCGCCGGGCGGCAGCGTCGAGGAGCCGTGCGCCGCCGACTGCCGCCCGCTGCAGACCACCGACTACATGGACCTGCTCTGGACCACGCTCGCCGAGTTCCCTGGTAATCAAATTACTAATATAAAATTAATTTTAAAGTATTATTTAGATATACTAAGCGCCATACAAATCGGCGGATGGGAAATTATGCCCAGAACGCTGCGCAAAAGTCGAAATACACGCGGGACCCAGAGAGACGAGACTTGTGTGGCGCTCAGTATGAAATAATTAGTAGTACCTACATAAATAATTAATATAAAATTAGTAAATAAGTTAACATTTAGTTATTATAGAAATAAGAAGGTACCCATAGTGATTAAATTCTCTAGTAATCATGGCAAATAATTTCCCCTTATGGTAACTAAGTTCCCTAGTAATCATAGTGATTAAATTATTTAGTAATCATAGTAATTAAGTTGCCTTTTGATTGGTGGGTATTAAATTCACAAAAACTAATTGGTAATTATTAGTAACTAGTTTTTTTTTATATTTATGCTATCTCATAGGAACTTTTTATTTTTCCGGGATAAAAGTACTCTATGTCACTTTTCGTCTTTCAAACTATGTCCATGCCAAAAACCAAACGTTTCTCCGTTGAAAAAGGAACAAACAAATAAATGCTTATAAAAGTATTTACTTGGGGACATCTTACACACCAGCCCGGGTAGCACGGCTAGGGGAGAAAATCATTTTATCCACATAGAATGTCAGCTGTCATTGTCAATCCATACTTTATTTCCTCTTCAAGGGGATATATGGGTGGAAAGACTATTTGTCTCTTTCCCATGCTTCCCATGCAGGACTAAGCAAAGCTTGTGATATGGCTGCCAAAGACTGATATACTACATATACATATTTTCAAATACATGTTTATAGAGGGTTATTTCTAATCAATTAGCATCCTTCTAGGGGCTTATTCTGTACATCAAAACTAACAACTTTTATTCTACGACTTTCGTCAAAACCCAAAAAAAAATCTGCTGTTCCATACATTTTGTCGCGGGTGAACTAAATTTTTTTATGGAACAACAACATTTTTTTTGAGTTTTGGCGAAAGTCGTAGAACATAAGTTGTTAGTTTTGATGTACAGAATAAGCCCCTAGAAGGATGCTAATTGATTAAAAATAACCCTGTATAGATAGTAACTAAATAACACCCAGACACAGAGCAAACACCTATGTTCATCACATAAATACTTGCCTTGGCTGGGGATCGAAAACACGTTCTTTGACCCAGAAGTTAGGGTCACTAACCATTGAGCCACCGAGGCAGTCATTAAATAAACCAACAATCGCACTATCTTATTTACTACAATACTAGTAAGGATGCGAGTGGAATAAATTTTGTGCATTAACAAGATTATTTTTTGCAAAAATTAGCATGACCGACTTCACCCGTGTACAGAATTCGTGAATATTTCGCACGGATCGATGTAGCATTTTACACATTATTGTTGATTTATCAAAAATGGCTCAGCTGATTTTGGTAAAATTTAAATGGGACCAATTCCGAAGTATATTCTTTCCAATATAAAAAGAATTATTGAAATCGGACCACTATGAAAAAAGTTATGCGTGGTTATACATAAAAAAAACATACGCCTCGAATTGTATACTTCCTCCGGTGGTTCGTCGGTCAAAAAAGAGACAAATCTCAACAGATCGTTTTCATGCTTCCAGGTATATTCGCTACTATATTCGTGATAGAGAAGTATGGAAGAAAAAAAACAATGGCGATACAGTTCGTAATCTTCGCTGTCTGCATCTGCGTACTCATCTACAATGGAAAGTAAGTAAATCTCTACCCTTGGATATAGGTACATACTCGTAGACCCGACATTTCATTTTGTTGCTATACTCTATAAAATTTAACTTGATCTCTGCGACAGCTGCCAGATGTCATACTTTATGGGCATGCCGATTAGTGATGGGCGACGAATGATCGTGACCACAGAGTTTTAGACAGAGTTTTATTTAAAATATCGATAATTTATACTAACGATATTTTAAATAAAACTTAATTTATCATTAATTTTATTGTATATTTTAATATCATAACATTTTTGACATGTGTAATTAAATTAAACCCAATTATATATTACATTAGCATCGATAATAGTGAAAAACGTCGATAAATACTATCGTTACATTATTATGAGTATTTAATTAATATCATAACATTATTTACATGTGTGCATACTTGATCTTAAATAATAGTAAGTAAATAAAATCCAATTTCTCACCTTCAACCACTCATTCGATTTCATTACAACATTGTTTGAAAATCGATTTTTTCCACCACTATCTCAACTCTAAAAATGTCAATCTTCTATGTCAATGTCACTGTCGCAGAGATCAAGTTAAATTTTATAGAGTATAGGTATGATATTTGATTTCTCCGTCGTTTCTACGTCAATTCACGTACTTCTTTTTTCAATCTTTGGTGGTCTTATTTTAAAACATTGGGTATACAGTGTAAACTCCACGTAACGTCCCTCGATTTAACGACAAACTCCCTAAAGCGTCGAAATCAATTGGCTTTCGTTGGTTTAGCTTGTCTTCCATACAATAATACACTCTATATAGCATTACATCCACTCTTCATAACGACCACAATTGAGCAATAAAAAGTACCTTTTAAAGTTGCTAAATACTAGTAAAAACTGCGCAGCTGTGTACGTTCTTTTGTCGCTTTATTATTCTAGTCTGCTATAAATTCGACTGTCGGCATCATGTATACCGAACTTTCTAAGAAATTCGTTCTTTAGTTTACAAATTGGGATTGCTTGCACGTGTAGATTGTTATTGACCATGACTAATAAGTAGGAGTTTTTTTGAATATACGTAACTACTAGATAACTACTAACACTATTTTGAAATAAACTTTTCTTTTTCTAATTCTCAGAGCAAATAAAAAAATCAAGAGGGAATGTCGTTGAACAGTCAACTGAAGCCGGTTTTTTGAACATGTGTGAGTGCGTCGCTGTTGCGCCGCCATAGTTCGAATGACAAGCTAAGGCGTAGTTTCCTTGTATGTTGATGTGTGTGTAAATAGTCTGTACACGGCGAGGCGTAGTTTTGGTTGGCTTCACTTGTTTGTTCACAACATTCTCTCTTGATTTTTTTATTTGTTCTGAGTTCTAATTCTGATTTTTCTTATCTCCATTTAACGACAACTCTCTATTACGCCATAAAATGGACAGTCCCTTCAGTGTCGTTATATAGAGTTTACACTGTATATTCTTTCTGTTACATCGGACTCGTGCCCCAAGACACAAGCCACGTGCTGAGTTTGGTCACTGCACCACTGTATACTTGCCTTACCATGAATTCTCTCAGCTTTATCTTATAACTGTGATATTGAACATCATTGTATCTGTGTATTTCTTTGTAAGTTTTCTAGTAAATAAACTTTCTTTCTTTTCGGATAATGATGGTCCAACAAAAAATAATTCTGTAGTTTTGAGTAATCAACAATTGATGGAGTTCTGTGTAACACCTTTTTCAGCCTTTTTAAAAGTCCACTGTAGGACGTAGGTCTGTTGAACGGTGATTGGGCCATTTTCACTAAGCTGGCCCAGTGCGAGTTGGTGAATTCACATTTGCCATCGAATTTATTCTACGGACATATGCAGGTTGCCTCACGATATTATCCTTCACCGAAAAGCCAGTGGTATGAATTTCTGCACACAAATTTCCAAAGAAGTCATCGGTACGAGACCTCTAGACCACGGCTTATAGTGTGTAGCATCTACAAGTGCAAAATTGGAATAGCAATAAACCAGTTTGGTTTGGTGCTTCGTGTAGGAAAACTAAGCTCGAATGATTGACAATGTGTCTAAAAACGATCAATGACTGTGCTACATGCAACGCTCCTAACTCTGTCTTTTTCATACTATTTTTCAGCCGTACATTCCTGACCTGCGTGTTGTTTTTGGCGCGCGGCATCATCGCTGGCCTGTTTCAAGCCGCCTACGTTTACACGCCTGAGGTAAGTAACTATTATTTTTGCTATTGTACTGTATTAAACTGCAATGTGTCACGGTACTATTAGGGTTGCTACATACATAAGCTGGTTGGCATGAATCGGCACTGTCAGGCGGGAGGCGACGACGATCTTGAAAAAAAAACGGTCAGCTGCCGCAAAATCTCGGCAACTTATTTATTTTATTATAAAGTTACACAGAACAGGATACATTCAATTAAGAGCTAAATTTTACACAGCAAAAGTACAGAACTGGAAAATATCCCTTAATATGCGTACACAGCATGATAATAGCAGTAGATCTCAATGAAACAAATTTTATAATTAACAGTAGAGTAAACATGATCAAATTAACATTAATTAACTACATTGTGCTGCAAACCTAGTGCCGCAGCACATACTACAGAAATAAAATAAACAAATAAGAGAATACCAGGCCACATCTACGCATGACCTGGCATCCCCTGAGCAGCGAGGATGGCCAAAAGTGTTTTCTAAATTTATACAAGTTGTTGTAATAAATGACTACTTGGTTACTGTGATCAGACGAGATATCATTGTACTGGCGACACATGCGAACAATAGGATTAAAATACGAAGTATTATTGACATAAACTTGCAAAACAAAAATTTTGGAGTGGGGATTACGTGACCTAGGCTTTATGTTGAAATTTAATGATGAAAGAAGAGAAGGAGAATCCATATAACTGTTAATATTTTTGAAAAGATTAGTAAAATCAAAGTATTTGCGTCTAACTTCCAGGGACATCAGATTAAATTTTAAACGTCTTCATAAGAATTGAGTTTACGTTTTAGTCCACACCTGTAACTGCCGACTTATATCGACAGGCCTGCGATGCCGCAACAGAGAAGCATATACGGCCGAATGAAAACCGGTTTGTGCCGATCGGAACTGAGTTAACTACTTAGTAATTTAATTTAGACTTCACGTAACCAATAATTACAATCAATATTAATATGGAAGGCACTAAATCCCACGACACAGGAATTCTCCTAGTGTGGGATTTAGGGTTCACCTATAAGTATGTACAGTCCACGGACTCAATGTATGTTGCATAATAATTTTAACTATTAGTTATATGTATACTATGCAACTTTATAACTGTACCTGTTTCTGTACGTAGCCTTAAGAAAAGTCAAATAAATTTATTAAATTTTTACTCCATCAGCACAAGCCGTAACAAGTGTAGTAATGGTTTCGGGTCCGCTTTTCTGTTCGACAAATTCTGCCGGCCTGCTTAAGTGTGTAGCAACCCTTACTCATTAAAATATTGCTCGGGTAGTACTGATCCCAAAGAATTCATTAAAATTAAATTGTTTTTCTCAAATATTCTTAGAAATTTGAGCATTATTTTTGACAACCTTTTTCGAGGTAGGTAAATCGAAATTGCTGTACTGACCGAGCGAGAAAAAAAACCAAAACGACGTGGTGTTTTAAATTTGACGTATTTGTGTCTGTTTTTGTTTTTGTTTGAAAATTGAATTAATTAATTAATTAGTCGGGAGTGTTCTTAGATTTGTTTCATCGAAATCGGTTTCAAAGTTATCAGCTCATGTTAACTGAGGTAGGAATCACTTCATTAAAACTCGCGTAAAAAATCATTGTACTAAAGAAACCACCTGTTTTAATCACGTGTTAAGCTTAAGATAGCCCAACGTGCTATGGAGAGGGCTATGCTCGGTGTCTCTCTGCGGGATCGAATCAGAAATGAGAAGATCCGCAGACGAACCAAAGTTACCGACAGCCCAGCGGATTAGCAAATTAAAGTGGCAATGGGCAGGACACATTGCTCGAAGAACGGATGGTCGATGGGGCCGGAAAGTTCTCGAATGGAGACCACGGACCAGCAAGCGCAGCGTAGGACGTCCACCGACTAGGTGGACTGACGACATATTAAAAATCGCAGGAACGCGCTGGATGCAGGCCGCTTCCAACCGGCCTTATTGGAAATCCATGGGGGAGGCCTATGTCCAGCAGTGGACATCCTACGGCTGATAGATAGATAGATATCGCACGGTTGAGTGCGCGTGCGCCAGTCGACGGGAGCGCGCGTATTCCTTGACGAAGGAGTACTGCCCAAGTAGCACACTAGTGAATTTTGCAACTTATATTATAGCTCTAAGTTGCAAATTAGTTGTATTACAGTGTTTGATAAAACCTTTAGCTTCAAACACAACTCTTATTTGTATATGAGTACTTCTTGTCGCTTGTAGTTTCATAGGAAAGATTTTTGTTTCTGCTTTGTTTCCTACGGTAGCATAAAACCGATTTTGTTACCTAAAGTAACATACAGGTTTTAATTTCCACTTATACAGAAGTATTGGTTGTATACATAAGGTCTCTAAATCACATATATGCAACTCCTAAATCTAAGCGCTATCGTACTCTTATTTGGCACTTTTAGTTCTAAATAAGTAATACAATAGAGGAATATATCTCTTGTAGTAGCTAAAGGTATCATTTTGCAGCTCTTTTGAAACCTGTTATATTTGCAGCTTTAAGAGCTAGTGTACTCTGCCACGCCACTTCAACGCGTAACTAAGTTTCTATAGGGGTTCTGGAATACCAAAAGCAGCAATTTCAACTTATTTGAAACCACTAAAGATCTAACAGTTACAAAATTAGGTATTATATTATTATTATAACTATTGCTACTATAATAACGCATATGTGTATATATATTGTTTAAGCTGTTGTCTTACGCTCACTTAGGCATAGGCCTATCAAAGTACTAAAACATCAGGACCTTTATAAAAATGAATTCCATAACATGGAAAAAAGTAAAACTTTTTTATCAATTTTGGGACCCCTAATCCACAGGCACTGGGAGATCTACAAAAGAAAAAATAATTACTATTGGTAATAAGATCCACTGCTTTGCCACTCGCAAGATATAAATAAGTGATTTTTACATCTTGTAGGTGCAAATAGAGCATATATTAGTGATATTAAGAACTATAAGATTTCTTTACGTCGCCATGTTTAGAAAATGGAGACCTTGAAAATGTTTTGTTTTGAACATGATTTTTATCACACTGATGCGTAAACACAGAGTTTTGATAGTTATGATTGATGTACTTTAACATCATACTTAACCTAAAACTATTATATCAGGTTTTTAACAGTTTTACTTTTCAATAGTATTATTTCGTTTATTAATTTAGCACAGTATTTTTAATAATTCTTGATCAAATCGAAGGCCCGTTGAAATTTACAAAGAAAACAATGTATAGTTTTACAGTAACAAAACAATCGCAATGACTTTTGTGATATTTCAATGCAGGGAAGCAAATACAATATTATGTATTAAGCTTTAATATGGCCGCGCCAATCTCAATCGAAATATCGTCCGTAACACAAAATACAATTTTACTATCTAGCTATCGCGGACTGTCGCTACTCTGAATAACTGTGACGTCTCATTTATCACTCAATGACCGAGCGCGTTGAATGAACGAACGCACTATTGTTCAATGAATCGTTCACTGCACACATTTTACACTCATAGTTCTAATTGCCACTCATGGTGATCTTGAGAACTGCTATAGATTCCATTTGGAACTAAAAATAAGCTGCAATTTTTCGCCACTTGGTTCTATAATGGTTGCATAAGGGTTCTCTCCACCTATATAGAACTTCATAATGGTTGTAAATTTCACCCAAGTCTGCAAGTAGATATAATATACGAGCTATTTGCCACTATTTGTGCTACTTGGGTGATTACTCCGAAACTGGTCGGGTACCCAGCGGCCCAGCCGCGATATCATACGTGAGTAAAAACCGGTGTTTTCTTTAGTATTGAAGTAGGTATTTTTTGGCAAGATAGCCGTGGTGGTCAAGAGGTAGTGACACCCGCCTTACAATCGTGAGGTCGTGGGTTCAAATCCCCGGTCCCGTACCAATGAGTTCTTTGGAATTTATGTACGGAATTTCACACCACTGGCTTTTCGGTGAAGGAAAACATCGTGAGGCAACCTGCATACGTCCGTAGAAGAAATTCGATGGCGTATGTGAATCCACCAACCCGCTCTGGGCCAGCGTGGTGGATATGGCCCAATCACCCTTCGTGGGTAGGCCTATGTCCTGCAGTGGACTATTAAAAAGGCTGGTACAGTACAGTACAGGTATTTTTTTAAATTTTCAATTTAATCTTGTTTTCTATGCTATTCTAGGTGTATCCGACGTCTTTGCGGTCGACTGCCGTGGGCGCGTGCAGCGGAGTGGCCCGACTCGGGGCCATGGTCACGCCTTACGTCGCTCAGGTAAACAATTATTTATTTTACTTACTAGAATATTATTTGTAGCTTGTTGTACAAGAAAATCATATATTAAGCTTAATTCCAGCTAATTTCATTTTAATATTATTATGTATTTTTATTGCCCCTTACTGTATGTATTATTTATTCTTTATTATTTCTTCTCTTTAATGCACTTGTTTGGTTTTTTTTTTGTGAGTTTCAATCGAAGTGGTCAGTCCAGGTTTACACATAAATTGAAACTTCAGCTGTTTCCGTATGGCTCTATACATTTGTGTACAGCGCCCCTGGCGGAAACGACAAAGAAGTAACCAAAACGTACGGAGCCACTCGCGAACGAGAAAGTTTAAGTAAACACGCAAAACCTAGACTAAGGGCTCAGTTGTTCATTATTTTGAGGTTTCAGTCAAGCCAAGTCCTACACTAACAGGTATTTTTTTACGTATACTAAGCGCCATACAAATCGGCGGATGGGAAGTTATGCGCAGAACGCTGCGCAAAAGCCGAAATATAGGTAAACGCGGAAGCCAGAGAGACGAGACGCCGGGCACACCCGCCCGCCAACCTCTTGCCTCCCGCGCGCTCCCTACGCACTACGACATTCGGCGTCAGAATTGTGCACATTAGCCAATCACGGCGAAGTGCTAAGTCAAGTCAAAGTATTTATTTGCATGATAGTGGGTATACAAAAGATCTTAAAATTATACAAATATATATCCATCCACTAACAACCATAAAAGTTGTGCAAAATTCAATAATTGAAAATTAAAAAACAGCTTTAAGCCGGAAACATACTATCGGACGCGGCTGACGGACGCGACTGACAGACGCGACTGATAGGTATCTAGATAATGAATGTTCACGGAGCCGTGCAAACTATCGAACATCAGTCCGCGGACGTCACCTTGAGCGTTCGAACGTCCGAGAGAGATCTGGCACGCCGGATGTTTTAAGACTGTGCACATTGCTAAGTCGCGACCGTCAGTCGCGTCCGTCAGCCGCGTCCGATAGTATGTTTCCAGCTTTAAAGATCAAAGCGGCCATGTGTATACAATTTTTTCTAAACATCTCTAGCCTAGGTTGTGGTAGTTTGAGACGTGTCATCTGCGGCTAACATCTCATCCGCCGATTTGTGTGAATAATATCTCACTACAGAAATTATTCAAATTAAACTAATAAATAATAAACGGTCTTATAACACTAGCTTTTAAATCAAACACAAAATCTTATCAAATTCGGTCCATTCGTTTTGATAGCCATCATCCCTTATTGTACACCCCGTCCCTTACCTTCCTCTATAATCCTTTCCTCTCTTAATCAGGTTGCCTGGAAGAAATCGCTCTAAGCGATAAAGCCGCCGGTTGTCGCACTATTTTAATTATATTGTATTATTTTATTGTTATATTGTAAATTGTGTGAACAATAAAGCGTTTTCTATTCTATTCTATCCCTCTAATATTAATTTACATATACACAAATACTCACCTAAAACTTATAACACCTATATTTTAGTCAAGGGTTACAGAGCTGACATGAAACATTTCTTGCTTTTTCCAGGTCCTCCTCAAGAACTCTATAGCCATTGCAACCGGGGTATATTCGTTAGCAGCCTTACTAGCTGCTATAGCTTGCCTGGCGCTCCCCATCGAGACCAAAGGAAGGGAGATGAGAGACACCGTGACGGTAACCACTTAGCTGACTCAGCTTTACCGGAGAAAAGCAGTAGAAAGAGATTGGGACTCTAAAGCCGTATGAATAAGACTTCCAATATTTCAGCAAGACAATATACAAAGTGCAGGGATTTACAGAGGTATTTAAAGTCAAAATTATGAACAACTTTTATTGTATGACCAACCCTGAAATCCAAAATTGAAACTAACTTTTCTGTATATTAACACACTAATTGGAGCTCTGTAAATACTTTCACTTTGCAAAAAAGATGCTATTCTGAAAGAAAGATAGAAAGTTTCTTGCGCACTTTTTAATCTTTCTTTCGAGGTGCTATTCTTGATCTTATTTCTTTATTTGTCAAAAATCGGACTCAAAGATTGCTTTCGCAAAGAACAAAACAAGTCTGATTAAGATATTTTTTACTCACAAATATAATTTTTTTGCTATGGACTTATGACTACAGTGCTCCGTCCAGATCTTTTTTGGTGGAATTTCAGTCTCTAAGTAATCTAAAACTATCATTATTTTCTATTTTTTGTACGTAACTTCCGCTTTTTCGAAAATCTCTCTCCGTCCTAAACAGAAATGAATCTCATTACTTAGACTCGTATGTGAATCCACCAACCCCCACTGGGCCAGCGTGGTGGATATGGCCCAATCACCCATCGTGGGTAGGCCGGTACAGTACTTAGACAAAACACGTCTGTTTTCAGCGTGTATTATTTTGATTATACCTTATGTCGTGATTTTTTTATGTTTTTTTACTATGAGACGGGTATTAAATAAGCCCAAATATTTGAATAAGCGGAGTTATTTTATGTGTATATAGATATAGTGCTAGATATATCAATGGCGAAGTGCTAACAACTACTAGTTTACAAAAACCAAATTTTAACGTAAATAACTAATATATGAGATATTTCTTCGGTGCCTACGTCAATTTGGCGAATTTCAACTTTATTCATGTACTAGTAAAAGCCCAATTCAATTCTATATCGAACTGCATTCATAAATCGTTTTCGTAAAAAATGTAAGTTACGGACTTTTTAGCATTTCCTCGTTGATATAGATTGATATACAATCTTATTGGGAGATGTGGTAGCCTAGCTTAAACGAGTGGATTAAAATCCAGGGATCGTAGGTTCAAATCCCGGTTCCAAATCCGTACCAATGACTTCTTTGGAATTTTCACACCACTGGCTTTTAGGTGAAGAAAAACATCGTGAAAAAACCTACACATTATAATGTTTGAGAAGGAATTCGATGGCGAATGTGGAATCCACCAATCAACACTGAGCCACCGTTGTAGATTATACAGGGTTATTTCTAATGAAATAGCATCCTTATAGGGGCTTATTCTGTACATCAAAACTAACAACATTTGTCAAAAATAAAAATAAAAAATAACCTGTTCCATACATTTGGTCGCGGGTGAACGATATTTTTTCAATGGAACACAATTTTTTTTTTTTTTAGTTTTGACTAAAGTCGCTGAACAAATGTTATTAGTTTTGATGTACAGAATAAGCCCCTAAAAGGGTGCTAATGGATTAGAAATAACCCTGTATAAGCCTATGTTCAGAAGTACTAAAAATGCTGATCTAGTGCAGCGCAATGGTAATATTATTTTGGTGCTACTATGTACTTATAAATTAACTCATAAAATAAATAAAGATATTTAAAGTCCATTTGTGTATAGAATATAAATAATGTGTGTGTCTTAACTTTATAAATACGCCTAAGACTGATCTATTTATGCATTTTTCTAGCAACATATATAATTTTAAAGTTTTACTTAATTTTAATGATAAAGTTTGACTTTTATAAATGGCGAATCTCTGCTTAATATAGGTTTCTAATAAAATATGATTTTCTTTGATTTTTCTGCTTGTAACAAAAATAAAATATAATAAAATTAAACAGATTTCATCGTACAAAAAAACGTGAATCTCTAAAACGCAATCCTTGGATATTATTTTTATCGATACTACTTAGGCACTTTTTTATCTTATCCTTAAGCTATGTTTAAGCTATATTTATTTTTACTTATAATGATTAATGACTGATATTATTGTATACTAATATCCGTCCTATCTGTATGTCTTCCAAAATATTCTTCGTCAGTATTAAAATTATTACCACAGTGCACTAATAACAGTAAGTCATCTTTACAGAATTTGACCGCTACCGGTTTGAATGTGTGCGTGCGTATCGCATACATTATAATCCGCGCCATACAAATCGGCGGACGAGAAGTCAGTTCACTGTGTCACTTCGCAGTGATTGGCTAATTATTGCGCATGTGTGCACAATGCCGACGCCGCGGATCGTAGTGGTGAGCACGAGCATAGGATGCATGAGGTTGGCGGGCGGGTATGCCCCGGCGCGAGTCTCACGTCGCGGGAGCGCATACCTATATTTTGCCATTTGCGCAGGGTTCTGCGCCTAACTTCCCATCCGCCGACTTGTTTGGCTCGGATTATACTATATAAGCATACTCTTCGGGTGTCAGTGTTGACATCTCTGAGGCAATTAGGGCTACGCAAAAAAACATAGTAACGCGATACCTACATGTCAAAATTTACTGAAATTGCCGTATCATAAAATTCATAAACACGGTAATCGAAGGAATGAAGAAGTATGAAAATATATAAGATACAGCAATTTCTTAAGTTTGCCTCAAAACCTGGCAATTTCTTATCCGAAAAACGGCAGTGATTTTTATGGCCGCTGTATAGGGCGTGCCCAGCGTTGCCAATACGTCAATTACCGTGTTCTACAGCTGTAGGTAAAAAAAATCTACATTTGCTACGAACTAATGATTTTCGCAGTTATTAATTATGTCAATCAACATCTAGAGCTACTAATAATACGCAGATATTTAACTTAAATTAAAAGTACCAACCCTAAGCGTCAACGCAAGGGCAGGCCATTAACTGGCGGACCTGGGGCCTTATTGTGTAAGCGCTCTGAAGTTCGGCTTCGCTTTTTCTCTTGTTCGCGCCAGTTACTCACGCCACGAGAGCGAGCGGGAGGAAAAGTGAAGCCAAACGTCAGAGCGCTTACCCAATAAGGCCTCTGCCTTAGATGACCTACTGTTCTTATTGCACTGTGTCATTACGTAGTGTACCTAATTAAGCAACATGAAAAGGTTGTGATATTATTTATACGAAAATGCTTACCATGGCGTATAATTAATAAAAATATTCTGTATCAAATTAATAGAACAAGAAATATTTGTAATGTACCTATAAAACATACGTATTATTTTTATAAAGTTGTTATTTCGTGACTAAAATAATAGATCTTGTTTATCTTTAAATGTTTTAGCCGATAAATAAACCTATTAGGTTTTTTTTTTTTTTTTTTTTTTTTGTTTAAATACCATTTATTCATTAATTATTACAAAAAGTATAATGTCAGAAATAATATAAAATTATGAATCATAAATCAGACTTAAAATTAAATACTCGCTACTTAACTTACAGCCTTAGCACGTACAATGTACAAATTAGCCTATTAGGTTGAATTTGTAAAACTATTCAAAGAATTGACCTTGTCAATTATGTCAAATTTCTCTATTTGTTAATATTATGTATGTATGTCTATTTTTGTCTCGACATTTTATCAATTTTATTAATCTAGGTCACGAGAAATTTTTGAACTGTTTTTCACAAGAATTTCTTAAAACATAGTTATATAATAGGCCGAATCCGCAGCTTGTAACTAACATCATAACCGCCAAGTTGTTTGATTCGGCCTCTACATACGAGGTACTTTTTGGCGGGTAGGTACTCATGAACTGTATAACCTTAAGGCCATACTCTTCGCTATATCAATATAATTAGTCAGTCAAATAGATAATCAAAGAATATTACTCGTAGATACGTATTTTGTCTTTTGTCAATTTAACAAAAAAAATATGAAGGTATAGCCCATTACAATGAATGGATTATTATTAATTGAATATTATCATTCAATTTATAGGTACTTAATTTTCTTTCACTTTACGATGACTTCGAAAATATTTGCGACTTAAATACTATAACTACTTAAAATTTTTACTTCAGATAATTGTGCTTTTAGTTTACAATCTTCTTAATATTTTGCATTCAATGTCATCACTTATCTGATATTTTGGTCAGGCGTTATAATGATTAAAATTTTGCAGTCTTTCACACTTCAAGGCACTACCAATTTAAAATCGTGCGACACCCCTGGTGGGGCAGATTCCACTGGTCTAAAAAGTGAGTGGAATCTGCCCCACCAAGATGAGACGAGTGGGGCAGTTTCCACTCCAAAAAATAAAGGAGTGGAATCTGCCCCATCAGTGGGGCGCTTTGGTGGCGCAGAGTGGAAGTGCTCCTGTAAATGCACCGGTACCTGCTAGTGACGTCACGAGCCCCCACTCTTATATTTGACAAGGTTTATCTTTGTCAGTAATCGTTTGATTGACAACATACGTGTCCAATATTTTTTAATAATCTAACTAACGCACTAGTTATAATTAAGATTTTTATACCATAGTAAACATGTCAATAGCCTGAATATCCAGGTATATGTAGCCAAATCATCGCAAAACATTGTCGACGAAATATGTGTGCGATGGACTAATCAGGGATATCATCGCGAGTAGTTCCTCTGCGTGAAACCCAATCCTCGCACAACTGTGTAAAGGCTCCATCAAACACAGGCGGTACGAGCGGTAGAGCGGTACGAGCGGTAAAGGGCGGTACGGCAGTACCGCGACCGGACCTGTGTGAGCCTTTCTTATATAACCAGTACAATACAGATGCCCGCCCGTCTGCTATACCGCTCGTACCGCCTGTGTGTAAAGGAGCCTTAAAACAGACCCATATTAAACTTAACCTAAATTAAAATCAGTACACTGTATTAATGGTGCCGCCATCCGGACTTAATAAAGGACGCGCCGTCACGTCAGTCTAAAAAAAAATAAAGTAAAATATTGGCTTGTTGAGCTGGCATTCTATAAGGTACAAGACTCTGTCAAAGGTAGAGTGACTTAAGAGTGCGCCTAATGCCACGAAAAAACAGATTTCACCCGCGCTTCTTACATCGCCCGCTATCATCTATGTTGCTATGTTTAGAGTCGAAAATCCCATGACACAGTTCACGATGATTTTGGCTTCGAGCGCCAGCTTACATTTTTAGGTGACATTTTATTTATTTATTCAAAATTTAAGCATAAATTAAAAAAACTAATCAATTACTCTACTAGAACATTAGTCTGGCTACATAATTTGTCAAAAATAATGTAGTGTTGTCGCTGATAATTGTGAGCATTTGAAAAAAATAGTTTTTTTTTATGATGCGAAGTTTTAATTTTTCTGTAAAGTAACCATATTATTTTCCAAAATTCTACGCGATTACTCTGCTATTATAGGTTTTTTCCTTTCCTATAGATTTTTTTTGATATGGATATTTATGTTCGTTACCTTTACACCACGTCTTTAAAAATACACCTTTCGCTTGATTTTGGCATTAGGCGCCCCCTTAATTTATGTGTTGGTGATTGTATGTAAGTATTCGAAATTAATTTATTGATAATATTTGATTTATTTGTGACACTACACATTGTTACTAATCATTGTTTTTTGATTGTTATTAATTATTTCATTAAATTGATTATTAATTATTATGATTTACAATTTAATAAATTAGTTTTTGTTTGACATTTGTAACTTATACCTAGTTATGAATAAATGAATATGAATACTCTCCACGAGGCGACACGAGCACCGCAGCTGTAGCGATACAATGTGATGTTAGTTATAGAAGTTTCTTGAGAAGCTTCTGTAGCTAACTTCATCGCCGTCTTGTATACGATGTGATGTTAGCCACAAAACTTTCTTTTTTTTTTAATGAATTTTACACTCTACAGACTCCGGGGCCTGTACCTTTTACGTTTTTCCTAAGACAATATATTTTACTAATCTACGTTACGTATATGCACCGAGCAGTCCTGCCCCCGCAAGCAGCACCCGTTCACGAGTTGACGCACGTGCAAGCCATCGTCCTCCTCGACCACATTTTTGGGAAGAGGGCTCGCCGCCACGCAACGCCGCCGCAAGAAGAGGCTCCTAGGCGTGCCTGAGTGCTCCGGGCATACACGCAATCCTTATGCTAACTTAATCAGAAGCTTCTTGAGAAGCTTCTGTAGCTAACTTCACATCGCCGTCTTGTATACGATGTGAAGCTACAGCTGCAGTGCTAGTGTCGCGTCGTGGAGAGTGTGGCGGCACCATAAGCTTAAGTCAGGATTGGGTTATCCGTAGCTTGTAAAAACATCACGCCTGCCAAGAAGTTCTAGTCTATACACCTACTTACGGCCTTATGGTATGAGGGAAACGGAAGATTTACTAGAGCAATAAAGCTTTCCAATAAATTACTTCCTCGTGGAGTTGATCAAAAAATCACTTTGTAATTTATTTAATTGTATTCATAGCATAAGAATCTCGTTGTGATCTAATCACGTGCTCACCAAATAATTGTATAATTTTTTGCTTATTAACCGTTAAGTTGACACTGCCTAATTTAATAAAAAAATGCACTTTATATATTTGTTTTTAATTTATTCTGCGTTGGCATAATGTAGAAATATCTATCATAGATAAATCATTGTTGATTTGTTTGGAATACAAAGTAGCGTAGTGTATGACTACAAATGAGAGTACCCGACTTCAGAATATAGAGGTTATTATCCTCTGCACCGACTGTGAACCTTGTAGCATTTTATTGTTCAACAGTAGACAATTTATAAAGGATTCCTTTAAAAAAAACGCCTTAAATCTGCCTTTGTTGATGGCGCCGCAGCTTAAGAAGATATATATGAAAAATGAAAAAATGAAAATGTATTTATTAACATAAACATAAGATACACAAGTGCATGAGACTTGTGTATCTTATGTTTATGTTAATAAATACATTTTCATTTTTCATATACCTACTTATATCTTCTTAAGCTGCGGCGCATTCAATTGCGGCTGTCAATATAGATTGACATAATTCTAAAAAAGAGACCATTATCTACTAAACGCCACACAAATCGGCGGATGGGAAGTTATGCGCAAAAGCCGAAATATAGGTAAGCGCGGGAGCCAAAGAGACGAGACGCTGGGGCACACCCGCCCGCCAACTTCATGCCTCCCGCGCACTACGACACGCGGCGTCGGAATTGTGCACACATGCGCAATAATTAGCGGAATCACGGCGCAGTGTCATCTGCGGCTAATATCTCATCCGCCGATTTGTGTGGCGCTTAGTATACCTGTGTTATATTTTACTAGGAAAGAAGTGATAGACACCTCATATCATTTGATGCCTTAGTACAAAGAAGACAATAATTAATTTATTCATAAATGACTCCATACATTTTTGTTAGTTCTCTCTTGTTTACGCTAGATACGCTTTACAAAAATGTATGGTCAATCTTCCGTCTACGATAAAACCACACGAAAACTACCTAGTACTATTGTATTCTTACATTCATCAATGTTTTACATATATTGAAGTGAAACTTCTAATGCGACTTCTAACAAGGTTACGTTAAACGTTTAACGCTACCATGGAGGGGTATGAAAGCACTGTAGCGTCGAAGTTTCTCTTCTTCCGTTCGGAGGGACTCTACGCACAATTTTTTGGTCAATCCTTAACTCTGTCTAAACCACATTGTTTTATAGGATTAATGGAGGTATAACCTAATGTTTTTTAACCGACTTCCAAAAATGAGGAGGTTCTATATTCGTCTGTATGTATTTTTCTGTGTTTGTTCATCGATAATTTCGCCAATTGTGAACCGATTCGAATTTTTTTTTTACTTTGAAAGATTGGTCCCATTTGAATTTTACAGAAATAGGCTGAGCAGTTTTTGAAAAAATCAACAATAATGTACTTAAACAATATTCGAATTTTGTACACGATGGAAGCGGAATTACCATTTTTAGCGAAAAATAATTATTCTTAATTCTGTTAGGTACATACCTACAATAAGTCAGTTATGATAAGTGATGTCCATTTGAAGGGCTTTTTTAAGTTATGTTTATCGCTTTTCTGCTATAAATGAGGCGTGGTTTCGAGAAAAGGAATGGATACGTTTAAAGGCATCCGGAAAAGAGCGCTCTATTTGATTTGAGTAATGGGAGATATGTCTCGCTCGTTTATCCTTTGGGTATTGTATTGTATACAGGGTTATTCCTAATCAATTAGCACCATTATAGTGGCTTATTCTGTACATCAAAACTAACAACTTTTGTCAAAACTAAAAAAAAATCAGTTGTTCCATACATTTTGTCGCAGGTGAACGATATTTTTCTATACTTAAATCTTCGATCACTTAACTTAAATGAACAATTTTTTGACCGACGAACCACCGGAGGAGGTACCTATACAATTGACGCGTATACTTTTTTTTATGTATAACCACGCATAACTTTTTTCATAGTGGTCCGATTTCAATAATTCTTTTTTATTGGAAAGAATATCTTTTGAAATTGGTCCCATTTAAATTTTATCGAAATCGGCTGAGCCATTTTTAAAAAATCAACAATAATGTGAAATATGTTACATCGATCTATACACGGGTGAAGTCGGTCATGCTAATTTTTGCAAAAAATAATTTTGTTTTTTGTTTTGACAAAAGTCGTAGAACCAAAGTTGTTCGTTTTGATGTAGGTACAGAATAAGCTCCTAAAAGGATGCTAATTGATTAGGAATAACCCTGTATAGGTATGTAGGTTCTTGTAAGTATAGTGTGACGCAGTAAGCCGCGTGGTAATGACGGCAAGTTGTTTACACCTAAGTTATTATATCTTCTTTGACCTAAGTGCGAGATCTATGGTTTTATGACTCGAGCGGGATCAGTCTTTGTCTGCCGTCTATTGTTTAGTTTTTTTGTTGGGTGTTTACGTATTTGAAAACAATAGGGAATTCTCGAACTTTCAAGTTGTTTACTTGTTAACACAATAGCGTTTATTAAGATCGAATAATGTTACGAATTATCTCGTAGGTTCGAGACTGTAAGAAATAACGGATATAAATACGCCGGCCGACCCTTGGGGTTGTTTTTCGTTTACCGTCGAAGCGAAAACATCTCTTGTTCAAGTGCTGTACCAGTGATTGTGAAGTGAATAGTTAGTGTCATATCAGTGCCAGTGTGAAGTGTTTGTGCGAACAGTTGTCTCGTGTGTATTGTTGATTTTGTGCAATAAAGTGCAAAGTGAATAATCGGCGTTTTAACTGATTATCCAAGAACCCATCTCGTAACAATATTTTATGACTATAACATTAGATATAGCTAATTTCGTTTCGAATTATTTGTCACAAAAGACAATTTGACCACGCGGATTTTTTTCCTGTTGGACAAATCAGTTAGACTATCAGGAGTACCACAAGCTATCGACCGAATCCCACTTCATGGGGTCTGTAACACGGGAGTCGTTGCGCAGTAGAAAAATCATGTCATAGGAAGTGAGGAATAGGGATTCACCGAGCTTGTAACTAAATATTAAAATAAAACTAACAGAATGCCATAGAAGAATTTATTATAAGAACTATTTCCTAATTACCTAGGTACTATTCTAAGTAATACTCACACATTTTAACATACATGTTCGGCAGCGAAACGAAATCTGAATCACAGTATATAAAAATATATTTGGGACGAGGAAAATATAGGCCGAATTATACATGTTGGCGGATGTGAAGTGGCTACACTGCGCAATATCCAATCCTGAGTGCTCACATAAAGCTGCGCGTTGATTGAGTTTCGCACAGCTTGGAGCTAACTTCGCATCCGCCGAATTGAATGATTCGGCCTATACCAGTATAAATTTACTATTTTTATGTTAAAAGTAAATTTTAAATTACCTAAGTACTTTGAACTGCTGTGTATTGGCGCTAAACTAAGATTTAAAGGCAGGCAAAGCTTCTAAAAATTACAAAGGACTACTTCATTTTTTTTATTCTCCAACAATAAAAAATGTTCCGCCTTTTTTTCAAATTAATATTACAATACCGTTCAGGAAGTTTACTATTACAAATAACTAGTCTAAATCTTGATACTAGATTTTAGAAATTCTCGTCGTAGCATTTGTTGAAATAATTATTAATTACTATATTAAAATAATATCCCTAAATCAACCTAAATACATCAAAGAAAGTGGACGTTACAATGTTTACAGATTGTTCCTACAGGCCGAATCATACAAGTTGGCGGATGTGAAGTTAGCTACAAACTGCGCAATATCCAATCCTGAATGAAGCTCACATAAAGCTGCGGTTTCATTCAACTTGTAGCTTACTTCACATCCGCCGTCTTGTATCATTAGGCCTACACAAAGAGACAAAAATGTGATGATCCCGTAAAAATTGAAGTAAGTGTATCAGCGAGTCAATTCTGTTAACCGATCTCGTTACTGAAGTGACACGTTTTTGAACCTCTCTCGTTTTTCTGACAGTTTCGACAGCTCAAAACTGTCAGAACAACGAGAGAGGTTTAAGGACGTATCACCTGAGTAACGAGATCGGTTAATAGAATTGCCCCGCTGTATGTATAAGAACAAGTCTTAATTTTAAAACGCATCGGCAAGAACGTTAGTATACTAAGCGCCACACAAATCGGCGGATGGGAAGTTATACGCAGAACGCGGCGCAAAAGCCGAAATATAGGTATGCGCGGGAGCCAGAGAGACTCGCGCCGGGCACACCCGCCCGCCAACCTCACGCCTCCCGCGCGCTTCACCACTACGACACGCGTTGTTGCGACATTTTTGATGCGATCAATCGTCACGATTTTCATCAGATCGATTGTATAGACGAATCGTACCGTATATGGGGCCCTTAATACAATGGACATTTGTTTAAAAATATTCGCCTTATAATAATAAACATCTGTAGCAACATAAGGCTTCCAAACCAATAATAAAATCTCGTGTACATATGTACATTTACATCATTATATACCTCGAACCTCCAATGTCTTATACCTCGAATCCGGCAAAAACTAGCTTAGAGTAATTGATTATGATTACAGAAATAAATTAATATCAGTCATTTGCACAAAAAGAAACACCTATTTTTATTCTTAACGTAAACAGCCGAAATAGAGGTCAAGTTCTCGGCAGCTGCAGTAGTGCAGAGTCTACAAACTGCGGATTACCCAATTCTCTCACAGCTTCAGTCAGGATTAAGATATCCGCAGCTTGAAACTAACATCACAGCCGTCAAGATGTTCGAACCGGCCTGCAATATATTAAATAAAACACCGGTTGTCATTCACGTATGATATACGGCCGGGCCGCTGGGAAACCCGACCGGTTTCGGAGTAAAATTAGTACTCCTTCATCAGCGAATACGCGCGCTCCCGTCGACTGGCGCACGCGTACTCAACTCGCGTGGGGTGCGCGTGCGCCAGTCGACGGGAGCGCGCGTATTCCCTGATGAAGGAGTACTAATTTTACTCCGAAACCGGTCGGGTTTCCCAGCGGTCCGGCCGTATATCATACGGGAGTGAAAACCGGTGTTTTATTTAATATAATGTATTCTCACGCGAGTTTTATCGGCCTGCAATAGGTATATCATTAAATAAAAACATCTTAGTACATACATACATCTTGCATGGAACTAACTATACTGCAACTACAAGTCAAAAATACAAATTGTAATTTACATACCAAGCCAATGAATCCTATGGAAATCAAGTCTAAAAATATTTTATATAGACTTCTCGTCAATGATGATAAAATAAGTAGTTAGGTCAGTATTTAAAATAAGTGTTGATAAATATTATGTGTAACAAATGACTGCAACATCCTACAATGTCTTGTGATGCTGAAACAAATCAATTTGTGCACAAAGTGAACAAAGTATTAGTACCTACCTTCAAGCAAATATCTATAGTCACCATGGAGCAAAAAAAGTGTCCGAGCCAAAACTCTGCCCAAGCTACGTAGTGGGCAGACTTTTTAGTTAGTCTTAAGGCGATTGCAAGCCGACTACAACGCCGATGCCAAAGTGCTCGGTTATTAGAACAAATTAACATAACGTCGACATTCGATAAAACGGGCCATTGGGAATTATTTAATGGAAATATTTAAGTTATTACTATATACTACGGGACTAATCGCGCACTAAAATTACAAGATAAATAAATACCTCCTCATCATAATCATAATACGTTTCACAACGTCGGGATGAGGAGGTATTTATTTATAGCGTAATTTTAGTGCGCGATTAGTCCCGTAGTATATAGTAATAATAATGTGTTCAAATCGCGAAAGTTTAAAAACAATATTTAAATTGTCACGGTGCTTAGACATTTTTTTACTACTTTCACTTAGGGACTGTGGCTCTATAGATATTTGTTCAAAGGTACCTATCATTTTCTTATATTCAAAATCTACAAATAGTTTCCTACCTATACCTATATTACCTTAATTACTCAGCTAATAATATAAACTTTCTGTGCAGAGGCGGATTTACGCATAGAATGTGTAGGCTGAAGCCTAGAGCGGCAGATTTTAGAAGGCGGCATTTTGTGAAAATTAGCTGAGGAATGTGGTCGAAAATTATTTCTTATGCAATCATTTAACTAAATCGTAAATACGGATGTAAAAAATATTGTGAAAAGTTACGAATAGAAATCACGAATTATAAAAAATGTAGTAAAATTATAATACATTTTCATCCACCTTTTATAGGGGCGGCAAAATTAGCCTACAGGCGGCAAACGTGTAAATCCGCCACTGTTTCTGTGATGGAATATACTTAGCCAATATTAATCAAAGTTTTTAGTAACTTTAACGCCGACTAACAAATTATCTTACTTTTATGAATAAAATATTATGAGATCAAATAGCAAATGTGTATTTTAGTCAGCTGCATAACACAATAAAATTATAAATGGACTCAGTGAATGCAGAATTTCTCAAAATTAACACTAAATTGGTTTTGTAATTCTGAGTATGAATAAATCTGAAATTGGAAACAGATTTTTTACTTACTAAATTATAATGTTTACTTACTTAGCATACATTAATAAAGATTATTATATTTAATACTAATCTTCTACAATAGAAATAATATTGAACACAAATTTTAAAACTAGCAAGTTTGGGTACAGCCAGAATCATTAGTTTTCTGAATATGTCAATATTCATAACTGGTGCCTTATCTAAAACAGAAATTATTTTGACTAAAACATTGATGAAATTATCTAACATTTAGATTTGTATTACCAATACCTAATAATTGATGAATATTAAGTCTAACATTTTCAACACAAAATAGCAAATGTGATATTAAGAGGCAATGTAATACATAATCTTATTCCCTATCCCTTAAAAAAATAAGAAACGGTGGGATTTAATCTTAACGTTTTTCGCAACCTATAAAGCCGCTAATTACAAAATCAACTTTTGAGTTATGGGCAAAAAAATGGCGTGATATATTGAAATATGCGCTACTTGAAACTGAAGAATGGAATTCTTGATTATCAAATTTAATAACACAAATAAATGTAGCTTAGGAAGCACTTTCTAAATAACAATTTTTTTCAAAATAATTAGGGAAAATTACTAAAAATTCTATCGCAGAAGTTTGGATAGCAACTTTTTAGCTTGCTGATGACAGATTGAAATACTATTAAAAAGTGCATATTATGTCTACAACTCTACAATAGTATTAATGCTATTGTAGAGTTGTAGACACCTGAAAATCATTAACAGCAGCCTAATAATAAACAATGAGAGGAAAATAGTTTTCTCCCTTGTGTTAAGCTGTCCATGCAAAATAAATCTGTTAGTTACCTAGAGGTTTACCCAATTTACAAATCATTGACAATTAGCCCACCTAGTTCTTTCATAGAAATCATCAAGTAATATACAATAAACATGTCATTATTTTTAAAACTACATCTTATCAATAACCTAAATAATAATTAATTTCACTCAGTAAATAGCATTACTAAATTACTGGTGTTAATTTGTGTTACTAAATAAACCAAGTACTCAACACAAGTCAATGAAATCATTGTTTAGCAGAACTCAAAAATAAATTACTTTTCAGACTTCCAATTATAGCATATCACTAAAAATAAAGGTTGATTTACATTGATACATTGTTTCAACACAGAATTACATTCCAGAAAAAGCAAAGTTAAGATTATATACAGCTACCGAATTGTGATATAATTGGCTCGACATGATGCATTTTAGGCAAAACTATTAGGTACATTAAACAAGATCAAAGAAAGAGTAACCAAGTTTTATCTCTGATATATTATGCATCAATGTAAATGAGCCTCAAGACTTTAATCAATATAATCACAACACCTAATCAGTAAATACAAGATTATCATCCACTTTGTAGGTACAATACATAGCAATTATTTTTACAGGTCCCAATAAGCATCTTTACTGAGTAGATACATAATATATTTTGTAGGGATTTGTACTAAGCAACACAGCGCAGTACTATCAATTCTAGTCATCATCCAGCTCAATAACAATGGGGACAACACACTCTGATGCCTTGGTGTACTCCTCTTTTAGCTTCGTCAACAATGCACACTTTGGTATCTTCAATTCATCGGCTTCATCTATAAGACCCTTTAATTTTTGTATTCTCCCTATTATTGGGGCTGTTGGAAGCAATATGTTTTCAGTTTCCTTCTTCCATTTATCAAAGCTGTTTACTCTAAATTCGATAGTCTGTAGCATGATGTGCAGTTCGTCCATGTCGTAGCGGTAGAAAATTGTTTTCTCTTCTATAGGACACTGGCAAAGGTCTTTGGCATGCTGTAAACAAGCCATGTGCTTGCACTGACTGCAAGACAGAGAAGATAGGAAGCATGTGGTTTTACAGACTTCACACAATCGCTCATCATCACCCAACAGTTCGAATGCAGTTCTTCGAGCACTCTTCAAACCATCTTTCGCTAGTGCACTCCTTAAAGTGCCTTCTTCTTTGGCTGCGCGCATGAGTTCCTTTTGGGTCTCTAACGCTGTCTCCAAGTCTAGTCGATCACCTTCTAATGCCATTTTGCATATCAGCTCATCATGTGAAAATACACAAAATCTTTTCAAATTTTTGTAATGCAATATGCATTCACGGCCTATTTTCAGCCAGTCTGGAGGAGCAAAGTTAACCGCCTCGGCAAAGTTGTATCCCTGATTGAAACCAGCGTGGTAGGCTCGGGGAAATGTGACCACAAATTCTCCAGCTTGTTGGTCAGTTCTGTAAATGGGAACTCCAGCTGCCATCAGTATATTCGGATTCATGATTGTCACCAATTGATGCAACAAGTCCGGTTGAGTCTTAAACAGATCTGGTGCTGCGGCTTTCATTGCATTTTCTAGTAGTTCCGCTCCACCTCCAGGCACGCCATACCAGGTTTTAGCTTCTCCCCAATGTAAGTAATTGATGGAGTAACTCCAGTGATCCTCATTATGCCAGCAGAATGCAGAAAAACACATCCCCACATACATCCACGGTACAGTCATACCAGAAATATAAGCATTAATAAATCGTAGGACAGAACCTTCCAGAACTGGTAAGTTATTCAGATTCCAGCCAGAATCTACATATTCTTGGTCGCCGGGATAAAGATTGAGAGATAATTTCGTTGGAAACCCAGAACCGTGGTCCATGGAATGTAGATCAGCTCCATATTCTACTGTGACATCTTCTTCTACTGAAGAAATGATTCTCCAAAATTCCTTCTCAACAACTTCTGTTGGAACCAAATGGCCAGATTTTCCAAAATATTCAGATTTGAAACTATCTGCCATCTCTCCGAATTGTTGGAGAGTATATTCTCGTTCTGCTTGAGCGAACCCAAAAGCCTCAGCAGGTTTGTGAACCTCTTCTGCTATGCAACACGGACACCGCCAATCTCCATCAGGAACTGCACTCAGTGGAGGCTTCAAACAAAATGTATGGTATGTATCATTACAGCCATTACAGATCAACATCATGTCTTCTCTATGGTATTTCTGGCATATGGTACAGATGTAGTCAGCTAGTGGATCTCTTTCATATCTTGGTCTCTTTCTAGATTTTGTAATATCAAATTCTTCATCATTTAAACCAGGCATTTTAGGACCCGGTCCATAGCATGCCAGTCTTTTTAATTCTCTATTTCTTTTTGATTCTACAGTCTCTACCTCAGTTTTTGGCTTAGGGGCAACATGATCAGGGTCTATTTTTATATCTGAACCTGTTTTAGTTTTCTTTATATTACAATATGGTTTCTCCTCTTTAATTTCTGCTTTAGTTATAGTTTCAATAGGTACTTCTCTGAATACTTGTTCAACAGTTTCATCATCCTTTATTTCTAGCTTGGGTTCTTTTTTAACAGTTTTGCTCTTTTCTAATGTCTCAAAGGGAAGTAGAATTTTTTCATAATTATTTCTTAGAAAATTCATGGTGTTAGCATTTTGACTGTAGCCCATTGCTTGCGCAATTTTACGCCATTTTTTTGGAGTATTACAATTTTCAAATCCTCCCTCTTCATTTACCCAGAATTTCAGACAGTACAAATCCAGTGTTTTATTTTCAATCATAGGAATCTTTACTGGTGATCCCTGAAGTTCCCAGAATTTCAATATTTTTTCAAGAAACAAAAGTTTGAGCCTAGTAATGGCTTCCAACTCATTAACTTTCTGAATTCTGGGTATGAATTTTAATTTATCCACATCTAATGAAAATGGAGGCTGCCAACGTGCTGGTGGTTTAATTTTACAGATTCCTGTTTTCTCTGCCACTGGCCGAATTTTCGCTATGTAACCCAAAGGGTCCAAAAATTCTTCGGGTGTGGGCTCAAACACAGGCGCTTCGGGAGGTGCCGTAAAAGTAAACTCTGCACTTTTGTGCATGGCATTTTTCTGTATGTTTTTGGTATCCATTATTACGATGAAGGTACAAATTTAAAATAACAACTAATCACTTATCGGAGGTTTTTGCCAGGTAAATTGATCATTTTAGATAACTATCGGTTTCGGTGTACGTGACTACTGGCCATCAATAAATGGCACCACGATAACACAGCCCATCACTTCATTCATATGTTTTTAATCCAAGATCTTTCTGTGTATTGCGACTTTTATCGAGCACAATTCTCACATTAACTCACTAATAAAGTAGATATCCTTGTTTAAAATATGTTTTATTGAGTTGAGCATAATATTTTAATCGATAAACTCGAGTCCTCAATACTTTTATTTTAAAACAAGCAGCGCCGGAAAAACTAACTAGTTTAGAACGAAACGAAACGGAACTCGACGGAAACTCGGAAATGGTGATGCCATAATTGTTTCATCTAATACAACTAAAAATCTGGAATTAAAAGTGGTAAAAACTGGTAAAACACGTATTTTATTATTTACTAATTTTCACTCACAAACTTTCGCGTTTATAATATTAGTAGGACAATTTCTAGACTTCCAGCATGAAAATTAGTAAAAGTCTCATTCAAGCTTTTATTCCCCAGTTTTAGGGATTGGGGGGTGAATTTACTAAAAACCCTGAAATATTTACTTTATTATCATTTATAAAGGCCCCGAAATGCAAGATTCGGCGGATTTCGGCGAGATGTCAGATCATCAAATGTCAATTTAATCCTCAGAATAAGGAAAAATCACGGAAAAACCTTAGATTATAGAAGGGAAAAACCACAGAGTTACCAGAGGGATAACACAGTCGGCCGAGAAAATGTGAATGAGATGCATTTATCTAACATGGCACGTGTTAGAAAGAGTCAAAGAAAATTTCCATTTTTTGGGTGTTGTAGAGTTTTAGCGTAAAGTAGGTACGTCACTTTTGACACGACTTACAATAGCAAATAGCTGCGGTTTTTGCATCTTAGGTAGTCATAAGCATATTTATCAAAAATTGTAAAGTAATTTTAAGAATAAACTTACATGTGCCTGAGTTAAACGCCAGGAAAACAATAGGGTACTGTAGCGTAATCGGCTACAAAAGCAACAGTATACGAGATAGCGGAGTAATGTCACTTCATCTGTAAGTAAATCAAAACATTTTCGCCGTAATCACTATGTTCGTAGTATTTTATAAAGATTTACCTTAATTTCATTGTGCATTATTAATTTCAAAATAACTCTGCTGCCATTGAAAGAAAATCTCCCTAAAAAATTGGTATTTACAATTACAAGCCACGGTAGCGGGCTCGGATGATAAGTTAAATTGTATGTCCTGGTTCTTTTAACCGTTTGTCCATGTCAGAGGCCTTCAGGTGGCTTAAAAACTCTGTCACTAGGGCTCTGTAACTTGCTTGATAGGATAATGATCGTATCAATCAAAAATGTTTTGCGGCCATGAATAAATTAAGTTCACGAGGTACAAAAAACACCAAAAAATCAAAATTGTAGTTACCGGTTATCACGTTTTTGTTTGATGTAGGTGCTTACATCTGTGTGTCTTACATAGACTGACCATTATTTTGGGTTATTATTATCATTTCGTCAATACTATCTATTTGTTGTCGCAAAATTAGTTTTCTTAGACTACCTATAGATACTACAAACTTATTCATTTTTGATTTGTACGATCGCTATCTAAAAATCGATTTATCATTAGTGAATTTTCCTACCTAGAATGGAACAAAACAGTTCGCAAAACAAAGAGAAGACTTGCGGCCCCTCAGTGGTCTAAGATAAAGTAACGATGTCAATTACGCAATTCCCCTAATTATCGGGAGATTATGACAAAGGGTAATACATAAATACACAGATTCAACAACAGCGCTATCCCTCTTGTTGTAATAGCTCTATGGGAAAAACATTTAATCGCACTGGCTATTTTGATTAACTAAGAACCATGGATTTATCATATAAACAGGATTGAGCACTGGCAAGGAAAAACGTGCCGACAAGGATACCACATCAGAGAATTGTGTCTCTTTTCCAAGTAGGATGACCAAAACATCTCGATCATCTCAGGATGTAATATTTCTTTGGAATGTTACTGCACGTAGGAATCGCAGTTATCTTACCCCTAACTCGTTATCCTTCGTCATCGTCGTCGTCTCAGCCATAGGACGCCAACTGCTGGACATAGGCCTTCCCTAAAGATCTCTTTAAAACCAATCTCCATAAACGCAATGGTCTAGAATTAATATATAAGTACGGAGATAATTCAGTTTCAAGTTTGACAGCTGCTATCGGAAATGTAGCTCTCGAAGAGTTCTGTCACCTTTGTTAAGACAGCAATGGTCTAGAATTGATAATGATGGAGATAAACCACTTTTAACTTTGACAGCTGTGATCGGAAATGTCGATCTCGATGAGTTCCCTCATTTTTGTGAAGACAGTAATGGTCTGGAATCCATGTTTACGGTGTCAAACAACGTTTAAGTTTCATAGATGTCATCTTGACACATATCACGCGACCCGTGTCAGTACTTAACCACGTAAAACTTTTTCACGAACTACTTTTTTCACGAATAGACTTTGTCACAAAAAATCTTAAAAGCTTGTATGTACCTAATAAAACTAAGTAATCAAGAAAGAAATTACTTATTAATCAGGAAAACTTTTCCACGAATAGACATTGTCACGAAAAATCTTAATAGACTTTATCACGAAAAGTCACATGCATTTATAGGCTTCCGTAGTGAACAAGGCAGCCATTTTGAAATCAAAAATGGCGGACTCACGTTTTTTTGAAAAGGCCGTTATGTGTGTCGTGTTTCATTTTTTTGGGTTGTAGATTTCAAAAATGGCATCGATTTTGGAATTAAAGTTCAGTTTTGCAAAAAGTCGTCATGGGTGTAGTTTTCTAGGTTTTTGGGGGTGTAGATTTCAAAAATGGTATCTATTTTGAAGTAACTTTTGCCATCTTTAATTCCAAAATGAATGCCAATTTTGACGGCTTTTTCAAAATAGCACCATCCGCCATCTTTAATTCCAAAATGGATACCTATTTTGAAATCTACACCCCTAAAAACCTCGAAAATTGCGCTCAAAAAACCGACGTCCGCCATCTTTAATCCCATAATGAATGCCAATTTTGAAATCTACACCCTCAAAAACCTAGAAAAGGACACCCATGACGATTTTTCGCAAAAGTGACATCCGCCATATTTAATTTCAATATAGATGCCGTTTTTGAAATCTACAATCCAAAAAAATTAAAAGAGACACCCACGGCTATACACCTCTATGTTGCCACCCAGCATGCTTAAGAAATATGTCCAGCATAATCACCCTACTACACTTCTTTGCATACACCATCGTACGCCATTTGCAATCGATGGTGATGCTCTAGTCAAAAATAAAAAAATAACCATTAATCATAAAGACGTATACTCATACAAAATAAATACCAAACTCTGTTTTATTAGCATCTATTCGCCATTTTAACTAAAATCTTATCAAAACTACATTGTTATAAAAACTAAGAAATGGTTAAGACAGTCGCGGCTTTACAGGTAATCATTCTACCATATATATGTCGTTTCAAAATGGCAATAGTGCGAGCGGGACACCCTCATCACTTTGGGACCCCGGACCTCTTACTCGGCACAGCGTCACTCTTATGCCATTTCAAAGGAATATATGTTTTGTTGCAATGCATTATGGTTGAATTTTCCTAATCTAACTTTGAGCCAAAGAAGATATTGCAAAAAGGGCTCTGACTAGGTACAGTAGCTCAAAAAATCCGATAAACTATGATAAATAAATGCGCAGAGTAAAACAACCACATTACATGCTTAATTTATGAGTACTTTCACATTTTCCAATTTGGTTTTTGTTCAGTCATTGAATTACTGTCATTTTGGTCACATGTAACCTTTTTGATATAACCTATAACCTACATAGAATTAATAGCCTACATGTAAAAAATGCACTGAAGAGTTTAGTTTTGTTTGCAAAACTTTTCAGACGTTAATGTTACATCAAATTGACACGTTTATAGGTACTTTATACTTCGATTAAAGCCGGAAACATACTATCAGACGCGGCTGACGGACGCGACTGACAGCCGCGATTAAGCAATGTGCACAGTCTTAAAACATCCGATGTGCCAGATCGCTCTCGGACGTCCGAACGCTCAAGGTCGTCCGAAGGTGACGTCCGCGACTTATGTCCGATAGTGTGCATGGCGCAGTGTACTTTCATAGTCTAGGTCGCGGCTGTTAGTCGCGTCCGTAAGCCGCGTCCGATAGTATGTTTCCAGCTTTAGATCGAACATATAAAAAAAAAATTAAAGAGAATAATGGATAAATACTTTTTGGCAGGAAAACGAAAAAAAGAAAGAGTAACTAAGGAGGATCGATGATGTGGAAATGGAGCGAGGAATAGAAAAATGTTTGTAACCATATATTACTAGGATTACGGAGAATACTGAATAACATATTTTGACTACGAAGGGTCTAAATCCTGTATTAGTTAACAATGAAAAATCATCCATCGAATTGAATGAAACGTTTTCTTTTCGTTGAAATAAGAATCCAGGATAATATAGAAATCAGTTTTAAACAGGCATTTAGCCTATTTTTATTATTTGTGACATTTTATATTTATTAATGTTTCAAGTCGAGTATGGCCGCATGGTTTTTGGCGGGAACGCGGAAAAATATGTCGCCGCATTTTATTATATTGTTAAAACATGTTCCTATCTGTGATAATTAGTTTGCCAATGCTTTACTGAGATCTAACTTGACCGCGACTTTTTTGGACTATGACGTGACTTAGACTTTAACTATTTTGATAAAATACCAAAAAAAGGTTCAATACATATACTTAACATTAGCAAATGCATAAACTATGCGACACCAAAATATAAAAGAAGAAGAGTATGGCCGCCTTATTTTCAAACTGTCAATGTAATTTTCAATCCGAACACAAAAAAGTACTTTTAATGGACACTGTTATTGTAAAAAATAGCGGGAAAATCATTTTCCGGAAGAAACGAAGCAAATTATGATATACTGTACCCGTTGGTGGCCCAATTTCCATATATTTTTGCAATATCTCCTTTCGTCTGTGCGCAATCCAGATAGTATACAAAATACTTGCTCAGAACTGTCACTATTTTGACATTTATATTTTTAAAAACTTAAATCAGTAATAGGCTCTATAATCTAAGGAAATAGGAGAGAGCTTAGATTATAGGGAGAGAGAGACAGAAATCTATTAATTTATTATTACATTCTCTTTGGAGATTTGATTTCATTTCATTAATTTACAAATAAGATAACAAGTATTTTGTGAAAAGTCTTAGTCTTACATACTTCTAGTTTATTTATTATGTTTTGTTTCATTTAGCAAGTTAGCCTAACTCGCTAAATATTTCCTCAAAATAATATTGAAAATCTAACCTCTAAAACAATGATTAATACTTTCCGCGGCGCTTGGTTAAGTAACATACAGTTCCAACAGCTCAGACATGGACATAGAATTAGAGGAAAGGCGCCAATATATTGCAGAACCATAAAAGAGCGTCTAGACGAGCTGAACTACAAAGATGAGTTGTACACTACAAAGATCAACATAGGACTGCCAAAACCACAGTAAGAACCAGCATCAAGCGAATTTGACTCCTTACTGAGTAAAAATGGCCTGCTTTGGAACGTAGCCTTGGTAGGTACTAAAAAAACATTTTTAACATAGTCGATTGTTACAGTTCTGCAACAGAAGAGACCCGCAAGCTGCGTCTCGAGCATCTGAAAAGTATAAAAAATGACAAGGCATTTGAGCAGCTAGCCCGAAAAGTTAAACTGGACATCAGTCTGGATGAAGCAAGAAAAATTTGGCTTGAAACCAATGGCCCACTCCATAAAAAACGGATAGCCGATCACTATGGAATCTATGAACATTTGTATGGTGAAGGGTTCTTTGTCCCATATATTAATTTGGAGGTCCTTTATGACTTGACAAATGGGTCATATCTGCCAGTCTATTCAGGAAACATTATTAAACCCATTGAAGCACTAGAAGTGCCTGCAGTAAGCTATGAATCCAGCGAGGATAGTCTCTGGACCCTGGCTTTGACAAGTCTAGATGGGCACCTAAATGAGAATGAAAAAGAGTATGTCCATTGGCTTGTCGCAAATATTCCCGGTAATGCTGTAGAAAAGGGCGATGTTATAATGGATTATTTACAACCATTTCCATTAAAAGGCACTGGATATCACAGATATGTGTTTGTTCTGTACAAACAAGACAAAATAGTTTCTTACGAATTGCCAAGAGGTTTGTAACAACGTTTTTTCACTTAAGCCGAAAACATACTATCGGACGCGGCTGACGGACGCGACTGACAGCCGAGACTTAGCAATGTGCAGTCTTAAAACATCCGGTGTGCCAGATCGCTCTCAGACGTCCGAAGGTGATGTCCGCGACTTATGCCCGATAGTGTGCACAGCTCAGTGTACTTTCATAGTCTAGATACCTATCAGTTGCGGCTATCAGTCGCGTCCGTAAGCCGTGTCCGATAGTATGTTTCCAGCTTTATTCTTAACTATAGATAGTGTCAAATAACTAGTTCAGAAGAAGCTGCACTTCTAATATCGCTCATATGCGACAAGAACGTGACAAGTCAGAAAACGTGATTTTTCAGAAAACGACTTTGAAATTTTTAAATATCTATGTTTCCGTAACTATTGAGATTTTTAAATATGTTTTTTAATATGTATGTGGGATAAACATTTTATTTTCAGAAAAAATACATGCTAAACTTATATCCCACAAATTTCAATTTATTATCATGTTTAATATAAAAAACGGCAACACTTGTTACGTTTTTCTAGAAAAATATTATTTTTTTCATTAGACATACAGACGTATCACGTTTTACTTGGTAATATTTTTGTTAAACTAACAATATTATATAAAATAAGATACGTTTTTGCAGTCAACATTTCTGTAATTGAAAAAGAAGTATTAGTAAAACACCGTTAAAAACGTTGAGCCTAACTTACTTAAACTACTTTTTGTACTTTTTATATCAGTCTTAAGAATAATGAAGTCTCATTTTCCTACGGCTCACTAAACTTTTTACCAATAGATACACATCAACTGACATCAGAATAAAAAAAGAGAGAAAATTCAAGCAGTAGTAGTTACACTACTACGTACGTAACATTACACAAATTCGTAAAACGATTTATAATATTGTGGAATTAAGTTTTTGTTAACTAATTCCATTAGGTTTGCTTTTTTTTCTCGGATATTCCAGGTTTTGTTTCGTACACTTTTTTTACTTCAACTTCTTTTTTTCTTTATGACTGTTGCCCTCTTGTAGCTTTCCTCTGCATAAAAGTATTTGAAATAAAGCCCGAGGCTTATTTTTTGTTATTTTTATTATTTTCATCTCGCTGATCTTAGCCGGAATGTTCTCATCGTCTTTGTATACAGCAAAGCAGATTTGGCTGCACACATTTTCTAATCATATAAATCATGACAGCATAACAAATTACAGGGACAAAACTATACAATTAATAGGTTTCTAACTGGCGGCCTTATCGGTTTAAGCGATTTCTTCCAGGCAACCAAGTACGGATAGAAAATAGAAGTTGACAAAAAAACGTGGCCTTAACAGAAAGAAGAAATTAACTAATTAACAAACACTTAACAAAAATAATACTAATATCTACTTAACAAACATACCAATAAATGATATACATTTACATAATATATAGCTACATTTACCTATCGTATATAAAATAATAATGATATTATACACGCATAAACATTTTGAATCAAAGTTTCATATTTAATGGTCATTTTCTGTATCCTTTCCTGTATTTTTAGTAAGTAAATCCTATTTTTTTTTGTATCGTGACTCCATCTGAAAAAATAAGGGGTTGTTTTCGAAATGTGTCATCATCTGTAACGCAACAACTTAAGCTATCACGACAAATTGTACACAAACTTTACGACAACAACGAGATACACAATGATGTTTAATATTAAATTAAACTTATAAAGATTTTATTTGTCATCTAAAGCGGTACATATATTTTTATTTCTAAAAAATATAAATTTGTTGCAAGAAAAACGTTACTAGAAAGCCAACACATAAATAAATTAAATATTATTTTACAGCAATAATGGTTTAAACCATGATGTTACACTTTAGCAACACGGAAATAACTAAATTGATGCACTTACTTTGCCGACTAAAACGCGATACGTTAGCTATGTCACATTTTTGCTGCCATCGAACAGCACCTTCCCGCGCTGAGTGCTCGGAGACAACTGACATGTACCGATGTTGAAACGAACTTCACAGTCGTAAAAGACGGTGCTAGAACGGTTCCTGGTCTCTTTTTCCTTCATAACAAGGTCATTATTAGCGCTAGAAATACCCCGTTTTAGTAGCAAATAGAGCGCAAAATGGCGGATTTTTCTATAGTACTATTCCAAAACGATACATAAATCTTATAACCCGTTCTTGTCGCATATGAGCGATATAATGTGAACAGTATGGGCGAGCAGAGGGATTCTAAAAGAGGTGTTCTTTGTGAACAACTGCTTTTACACAACTAGTTGTGTCAACTGATCAACTGATATAATTTTAAAGTATCATTTTATTTGGCAAACATACTCTGCAGTGAGTAGTAGGCTAAATACTATGAATATAAAAAATAAGCTACTCATATTGTTATGTTAGGCCCAATTATGAAGGTGCCATCGTAATTATAATAGCTAATTAGCATATTTCTGTTTCTTTTTCACTTTAGGCATTCGATAGGGATAACACTGTTTAAGTTACTATTAAATTTACGATGACACCTTCATAATTGAGCCTAATATGACAATAAATGATATTATATTCTATTGATAATGGATTGACATTTGAAAACTCATAACATTTAATATTATATTTTACAGTAACATCACCATCACTGGATAAAAGAACTTTCGTTACCAGAGAGTGGTACCAGAAGTACCAGGACAACATCACTCCAGCGGGTCTTGCATTCTACCAGAGCGATTGGGATAACTCTGTCAAGGACTTCTTCCATAAAACTCTTCAAACAAAAGAGCCAAGTTAGTATTTGATCAAGGTTAAATGTTTCAAACAGTTTGAGAGTGAACTTCTTGCAAAGTATTTTAGCACTATAAGATGGACAAATATATACATATCATAGATTACTGCAACCTGCTTCCTACTGCAGGCCAATCGCGTTAATTTTAAACAGCTGCTTTCCATCTGTAATTCAGTTAAAGTTCGGTTGCAGTTGTAGTTAAATTTCGATTCAGCTTCAAGGAATTAGGTATTGCGCTAAACATCATACACCAACCGTTAATTTGACACCGGTTACGTTCCAATTCTGATCGAGTTCCGTTTCAACTTTAGTCAGAATCATTAGTGCGATACGAAAATAGACAAAAAGTCGAAGTTCGGTCAAAGTCAATTGTAGTTCAGCTGTAATTTTTTAGTGCGATTGGCCTCCTGGTCTTATTTGACATCTATACAGGGTAGGCCAAAAATGTTGGTGGTTCGTATTGTCCATTTCTCAGAAATGCGTAGTGGACAAAGGAGGGGAGTTATGGCTATCGACGCGATGTTTCTTGGAAATTTGGTTGCCATGGCGCCATACACCAGGTCAAGAGTAAAATTTGACAATACAAGCTGCCAACACTTATGGCCCACCCGGTAGTTGATGCCCAAGTCCAGCAGTAGTGTCCTATGACTAATAATTATGATAAACTAGCTTTTACCCGCGACTTCGCCCGCGTTATAATTTGATTTTGGCTTAGTTTATATCGATGCCTACCAATTTCAGTAAAATATTATATCAAAAATATGCTAACAAAAATAGTAAGTGCGCCACAAAATATTAGCCACAATTCAAGCTAATAATAATTTCAAATCCAAAAAATAGTAAATCTCAACCAATTTCATCGTCGTTTTCATCCGCAGCATTCTTTATCCCACTGCTGGGTATAGGCCTCTTGCAGTGACATCTGCCTCGGCCCTTTACCGGTTGTGAGGTCGTGACCAGCAGCGCGAGTACCGTTCTTATACGATCGTTAATTTGACATTTAAATCGATAAAATTCGCTAAAAATCGGTATTTTCTATGAGTTTTAGCGAATTTTAGCGATTTAAATGTCAAATTAACGATCGTATAAGAACGGTACTCGCGCTGCAGGTTCGACCGGCGGTATTGACGATATCGTCGAGATAGTCGACCCACCGTGCTGCCGCGCCGCACATAGCTGCGCTCCCTCACCTATTCAAGTATCCTTGCACATTGTTGCCACTGTTCAAACCTAACCCAACTGATCGACATCGAAACACCTTAGAGAAATGCTTCTATTGGTTAAGTTAAGGTTGGTGTATAGGTAGGTTTCCGCCTAGTCGTGGCGGGGGGACTTACTAGCCGAGGCTGCTAGGCGGCTGGGCGGGAATCCGAGGCGGAATCGCTTCTCTGGGCTTTTTAACTAAAGCAGCTAAGCGGCTGGCCGCCGAGTTTGCTACCTTATGAGGAGTGCCGCAACTGAGGCAGGCAGCAGCGCCGCTCATGGGACGCTTCAGCCGAGGATTAGGTGCCGCGGTAGGATGAAACTGGTGATGTGTGTGCCGCCTGCCCTACCTTCCGCAGGATTGTCAACGTCACATAAAGCCCGATTAAAGAGGCGCCATCGTAATTATATTAGCTAAATAGCGTAGTTCTATTCCTTTTTCACTTTAGGCATTTCATAGAGAGAACGCTTTTTACGTTGCTATTTTTACGCTGGCGCCTCTATTCGGGCTTGTTTTGCCATTTACAGTAGAAACCAAGTCAATCCGTTGCTTTGTCGCTAAGAAAAAGTTTTTGCCCTATCCTACGGGAACTATGACATTTTTCGAGATAAAAAAGAGTCGATGTCACTTCTCGTCTTTCAAACTATTTGTGTACTTATATTCGTGCATTAAATCAAGTCAACCCGTTGCTTCGTTGCTGAAAAACAGTTTTTCTCCTTTCCTACGGGAACCACATTTTTTTTTAGATAAAAAGTAGCCTATGTCACTTTCCGGCTTTCAAACTATGTCCTTGCTAAAAATCAAGTCAATCCGTTGTTCTGTTGCTGAGAAACATTTATTGTCCTATCCTGCGGGAACCACGAATTTTTTAGAGATAAAAAGTAGCCTTAAGTCCTTTCTCAGGCTCTAGAATATCTGTGTACCAAATCTCGTACATTGAAATCGGTTTAATAGTTTTGGCGTAAAAGCGCGACTGACAGACAGACAGAGTTACTTTCGCATTTATAATATTAGTAAGGAGTAAGGATTAGTTTCCTCGCTAGAGAGCTCCGACAAACACGTTCGATCGCTGCTAAATGCTAATCATAAAGTGCTGGAGAATAGGCACGCGCTGCCGGCCGGGCCGATACCGCCGCACTGCTATGTCCATACATTTTAAATCTGTAATATCTTCGGAAATATTCATTTAAATTACATGCTGTAAAAGGCCATATTGATCTATATTAAATGGACAATGTATTTAAGATACTTAATTGGATAAGGATTAATGCTGTATTGCTTAAAATAACTTCCTAAATAAGCCAATTTTTCCCGTAAAATGTAAAGGATAAAAAATTGTTATTGTGGGTTATCCTTAAGAGATAGATATATACCATCGCGGACTTTTTTGTTGACCTTTTTAAGGTGTACAATACCGTAGTACCATCGTAGTACATTATTTTGATTTATCTCGTGTGGTTTAGTCAGCGTTTGCAATGTAAGCGCAAAAAATTGTGTTTATTTACGACATCACATTGGAAACCTGTAAACTCTACAATATTATGCATGTATTATACATATAAATCTTCCTCTTGAATTACTCTATCTATTACAAAAAAGCGCTTCTAAATCCGTTGCTCAGTTTTGAAGATTTAAGCATACATAGAGACGGACAGACAGCGACAGCGACTTTGTTTTATACTATGTAGTGATGATGATAGTGATGTGCTAAGAAATAAGTTGTAATTTTATTCATTCTCAACATGCTATTGACAATTTGTTTTACAATGTTTTTACTATTCAACATGCTATTGACAATTTTAACTATGCTTTGCTCGGCTCATAAAAAAGGTACATAATTATTAATTGTATGATAAAAAAGGCTTCTATTTATTACTAACATACTGTTCTTATTCTTTTCAGTATATGAATATGACTTCCCTGCACCATATTTGCGGCCACAAGAATGGTTCCCCAGGCGGAAACCCTTCAATCTATACATGGACAAATATAGAGATCCAAAGGAGATAAATAAGGAGTATTTACTACGCAAGCTGAAAACCGAAGATCCCTTCAAAATGCCTCCCCCACCATTAAAGTTCCCCAATGCGCAGCCCCTGCCACATAAGATGCCTTCATGGTTGAAACTACATGAGAAAAAGATCAGACTCGGTTGGGGTAGAGTAAATGATATTTAAATTATTTGAATATAAGGTATTTTAGATGAATAATACGTTTTTTATTTTATGGATGGTGTTGTTAGCTTTTATGAATAAATGTGCTGAATTATACAAGTCGGTGGATGTGAAACTAGTTAGAAGCTGCGCAATATCCAATCCTGAGTGAAGCTCCCATAAAGCTGCGCGTTGATTGGGGTTCGCGCAGTAGTTGTAGTGTAGCTAACTTCACATTCGATTTTTTCACTTCGGCCTGTATGTTATACTAAGCGCCACGCAAATCGGCGGATGAGAAGTTAGCCGCAGATGACATTTCGCCGTGATTCGCTTATTATTGGCGCTGAGTATATACAGAATTGTTTCTGGTTGAAATAGTATGAGGGGTAATGACAATATAATAGCTGAACCACACTTAGTAGTTGCGCATAAGCATTTCATAGTTTAGATGAACAATATCCAAAGGAATAGAGGCAAACAGATTGCTACTTCATAATGAAAAATACTGGGAGTTTCTCTCGATGATGTTGAACAGCTGCTGCTACATTCTGTCGAGTCGATAAACTTTTTGTATTGAACGGTTGATTTCTCGTTTTCAGGGTTTTCCTCATAATTTGATCGTAGTGATGAGTACAATGATATTTTAGAATGTCCGTCGTCTAGAGTAACCCGTCATGTAGAATATGCTTGCTATAATCCGCGCCACACAAGTCGGATTGGAAGGGCGCAGGACGCTGCGCATAAGGCAAAGTATGCGTGGGAGCAAGAGAGACGAGACGCCGGGGCACACCTACCCGCGCGCTCCCTTTGGCTAGACTAGTCTGACCAGTGGGAAACAACCCCCGTGCTCACCACTACGCCACGCGGCGTAGGCATAGTGCACACATGCGCAATAAATAGCGAATCAGGACGAAGTGTCATCTACGGCTAACTTCTCATCCGCCGACTTGTGTGGCGCTAACTATACCAACTACCTACTATGTTTTTTTAAAATCTAATGGGAAAATGTTAGACAATGACCAGTCGAATCAAACATAATGGCGTCTGGGAAGTTAGCTACATGCTGCGCAAATCCCCACTCCTTGCGCCGCTGACAATATGTTGCTACTGCGCAACGACTCCCTCGTGTTCACAGACGCCATTAAGTTTGATTCGGCCTATAACGTAAAAAAGTAAACAAAAGGTTATTTTTTATTTTATTTTTTATTAATAACCATATTATTATTACAATAGTTAAAATGATAAAATAATTCATTAAAATGGCTTGAATCTGCTCTAAAGGCACTGAAAAATTATTTTCCTACATTGGATTCATAAAATAATAAAATCATTACATCAAGTTCAATAGAGAATAAAAATACAATCATTGGTTCATGCAGAATAAAAAATATTGGTTCAAGTTCAATAAAGAATAAAAATATTGAATCAAATTCAATACATAATTAAAATTGTGGAAGTGCATTTTGATAATTTGACTTGGGTACACTACACAATACAGATGACATATTCATATTGTGAAGTATACACATTATAATCCCTACATTATAACCCTAGTATGAGTTTGTCAAAGTTTTTTACCTATTCTATAGTTTGGATAAACAAGATTTTTTAAAGAATTAAAACTGCGACACCTCGTTGCCAACAGATAGCTCTGTGCAAATCCCAGAATAAAATGAAGCTGTTATTCAACATTGACAATAATAATAAAATTGAATTAAAATAAACACAGGCAACACAGAATAAAATTACTATCACACAATAAAATAAAAATACAATTAATAAAAACCTTAAAACTAAGTGATGCGACGCTCTCCGCATACAACGGAGGAGACTAAAAAAAAAATGGGAACTCTTTTGTGCCGATACCAGAGAGTTGTATGAGCGGTTATATATAAAATTGCAGTTTATGTTAACTCAATCGGACGCGTAAAATGCTGTCCAAATTCATACTAGGGGTGAAGAAATACCTAGGTCACAATATTGTTCAATAGACTTATGCCCTAGGTAAAAAAATTAAAATAAAATTAATTAAATGCAAGTCATATAGAATGTGAATTCATCAGCACCAATAGAACATAAAATATAGACAAAAATAAAGTCACGATCAATTTGTATAGCATTAACATAATTACGATGGTTTTCTTTGGCCATAATTTTGGACCAATTAGAAACTAGCTTATGTATACAGTCTTACATTAGAGAAAACAGCTGCGTTCTCTATACCTTCACCTCGAGAACTTTCGACCATGATCCATACACTAATTGTGATTTCAAGCTTATTTTGCATGATGTACAGTTGTCACAGATTATCACACTATAGATACCCCACATGTTAGGACCTTTTGTTTTAGTGCAGGTTAAAATCCTTGTCAGTTGTAGCGAGAGTTTATGTCATCTACTTATCATCAAAGGTACCTTAACGCGTCACATTTTTTCTTTTCTATGTACCATTAGTTGGCGCACGGAACTCGTAAGTGCTGGTCAGGTATAAGTGACTTTACCGCTCAAAAGGTTAAGTGACCGCATCGAAGCTAGATTTCTACCTACTTGGTGATTTTAAAACAACGCTCGTTTGTTTAGCATCTTCTTCAGATTTGCTTTCAGAGCTAAATTGTGTATTTGCAGTTCAACAAGGCCAGGACTATGTCACAAGGATACTGCAGCTTCTACTCTAAATTGAGTCAGGTGTTTTCGCTTTTCGCCAAGTCACCGTAAGACAACGACAAGAATAATATTTAAAATACTAATACAAATTCAATTTAATTGATTTTGTGCCATAGTTGTATGAGGTGTATCTTTCTCTTCCATTAAACGCGTTGTCAAACTTAGATGACTTAACTTTTGATACGGCATCTATAGTGGAGTAATCTGCGACGCGAGCGTACTAATATTCAGTAACTGTGCATTACACAATCCATTACAATGTGCAAAATAAAAAATGTAGTTGTTTTATATACTATGACTAAACTAGCATGAATTGTATGGAATTCATGGATTATAATCATGGCGCAGACGTGATGTTTAGTCGAGACCAACGTCGTCGTCGGACGGTTTTGAGCCAGGGTTGGGAGCGCCGCCGAAACCTGAAATATTTTTTTTTATGGGTAAATAATGTAGTTTTAGAACATTGTCACGCGGTAGGCCCGCACAGTAACTACGACGTAATCGGTGTTGTTTATCCGATAACTTGTTTACATTATTGGGTCGTCTTTTGTATTAGTTTTTTTTTTTGGTTTTTTGTATTGAAGAACAATTCAAGAACTTTCATGCTGTTTACTTTGTCAAGACAAAAGCGACAAATATTCTAGTGAATTCTGGATATGGAACTGGGATGTCAGATACAAATAGAGCGACGGTGCTCCCTATCGACAGTATTGTTTATACCATCAGAGCAAAAGCATCTCGTGTTCAGTGCAGCATTCAGTGTGTGAATATCACTGCCAGTGTGAATTGTTTTGGGCGAACCAGTTGTGTCGTGTTTTGTGATTTTGAAGTGATTGTTCGCAATTTTTTTTTTTTATAATTTACACACGGCATCTGACCCCAAACTAAGCAAAGCTTGTGATATGGCTGCCAGAGACTGATATACTACATATACTTATTTTTAAATACATACTTATATAGATAGTAACTAAATAACACCCAGACACAGAGCAAACACTTATGTTCATCACATAATATTTGCCCTGGTGGGGATCGAACCCACGCCTCTTTGATCCAGAAGTTAGGGTCACTAACCACTGAGCCACCGAGGCAGTCAAATAGCAAATTGCAGTGATTTGACTGATTATCAAGGAAACCAATCCCGAGACATAATAAAGACACAGACCTATTAAGTCTAGCGGTGGAGGTCCTTAGATTGAAATGATGATATGATCTTACCGGGGAATCCTCCCGGGAAACCACCAGCGCCTCCTTTCCCGAGTTTGGCCTGCAGCTTCTCGATGACGGCCGAAATCTTGGGGTTGTTCTGGTACTTCACGAAGTTGGCCGGGTTTGAGGACACGTCCTGGAAAGCGGCCGCCACTTCTGGGTCCTGAAACATTACACGTTTTTGTGAATTAAGAATATCCTTACTAATATTATAAATCCGAAAGTGTGTTTGTTGGTTTGTTCCTCTCACTCAACAACGGATTGACTTGATTTTTGACATGGGCATAGTTTGAAAGACGGGAAGGGACATAGACTACTATTTATCCTGCAAAAATAAAAGGTTCCCACGGGATAGTACAAAAATCTAAATATTACGCAGGCGAAGCCGCGAGAAAAAGCTAGTATAAGATATTAAGAAAATATATTTCAAAGATAGCTATCCTTTAAAAATATCCCGTTTTTTATATACCACAGATACCTACACGCAACTTCACACCATCATCCGCGCCATTTGCAGTCGGTGCCCAAAGCGCTGTTGGACAGAGTGGATGCCCTCTGTGACGTTGAACATGTAGCGACTGAGAAAGCGCATGTTCAGCGTCACAGAGACGTTTTAAAGAGAAATGGTTATGGTGTGAGAATGGAAAAACGCGAGACCTAGGTAGACGCAGGTATCGGAAGAACGGTTTCGACGTCGAGAGGCAGCCGGCTCTCATGCCTTATGTTAAAGGAGTGACGGATAAAGGATTACACTCCACCAAGACAGTTTATACTCCCTTATCCAAACTACTGGGCCAAGTCAGAACGCCGAAGGATGTCATTCCGTTTCAGACTCCTGGTGTATAATAAGGTGGATTGCAGCTGCGGTAGTTCCTACATAGGTCAAACGAAGCGTACTATTGCTGAACGGATCAAAGAACATATCGCGGCAGTCAAAAACCGCCAGATACAGAAGTCTGCTATAGCTGAGCATTTGCTTGACGGAGGTACTGGTCATTGGATCGCGCTCCACGACCCAAAAGTCCTCTCCACGGATCGACACTATTTTTCAAGAATAGTTCGTGAAGCGGTGGAAATCAAAAAACAACAATTTCAACCGGGAGGATGGATTTAAGTTATCGGCGTCGTGGAATCCTGTTGTCAACAAAGCGTAGTGTAGGTAGAAGGACATTGTTAGATACGAGGGTCATTCAATAAATACTTAGCCTACAAAAAGTAAACGAAAATTTTGGAAAAGTGGCAATTTATTTTTCAACATAGTCTCCTTTTAGTTCGATACACTTAGCCCAGCGATGCTCCAACTTTTTTAACCCGTCCGAAAAATAGTTTTTGTCAAACTCTGCAAAATAGGCCTCCGTGGCGGCGATGACCTCCTCATTTGATCCATATCTATTCCCGGCGAGAGATTTTTTCAGATTAGGAAACAGAAAGAAGTCACAAGGGGCCAAATCTGGAGAATACGGTGGATGGGGCAGCAATTCGTAGCGTAATTCGACCAATTTGGCCATGGCAACGGCAGACGTGTGAACCGGTGCGTTGTCGTGGTGAAACAGCACTTTTTCTTCGCCAGATGGGGTCGTTTTTTCTTTAATTCGGCGTCGAATCGGCCCAATAAATCGGCATAGTAAAGCCCTGTAATTGTTTTACCCTTCTCGAGGTAATCGATGTAGATCACACCTTGTGAATCCCAGAAAACGGTGGCCATAACTTTTCCGGCCGATTTTACAGTTTTCGCCTTCTTTGGAGCACGTTCCCCGGTCTGGATTTTGTTTTGATTGCTCCTTGGTCTCTGGTGTGTACCAGTGGATCCAGGTTTCATCGACGGTCACAAAACGACGCAAAAACTCCGCTGGATTCCGCTTAAACAGCGCCAAACACGTCTCCGATGTGGTCTCACGGTTGCACTTGTTTTCCGGTGTGAGTAAACGCGGCACCCATCACGCCGACAGCTTTCTCATGCCGAGTTCCTCGTGAAGAATATGATACACTGTTCCTTCTGAAATGCCTACAGTCTCAGCTAGCTCCCGAACCTTCAATCGGCGATCTGCCAATACGAGATCATGGATTTTTTTAATGTTTTCCTCCGTAGCAGCTGTTTTCGGTGCACCTGGACGTGGTTCATCAAAAACCGACGTACGGCCACGTGCAAACTCGTTGAACCAATTCTTGACGGTGGCCATCGATGGAGAAGAGTCACCGTACACAGCATCCAAGCGCTCTTTGATTTCGATGCGCGTTTTCCCTTCCAAAAATAGGAATCTAATCACCGAACGATATTGCTCTTTTTCCATTTTTGTAAAACCGATCGATACGTTCGCTTCCATAAGTTGTCAAATTAACAATTTTTCAAGTTCAAATTGTATTGGCTGGTTCCAGCTGTTTCACATTCTACTCTACCCGTGACCACGGTCGATGCAACTCGGCCGAAACGTCGGGATGAGGAGGTATTTATTTATCTCTTAATTTTAGTGCGCGATTAGTTCCGTAGTATATAATAATAATGATTATTAAAACTAGTAATGCGTTCCAGACGATTTAAACACGACGACAGCAACGTAGCAACAAGTATCTCATCTGTGTACTGTGTATTTTATTATCACTAAACGCCAATCGGACGCGATCGATATTGTAACCAATAGCGCTGTTATGTTTTCCTATGAACACAGTTTCAGAATCATTCTTCTTGACATATTAAATATACCTACCTACAATAATTAATATTCACCAAAATAATCGTTTTACATGAAACATAGAATAGGACAAAGTCAGCGAAGAAAGCAGCCATAATTTCCGGGTCTATGAACTGTAAGGCGAAGTCTTGCGGATTGTAGTCTGCAGCTGCACCAGGCGTTGTAAAGGATTTGCCACACTGGATGCAGCCCGCATAGTGTATAAACAATGTTGTCAGTCTCTATATATTTTGTATAGATTTGCAATGTGACCCTGGATCACGCAGAAAGAACGGTACGACGCGTATGGGCGTTCAATTTGACCTGTTTGCAGACTGCATCCAGTGTGCCAAATCTGTTAAAAGATTCCCACCGGGGAACTCACCGGGCATACTACCGAGAAATCTTATTCCTTTACTTGCAACATAGAATAGGTAGGATAATTATAGTACCTGGAACGCAGCCATAATCTCCGGGTCCATGAGCAGCGAGGCGAAGTCTTGCGGGTTGAAGCTCGCGCCGGCGCCGGGACCGGCACCGGGCGCTGCACCGGGTCTTGGACCGGGCATACCGCCCGGGAACCCGCCGGGCATGCCACCGGGGAATCCACCGGGCATGCCTCCTGGGAATCCTCCAGGCATGCCGCCCATGCCAGCGGCAGCGTCAGCCTGCGCTTTAGCCGCGCGGGCGCGCGCCTCCTGCGCCTTGCGAGCTCGACGGAGCTTCTCGCGGTGCTGTAATATAACATTTTGTGTTAATAGAAATATAGTTAAAGCACTGCGGTGGTGTAATGCGATTAATACAAAGGGAGTCCCGTAAGTCGCTAGACAACGGACAAACCTAGGACCATTATGACTAATTTGTATAATGAGACCAACCCTGAAATTATAAGAAATCAGCTAAAAAACGACGACATTCATTTTGTCAAAAGTAATGTGGCCTTTGCCAAAATGTAGCGCTCATAGCTCATTTTGTCATTTTATTTGATTATGTCTGACATCTTTTAAATGATTTGTTTTTGTAGGCTCAATTATGACTCAATGATTGGTCGAAATAAATGATTTTTGATTTTGATACAACATTATCTAGAAATAAACACCACATTCTCTGAACAAAACACTAGACAGAATTATTGAGAAAGGGTGTAATAAGCAGAAAGGGGTGATTTAGACCTCCGCTATGAACAACTTTAACTATAAGGCCAACCCGTTCAGGTTGGCCCCTTTTTTAAGGTTCCGTACATCAAAAGGAAAAAAACGGAACCCTTATATAGATATCACTTTGTTGTCCATACGTCAAGACCTTTTATCTCAAGAACGCGTAAAGTTAACGAGTTGAAATTTAAACCATATACATCTATGGCCTCTTACAATTGTTAAAAAAATCGAACTTCTCAATTACCATTGAAAAAAGTTAGAGCCGTTTATGTCGTAAAAACCCAAATTTTGACGCTCAAGGAAATCAAAACCTACCAGTAGACCTAGAACTGCCTCGACTGCCTCGGTGGCTCAGTGGTTGGTGACCCTAATTACTGGGATAAAGAGGCGTGGGGTCGATCCCCACCCAGGGCAAGGGTCTGGGTGTTATTTAGTTACTATCTATATAAGTATGTATTTAAAAATATGTATAAGTAGTTTATCAGCCTCTGGCAGTCATATCACAAGCTTTGCTTAGTTTGGGGTCAGAGGCCGTGTGTAAGATGTCCCCATATAAAAAAAAAAACTATAAAATTTGGCAAGAAGCATTGTCTTAGAGTACACATATATAGAAATAAATCTGAAAACTGCACATTTTTAATTTAATCACAAAAAAATAGAGCCTAAATACAAAAAATATAGGCCCAAAATTCAAAGTGAGTAAATCGTATCATGTGGAGAATCATATGAAAGAGCTTTATTAGCACGTGCTAAAACAGGTTTACAATGTGTAATTTTCGAAGAATGACGAGAAAATTAAAAAAAAAAACGATAATTTTTAAAATTTATTTACCCTACAGAAATTTCAACATTTTCACAATTTTGAAATTTCCAGGGTTTGTACGGAACCCTCGGTGTGCGAGCCTGACTCGTACTTGCCCGTTTTTTTTTATCTCAAATGCCAGTTTGGCCCCCAGATTAAAAGTTGTTCAAAATGCTGATATGAATCAACTTTTTTGGCTTAGTAAGTTAGTACCCTCTTTCTCAATAGCCCTGTGTTTAGTTACCTCTCGTTCCTCCTTCTTGCGCTGAGCGCCCAGCCTGTGCTGCCTCAGTTTCTCAGCGTTCGGCTTGACTTCGTTGAGCCATTCGTTGGTCTGGTCGTCGTAGTCGATCTTCAGAGACTCGCACAGGTCGTGAGACGCTTCCTCGAACTTGCCCAGCAGCCTGACACAATACTTCATCAATCACATACGTTAAGAGGATCGCGAATCGACCAGTGTTTTCGCGTTTTCTATAGAACATAGGGAGCTGTAGCTAGTTAGAGAGCGGGGTTGATCATTTCGGTCAACCCCGCTCTCCAACTCCATTCGGTGCTTCCTTCAAAAGGTGACGCATTTAGCTTAGTTTTATATTGTAAGTATTAATGTAGTTATCAATGTGAAGTCAAAATAAATAAAAAACATCGAGAAAATGTTCGATACATTTTTGATAGAATTTACGTCCCAGGAGAACTCTTTTCACCCCTTAGAGCTTGTTCACGGCAATACCTTTCGCCGGACAACGAACCGTTTTTTTCACCTGATTAGTGGGTGGAGTATGGTTTATATTGATCCGGCGAAAAATGTAGGCATTCGTTTATTGACGGTCCTTTGTCCGGTGAAAAAAACGGCAGTGAACGAGCGCTCTTAAATTGTAACGAATTGTTATGTTTTTCGTGTCAATCGCTTCAATAAGAAATTATTGCACATTGTACGGTCATACGTTACTTTTACCGAAAAGTTTTTAGTTTACGTATACTTTCCAGATAATAAATACACAATTCCGACGCCGCGTGTCGTAGTGCATAGGGAGCGCGGGAAGCACGAGGTTGGCGGGCGGGTGTGCCGGGTCGTCTCATCTCTCTGGCTTCCGCGTTTACCTATATTTCGGCTTTTGCGCAGCGTTCTGGGCATAACTTCCCATCCGCCGATTTGTGTGGCACTAAGTATACTTTGCAGGAGCTCGATTAGCCCCGTCACGAAACGTATAATTTAGGCGAATCCAGATATTATTTAAGAACCGCATGTAAATATTACATACTGGCTGGCCCGGCGAACTTCGTTTCATGCAATATCTTTACAAATTATAGCCTATGTATTATTCTAATGTACAAAGATTACTATAGCAAAGTTTCATCTCAATCCGTTCGGTAGTTTTTGCGTGGAAGAGGAAAAACATCCATAATACAAACTTTCGCGTTTGAAATATTAGTAGGATGTTGCAATAAATGATTGAGTTATTGATGCACCGACTAAGTTGTGTAGTAAAACATTAAAACCAGATCATTTTGTATTATGGAAACTATTGTCCGCATATTTTATTTTGAATAATTATAAATGAAGACTTTATACCTTTCGTGAAAAACACTAAACACAGTTTAAATAATGTTTAACTGTGCAATTTGTACAGTTAAAGTGTGCGTAAAACTTTTGTGGTAAGACGACTAAGGCAACATAGGCAATAATGTCTTTGGAATCATACATTTCCAGTATAAAAGATACCTATCATTTACGTATTTAATAAATGGAATTATTTACATGACAATGGTCTCATGAATATTTGTGTGAGGCTAACATTATACAATGATAAGTCTTATCGAACAAAACATTGATCCTTTTGACCGCCACACCTCAATTTTTTTGCTTCGATACATGGAGCCCACTATTGACATCATTTGCGCCCAGAAATGCTGGTCATGTACAGGGTTATCCAGAACAGGAGCCTTATTGTGTAAGCGCTCTGACGTTCGGCTTCGCTTTTTCTCTTGCTCGCGCCGGTTACTCACGCCATGAGAGCGAGAGAGAGCAAAACCGAAACCGAACTTCAGAGCGCTTACACAATAAGGCCCCTGGTGTATTAAGCCGAAGGAAGGCGATTCAGACCAATACTATGAACAACTTTTACCATGGGGCCAACCCAGAATTCGAGAAAAAAGATCAGCTGTTTCATACGTTTTGTCGATTCTTATTTGCAATTTTGTAAGGAACAGTTGATTTTTAACCTCGATTTTTGGGTTAGCCCCATTGTGAAAGTTGTTCACCACGATGGTCTTAATCAACTCCTTTCGGCTTAGTACAGCATAAACAGGTAACCCTGTATAGGTGACTATGTAGGCGCGTCAAAGGATTGCCTTCATAAGCCCAATAGAGGTAAAGGCCGACTTACTTCTTGGCGGCTATGATATTAGCTATAAACCCAATCAATGGGCATCTTTTGGTGAACTTAAGCACAGCCCGGACACTCCGCGTTTCTTCATACAAAATCTGCTGTCTTACGCACACAACACTATTTATTCACAGACACTACACATACGCACGAACGCTACACGGGTATTTGCAGCGGCCTGTGCAGCCCGCGCGCAGAGTAGTAAATCGTGTCCTGACGCGGGGTGGAAGTGAGGAAGACTCAAACGGGTGGGGGGTAACGAGTGGCCGTTCTATACGTAGTATTATTATATCTTCTTTGACTTAAGTCAGGATTGGATATTGCGCCTCTTGTAGCTAACTTCACATCCGCCGACTTGTATGATTCGGCTTATACCTGTACATATTTTAATTCTACCACCTAAGTCTAGTTCCCAATCTAGGGCAGTTTAACTTTGTCGGTGAAAAGGTTAAAGTGTACCTGTAAATTGTATGTGTTAGTGTATCTTATATTAATATTATTTTATTTATGTATTGGGATGTAGGTACTAAATGTATTCGTATTTTAGCTCGTTATGTAAGTAATTATTATTTGTAATAAGTATTTTTTTTGTCTACTCTCTTTTGCTACTCCGCTTTTTTTTTTTAATTCCTCTCCAGAAGAAAGTGTTGCCTGGAAGAGATTGCTATAAGCAATAAGACCGCCCTTTGTTGCACTATTTTATGTCGCTTGTTTCTTTTTCCTTTCTGTGAATTTTACTGAGTTGTATTTTAATGTTAACAATAAAGTGTTTATCTATTTATCTATCTACCTGTAGGCGCGGCCACGGAACTTGTAAGCCGCCGCACTGTCACAATTGAGCTCGAGGGCGCGGGAGCAGTCTTTGATGCAGGATAACAGCTTGTTTAGCTTCAGATACACCTGAAAAACAAAACAAAGACAATTATTTCCACATTTCAATAAAAGAGACGTCCACATTTGGTATACGAGTATTATTCAGAGAAAAATCTAACCAAGATGATAGTTATATGCATCATTTGAAAGCTTGCTTTTGATTTGAAGCTCATGAGCTTCTTGAAGATATTTAATTTCCAATTTTCCATTTTTAATGATAAAAATTATTTGCAAAATGGATTTTTGTTTTGTTTTAGCCTTATTAATGTGCTTCTATCGTTCTATAACTTAAATGATTACCAGATTATTCCATATTTTGCTAAAATTATAGAATTTGCCGTGGGGGGCCGGCAAAGTAGAATAGCACCCCCCTCTAGTACCAGCCCCCCTACCGCCTAAAGCAATAGCAATCGTAATAGCAATCGTTAATAACTTCATTTTAGTCATTTGGCACCGCCTATGTGACGTTAGCCATCAAAGTTGTTCATTCAACGATTGCTTTCACAATCCACGCAAAGCAATTGATGGCTAACGTCACATAGGCGGTGCCAAATGGCTAAAATGAAGTCATAACGTCATAAACTATTACGATTGCTATTGCTTAGGCGGTAGGGGGGCAGGTGTCGTAAGAGCCGACTGAGGTACAGCGGAACCGAATAATGGCGGTTAGATACAAGCTGCAAATAAACCAATCCTTTCGCAGCTGTTAAGTGAGCTTGAGTCAGGATTGGATTATCCCCAGCTTGTAGCCAACATCAGAGCTGCCAAGTTGTTTGATTCGCCCTATAAGTCCAATGGTAACAGAAAAAAAACAGTAAATGGAAAGTATAGGTCTAGGGACCTATACTTATTACATGTAGGTAGGCCTACATCTTACCACTAAGTACTAGCCCACAAGAAGAAGAAACAATAATAATTAGAATGCAGGATTGCATGGAAAGCAAAAGCTAGATACCACCAGTCATAAATCTATTGTAGAGGCCTATGTCTAAATGTGGGTATCTTATGGCCAACAATAATAACAGCTAAAGGTTATTCCCACGAAATTCTACACAAATTGATAATACTATGGTGGATAATGATGATGAAGGGTAGGTACTCTTTAAAGACTAAGCTGATGGTTACTTTGAAGGAATACTAAACAAATATATTATTCACCCACTACTATGCACGTTTATACATTACTAAATTAAAAATGAGGCTAAGGTTTACATTAAATTTACTTAGCCTTTTTTTAAAAACATTTTGAGAGCCATTGTTTCATGAATTATGCTTTGTTTAGGTTACATACAAATTATATTCTGAGATTTAATATGACAGCTGAGCATTTTAGATGAAAATTTACCTGACCTTTCTTAGCAAACAATGAAGCACTCTGCAGGTTCAGCCTAATAGCCTCATTGTAGAGTTTGATTGCTTTGGCCAGCTGTTGCTCAGAGAAAACTCCCATCGCCTATGACTGCTCTCATCAGACTGGTGTCTCTCATCATCAAAACATAGCAAGTGAATAATATTTGCACTCACCTGGTGAGTCTACTCGTGACCACGATCGATGCAACTCGGCCGAAACGTCGGGATGACGAGGTATTTATTTATTCCGTAATTTTAGTGCGCGATTAATCCCGTAGTATATAATAATAATGTGTTCAAATCGCGAAAGTTTAAAAACAACATTTGCAAGACACTTGTTATATTGTGATTTTGGACAGTTGTGTGGGTTGAGTCCTTTCTGCTAAACTACGTCCAATTTACAATGCCTCTGTTAGATAAACAAGGCAATCAGCGGGTTGAGTGTAATAGCCTCAGTATAGTGTCATTGCTTCGTCCAGCTGTTGTTCAGATAATTGCCTCCAACTGCTTCTCATCAAACATGTCTCTCTTTTAGGCTTTCGCTAGGCTTGGTAGAAAAAGATGTGTTACAACTTACCTGTCCTCTCTTAGCAAACAACAAGGCACTTTGGGGGTTGAGCCTAATAGCCTCAGTATACAATTTGATTGCTTCATCCAACTGTTGCTCGGAGAATGCTCTCATCGCCTCTGACCGCTTCTCATCAGACTGATCTCTCTCCTCATCGGAAGGCTCCTTGCCGGCATCCCCCATATCTTGAGATTCGTCCACTGGCACAGACTCTATGACACCTGCATATGAAATGTCTCAATAAGAATCGTTTGCTGTAAAACCTTGTCTAATAAAACAATTTGTGACTGGAAAAGGTCAGAAGATGAGAAATGTCATGCAACACCTTTATCCAATACCATCCACACTTTGTCCCATCATAACAAATTCCAAATAATTAAATTTTGTGCGCTGAGTCCTAGCTTTGGTCTTTTACTCGTAATATGATTGTCTTTTTTTTACCCCATTACATTCACCCATTCTCTTTTCATAGGAGAGATGTGGAAGAACGACCTTCACCCATCTGATAACCATATGAGACATATTTTTTATGAAATGTTATGTACATGCAAATAAGCCTATGATAGCTTATGCCTATTGAAAAGTCTTCAAGGCTATTTTTTACAACATTTAAAATATATCATGAACAATTTTTTTAAGTCTATATGATTAATTTTGTAATTAAATTATGGTACCAATTTTGACTCGTAATAAGATCGGTTTCGTACTTCGGATTAATAATAATATAGAAAAAATATGTCTCATCTGGTTATTGCTTGGGTGAAGGTCATTCTTCAGCGGCTCTTAGGCCATCAGTAACCATTCTGTACAACAAGATTGTTTCCAACGATTAGTTTGTCATCACATCGATCTATACACATTACACACCCTAATGTTTTTGTGCTCCAGTATACCTATTCAGAAAAAATTGGTTGGGAAAATAAAAATATGTTTATCTTATAAGTCAGCTGGGTTAAAATTAGATTGCTTGCTACATGTATAAAAAATACTTGATATTAAACCAAAGCGGTAATAACCATAATAATATCTACCACAAACATCCTAAAATGATAAAAGCATCAATTTCTCACACTACATTCAAAATTAGATTGCTTGCTACATGTATAAAAAATACTTGATATTAAACCAAAGCGGTAATAACCATAATAATATCTACCACAAACATCCTAAAATGATAAAAGCATCAATTTCTCACACTACATTCAAAATTAGATAGCTTGCTACATGTATAAAAAATACTTGATATTAAACCAAAGCGGTAATAACCATAATAATATCTACCACAAACATCCTAAAATGATAATAGCGGCAATTTCTCACACTACATTCAACAAGTGTAAATAGCCTTGACAGCAAAGTTCAAATTACAACTAAAATCACCTGAATGACATCTGCTTATATTAACAAATTATTTTGGCAAAAAATGGCACAACCAACTTCAATTATGTACAAAATTCGAAAACCTAGTTCGCTCAAATCATTTTATGGAATTTTTACATTATTGTAGATTTTTAAACCACCAGTCACCAGGTCACCAGTTTGGAGTTACCAGTTTGGTAAGCAAGTAAGTGTAAGCGGAGGTTCTCCGCATTGGAGAACCGGTAGTAGTTGTGGATTTGTTTCAGTGAATAGTCGCCCATGCACGTCTATAGCACCTACACGCGCTTATTGTATCAATTTTACAAAAATTTAAATGATATAAATTAAATAAATAAATGAATAAGGTCACCTACAGGGTACACTATTGTTTAGTGATGAAACATTCGTTTTTTATTATTACCTTTCCCTATTACCTGCTATGAGTACATTCCTAATTTTAAATATATGTACATTGGAAATAAATATTTTAAGCATGCAAATGCTTAAAACTGGCCCTACCTTTTTTATAATCATATTATTTGAATTCATTATTTACTGAAATCAAATTGTAATTAACCCATTGACACCGCTTATTGATAGCAATAATGCAAGGCACTGCACCTGTCCGTAACAACAATGAGTGGGAGAGAGAGTGATATATTGGGCCATCCCTCTGCACTGCTCCCACATTTTACAACCCAGTCTGCAGCAAGACAAAAATTGCAATATAATCAGTTGGACTAGTGGGAAGGTTCTGAATAATGACCCATCTAAAGAATTTGCCATGGGCCCCAGATTGTATAGTTGGATGGCAAACATGTAAACCTTTTAGCAATTTGGATCAAAATTTGCAGAGCGCACTTGTATTGGTAATGAGGTTCAAATAATATGCTGTGTAGAGTCCGAATTATACAAATTGGTTAGCTACATGTTGGAGATAATCCAATTCTCATGAAACTTTTTTTTCCTTCTTTATCCAAAGGTCCAGTCTATTCTTAAATGTGTTTATAGTTCTTGCTGAGATTACATCGTCAGGCAAACTATTCCAATTGTAGACAACTCTATTGCAGAGGATGTGGTGTGCAGTGTTGGTTTGTGATGATAGGCTGTAAGAGGAATTTATGATGTCTGCTATCTCGCATATTTTCCTTCAAGGTGTACCATTATGACCATGTTAGTTTAGGTTAGAGTGAATATATTGCAAGCTAAGCACTTACCATCCATATCAAGTTCAATATCAGATTCTGAGTCATCCTCCTCATCCGATGACGAGTTCTTGATATCTTCATTATTGTTGCCAAAACTGCAATTCAAAACATTCATACAAAAAACTAGTTTCTTTTAAGAACTTAGCTATGGAGGATCAGATCAGTACCACATATAGGTAGGTATATATAAAATCTTGGCTGTTAGCTACAAGCAGTGGATAACGCAGCTGCTAACTTAGCTTGAATCAGGATTGTAGATATCTCCAAATTGTAATAAACATTACAGCAGCCAAGTTGTACGATTTGACATGTACCTATCTATTGGCCGCACCACACAAGTTGCCGGATGTGAAGCTACAAGCTGCGCAATAGCCAATCAATGTGCGGCTTTAAGTGAGCTTCAATCAGGATTGGATATTGCGCAGTTTGTAGCTAAATTCACATCCGCCGGCCTGAGTGGCGCCGCCTATACTGGGTTTAATCTCAAAATGACGAAATACTGTAGGAATTAATTAATACTTACGCGTCTCCAGAAGGTGCCGATGGCGTAGATCCGAACGTCGGGGCAGGGATTGTGACACCTAACGACTGCAGATAATCCTTAAAAAAGTCGAGCTTCGGATGGTGGAGAAGCAAAGGCTGGGTCTTGCAAAGAGTCACGAATGCCTTCAACTCGGCGAGCTGTTCTTCGTTGAAAGGGCAACTCATCCTTTTTGATGTATTGGTCCGGCCGGCGCGCTACAAAAACAACCACGAGATTTATCTGTATGCACTAACCAAATGTAGTTTGTTACTAAACGCTTGAAAAACGATGAAAATATTGTTATTTTGATCAAATATAGAACAGAAAAAAAAGTAGTGTATGAAATTATTCTCACTTTTCTAGAAAATCACAGAATCTCTACAATACAATACAAATTGAGAGTCGAAAATGTCGAAACAGGCAATCGAAACCGAATTTGACATGTCATAACAGTGTTTCCACTCAAAATTTATATTTTTCCAAAAAAAAACTAAAAAAGAAATGTGATGACGATGGGAGGTCCTGAGCGCGAAGCTATGAAGTCATTATACCTTAGAAATCCCTATAAATAATAAATAAAACATTTGTATGTCCAAGAATTATTTTTTCTGTAGGTAAGTATTTTATTTAAGATTATTTTAGTATCTCACATAAATTAAATAGCCGTGGTGACACCCGCCTTCAATCGTGAGGTCGTGGTCGTGAGGTCGTTCGAATCCCCGGTCCCGTACCAATGAGTTCTTTGGAATTTATATGCTGAATTTCACATCAGTGTAGGGATGCAAAACGATACATCGATGTTTAAAAACATCGATGTATCGTTCATAAACATCGATGTTTTAACATCGATATTGATAATGTTAACATCGATGAAACATCGTTCATCGAGAACGATGTTTTATGAACGATATTTTTTTAACGCCAACTATCTATTGATAAAAAAACATTGGCTACGGCTATTAATTATTATAAATAACTTGGTTGTATTTTTAGAATCAAATTAGCAATGACTTATATAATCCTAAAAACATCGAAAAAACATCGATGTATCGTTCATAATCATCGATGTTTTTAACATCGATGTTTAAATTTTTAAAATATCGATGTTTAAATATCGATGATATTAATGAGCGATGTTGCATCCCTACATCAGTGGCTTTTCGGTGAAGGAAAACATCGTGAGGCAACCTGCGTACGTCCTGAGAAGAAACTCGATGGCGTATGTGAATCCACCAACCCGCACTGGGCCAGCGTGGTGGATATGTCGCAATCACCCTTCGTGGGTAGAACTACGTCTTGCAGTGGACTATTAAAAAGGCTGGTACAGTACAGTGAAGTATTTCAAAATAATTAATATAACTAGTTTGTGATTAAACATATAAACTTTATTTTTTTAATTTATATTCGTTTATTGCACAATTATAACAAAAGTTCTTACAAACTAGAGTCTTAACTTGATGATATTGAACCCATAAGGGGTTAGCGTTAGCTCTATTAAATACTAATTGAGAATATATAAATTATTTACTCCTAGTTTTCTAGTATAGTTATGTGTGGGTTTTATGCAAAATATTCTATTAATCAGATAATCCTTAAAACAGTCATCAACGTTCAGTTATCAACATTTAGCAATGGTGTTAAATTAATAATGTAGAACAATAACATTGCTAAATTATTATGTCGAACCACAAACTAGATATATTAAAATACTACATTTATAATCTTAAATAAAATGTAAACAAAATATCTTACTATTTGAGTAAGATTTTGATCTTACTATTTGTTAACGGATTATTAATATAGTAATTTTAAAAATATATAATATAGAGTAGTGAAAATAAGTGATATTTATTATTATTTTATCTATTTTGTAAAATTAAGTATTTAGTGTATAATTATTGTAATATTAGTAATTGTTTGTATTTTTTTTTACATATATAAATGTCCTTAATGCATTTAATGCCCTTAAACTTATTTGCCTACAACAAGATAGCGGAAGGACACTAAATATTTATTCAAAATATAGATCATCATATATAATTTTGGCCAGTTCATTTCGATTTTAGTTGGCAAATTTTAAGTTGTTGGTGAACTTTGTTTCTTCCCTTAAATCCCTTATAATATTCCTCACCTTATCTTTCTTCTTGAGGGCGAAAACGCTTCTCCCCATTGCATGTTGCAAGTTTTGATATAGATGTGTTGTAGGGCCTATGTCTCGTAGTTATAAGTTAGACAAGAGCGAATACATGAATTAAATATTTTACTTTTTATATTCATGCTAAAAAAGCAAAGGCTTAATATCAGACTATAACGTAAAACGGTCAATATAAATGCTTTACCTTAGTGATTTCGTTACAAATTCAGTGTTCAATTTAATACAAAAAAAACATAGTAAAATACAATTTCCCTTGAACCTATCTAATCTTTCGTTATTGGCCCTAAAATAGAGTGAAAATATATCAGAAGTGGTAACACACTTTAGTCAAATCCGAACTGTCGTAGTGGTTTTGCAGTCAAATCAGTTGTTAGTGCAGTTGTCAACACGGATTGTCACTATGAGTTTTTGGCGGGAACGCGGTAAAACCATGTAGATCTCTTTATTATTTTGTTAAACTTGTGTTTCTATCAGAGATAATTATATAGTGACAAATTATTGTATTTCATTGAGCTAAATTACATGCATGGGTGTCGGCAAGTACTATAATTTGGTGTATCGTGTAGTTCCGTGTTGTTACCAAAACTCCATAGTCTCTACGACTATATATAGTAAAGTCTCCACTTGTTTACTGAGACTTTTACATGGACTATGCTTTGCTTTGTAAAAAATAGTTTTGTTTACTATGACGCGACTACGACACTATTTTAATAAAATAACAAAAAAATGTTAAAAAATTAAGTGGCAAATGCATAAATCATGCTAAGCCAAAATATAAAAGAAGATTTTCACTACAAAGAGTATATCTTGAGCGCCACACAAATTGAAAGATGGGAAGTTATACGCAGCGTTCTGCGCCAAAGTCGAAATATGGGTACCACAGAAGAGTTCGCTGTTCTGTGATGGGTACGCGCGGAAACTAGAGAGACGAAACGCCGGGGCACACCCGCCCGCCAACCTCATGCGTCCCGCGCGCTCCTTACGCCCGAGCTCACTACTTTGCCATTTGTATAGGCATTGTGCACACATGCGCAATAATTAACGAATCACGGTGAAGTGTCATCTGTGGCTAACTTCCCATCTTTCAATTTGTGTGGCGCTCAGTATACATTACAAAGTTTTGTCGGGAACACGATAAAAAATCATGGCGCGTCTTTTTCATTTTCATTTCAAATATTTAAAATGTCTTCCTACAAGTTTACATTCATGATTAACTACTATGTTTCTGTTTCTAGATTTATTTTTATTGTACGTGGAGGTGAATCTTGTGCCTGTATAAACCTACAGTGGTTTCTAGGTACAATTTATATTTATGTAAGTATATTTGTAACAAATCCTCCCTCCGGCTCCGGGAATCCCTCCGGCCTGCGGACGAGGCGACGACTCCGAGACGCGCCGCGCCGAAATGAAGCCACATCGGTGTTGAGGTTCGCCTCCCCCGACTTGATTTAGAGACGACCACAGGGGTGGCTGCCAGCCACCACCCTATCGGTCCAAGCGCACACGGCGCCAGCCGACTTGGATACCTAGGGATGTTCGAGTATTCGCTCCCGAAGCAACCTGCGGCCTGTCGAGAAATCCAGGCTGCACCCCGCTGACGCGATAAGCGACGCCTAGCACCATGGACGCATGCTGCATCGCTCCCGTTTCCCCTCACAGGAAGACTCGAATCCTAGACAACCACAATGCTAAGACGGCCAACGCATGTAAGTCAGTTTGGCTGAGTAGAAGGCGCTGAGAGATCTTGCGGACGGGATTGGGTACTCGCGCCCTCCCTTCTAGGACATTCCCATCTTCTTCTAGAAAGCGCACATTATAAAAATAAATAACAAAATCTCTAAACATATTTACGCTTTGTCAGTGCTCAGTAACATCGCTTCATAATCAGTAGCGAGGAGCGCCTACTATGGATGTGTATACCATTTAACTTATGGCATAATATTTTGGGGTGACTCTGTAAATGTTGAGAACACGTTTATATTACAAAACAAATGTCTCCGCTCAATATTCAATTTAAAATCCACTGACTCTGTACGTAATATATTTAAAGCTCATAAAGTTTTAACCTTGACATATTTATACATATTAGAGTTATGTTTATTTGTAAAAAATAACGAAAAAATATACTTCAGTAGTAAATCTAATAGAAATGAAAACTTACGGACAAAATACAAATACAACATGCAGATTCCCCAGGTAAATAACACCATGTACCACAAGAGTACATATATAAATGCCATACTCGTCTACAATACTCTGCCATCTGAAATAAAAACACTGAATGGGCATAAAGGACATGTCCACAAAGTGCATGGAGGCTGGTATAATAATAATCAAAATTCTAACCACAACACTCGTTACATTTCGAGAAAGTTCATATTTTTCTGAGTCTATTACAAAAGTTAAAAACAAAAATGACCCCTCCGATTTTTTTTAAATTCATTTTGATTTTATTAGAAAAAATAAATAAAATTCGCTCAATAGGTAGTTTATCTCTAACAGCTCTGATTGAAAAACCTCCAAATTGTTAAATAAAAGCATTTTTACCAATTAGACACTCTTTTTAAGTGATTTTTTGTCACATTGTACCTACTAACTGGTCACACTGGTAGGTTATAATTTTTAATTATACAAATTAAGAGATGAATGTGGAAGAATCAGCTACGAAAGCAAGTAAAATAACGGTAGAAGCACTTTATTATTGCTAAACTAGAAAAATTAATAAGCTGTATTGTTATTTTTCATACAATTTATATTTAGAATTTAAAAAAAAATTGGAGGGGTAAAAAAATCTAAATTAAATATTTTTGGGAAGCCCATATAACAAGCTTTCAAATGATGTATATATCATCTTGGTTCGATTTTCCTCTAAATAATATACCACTTGTGGACGTCACCTTTAAAAGCTCTTTTAAAAATTGTTAGTAGACAAAACGTATTACGATATGAAGGAGTATTACGACAAATAAGTATTCGCAACTCTTCAAATAGAGCTTATATTCCACGTTCTAAATATTATAAATATATTTCAACGATAGTAATATTTAAAAAAAAAAAAAAAAAAAAAAAAACGATAGTAAAAATGAATATCTAAAGTACTCGTATTATTAACTTAGCTTAAAGATTTATTATGTAACAATATTTTTATTACCTTATCACATTGTAAATAGTGTATAAGTAGGTAGTTATTATTCATCTTGTGAGCCCTCTTTCTGTGTACATAATTAAAATTTGTTAATATAAGTTAATTTAGGTAATATAAGTGTTCGGTATAGTTAGTTTGATTAGTTCTTAATTTGATTATTGTCCAAGTTAATACATTTCATGTATGCAAGCTTCTGTAATGGGTAGGGTCATACTTGATCTTAAATAATAGTAAGTAAATAAAATCCAATTCCTCACCTACAACTACTCATTCGATTTTACACACGCACACACTTTCATTCACATCCATAACAAAATTTATTAGTTATTTCAAAATTTTAAATTGGCATTGTATTTTATTACTATTTTTTTTTCTTTGATTGTATTATTATGATTTAGTTCCTACTGTTATCCGGCGGAGGGCATTGCTATTCCAAAACACAGGTTAGTTCCTAGCATGGATGGCAATGTTTCTCAACTTGATTAATTACTGAGTTTTCATGACAAGTGTAAATAAGATAATTATTGATAAGAAATGTTTGTAACAGCCAATTTTTAGAGCATTTAAATAAAAGGTTTTTTGTTTTTTATCATCATCATCATAATTATCAGCCATAGGACATCCACTGTTGGACATAAGCCTCCCCTATGGATTTCCAGTAAGCCCGGTTGGAAGCGGCCAGTATTCAGCGCGTTCCTGTGGTCTTAATAACATGTCGGTCCACCTAGTCGGTGGACGTCCTGCGCTGCGCTTGCCGGTGCGTGGTCTCCATTAGAGATTCGAGATTTTCACATTCGAGAACTTTACTGGTTCATCCGCCATCAGTTCTCCGAGCTATGTGCCCTGCCCATTGCCATTTCAACCTATATGCGTGCGAGTCACGATGCCTCTCGTCGATGTTCTCTCTCATTTAGAGTGCCACCTGAGCCATAGTCCAGGTTTTGCGTAGTTTACTTAAACTTTCGCGTACACGTGTGACTTTATACATTTTGGTTAGTTCTTCCTCGTTTCCGCCAAGGGCGCTGAACAAAAATATATAGAGCTGTACGGAAACAGCGGTAGTTTCTTACGTGTAAACCTGAACTATCCCCTCTGAAATATACCTAATAGAGGTATACAATACATAGGCTACCTAGCGGGTAGAAGGCGGATAAGAGTTAACTGCTATTGATATGCTAATTATCACAACCATTTGTTTGCTCACGTTCACATTAATAACTAATGTTAGGTACCTAATAGAGATTTTTAGAAGATATACAAGTATGCTACAACAAAGTCGGAAGCTGGTTGTTAGCCACAACGCCCATAAACAAAAGCCACTTATTTTTATTTCGTTCATGAAGCTGAAGAATACCGCACGCAGCGAAAACGTAGATTACGTTTCATTCATCGTAAACGTTATCCGCATAATAAAATTACAAATTCATGGCAAAGACAATGAGTCCTAAAAATGTTTAATACAACGTTAAAATAATGTGTTTCTGACAAAGGCTTCTATTTGGTAACGATTGCACGTTTCGGGACGATTGTCGAATCCACTCCAGGCACTAATAGGGCTGGCCGATTTATTGAAAGGGACTTAGTAGATACCTGATATCGATTTATGAGGTACTTTGTCAACTTCAAATGTATCGATTATTATATTCTCGTTACAAAAGTAACCCAACGTAGATTTGCACGAACTTATTAGTACGTAGGTAAATAAATATTCTTTTGCAACAAAAACAATCGAAATTCTGTGTTTTTAGATCTCGAATCGAAGACTCTATTATGGTATTCTTACAATAGTGATGTATGAATGAGAGTGCATCGTAGACAGATAAACTAATTGCTTTCTTTGAACGAAGTTAGGTACTAGGTAGGTACATAAGCTATAAGTTTTCGTTTCTTTAGTTGGTAGATTTTAAGCAATCAATTAATTATTAATATTCACTGAAATAATCAGAAATGAGGAGATCCGTAAATAAATTATGCGATAGCCAGTCAAAGTGGACAGATGCTGACCGCACCGTAAATGGCTGATCGGTTGTGTCTTAAGCTTCTTAAGCGAGCTTCAAAGTTTTGTAGGTACCTAAGCGTAGCATAAAATATCCACGTAACTATTTCAAGAGTAATTAAAATACGAACAGCCTATATACGTGCTGATTCTAAGACTTACATCCGAACAAGAGAGAAAGAAACCTAGTTGTTATATTTTATAGTGAGATCCGTATTTGCGTTTTGTCACACTTACTGGTGAGCTGGTGACGCGTGAATACCTAATGGGTGCGAGCAGAAAAAAAAACGCGTAGCAGTTCAATGTCCGCACAACATCAATACCTATGTTTCCATCCATCAGCCATAGGACGTCCACAGCTGGACACATGCCTCCCCTATGGATCTCCAATAAGACCGGGTGGTAACGGCTTGCATCCAGTGCGATCCTGCGGTCTTAAGTCTTACGCTGCGCTTGCCGGTACGTGGTTTTCACTCGAGAACTTTTCGTCCCCATTGTTCAGCAGTCCTCCGTGCTATGTGCTCTGCCCACTGCCATTTAAACTTGCCAATCCACTGGATTATGTCGGTCACTTTGGTTCTTCGGATCTCCTCATTCCTGGTTCGATGCCGCGGAGAGACTTCGAGCATAGCCCTCTCCATAGATCATTGTGCTACCTGGAGCTTATCAATAAGACCAATATGCTTAAAACAAACAAAAAATGCCATCCCGATGCCACACCGTAAAGGCTTTTTTGATGTCAAAGGTTCATAACTCATAGAATTAGAACTAAAGTTAGTTCTAATTCTATAGTATAACTTCATCGATATTGAAATAAATCTTGGATGAAGTAGCATCCCTAGCCACTAAATCGGAACTGTCGTTAAGCTTATCGGTTACATGTGACTCGCTCAGGTGAAATTACTTCGTTGCTATTGTAATGAGCCAAGTTTCAGTTGATATCGGACCGCTGCGGCCCGGTGATTGTTTCGGATCATTTTCTTCGGATTAACCTTGATTTAGGTTTGTCGTTTCCGTGAAGGAAGGCCTACTTACGCATGTATTGTATTATGCAAATTGGATAGAATTAAGCACATCAATGAATGATTTACGCTTATGTCATTACGGTCATAGGTATACCTACCTGCAGTGTATAGAGGAGGTTGTGAAGACCAACATTTTGAACCTCAGTAGGTGGGAATCGACAAAATGATATTTTCTCTCGAATTGCGGGTTGAGCTCATAGTAAAAGCTGTTAATAATCATCAGCCATAGGACGTCCACTGCAGGATATAGGCCTCCCCTATATCTAAATCTCCAATAAGACCGGTTGGTAGCGGCTTGCATCCAGCGCGATCCTGCGGTCTTAATGAGGTAATCTGTCCACCTTGTGGGTGGACGTCCTACGCTGCGCTTGCCGGTGCGTGGTCTCCACTCGAGAACTTTTCGACCCCATCGGTCATCAGTCCTCCGCGCTAAGTGCCCTGCTCATTGCCACATCAACTTGTCAACCCGTATGTCGGTAACTTTAGTAAACTAACGTAACTTCTACGTATCTCTTCATTCCTGATTCAGAGAGAGAGAGTCTCTCGCAGAGAGACTCCGAGCATAGCCCTCTTCATAGCTCGTTGTGCTACTTGGAGCTTATTAATAAGGCCAAGGTTAAGAACCACGTTTCAGTGTCATAAGTCATCACCGGCAACACGCACTAGACGAACACTTTCGACTTGACGCATTGAGGTATGTCGGACGAGAAGACGTTACACAATTTTTCGAACGCTGCCCAGCCGAGTTCGATTTCGGCGATTGACCTCTTTCTTGAAGTCGGACCTACCTAACTGGACTACTTGTCCTAGGTAGACGTACGAGTCAGCAACTTCAAGAAACGAGTCTTCAACAGATATTGGGGTGAGTACGACATGGGCGTTGCACATGACCTTTGTCTTGTCACCTGTTGAGAAACCCGATTGAGGCCTTCGAGCATCGTGCTGAACTCATCCATCGATTTTTCCATTATCGTCGGCAAACCGAAGGTGAGTGAGGTATTTATATTGATGCCGAAGCCATTGATATTGATGCCGAATCCTTTCCATTCCAGGAGCCTGAAGGCGTTCTCCAAAGTAGCCGTAAACAGTTTCGGAGAAATTACGTCTCCCTGTCTTACGCCTCTTTTTAAAGGGATCGCCTTGGAGCTCTCTTCCTGTACTCGGACCGACATAATAAAGCTAATAATGATTGTATGAGTTACGCCCTTTCGTCTTAGTATATACCTACACTCTTTTTGGGTAACCATTTTATAGGTATCATTCATAAAATTAGGTAAAATTATTTTTATCTGAAACGATGCGTGTCTAAACACATTAAAATTAGTTTTATTACCTAAAGTGCTTAACAAAATGTTCCAGACTAGTTTATGAGAACATTTTCTAGCCTATCTCCAATTTTTATGGGCAGAAGATAATATTTTTTCGGTTTCGACAAACATCGAAAACACATAAATTTTGGTTTATCGAACTTGAATAGATATTCTATATTTCTCTGCCGAGCTATAAAAAGAATAAATCACGAGAAAATGGGACATGATAGGCTTACTAAGAATAATATTTGGCAAAACCATTCACATGATGGGAACGCCCCAAGGTTTCACCCGTTGCTTATCAAGGATCACTAAACGGTGCACTTAACTGAGTTGAACTAATGAGTGACTAGTGAGTAAAAATTTTCAGTTCAATGTTTTCGTCGTTGATAGTCGCGAAATGACCCTATAGTATTTAAAATCTATTAAAAAACAAATGGTTGTGTTAGTCGACTTTTAAAGTTCAGTACTAGTATTTTTTTTGTAAAAAGCTATTGGTAATGACACCGGCATTACAATCGTGAGGTCGTGGGTTCAAATCACGGTCCCGTACCAATGAATGGCTTGGAATTTATGTACGGCATTTCACACCTCGGGCTTTTCGGTGAAGGAAAACATCGTGAGGCAACCTGCAAGCTTCCGTAGAAGAAATTCGATGGCGTATGTGAATCCACCAACCCGCACTGGGCCAGCGTAGTGGATATGGTCCAATCACCCTACGTCCTGCAGTGGACTATTAAAAAGGTTGATACAGCACTAGTATTTTTATCGAAGTTAAGCAACGTTCAGCATGGGTATTTTTCTGATGGGTGATCGCGATGGCAAACACCATTTCAACGGGCCTTTGATTTAATCAAAACTTATTAAAAATACTGTGCTAAATTATTAAACGAAATAATACTATTGAAAAGTAAAACTGTTAAAAACCTGATATAATAGTTTTAGGTTAAGTATGATGTTAAAGTACATCAATCATAACTATCAAAAACTCTGTGTTTACGCATCAGTGTGATAAAAATCATGTTCAAAACAAAACATTTTCAAGGTCTCCATTTTCTAAACATGGCGACGTAAAGAAATCTTATAGTTCTTAATATCACTAATTTAGGCTCTATTTGCACCTACAAGATGTAAAAATCACTTATTTATATCTTACGAGTGGCAAATCAGTGTATCTTATTACCAATAGTAATTATTTTATCTTTTGTAGATCTCCCAGTACCTGTGGATTAGGGGTCCCAAAATTGACAAAAACGTTTTACTTTTTTCCATGTTATGGAATTCATTTTTATAAAGGTCCTGATGTTTTAGTACTTTGATAGGCCTAAATCGTTAATTCTATCACAAAGTGAGCGTAAGCCAACAGCTTAAACAATATATATACACATATGCGTTAATATAGTAGCAATAGTTATAATAATATATAATACCTAATTTTGAAACTGTTAGATCTTTAGTGGTTTCAAATAAGTTAAAATTGCTGCTTTTGGTATTCCAGAACCCCTATAGAAACTTAGTTACGCGTTGAAGTGGCGTGGCACAGAACACTAGCCCTTAAAGCTGCAGATATAACAGGTTTCAGAAGAGCTGCAAAATGATACCTTTAGCTACTACAAGAGACATATTCCTCTATTGTATTACTTATTTGGAACTAAAAGTGCCAAATAAGAGTACGATAGCGCTTAGATTTAGGAGTTGCATATATGTGATTTAGAGACCTTATATACAACCAATACTTCTGTATAAGTGGAAATTAAAACCTGTATGTTACTTAAGGTAACAAAATCGGTTTTATGCTACCGTAGGAAACAAAGCAGAAACAAAAATCTTGCCTATGAAACTACGAGCGACAAGAAGTACTCATATACAAATATGAGTTGTGTTTGAAGCTAAAGGTTTTATCAAACACTGTAATACAACTAATTTGCAACTTAGAGCTATAATATAAGTTGCAAAATTCACTAGTGTGCTACTTGGGCTCTGACTCCAGAGCTAGCCACCCGGCCTATACGAACCTACTTAGTATTTTTATGACTATGGTTTTAGAATCACATGTGTCTTACACACATGTTTATTATTTCTCTATGATGGACACTCCCAATATTGCCCGACGTCTAAAGACAGTTAGAAATAAAGACAAGAAATAAACTATCGAAGCCTAAAGGTTTCGATGAGTACTTCGAAGCCGGCACTATACCACCGAGCTGCCGCGGCGTCGGGCTATCGTTTTTATTTGTGTTGCAATAAGGCCGACAACGATATAGTCAGTCGGGACGGCAGCTTTGGTCTCTGTGGTTTAGATGGCTGCCAATTTTGTGGAGAACAGTAAGCTCGCTTCAACAATTAGTACAGCATTGAGAGTTCAATTCAATCACCCGGAAGGATGTATTGAGCCCACATTTTAAACTCCTTAGTGTTTTTAAATCACGAAATATATATATTTTATTATTTACTAGTAAAGCTAAATAAAGCGAAATAAATTAAATTTAAGTGACAAAGTTGATGAGCATGCGTTAGACTGTAGCTTTGTCACAAGGAACATGTTAAAACAAACAGGTGTGCATAGTTGTCCGTAGTTGTAATATTAGGAATAGGTACGTATTTAGAATGGCACAAAAAGTTATGCGAAAGCAGTTGGTCCACGAGGAACACCTCTGTATTAAGTACATCACCAATGTCTAGACGAAGCTTGATGAGATCGGACCATGGCAGATAGTTTAGATATTATTTTCACAAAGTTGTAGGTATATCCATGCACTCATCTTAATCAATACTTGTTACGCTCAATATAGCCGCATGTGCCAATTTTATGCAACAGAATAAAACTTGCTAGCGAAAGTCATCAAAAACATTTACAAGTACCTACTTCTATTTCTTTTCTTGTTAATTTCGGAGCCTTTTGTTTAAATATGTCACAAAAAATGGAGAAGACTCAAAAATCACATAAAAATCGCGAGACGCGGCTTACACAAAGAATTCCTCGACCTAGAATACGAAATCGGACATCCTATTCAGTCTTCAGAGATACAAAAGTAATTCGACGAACGGAAACAAAGGAGCTGAAAATAAAAGCTGAAAATATAATAACTGGGAATTGGATTTGAGTGAAGACGTTCAATAAATGCAGGATACTTGGCCTCCTTTGATTATGAAAGGTGAAGAGAGCGGTACGGCTTCGAGGGCAAAAAGGTGGAGTGGCAAAAAGGGTACGCCAGGACAAAATTGTGTAAAAGTACCCTTGAGTGAATCCCGACGTCGCGGTGCGTTTATGCAGAACATTATAAAACTAGTAGATCGTGCATGCAAAAACTATCTCGGCCTAAATCAGCTATGCGAGTTTGACGCCCATATATAAAGCGGTTATTTAACAATGCAGCAGGGAGAATGTAGAAGTATAGGCATACGTAGTAGTTTGATCGGTTCAGCTACAATATTTTATTAATTCTAATTTATTTGCAAAATAGCTTCGGAAAATATTATTAAGTTGAGATAACAGATAAAGAAAATTGTGATAAAAATTCAAAAAAAATTAATCGGCAAAGAGGGGCGATAGCAGTTGGGGATGCTCAATCGTGCGGCCATGACTAATATTAATCTTTGAAATTTTCTCCACAAAACATCTTGTTCCTGACTAAATTGTAGGGCAAGTACCTACAATAACTACTACAAAATACAGCGCTACTTCATAGGTTAAAACCATATAAACTACTACTACATAAAAAGCGATTGGATCGTCCACAGAACTTTGAAGGTCTAAAGAAAAAACCGGACAAGTGCGAGTCAGGCTCGCACATCGAGGGTTCCGTACAAACATATTGTTAAAATACTTAAAAACCTGTTTTAGCATGTGCTAATGAAGTTATTTTATATGATACGATTTACTCACTTTGAATTTTGAACCTATATTTTGTGAATTTTGAGGCCCTATTTGTATGTGATTTAAATAAAAATGTAGTTTTCAGATTTATTCCTATATGAGTACTCTGAGACAATGCTCTTCGCTAAATTTCATAGTTATATGTCAACGGGAAGAACCCGGTAGGTTTTGATTTTAGTGAGCGTTGAAATATGCGTTTTTTACGACATAAACGGCTCTAACTTTTTATACGGTAACTGAGAAGCTTTTAGTTTACACAACTGCAAGAATTCATAGGTTTACGTATATAGTTTAAATTTCAACTTTATATCTTTACGCGTTCCCGAGATAAAGAGTCTTGACATACACACAGACGGACAGACGGACAATAAAGTGATCCTATAAGGGTTCCGTTTTTTCCTTTTGAGGTACGGAACCCTAAAAAAAGGTACAATTCATATTGTAACTAAGAAAATTTAAAAGAAAAAAGCTTTTTATTTATCAAATTCAAAATATGTCAAAGACTTTAGAACAGAAGCCCAAATATGTGATATCATTTAATGTCGGCGTCAGCTCTCCATCCTGTATAACAAATAGGTAAAAGTTAATTCAAGAGTAATTTATGTTCATAAAGAGAGAGGTATGAGACGGCACAAGCTGTCTACCCGAGTTATAGTCCGAGGTTACACAGACTTGCTGCGAGTACGTCGACGACTAGTAAATTTATTGGATTAGAAAATGTGCTTCATACAGGAATAAGTGTCGCGAAATATATTGGTATTCTAGTGAGTGCGGCAATAACTTCTTAGGCACGTAGTGCTTTTAGAAGCCAGCTTATAATATATGAGATGTAGGTAAGTTTTGATGGGGTTAGCTTTAATCTTGCTGTTATTTTTAACTGACTTACAAAAAGTAAGAGGTTCTATTTTTGTCTGTAAGATTTATTTTTTTGTAAGTTCATCGATATTTTAGCTGACTGTGAACCGATTAATAAAACTTTTTCAGTTCAAAAGAATATACTGCTGAAGTGGACCCATTTAACTTTTAACGAAATTGGTTGAGTTGTTTTTGAAAAATCAACAATCATGTAAAAATGACTGCATCGATGATACATTGATTCGTGTCAACTATTTCAATTCTGTCCACGATTGATATATAACTATATAACTATTTGGAATTTTTGGCGAAAAATAATTATTGATTCTTTCAAATAAGAACTGACGAAACAAATCAAGTCAAATTTTAGTAGCTGAGCTGAGACGTAATCTCTCACTAAGGGCCTTATTATAAGCTCCGAATAGAACAAACAAGCTATGGAGCGGGCTATTCTTGGAGTCTTTGCGAGATCAAATTATAATAGAAGACACACGTACTAGAACCAAAGGTGACGTCCACGAGTGGTATATTATTCAGAGAAAAATCGAACCAAGATGAAAATATACATCATTTGAAAGCTTGTTATATGGGCTTCCTAAAAATATTTAATTTAGATATTTTCACCACTCCGATTTAAAAAAAAAAAAATGTATGAAAAATAACAATATAGATTATTAATTTTTCTAGTTTAGCAGTAATAAAGTGCTTCTATAGTTTTTTTACTTGCATTTGTAACTGATTCTTCCACATTCATGTCTTAATTTACTAAAATTAAAAATTATAACCTACCAGTGTGACCAGTTAGTAGGTACAATGTGCCAAAAAGTCACTTAAAGTGTGTCTAATGGGTAAAATCCTTTTATTTAACAATTTGGAGGTTAATTAATCAGGACTGCTAGAGATAAACTACCTAATGAGTCAAATATATTATTTTTACTAATAAATTCAAAATTAATCGGAGGGCTCTTTTTTGTTTTTAACTGATGTAATGGACTCAGAAAAATATGAACTTTCTCGAAATGAGAAACGAGTGTTGTGGTTAGAATCTTTGATTATTATTATACCAGCCTCCATACATTTTGTGGACATGTCCTTTACCGATATAGCACAATGGATCGACAAGTTGAAATGTCTGTTGGTAGGGCACACAGCACGGAGAACACTCATAGAGTCAAATAAAGGAGAAGATTAGAAGATGAGGTCTCGAATGCTGGATGCCAGTCTCTTCAGCCGATCTCCTCATAAATCTATAGGGGAATTGGTTCGATTTGGCTAAAATGAAGATTACTACACCTTATATTCTTCTTCGTTTAGCCATACCAGATGCCTTCGGGCGACTTAAAAAGTCCAGAGCACCAGGCCAACACCAACAACACCAGTATGCTGAGTGTGAGTTTTTTCGTAAACATGACGCGCTCTTCGGCGAGCGCGTAAGCATGTAATTTGTATGAAGAAATGTACAACGCCACTAGCGGCGCGTTTTTGAAACATAACAAGTTCATACAAATTACATACTTACGCGCTCGCCAAAGAACGCGTCATGTTTACGACAAAACTCACACTCAGCATACAGGGCTTGCTATCTATAGGAACTTGCATCTTTAGATAAGTACCTATATCATGTAAAACCTCGTTTCTCTGCAACAATCGAGTCATTACAAATCTTTTTCTTTTCAATATTAATAAAAACTTATATCCCTAGAGTTAAAAAGCTCAGTGTTTGCTAACTAAGTCTCAGTAAACACAATTAAAACGGCATTTCGCATGTGGACGGATTCAGACAGACTTACGTATAATTTTCCGATGTAAATCCCGGCTTTGGAGGCACCCTCGAATTTCCTCTGGCCTACGGGGAATCTCAACTACTCGAATACTTTGGCACACCAAATTGAGTGGTAATTATGTATACAGATACAAAGTTATTTTAATATTAATGAAATACTGTACTTTGTTGAGAAATATTTTCGTGATTTGATCAAAAGCTGTTTGAGAATATATTTGCTTTTTAATCAATCTAATACTAATTACTTTTAGTATAGTTTGTGATTGTTACTATAGACGACGGATATATTCTAGAGTACCTTTCATTGTACTTATCATTATGACCATCGGTCACTATGGGGTCAATTGTGAAATTGCGGATAAAATCAGCTGTGTACAAAAAGTTCCTCACCTCTTGAGAAAATGAATGAAACAGCTGTTTTTTTTTGTCACTTAGCGTAATAGTTGGTCATAATCACGAAAACAATCATATCCTATAATTATAGTGTACACTCTACACTATTTACACCGAATGTTTATGTGACGATTTATATCTCCACTGAGTTCGGCAAGATTGACAGACGAAACAGTAATCCTTGTACGTAGCATTTTGTAGGCGTGCTACGTTCGCTACAGCGTAGCATTTTGCTACGAGATTCGCCTACGACCCCTGCAGACTTTTGCCGGAAAGATAGAGTAACTGCTTTATTGTTCACACTAGAGATTTTCAACTGAGCGCTACTGTGGCTCGGATGATACGGTAAATTGAAGGTTCCGGTTGTTTTAACGTTAAACCAGAGTCAGAAGCCTTCAGGCGGCTTAAAAACTGACACCAGGGCTAGTCTCACCCGGCCTATACCAACTTGAAAGTAAGTTAAAATGTCATGACGAAAACTTAAAAACTAGTATAACAACAGGTGACCTTATGACTAGTACGAATATCTTCCAGGCAACCTTACTAGAAAATAAAAACGCCATCTCGGTAACTTTAGTTCAACTGATTTTATACAACTTATCAGTACCTATGTATGTCGGTAAACATTTTGCTATTCTATACACAGAAAAGATCAAAACAGCGCGACACCAATTACCACAAAGGTCAATCCGAACCTAATCTGTAGTAAAGGGTATGTCCGCCGTCTGGAATTTTTCCATAGCACCGTCCGGCCGTAAACGGTACGGTCCGCAGTAATGGCGCCGGTTCGTTAGCCCGCTCTGTCCTCTATTTTGGTTTTGGCCGCCGGGATATCTGACCCCTTTCTTACTTGATTACGGTGTTGTACAGCGCTGTTCGAGGACGGTACTGGACAACTGTAGCGAAGTCCAAATGTGTGTGGTGTCGCGCTGTGCAGTTCCGCATAGCACTAATTAAGGGTGACGCTCACTGCGTTGTGCTATTGTGACGTAGGTACGCCATACAAGGTTTGGACGCCTGGTGGACGCTGTGTAGTACAGCAAAGCGCCGTTTAAGGGTGAACGTACACCAGTCCATACCCAGGGCCGTCTTAAACTTACCTGGGGCCCCCGGGGCACACAAGAATTAGGGGCCCTTTTAGAAAGTTATGATATTAGTCTTTATAAAGCGCAAGTCAGGTCTTGCATGGAATACTGCTCTCACCTTTGGGATGGCTCTGCCAAATACCAGTTGGAGGCTTTGGAGTCCATTGAAAGGCGAGCCAGGAGGCTGATAGGCAACGAAACCTTGACTGAGTTATGATAAGCAAAGAAGAAAGAGCGCGATATTTGTTCGATTTTTCAACAATTTTAAAACAGATACGAGTAAAAAAGACAACTACATTGACAAAATACGCGAAAAAAATTTTCGGTATTTTTTATAAAAATATTGGGAAAAGTAGATCATTGTTTTGATAATATACGCAAACATAGCAAACGCAAAAATTTGTCAATTTTTCAGTAATTTTAAACGAATATTATATAGCATAGTAAAGCAAATAATAATGTAGCATAATAATTAATTAATTACAATAGCAAAGCAGACCAACCCAGTGCTGTTTATTGTCACCGAGCGCAGCGAGCCCGCAAATTTGTCGATATCTTCAGAATTTTCAAATGAAGAACATGCAAAACAGTGCATCGCATTACCATTATGCTTGAGCGCAGCGAGCTCGAAAAAAATGCGGTTTTTTATCTTCATTAACTTAAAAATAAACATGGGGCAAAGAATATGGAATACTCTACTGTTCCGTTCTTACAATAAATTCAAAACGTTTGCACAACGCAGCGCTACCCACCGCTATAATTCACGAGCGTAGCGAGCGTGAAAGTTTTCGGTTTTTTAAGTATATTATTGACATAAGTGACCACTCTCGCTCAAATATGCAGTGTCCGACAGGGTCCATACTGAATGAACTTTGTTATTAACATCTTGTACTGTAACTATGGAAGCATGAATACATGAAATGAAATTATATAGTCATTAGGTCAAGTAATAAACATTACATACCATGACCCCTGTTGGATCCTCGCCTTTGGAGCACTAGTTCAGTGAGCTCGAAATTTTTTCAATGTTTATTATAACAGTGAAAGTGACATCAGATATAAGAAAAGAAAATAGAATATTTAAATAGCGCGAGCGGAGCGAGCATGAAAATTTTTCCATTTATTTTTCAATAAAGAGCTGATTTTCAGTGAAAACTAAGAAGAAACCTGAAAGAAAGTTCAAGAACTTATGTCTCGAGAACGCATAAAGACATCGAGTTGAAAATAAAACCATACACGCAGATCTGTTTTCTAGCAGTCGTGAAAATATCAAACTTTTCGGTAATCGTAGCAAAGAACCGCATATTTTGATACTCACAAGGGTTTCAAAACCTAAAAGGTACTACCCGTTGACCTAGAAGTATTAAATTTGGCATGGAGCATCGTCATAAAGTACACATAAGGATAGGAATAAATCTTGAAACTGCACATTTTTAGTAAGATAACGAAACTCTAGGGCTTAAAATGATAAGGGTCCAAATTTTAAAGGAAGTTAATCGTATCATGTGGGATAAATCATGCGAAAGAGCTTCACTGGTACAGGCGACAAAAAATCCTCTTTTTGTGCGTTAACAACTACCAACTAACGCCATCGCCAACAATCGTCATGAGATTTTACATGAAATCGTATGCGTCGTATGGAATCGCAGTGATAGCGGCCAGTTTGTTACCCCGATCTGTCCTCATCATCATTTTGGTTCAGAGTATTGCCGGGTATTTGATCCCTTTCGTACTTGATTACGGCATTGTACTGTGCTGAATAAGGACGCTACTGGTTCACTGTAGCGTCGTGCAAATGTGACATAATTATACCATTCGATTTCATTTTTTTTTATTAAATTTATTCAAGAATTGGACGCTTAGCTTCGCACTGTACAGCACTGCATAGTGATATAGCATAGTGAACGCACACTTGTTCGCGCCTCAGGAACCCCACGAGCCGCGATCATCAATTTTTATACATGAAATTGTATGCAACGTCGCACGAACGTGGCCGGCTCGTTAGTCCGTGTTTGCCATCTATTCTAGTTTTGAGTGCCGCCAGAATATCGGATGCCTTTCTTATTTTATTTAACGTTTTCACTACAAGGTTGCAACTCATCAACCAAAAACATCTTCCGTGAAGTGTCTGCTAATTTTGATTGGACTATGGGTTAACTCATCTGAGAAATGCATAGAAAAAATTGGGTTCAGCTGATTAAAAGTCAAAAGTTCGCTTTTCATCCTTCAAAAACAATATGTGGCTGAATTATACAAAGCCTGATTTATGCAGAGCTGACGCCGGTATTAATATGACCTACAACTAGTACTGGTAACAAGTAATCATAAAAACAATAAGAAAAAAAAATTGCAGTTCCGAGATGAAATGATATGAATGAAATGAAATTATTTATTGCTCAAAACTGTTTACATTCAGATCTTCACAATTTGTATATCAAGCACTTTAAACAGTTTTGTCTATACAGATATGTACTATGTTTTTTTTTAATATATAATATGTTATTATTATTAGTATTACTAACATTTAACTTACAATAGTTATAAAATTAAATTAAACAACATTTCTTACAGGTCAAATTTAAGCTAAAAATAATTATCAAATTATGATGTAGGTACACAAAAATCAATACATACCCAAAAATTCATTTATTGAGTTTTTCAACTTATTTTTAAATTTAGGTAAGGCAGCGCTTTAATATCTTCGGGTAGTTTATTATACACGGTAATTGACATCGTCATGCAACATTTTTTGTAACGAGCAGTTCTACTTGCATGAGTTCTAACTAACCGAGTTCGAGAAAATGTATTAGCTGTTCAGAGTTGTGATTTTTAAATGGAGACAGCTGATTTTTCTCTCAATTTTCGAGTTGGCCCATAATAGAAATGGTTTAAAATGATAGTCTTAATCAATCAATCAATCGCGAGGGGCCAACTTGACCATACAAAAACAATAAGCTGTTATCTACCTGTAAATATTATCCGATTTATTTTTGTCATATTATAGGTATTAGCAGTTCAATCGCTATTGTTTTTTAAATGACTTTTTATATCATATTTTTTGTTAAACCTTGGCTGAAAACCATGCATTAACCTCATAAATATATACATAAATACTTTTCTGAAAACATAAGACTTTGTTACACAAAATAACATTTTGTTACAATTAAGGGGTAAAAAGAGTTGTCTCCCCAAATGTAAATTTAACTGAAAATCTACCGAAAATTTTCTAGATGTTTTGCAAAAAAGTGCGAGTCAGGCTCGCACACCGAGGGTTCCGTACAAATCTAGAAAATTTCACAAAATTGGGAAGTAAGTTGTTAAAATCTCTATATAATAACCATCGACACAAAAGATATTTTTTTCACTTTTCTCGTTATACATCGAAAATTACACATTGTTAAAATAATTAAAAATCTGTTTTAGCATGTGCTAATGAAGTTCTTTTATATGATACCTTACATGATACGATTTACTCACTTTGAATTTGGAGGCCCTATTTTTTTGTGATTTAAATAAAAATGTACAGTTTTCAAATTTATTCCTATATGTATGAATACCCTGAGACAATGCTTCTCGCCAAATTTCATAGTTCTATGTCAACGGGAAATACCCTGTAAGTTTTGATTTTTATGAGTGTCGAAATATGCGGTTTTTTACGACATAAACGGCTCTAACTTTTTTAAAAGATAACTGAGAAGTTTTTCTTTTACACGGCTGCAAGAAACTATAGATATACGTATTTAGTTTAAATTTCAACTCGATATCTTTACACGTTCCCGAGATAAAGAGTCTTGACATACACACATATGGACAGACGGACAACAAAGTGATCCTATAAGGGTTCCGTTTTTTTCGTTTGAGGTACGGAACCCTAAAAACGCAAAAATATTGGTCGACACTTATCCTTTTAATTTCCCACTTTCGGCTCAGTACAGAGCAAACTGATAACCCAGTACAGTTGAATAAATACAAGTAAAATAATTTAATTACTTTACCATTATTGTAACATTGCACGAATCAATTTATGATAGGACGATATATTATCTGTTTCCAGTAAATAACAATTAAGGCATATTAATTTACCACCACAGTACATTATTTATTGGTAAATGGACGAGTTACAAACGAGCTCTTGAACCTTTTGATAAATGTACGAGAATGCAGTTAAATGGAAAACTCAAAGCTTTTAGGATTGATTCAATTATAAACAGAGCTCTAAATAAGAACTCTCAATTTCACTGTATTTTTTTTTAATTTAGTTACGCTACGATGTTGATACATAATTAGCTAGAAATGATTTAATTTTTTTATTTTCTAGAGGGAGTTGAAACTTCATCATAATCATCATTTTAAGCCGTAGCTACAACTTGATGTCATTAAAATCATCAGAACTTTGTCGAACACATTTAGGAGAGTAGTAATATTCTATAAATTTGCTTATCTAATTACGATTACTCCCGCCCCTTTCTTACATCAGACTGCCAGATAGTTGTGGCCAAACCGTAATCCATTATTTATTTAGCTGGCCACATCTTTGTCAATATAAATATGGTCAAAAGTAAAGGAAAAATACATATCAGCAAATAAACATTCAAAACAGTTTTCAACTACCATAACTTACATATATAATGGTTTCTAATTCTATTTTTTTTAATTTTACCGCTTTAAGGTGGTTTCTCAAGGTCGCGAGCGAAATTATTTTTTTTAAGATTTTTTAGCATTTAGATACAGGTAAACTGTTCGCTATAATTTATTTGTACGAGACAAAAAATCCAAATAAAAAACAATGAATTTCGCGCGCTGTTCGAGATAATCAGCTTTAAGACAAAGGACTGTTACGAACATCAAAAAAACATGCCAAGACAATGGTTACGAATCTTACTAATAGCATAGACTAAAATTTTTAATAATCTTTGCTAATAGTATGCTTGTGTTTTTTATGTGTACCAATAAAAGTTGAATCTAATGTAATCAATTTTTTTCCGAGTTGAAGCATTCACCGAACCAAGTTCTCTTAAAAATGATGTTTTGCTATTCGATTTTTGTAAGCTCTATCAATATTTTCATCAACGTTTTTGGGCTGCTTCAAAACTGCAGAAACAAAGTAAATTAAATTTTTATGCATCTATTCCACAAAATTCCTCGACAGTTAAAAAAAATCTCTGTAGCCTTCAAATAACACAGAAATTGCGTTAAATAGTCGCACAAAAACGTTCTACTACATTGAAAACCTCCCTTTAGTCAGTTCAAAAATTAAAGTATACGGGCACAGGAATAGGTACTTTTGTCGTTTGTAATTAATTTTCAATCAAGGTGAGTATCAAGTTCCCCTTCGATTCGAGTGGAAATTGTTACTTTATATAGGAAATCTTACTTATACTTCGTTTGCTTGCTCGTTAACTACGTATAGGTAAGTTATTTATTTATTTAATCGAGCAATAGTATAGTATTTTTTTTTATTTTTTTTTATTTAACCTGTACTGTCCCACTGCTGGGCAAAGGTCTCCCCCAATTCCTTCCATTCCTTTCTGTTCTGTGCTACCTCCGTTCAATCCTTTATAAACCTCTCGATTTCGTCGCGCCATCATGTTGGAGGACGGCAACGGGGTCAACAGGACAGAGGAACCCACTCCGTTGAGACCTTTGCCCATCAGTCTGGGTGCATACGACTCATACATAGTATATACAGGGTTAATTACTGTTTATACACACCCTCTTTAAATACATCAAGTTGAACAACTTTTACTATGGGATCAATCTGAAATCGCGAAAAAAAACATGTACTTGTAGTTTAGGTTTAAGCTACGCTGTAAAAAAATAGATTTTTTAGACCAGGAACACCTAATCTTCCTACCTTATTTACCAAATATACCTTACCTATTTACCCACAATATATGAGCCGTTGTGGTCTAGTCGTAATGACACCCGCTTTACAATCGGGAGGTCGTGGGTTCAAATCCCGGTCCCATACCAATGAATTCCTTGGAATTTATGTACGGAATTTCACACCACGGGCTTTTCGGTGAAGGAAAACATCGTGAGGCAACCTGCATGCGTCTGTAGAAGAAATTCGATGGCGTATGTGAATCTACCAACCCGCACTGGGCCAGCGTGGTGGATATGGCCCAATCACCCTTCATGGGTAGGCTTACGTCCTGTAGTGGACTATCAAAAAGGCTGGTACAGCACAGTATACCCACAAAAGATAGCGAATAATACTAAAGATGTTTTGTTCTAGCTAATAACCATATCGATTCACTATTTTTTTTTAGTTAAACCCTTTAATTCATTCATTGAGGAGTTTAAGAACTTAAAGTACTACAACTTAAAACATTTTTTTTATTTGTAAGTAAGTAGTATAGGTTTGAGCAGCTACATATATTTGGACTAAAACGTCGTACAGAAAAGTCTTAACCTTCAGAGAAAAGTAAACATTCTGCAAAAATATACGAGTGCACACAGCAAAGTAGGTAGGTCTAGAATAGTCTAGGTATACGGTTATAACATAAGTTAATAATCCACTTAGTATGACGTAGTTTCAGCTTAATACCTTTTTGCTCATTTTACATTCGCGGAGGTTTACGAACAAGTATAATGCTGCTGTGAAGTTGAAAACGCAGCATTTCAGGACATTGTTAGATAACGGGAAATGTTATACCTAGATGGTTCCGTGTTTATAAATACTAGCTGACCCGGTGAACTTCGTTTCACGTGATATGTTTATAAATTATAATAGATAGATAGATATATAATTTTTTTATTGCCACACCAAAACTTAAATAAACAGGAAAACTTAGACTAGGAACTTATAGTAAGTGTTACAATCGGCCTGAAATAGCCTATATGTTATTCTGATGTATAAGCATTATTAGTATTATTACTGCAAAGTTACATCTCAATCCGTCCAGTAGACTTTGTGTGAAAGAGTAACAAACACCCATACAAACTTTCGCGTTTATATTATTAGTAGGATAATACCTATATAATTATGCAAATAATACAAAATAAATGGAACTAACGTGGTTTCTGTACGTATTAATAAGACTAAGGTAGGTAATATAACGCAAAATCCACTCGTGAGTGACGCCAGAGTAAATTCATTTAAGCGATCAGTAAATAATAGTTGACAATGCTATGGTTATAAGGATTTGATTTAACTCAGTATTAAATATAGCCTATAATTATTATTTGAATCGCGGATCTTGCGAAACGGTGCATGATGTTTCGATCCAAGGAAGCCTGATATTGCCCATTCATCTGAAAACATATACCTAGTGTGTGCGAGATCGAATCAGGAATGAGGAGATCCGTAGAAGAACCAAGGTTACCGACATAGCCCATCGGATTAGCAAGTTGAAGTGGCAATGGGCAGGGCACATAGCGCGAAGGACTGATGACCGATGGGAACGAAAAGTTCTCGAGTGGAGACCACGTACCGGCAAGCGCAGCGTAGGACGTCCACCCACAAGGTGGACGGATGACCTCATTAAGACCGCAGGATCGCGCTGGATGCAAGCCGCTACCAACCGGTCTTATTGGAAATCATTAGGGGAAGCATATGTCCAGCAGTGGACGTCCTATGGCTGAACCGATGAACCGTGTCAGTCTGCATAAATATATCTAGTCAAACTGCGCTGTTTCCCGAATTCAAAAGTAGTTCTCATAGTAAACATTGGGTTAATTCATAATGATGATATTCTCAAACTTCCCACAAATTCCCTATCAACAACTCATGTTACATAGATGGTGGAGATAATATTACATGGCTGTGATAAATCGATCAAAGTTTTTTCTTCGTAAATATTGTGATTGAAGATGATAAACCCAACAGATCGCTACATAAAATATTATGTACAATATTTTTTTTTGTATGCCGACGGGGACAGCTTATTGCGCAAGTGGTTGATTTATTTATTATCATCATTATGAATAGATTCATGTACTCATAGTACTGTTGCAAATAGGTCTAACTGATTCCTACATAAAAATCGACTGACGGAAGCTGATGTTCAGGACGTTCGTAGTACTATAAGTACAGAATGGTCACTAACCTCCCCCATCATTATCATCTTTCTTCAATTTTACCGCTCGCTCGTTTAAGGCCTGCTGACTTCTGCTATCTTGATTCTCAATTTTTATCACAGTGTGGTGGAGAGCAAACGAAACCCAACGAATCTCTCGTTTTAATGCAATGAGTTTGACAGCCATAATGGAGCTTTGAAACTGTTTTTCATTAGTATTTTTACCGACTTCCAAAAAAGAGGAGTACTATATGTTCTCTGTATATAATTTTTTTGTGCATGTTCATCGATATTTTTGCCGATTAGAACATTCATTTTTATTTTGAAAGGGTAATCCCGAAATGGTCTCATTTTAATTTTGTCGAAATTAGCTGAGCCGTTTTTGACAAATCAGCAATAATGTACATAGATGTCGCATCGATTCATGCAAATTATTCGAATTTTGCAAAAGGTGGAAGGCGGTGACTCCATTTTTTGGGACAAATGATAAATATAACAGAGTTTTATACTATATATAACAGGACTAAAATCAAATCAAAATCAAAATCAAAATTCGTTTATTTGTTAGAATATTGTCTTACAATGTAGATGTTAAAGAACAATAGTGTCTCAAATATTCTACCTTTACAGGTGTACAAATATTTTTAGAAAATAAATAGAGGTATTTGGCTTAACAGAGCTCAGAGCGGAGCCGAGTGGGTCAGGCCGTAGATTTTGCCACTTTTTAGGTCTCCTAAGTCTCCGCCTCTTTTTTCTTATAGTAAATTACTTTTAATTTGTTTCTAAATATCATCATCGTGTGTCTTAAGGATCGGTTAATAGCGGCCAGTAAAAATAATGGAATAAATTCATAAATTGTGAAAGTTATAGGATGTTTATCTGCGAAAAATGTCTAAATTTTCATAAAAAACGCAAATCCGCTTCGGTAGGAGTGAACTTTGCACATCGATAAAATAAAAACTATAACACTTTTTGATAATCCGTTTGATTTGACGTTATAAAATGATAGTCAATTATCCACGGTTTTAATATCTTTACGTGTTGTTTAAGAAAAAATCATAATAAAACGCAGATTTATTAAAAACTTGCGAAAACTGATTATTTACGATATTTTTATTTCGCAACCATTATCTTTTCGTTTTATTATTTTAGAAGCACAGTGAGATTTAAATTAAGTCGCGACAACACCTAAGTAATGTACTCTTTAATCATTAAGCTCGTAGTGGCCACAGTTTTGTCAGTTCGCTGTCATAACCCATGCGAAGTAGAAAGTGTCACGTGTTTTACGAAGTGAATTTTTTGAGATTAAATGAAAAGTTTTTATTTGGCATCTATCATTGTTTTTGTGCACGATTAAGTAAGTTGTACGTGATCTTCCAACGTTAAGGTGGCATGATAATATGTCTTATTTATTGAGTTATGATCGATTTTCGCTACCACCTTCGCTATGAAAACAGGTCGTTCGCTATTTCTTCGCTATCAACTATTCTTCACCACAAATAATACTGAGTACACACTAGGTGCAGTTATTTTTTACTGTTGACATGTTTTGCAAAACTTGAATGAGATCAAAAGTCTGTACTGAAAGAAAAACAAAATAGGTAGGTATAATGTTCGTTTTTGTAACTTTCAATAAATAGTACCTACGCGTAACATTTATTTAAATTACCATATATCTTCGCAAGACTAATAATTATAATATTAACTCACTAGTAGTCGTCCAAACAGTAGATTTCGAAAGTATAAAGTATATTTCATTCATTATGGGCTAAACCTGAAAGTGCCGGTCAAAGTAATTAATTATGAAATATTATTAGAAGATAATATTCTGAGCATTTCAAACTATGCAACTAACCCTCTAGGATCACTTAGTGAGTAGTCACGGGACACGAACCTCAGAGGTAATCATTTGCAAATAATGTCATATTATGTGTATCACTATCCTAAAAATTATTCATCATTATTGTTCGCCATTGTTCGCGACAGGATAGCGAAGAATTATGCGCAATCTTTTCGCTATTTGTGGCAAAATCTACGGCCTGACCCGAGTACGAGACGACTCCGCGTGCTAGCACTCGCCAACTTGAGAAAAGTCGCCGAATGCGACCGAAACTATAGTCGTTACGACTATCCCTACACGTGAGGTTAGTCTCGTTACATATAATATAAAATGTGTGAAAACCACGTTAATTTCCAAAGTAAAATATAACAGAGATTTAATTTATTGATCGAAATGTCTAAGTTGAGCCCTCCCTTGAAAATCCAGTCAAGTTTATGGGTAATATTTAGATTCATCATTCAGTAATACGCCTAGACTAAAATCCAGCTCTATGAGTCTTTAAAAAAAAGGAAGCGTACTATGCGCCAAGTAATATCGACAAATACTTTAAACTATTTTCCTATTCCGTAACGGAAATTGTAATGAAAAATTCGTAGTAGCAGATTCCACGTTTTCCCGGTGGCATGTATAACTGCGGACTGGTTTAATGCCATTGTTGTACTTTGTAAGAGGAGTCATAACAGTTGATCCCGATTTTATTGCAGTTCTGAGTGCAATATTCAACTGTGTAATACTCGGCCACCTGTCTGGGAACTAGGGGTATATTACCCATGGAGATAATTATTACCTACACTGGAGCTGGTGATACATGACATTCAGGTTTTTTTTTATTCAAATACATAATTATAACACAAATTACAACTTATCTAGACAAAATTGTTCTCGCTTAAATATTTACATAAATTATAATATAATTACTACCTATCAGATCAACATTTACACAATAATGCTAAGTACGCATGACCACTCAGAAACAGCTGATAGGCATAGGCAAGAAACCGACGAAACCGATTTTCACAATAACGCAGTAGTTCCTTTCAAAGTCCAACGCAGCTTTTGCAGCGCCCGCGCGCACGAAACGCTCCGATAGGTTGCTCAATTTTATGCATGATTTAAATAGATTTTTTTTCGGGCAACATTTTATATTTTTGTGTTAGGTTATCTTTTATTTAAAGCAACATTAGTAAATATACCACATTAGTATAACTACCCCAAAAACACGCTGGGTGAAATTTACTTCTAACCAGTTTCATTCCCCATATATTCTGCAGTGGATGTCCTACGGTTAATTTGATGATGATTAAATTTGAATTGAATGTGTGTTGTTAATTAGTGGCAAAATCAAAAGAAAACGAATGCAAGACGTAGGCCTACCCACAAAGGGTGATTGGGCCATAGCCAGTGCGGGTTGGTGGATTCACATATGCCATTGAATTTCTTCTACGGACGTATGCAGGTTGCTTCACGATGTTTTCCTTCACCGAAAAGCCTGTGGTGTGAAATTTCGTACATAAATTCCAAAGAACTCATTGGTACGGGATCGGGACTGGAACCCACGACTTCACGATTGTAAGGCGGGTGTTACTACCTCTAGACCACCACAGCTTGTGTTTTGTTTCTAGATATTCAAATAGGTATGTCGTTTGCGTGGGCTCATGGATTACAAAGCTCTACCCAGCTCCGCACATCTCCGTTAAGCTCCGCTTTTGAGCAGGTTGGAGCTATTAGCACAATAAATAGAATCAAACACATGGTTCGTTGCACCTCTACAAATATATGCACTTTATCTATAAATAAGTCAATGGCTTTTATGAGCGGCGTAAAGCATGACATTGATTGGCATTGCGGTAATTGCCTTCGTCTTAGTCGGTAGTTGTAAATAATATAAATGTACGGAGGGTTCTATTTTGAACAGCTAAATATACATTTAAAGCGTTGTCTCCCTTTGTCGAATAGAACGCAATAAAAAAGACTATACTGGTTTTTATACAGTAGTTTTCTTTATAAGTATTAAATTAAGTTTACGTGAGCTTATTGCTACCAAAATTGCTAAAATTATGTTCTACCACGGAACGCCCGAGTGGCACTAGTATAAGTATTATAATATTAAAGGAATGTGTTAATAATGATTAAATTATCTTCTCTCTAAATTTCATACTAATCATTAAGTTTGATAAGACCCACATCATTGTTTCTATCCTGACTTAAAAACAACTTGTTCTTTTTTTTTCTGATTACTGCTGTAACATGTTATATGTAGGTATAGTACATAAGTTTTTGTGTAATAAACGAATCAACATTTTTTTTAATCTAAGTTCAAATTGAATGTGCTACTAGAATTTTAACGTACACTATGCATAATATTGTTAAAAGAATCTTTGAAATTGAAAATGAAAAGACAGCTACATATTTGGTTAGCTTAAATTCGTCAAGTAAAGTCTTCAAAATTGAGCCCATTTATACTAGTGTATATATAAATATAAATATTTTGGGACATCTCACACACGGCCTCTGACCCAAACTAAGCAAAGCTTGTGATATGGCTGCCAGAGACTGATATACTACATATAGTTATTTTTAAATAGATAATTATATAGATAGTAACTAAATAACACCCAGCCACAGAGAAAACACTTACAAACCTTTAATATACCTACTACATTATATATATGGTACGGATTTTTATGTTCCGCCCGCTCTTCACTAAGTAAGTGACATGTCTATGAATTACCTCAATACCTACTTTATGTGGAACTTGTTGTTCTTCATACTCAGGGGATTAGCCAGATTACTTTTAAAACGCGTCGTATATTGTTGATTGTATAGATTGGTCCATTTTCTGTTCAGATTTACCTACATATTTTATGAGTTAGGTACAGTAATATTAGTGGCAGGCGATTATTTTCAATAGGTTTAGAGAATTGACATGACACATTTTTGTAATATTGTTGTGAAAGACATTTCTGAGAAAGATTTTAAAGTTGGTCCCATTCTGAAACTGGTCTACAACGACGAGTAGGTTATAGTATATATTTTTACGTTCTAGTGTTAGTAATAGTAGAGTATTGAAAGTGTTCAACCAGTCGCTATGTATCTACATAATGATAAAATCATAGTTATTGAGTAAAAAAAAGTTCTAAGAGTTTGAAATTTGAATCACCAGAAGAAGAAGTAATGAAAATTAACTTCTCCCCGAGCGAAGGCAAAATAAAGAAAGATAATCAGGGACAGGTGTCAAACAATCCTTTTATATTGGTCCCGACCACGCTCGCCAACGGGTAGTCGTAAAAACTTACCACTTCATCGAGTGGCTTCCATGAATCGGGTTCCGTTCGGGAAAGATCGGGGACGTTCGGGAAACCTCGGCCTTTCAGGCGGGCGGGAATTCAGTCGCGGACCGCCTTCGGACCGACGCGCGCTCGCGTTTTTACCCCTCAAATTGTAGGCAACATCGTTAAACAATTTGTTGAAAACAAATATCTTTCCCACTACAAAGTGTTCCAATAGATAATACCTAAAATTTTTAGTTTTTGTGGCCAGTGCACGCAGTTTGAAAAAGTGAAATTGGGTTGTGTTTAAAATACTGAAGTAGTGGAAACTATGTTAAAATGTCACGCTGAAATTATGACGTTTGGTCAGGTAAGATTGATTTTAAGTTAAATATTAATAACTTAAGTTATGTGAGGCATTACAAAAACCATGTTATTGAAGTTTGCCGTTTCATAAAAGAGCAAGTCCATTGTAGCGAGGGGTGAACAAGCGGAAGCCTTATAGTTTCTAATTTTTACGGATCATTTATAAGTCGTTCACCTTCCCTGGTGTTATAGGCACTTACTAACTTAGATACTGCGATGTTTTATCTATAAAAATACTACTTGTTTTACGAGCTTAGATAGAATAATAATTCTTTAAATTGTTGCTAAGGAAGATATTCACTACATTGAAATTTCCTGCGTACACCTATGATAGTACTGAATAAAGCATTTTGTACGGGCAGGAAATAGTGAAAAAAATTATTTATTTATTATATTTTTTTATATTTACATAATAACAAAAAATCTATTGCAGTCACTTTGTATCTTTAAGTAGATAGTTTTGGGATACAGAGTGAATAAATACTTTTCACACGAAAAAACCAGAATTCAGGGTGGATATATATTATTTTTAATGGTAACTACTCATACTTAAATTACTTCAACAACAAAAAATATTTTGACTAATTATATGCCAATTGAAATTTCCATCAGGTATATTTTAATGAATGACATACAAATAAAAAAAAACACTTTGGCTTTGCTTTGATTTTTTTTTCATGTCGTTTATAGCCAATCACACGGGCGGAGAGGGTTTATGTCCGAGCTAGAATGCATCAAAACTACATATGTAGTATAAAGACATTAAAGTACTGAAGGATCTCTGCGAGCGCAGGGCTAATCAGATTTCAGCTCACCAGCTGGGTATTCATTTATTCCTTTGTCATTTTACTGCCATCTGAGATTTCCTAGCACCATCAATTTCATCAACACATAACGGGAAAATACTTGGAGTTGTGCAATGGCGTGAATGTCAAAATGAGTTTTTAAAAGCGTGTTTTTGAAATGCATGGGATTAAAGTGTAAATTACCTAGTTACCTATAGGTACGTCATTTATAATTTTAAGTATTTGGTGTTTCTTTGTATGTAGTATATAAGTATGTATCTACCATTGAAGTAATAGGTACTACGTCGTACTCAGCTTAATTAATTGTAATTACGTAAAGATATGCAGTAGCCACAGATATTTAGAGAGTAAGTAGCCTTTTCTTTAACCGACGCAAATGTGTCAGACACTTCTAATTGACTACCTCGATGCCCAGTAGTTAGTGACTCTGACTTTTTAGCCAAAGAGACGTGAGTTCGAATCCTATCCAAGGCAAGCCTATTTGCATCAGTATAAATAAAACAGAAAAATGCCAGGTGAAGATGAGAGTCTAGCAAACGAAAGTTGATACTGGAATTTTTCGCACACTTTTTAAATAACAACACACGGTGCTACTACCTTCGCGGATTTAACTTTAAATTGGGGTATTTTACCTTGTATTAAAAACATTTTTCAAACCTACGTCATATACTAAACTGAACAAAATGATTCATTGTATTATTATAGTCTTCATCGTAATGAGGTATATAGGTACGCATTGAAATCATTTGGATCATTTGGAGAGCAATGCAAAGTCTCAGTTTGGCATAATGGTAATGTCAAAAAACAGAAAATAATTAACGTAATGAATATAAAACTCCTACACGACAAGTTAAAGCTTGAAAAACAATTTTTTTTGCGATTAACCCAAAGAATTGGAAGAATCAAAATCGCAGTATGGTAACATTGCTACATCGTGTGAGTGAGAGAAAGTGTTTCCCTCTCAGTTTAGGGCTGCCATACTGATATTTTTTAAATTTGCCGCGCTTTGTCAGTATCAAATTTCGTTAGCCAGACTCTAGTACTGTGTAGTTCTGACGTTAAGCAGGCTAGAACAAGAAGACATCTCTCATATCTGATCTCTGTACTGTGGCAGTATCATATTTTACTGCTTATCAATGACTTGTATATGTCTAGAATCGAACATCTAGACTCTAGCGGTCTAACCACAAAAGTTTTACGCACGCTATAAGCAATGTTTAGCAGTACAAATGGCACCGTTAAATAGTGTTTAAATGTGTTTAAATCTTTTGTGGTAAGGCGGTAGATGTTCGAAAATTTAAGTAATAAACTGAAATCAAACTTTTACTAAAAGTTAACTTCTGAGATTTTATTACTCTCTGAACTAATCACTAGCCAGCCACCAAAATTCAATATGTCTATTTTCGGACGGCGTTCGTTCACAGAAGTTCTAATTAGTTCTTTGTTTCCATTAATGTTGTAGTAGTCTACCCCAGATTTTTCTTTCCATAGAACTCGCAGTCGTAAACAAAAAAACTGTCGTTCTCAAAAACGCGTCTGGCGAAATTTACGCAGCATTTTGCTTCCCATGTTTCTCTGTTTTGGGCGAAGACAAATGTGTTGAAATATTCCATTATTCACATTGTGTGAATTAATTAATGAGGAACAATGGATGCTTAATTAGTAGAACATGGAATAAAAGGAGCCCTTCCGTCCGAGGATCCCTAGGTCAAGATAATTACTTATCGGGAGGGTGTATTGCGGTTGTGATTTATGCTTGTAGGTTGGATCCCCTATTTTTTTGAAGAGAGGTAACGATATAGTAATTACTAGCTTTTGCCCGCGACTTCGCCCGCGTTGATTTTATTTTTTGTGCTATTCCAAGGGGCCCTTTTATTTTTCTGGGATTAAAAGTAGTCTTTGTCTTTTTCCGTCTTCCAAACTATGTCCATGCTAAAAATCAAGTCAATGTGCATTTTGCAAGGAGCACCGTTGCTGCGTGAAAGAGAAACAAACTAATTAACCAACAAATACAATTTCTGATTTATAAGTATATAATATTAGTAAGGAAGTAAGGATAGGACAACGGTCTGTCCCATGATCCAACGGTTGTAATCCATCTTATAAGAAGACAAAAGTTTTTAGAAGAAAGTTGATCTCTGATATATTTATTGAAGAGCTTTCTTTTCGACATAGGATAGGATGGTTTAGGCACCATGCATAGGGATATGCAGTTAAGCTATATGATATTAAGTAAGCTTGTAAATCATAATGCTACTTTTTCCTTTCGCTACTATTTTATAACGTATGTAGGTAGGTATATGTATAATTATATTTATGCATTATAACGTATATATTATGTAAGTACCTAGTCAGGTCATAAGTATTGTCACACAGTAAAAACTTTTCTTTTAGAATGCTGGCCATAAAAAAGTTTATTGAATTCGAATTGTTCATGAAAATAAAAATGTATGCTTTTTACAATTTTACTCATTTTTAGGGTTCCGTACCTCAAAAGGAAAAAACGGAACCCTTATAGGATCACTTTGTTGTCCGTCTGTCCGTCTGTCCGTCTGTGTGAATGTCAAGACTCTTTATCTCGAAAATGCGTAAAGATATCGAGTTGAAATTTAAACTGTATACGTATATCGATAAACTCTTGCTGTTGTGGAAAAGACAAGCTTCTCAATTGTCGTTTAAAGAAGTTAGAGTCGTTTATGTCGTAAAAAACCGCATATTTCGACACTCACAAAAATCAAAACCTACAGGGTACTTCCCGTTGACATAGAACTATGAAATTTGGCGAGAAGCATTGTCTTAGAGTACACACATAGGAATAAATCTGAAAACTGTACATTTTTATTTACATCACAAAAAAATAGGGCCACAAAAATCACAAAATATGGGCTCAAAATTCAAAGTGAGTAAATCGTATCATGTAAGGTGTCATATAAAAGAACTTCATTAGCACATGCTAAAACAGGTTTTTAATTATTTTAACAATGTGTTTGTACGGAACCCTTGATGTGCGAGCCTGACTCACACTTGTCCGGTTTTTAAATATGGAGTGGACGCTTAAAGAAGACCGTGTTGCAGTTATTGTATTGCATCGTTGCGGTTACGCGCCAATTCAAATTTTTGACATACTGAAAAATTTGAATATAACCAAAAGATTCGTTTATCGTACCATCAAACGATACAATGAAGACTCTAGTGTAGATGACAGGTCAAGAAGTGGTCGCCCTCGGTCTGTCAGGACTCCAGCAATGATAAAAGCTGTGAAGGCGCGAATTCAAAGAAATCCCAAACTTAAGCAGAAACTGTTGGCCCTGTGAAAAGGGTGTTAAATGAAGACTTAGGGCTTCGGGCATATCGAAGAAAAACAGGACATCGTTTAAATGCTCATCTAATGGACCTGAGACTGAAGAGATGCCGTGCTTTGTTGAAGCGGTACGCGGGAAATTCTTTTTTCGGATGAAAAAATTTTTGCCGTAGAAGAGAGCTACAGCAAACAAAATGATGAGGTGTACGCACACAGTAGTGAAGAAGCGAGCAACCGTATTCCGCGTGTCCAACGAGGTCATTTTCCATCCTCGCTCATGGCAAGGGTGGGAGTTTCTTATTGGGGCTTAACAGAGGTACATTTTTGTGAGAAAGGTGTAAAAAAGAATGCAGTTGTGTATCAAAATACAGTCCTGACGAACCTTGTGGAACCTGTTTTTCATACCATGATCAATAACAGGCACTGGGTATTCCAACAAGATTCGGCGCCAGCTCATAGAGCGAAGAGCACACAAGGCTGGCGGCGCGTGAAATTGACTTCATCCGGCACGAAGACTGGCCCTCCTCCAGTCCAGATTTGAGTCTGTTAGATTACAAGATATGTCAAAACTTGGAGGAAAAGGCGTGCTCAAAGCCTCATCCCAATTTGGAGTCACTCAAGACATCCTTGATTAAGGCAGCCGCCGATATTGACATGGACCTCGTTCGTGCTGCGATAGACGACTGGCCGCGTAGATTGAAGGCCTGTATTCAAAATCACGGAGGTCATTTTGAATAAACTTTATTGTCATAAGAATCTATGTTTTGTTAAGTTCATTTTGGTATATCAATGGTTACATAATGAATAAACTTGTTTCAATTATTTTATATTAAACATGTGACAGAATTTATGACCTGACTGTGTATATTTAAAACTTAGATTGAATTAAGTGTTTAGTTTATTATTTATAGGTGTTTTCTGGTTAAGGCCACTATTTCTTGTTTTTATCAGTTCATATTCGTGCAAGGTTGCCTGGAAGAAATCGCCATGGGTGATAAGGCCGCCACTTTATAATCATATTTTTTGTCGTATATGTGTAAATAGAGTTTATTTTTCAAATTGTGGTTGTAAATAAAGAGTTTTGTCTGTCTATCTGTCTCGTATAGGTCGGGTGGCTAGCCCTGGTGTCAGAGTTTATAGGCCGCCTGAAGGCCTCAGACATGGCTATTATTGCTATTATTATTATTTTAGTAATATTTATTGTGAGGGTTGCGTCTAAACTTCTCCAGACTAGCTTCAGATCGTTAAACCTTAAGCTTGGCCAGAATATCTAAAGATCAAAGAAAGGTATAGGGCCTTTAGTAGTTCACTCTAGTTTTTTGTCGTTTTAATGCTATAAATCTCCGTCTTATAGATTTAAAGCTCGTATTTTTAAGCAACAGTACTTTAGCTCAGGAATCAGTCAATTTCTAATGCCTTACTACTATCCTCTGTCCCAAGTTATGGCTATCTTTAATAGTAAAGGAAAAAATGAGTGGCTATTCCTTCCCAAATCCCAATTTTATTTGTTTAGTGACCATAGCGCTCAACGTGGGTGATATATGTTCAAAATCTATGTCAACCTTTTCCGCCTCCTAGATTCAGGCCCAACTCCATCAAAGAGGAGCGGAGAGGAGATTCGCGGAGCTAGATAGAGCGTTGTAGTCCGTAAGCCACTGAACAGCTAGTTTCCTAGAATAGCGGTGCCGTCATGTAGCGGTCGCAATATTTCCGATGTAATAAGTAATAATAGTTCTCTTGCATTTTATAACGTAAATTAAAGCTCTCTCTGAAGCCGCGCCATAGACTACATACACCGCTATGTTCTAGTGACTACATACACCGCTGTTTACGGTCGCTATACAGGGTTATTTCTAACCAATTAGCATCCTTTTAGGGGCTTATTCTGTACATGAAAACTAACAACTTTTGTACTACGACTTTTGTCAAAACTCAAAAAAAAATCTGCTGTTCCATACATTTTGTCGCGGGTGATCGATATTTTTATATGGAACAACAATTTTTTTTGAGGTTTTACAAAAGTCGTAGAACAAAGGTTGTTAATTTTGATGCACAGAACAGAACAGAATCCGCTATGTCAGCATAAATAGTAACTAATAGTAATACTGAAGAAATATCTCATGACTGTGTTTTGTTTCTCAATTCTCTCTATGCATGGATTCTCTGACCTAGCTCCGCCTCCGCTTTACTTAGGTGGAGTCTGGGCTTAAGTTTTGATTGTATTGCTACGAAACCAATAACTCAACCTACCTTAGATACAAGGAAAAGGTTGGAAAAAAATAAACTTTAGCAGACTGTTATTCTGTGTGAGAATAAATTTTTTGACAGCCGCCCATTAAATTTGTAAGCTTTTGGCTTGCATATTAAAAATCTAAATACCTGCGTTACCTATCTACTTGGCATTTTTTATTGACGGTTTTTACCCTTTTTGTTCAGGGCCCACGAAAATTAGCAAAATTTCGTTAAAAAATTACATCGATCGAAAGCAACTAAAATTTGTATGCTGAAACATTTTTAGCACCTCATTTACAAATTTAGGTAGGTAGATAGGTATAGCGAAAGTGTTTTATTTACTGGTCAGAATTTCGGAAACCTTTTTAGGCTAAGTAAGTATGGAGTGAGCTTAAAACTATAAAATATTTCGATTTTAGCCGTTTACATGTATGATTCTGCTATGTCTATGAAATTACGAGCTTTACGTGACCCAAGTTATGTTTTTAAGAATATCACGTGAGATATATTTCTGCTATAACTTAAACTCTGTTTTTATTTAACATCATAATTGACGGTAAACATATTATCAAAACTATTAATAAACATACTTTGCAAGTTATCAAAGAATTATCTTTCTGATAAGCATTTCAAAAATCTGAAGCGAACGCTGTATTTGAACCTGCCCCTTCGGATCATTAGCCCGACGCTCTAACCAACTGAGCCAGACCGCCTCCTACGCAAGCGTCAAATTTTTGAAGTGCTTTTATTACCACCAACTTATAGTGTTGGTTTTCTTTGAGATAAAATCTAGTGTGGAAAGCACTCAAAATAAAATCATAACTTTGCAAGTTATGTTACATTATGCTGGCAGAGAACCAGGGGCTCTATTTTTCAACTTTAAATTCATGGGAACATATACGGAACGTAGAACAGATTGTATGGAGAATATATATGTTGTCTATGGAAGTTGGGAATACTCCATACAAGTTCCGTATACGACCAAACCGTGCGATTTTCAAAAATCAGGGCCCATACCCCCGAGAACGTGTCTAATTGTCTATTTAGTGACGTACCCCGTAACTTCTCAACGGATTAGGTAGTCTGAACTCATTCTAAATCATTAATGTTCACCATATTTACAACCGTTTATACCAATGTTCTTTTTAAACTTTCGCGATATGAACACGTTATTATTATGTACTACGGGACTAATCGCGCACTCAAATTACGAGATAAATTAATATCGCATCATCCCGACGTTTCGACCGAGTTGCATCGGTCGTGGTCACGGGTAGTCTACCCGTATGATGAGGTATTTATTTATCTAGTAATTTGAGTGCGCGATTAGTCCCGTAGTACAAAATAATAACCTTTTATACCTTAGTGGGTAGGATATAAGTAAAATTCGCGGAAAATTTAAAAGCTGCTTCCATTTTTTCTAAGCTTTAAGTAGAAAAAAGTATAGGTAACGTAAATATAGGCATCCCAAAATTCGATCTCTGGGTACATTTCTATGCGTGCAGGGGTATCTGGGTGTGAATATTGGGTGCTTCTTTACATTGCCATATTCGAAAGAACACGTTTTCTTTGATACTATTTTTCTATTATATTTCGAAGGACGTACGCATGTGTGAATTAGTATTTTTATGATTCACTGTTCTTTTTCATCTGGGTAAAATGTAATATTATACGTAAAATTTTATAAGCTAAATGATAGATTTGGTGTCGAGGCTTAGATTATTTGTAAATTAAAAAATTAAACTTTTTTGTAGTGATGTAGATACTCAACGCAAGCTACCTTCGCCTATAATTTTATTATTGTGTCACTTAGCCATTATTTATTGTGCTTTCGTATGTTGTATTGGTGTACACAATGTTGGTGAGGTTTAATTAATAAAAGGATTTTAAACCCCATCGTCATTTCAGACATAAGCCGATATCCACGGTGTGGCAACATCTCTGGCTAACCGGTACTCACATTATTTCGTGTAATAGGAGCTTCCGTAGAATCCACCTAACATAAACCTACCTTAAGTCACCCAACGAAACACTGCTATGTTAACTATTGTTTTACATAGAAACAACCTATACATAATAATTTAAACCTATCTATGTACTATCTAGTCGTACGTATGTCGTAGCCACTGATATATTTATTTTTATTTATTTATTTGCAAGATCACATACATTAAGTTACAATTAAATCTTAATATAACACTAATTAACTTAGGTACATGTCACCCTGTTTCATAGGGCATAGCAAAGTTTTAGCTAAATATTTATGCTAAACGGTGTAATAAAAACTTGGAAAGAAAACCTTTAATAGAGTCTAGCAAAAATAACACTAACAGTAATTTTGGTAACAGTTCACAATTTCTAATACCTACTGTAATCAAGTGCGTGTCCGCAAGAAATGTACTGTACCGGCCGTTTATTAAGGAAATCTACTGCTGAACACATTATAGGCTCATCCACGAAGAAAAATTAGTCCACATCCACCTTACTAACGGCGAATTTACACACGCCATCGAATTAGTTCTCCGCGCATTTACGCTGTGAGTGCATCATAAACAACTAATATTTTAAAAGCTATCCAGATAACCAATTTCAATTTTATGACAAACTACAGGCCATTTCGCACAAGAACCCATAAATTAACCGGCTAGATAAACGAGCGCACCTAATGCCTATGTCCATTAAAATTTACTCCAAAAATGCATTTACATTTTTCCTGCATTGATGACAGCTAACGTTCGTGTAAAGCTCCGATAAAAGAGCTCTCAAAGTGCATTTTTTGCCTTTGAAAATAGTCCAAAGTGCAATAGCTAGTTATCTACTGGCACTTGGGTACTTCGTTACCCGCTAAGGGGATTAGTGACGTGTCCACTGGTCGCTCTGCCCGCGTGACCATGTTAACATCTACTGCTACATATATGGCGGTGTCCAGTGGCCGGGAATGTGGTACACTTTGTTACGAAATGGTACGTACGGTTCAAGATTTTCAACGGATAGGAAATACAGGCTGCTGGTTTTTAAAGTATGCTGACTGACTTGTCTTGCGCTTGTTCACGGCAATTTGTTTCACTGAACAACAGACCGTTTTTTTCCATCAGATTCGCGGTGGAGTAAGTTTATAATGAACATGTGTTGACGCACCGAACATCCTTCCGTCGAAAATGTAGGCATTTGTTTATTGACGGTCTGTAGTACGGTAAAAAAAAACGGCCGTGAACAAGCGCTCTTAGGCTGTGACACGCCTTATACAGGGTTATTTCTAATCAATTAGCACCCTTTTAGGGGCTTATTCTGTAAATCAAAACTTTTGTCAAAACTCAAAAAAATTGGTGTTCGCGACCAAATGTATGGAACAGTTGATTTTTTATAAGTTTTGCCAAAGGTCGCAGAACAAAAGTTGTTTGTTTTGTTGTACAGAATAAGCCACTAAAAGGATGCTTATTGATTAGAGATAACCTTGTATAGCATTACTGTTGGTGTGGTGAGAAATTGATATATAAATATAATTAAAGTGCATAGTGCACCGACTTCCAATGGCATACACGTATCTATTTAAATAATACTATGGGAAGGTAATTATTATACTTATAATTTACTATGGGACCAACCCCCAAAGCAAGGAAAAAAAGTCTTTGTCAATACATTTTGTCAAGAGTCAAACTTTTTGTAGAGCAGCAGGATTTTTTCGCAATTATAAAGATGCTCCCATTGTAAAAGTTGTTCATAATGATAGGTACTGATTATGTCCTCGTAATTTTGAAAGCTCCTGCACTTTATAAAATAAGAGCCTGTATATGGCAGTGTCCAGTAGCCGAGCGAATGTGGTACATTTTGCTACGAAATGGTACCAACGTTTCAAGATTTTCAACGGATAGGAAGCTATTATATTGAATGGGGGAAATGATAACCTTTTTGTGTTGAATGGACTCTTCCACTTGGAACTCTTTGTGCAGAATGGGGATATGAAATTGTGTAGCGACTGTTTACCTAGATTTTATCTTACGTGACTATCTTACTTGGTTGGTTATATATTAGTTAATCGATTTATATAACAGACTTTGCTTATATACAACTTGATGAGGTTACGATGAGGTTATTTGTTAAGTAATAGTGTAATAAAACTGTGAATGATTTAATAATAAATAATATTACAACAAAATATAACTTTTTTGCACACCAAAAGTCATAGGTAACTAAAATACTTAATAAGTACATATTTACAACTACTACTAACAACTAAACTTAAATTAGATGTAAGAAGTGCGCCCCAACATTATAATTATTTAAAAATTAGTTTTTTTTTCATATTATCAATTGGCAGATTCATACTTTAATTTCGTTGAAATCATAAATCGTTTTCATTCGTCGTCAAATGCGAAACTATTTTCAGTAAAGACATCTCAGATTGAAAGTAACTAATTCTTTGAGGTCTAAGATAATAAAACAAAATAAATACACTTCATCTAGAAAAGGATCTACAACTTAGAATAAGGACTAAATAAAGTAATAGAAACCGTACTATAATAGGAAGAGATATACATCACTTTGTCCCATTTTATACATGAAAATTAAAAGGTGTTAGAAAAAGCTGCACAAATACCCGAACTTACGTAATATCGAAGGGTGTCACAAACTAACATTGAGTTATTTCGGCTGTCCAAATTCAAAAAGATAGAAAGAAAGTAGGAAGGTAAAATGATCAGAGATTTGAGAAGGTTCAGACGGTTCTGATGGAACTAGAGGGTTCGAATTTCCGATTATATCGCAAAAGACAAAGTACACCAAAAGTCAACCATTATGACATTCCAACTTGTGATTTTGACGTATAAAGACAGACAAAGCGTATTTTTTTGTTCCACTAACTCTCGCGTATGCTGTATAACCATATATTCATATCTGGTTATACAGATAAGACAGCTGTAACGTAGTTTTTATTTGAGTAAAATTTGTTCTGAGATCTACAATATTCGGCTACAACTACTTATCCCAGAAAATATTACATCTCTTGACATTAATCTGATATTTCTCATCGTACAAGGCTCAGTTGTAATCTCATAAAACCAGTAACAATTTTTCAAGTAGGTTCTACATCGCCCTCAAAGTTCTCAGCACCACTCCAAATGAAATTAATTTTGGCCTGCCCTTAGCATTATCGACCTGAGATATAATTTAATTTAGCAATTAATTAAGTGCTCGTAAGATCTTATTTCTAATTAAGCTAAGTTACTTCGTCAATTTTGTTTTTTTTTCACGGTATCTGTGAATTTAATACCTCCAGGTGGTGAAACTGTGAATTAGGTATTCGGCGATCTGTATTTCATCGAAAGCTTGGTCACATTTGATTTCTGATATAATTGTACCCATTATTATGATCAATGTTTCACAAACCCCGAAATTGCAAAAGTCTGCAGTTCGGAAAAAATATATGTAACATCTGTTTTTTTGCCCCGCTCCGTAGTAAAAGTTTAATTATTTATTTATTTACAGGCCAACAGCACAAAAAATTACATTAAACTTAATTATACAGCCAATATCAGGCCTATTCCTAAAATAAGATACATAAAGGAAAGAAAAAACAAGCCGGTTCAACCACTAAATACGTACTTAAAGTTTACAAATATGTATGTTGGTATATATAACAGCAATATAAATTTTATAAATAACACTAAACAACTTAAATCGGCTTTGAGAATTAATATTTAGATAAACAGAGTGCAAAAAAAAAAGAAGAATGCATATGAGAAAAAAAAATTAAACATAGATGAAAATATGTGTACCCACTGGATATAAAAATCAGTTAAAAATTAATTATAGTACTTAAACCTAATCTATCAGTATGTTGTACCCTTTTACAATACCTAGTTTAATTCTAACTTTATTTTATTTATATATTTAAACATTAGTTGGAAGGTAGGTATTATTACCAAGCTTTACTATGGGGCGGGGCAAAACAAAACTAGGATATCATTATTGATATCCTAGAATAGGTCCAGAGAAATACTCTGTATAGATAAACATATATTTTATAATGCCACACATGTCCCATCGATTTACTGTGGAAAACCTGGAAAGTATGCTCGTGTTTAATAAGGAAAAAGTCTTCAATTGTTAAGTTCAAGTTCATGGATGAAATTGATTCATTTTGTTAGTAGGTATATTTCGTTATTTTATTTATACAGCACGTTACTTATACGTACTGTTAATAATGTGGTTAGACTAGGTTTTTCTTAGCGATTACCAAAGTAAGCAACGTTTGGTGACCTCAAGTAGAATTTACAAATTAAGCGTTACATACCTAACATGATAAATTATAGACTGCGGTTATTTTTACTGTTCTGCTATATCAGATTGGATCAGGTGGCTTTATATAAATTCTGATACCAGGACTACAAATATAATTATAGCTTATTTTAACCGTTTAGCCATGTCAGAAGCCTTTAGGCGGCTTAAAAACTGACACCAGGACTAGCCACTATCTAAACGAACTTACGTATTTCACTTTTGTTAAGAACTTACTTGGTTTTCGGCCAAAAAGAGGCCCTTCCAATTGACTCCTGCTTTCCGTGGTGTGTCCGTTCCGGTAACTAACAGTCTGGAACTATTAGGTGTTACGCTATCATCTACTCTCAACTTTGGCTCTTATATAGAGTCAAAAGCCCAATTAGCTTCAAAAAAACTTGGTGTTCTCTCTAAGGTGTGACGGTATTTCACACCTGAGCAACTGCTTAGTCTTTATAAAGCGCAAGTCAGGTCTTGCATGGAATACTGCTCTCACCTTTGGGATGGCTCTGCCAAATACCAGTTGGAGGCTTTGGAGTCCATTGAAAGGCGAGCCAGGAGAATGATAGGCAACGAAACCTTGACTGAGTCGAAGCTGTAAAGTCTCGAGCATCGACGTAGGGTGGCGTGTCTGTCAGCCTACTATCGGATACACTTCGGTGAGTGCGCCCAGGAGTTGCACAATCTGGTTTCACCTGCCCCTTTCTTCTATCGTACGGCTAGACAGACGCGACCAAAGGGCCACCCTTTTATGGTGGACATCCCACGCGTTAGAACCAAGCGTTTCGAATTCTCATTCCTCATACGAACTGCCAGAATGTGGAACGCTTTGCCTGAGTCTGTATTTTCGTTAAAGTACAATGTAGGTGTCTTAAAATCTCGAGTAAATAGGTATCTTCTAGGTAAGCGTGCTACATCCTAGACCGCATATCTGCTTAACATCAGGCAGTGTGTAGTCAAACGCAAACCTGTTTGAAATAAAAAAAAAATGTCGCCATTTGCCATTTTACTAATTTTGTTACGTTGACAACACTGCTCTGTCATTGCTAATACAACTAAAAGTGTTTGATAGTTTGGTAGACACCAATTAGGTTTTCATCAGTAGACTCGCGTCTACCAAGTAGTCGGTATCTTGGCTGCTGATTAAAATCTTATTGTTAGTTCACCGTCACGCTGCGACGATTCTCTTTCTGCTCAAACTCTAGCTACCTGGCTTGTACTCGAGCTTAATTCAGAACATATTGCAACTAAGTTTTAGCAGTAGGAATACATATATTACTTACCTGCATACATGCTACGTAGGTTCTAAATAGGTAGTCTGTCTAGGATTTGCTTCAGTTCCGACATAACTGCGCTTCGCTGATGTCACAAGAAACTGTCACAGAAACAACTGTTTAGATACGAGCAGAGCTGTAACTGGGCCACTTACGGCCGTACCAGCATTGTTTACGGTAACAAACTCTCGGTAAGTGAGCTACGGCGAAAACAGATAGGCTGCGCCATTATAAACTTTGTAAACATAAACAATTCAGCTGAAATCTTCTTAAAATACGGAGCGTATCTCTAGACGACGTGTACCTATATTCTAGCTAGGATAACAGAGTACTTATTGTTACTCGTAAAATTGGTTAGCTTTAACTTAAAATATTTAGGTAGCCATAAATGTACGTAGTCATAAAAATGCAGTCAAATTAAGATTAGAAACATTCTTTTTGTAATAAACATTTCAAAAAAAGCAAGTTTAAAACAATTCTCACAGATGGCGCTTCCAACAATGTAGTAGTTGGTAAAAATTATAAAACACTTTCACTAATTCGACGTTTTCTCAGACAGCGTTTTAGCTTAATTTGGACAAAGCATCTGGGCCGGAATCCCAGAAAGATGCAGGTTCAAATCCTGCGAACGCGTCAATTTTTGAAATGTTTATCACAAAAATAAAGTTTCTATACACCTAGTGTGTGAAGCACGATAAAAATCATTTCAAATTAAGATTACTTTAATTTTTTTTGGAAGTCGATTGAAAATGTCAAGTGCACTATTAGTTTCAACGTAAAATCATAGCCATTCAGAGTAGTAAGTAATGTTGTAGCTTTACAAGTTAACAGTTTACAATGTATTTTAATTGCAGTGTAATGTTTGTCAATAATTGGCTATTTTTCTAGATAGTGAATATGTAAACCTTTCGTATTGACATGTATCTAAATGAAATATTTAGAATGATTGCAACGATCATACATGCGGTCGGAGTCTGTTAGAGGCTTAAAGTAACCAAGCAAACTTGGCGAAATTCGAGAACGTTCCCGGTTTCATAATCTTTATGCGTAAGTTTTCTTTTATCTCCTGACGACGTGATCTCGCATTTCAAGCAGGGATTTGAGTTTTGCGGCTTCTGGAAATAGGCCGTATGGGTCCATGCATGCGGCATGTGGCTTAAACATAAACTTTGATGCTGGTTAAGTTCTTATTAAGGGGAGACAAACGGATGTGGGCTATCTCTTACACGCATTAAGGATTTGTAATTATGAACTTTACTGTCAAATATAAGGTTTTTTTAATTTGTTTAGGTTTGTAAATATAGCATAGTAGTTGTAATATATAGTGTGAAAATAACTGCATAAATTCAAATTGAAGTCTATTTTTGACCGACGAAACAGATGAGGTACTCAATTCGACGCGTATATTTTTATTTTATTTTTTATGTGTAGGTAACATCGCATTATGTTTACGTAGTGCACCGATTTCGATAATTATTTTTTTATTGGAAAGAATATTCTTCAAGATTAGTCCCATTTTAATTTAATTGAAATCGGCCGGTCCAGTATTGATAAATCAACAATAATGTGAAAAATGCTACATCGATCCGTGCGAAATTTTCACGAATTCTGTACACTGTTGAAGTCGGTAATGCCATTTTTTGCAAAAAAAAAATCTCTAGACAAATGCTTATATAATATAAATGTTAGTTTTATTTATAAGGCTACATTTGGCCACAAAGTCGCCTGATGGCAAAACATGATGAAGCCGAGGATTAAGTATGTAAATCTAAAGTGTTTTCTCTGTGTCTGGGTGTTATTTAGTTACTATCTATACAAGTATGTATTTAAAAATAAGTATTGTAGTTTCAGTTGGGAACTCGGTTCTTGAAGTCGTTGACTCGTACGTCTACCTAGGACAAGTAGTCCAGTTAGGTAGGTCCGACTTCAAGAAAGAGGCCAATCGCCGAATCCAACTCGGTTGGGCAGCGTTTGGAAAATTGCGTAACGTCTTCTCGTTCGACATACCTCAGTGCCTCAAGTCGAAAGTTTTCGACCAGTGTGTGTTGCCAGTGATGACTTATGGCACAGAAACGTGGTCTCTCACTATGGGTCTTATTAGTAAGCTCCAAGTAGCCCAACGAGCCATGGAGAGGGCTATGCTCGGAGTTTCTCTGCGAGATCGAATCAGGAATGAGGAGATCCGTAGAAGAACCAAGGTTACCGACATAGCCCAGCGGATTGGCAAGTTGAAGTAGCAATGGGCAGGGCACATAGCGCGGAGAACTGATGACCGATGGGGTCGAAAATTTCTTGAGTGGAGACCACGTACCGGCAAGCGCAGTGTAGGTCGTCCACCCACGAGGTGGACGGATGACCTTATTAGGACCGCAGGATCGCGATGGATGCAAGCCGCTATCAACCGGTCTTATTGGAAATCATTAGGGGAGGCCTATGTCCAGCAGTGGACGTCCTATGGCTGAAATGATGATGAAGATTGTAGTATATCAGTCTCTGGTAGCCATATCACAAGCTTTGCTTAGTTTGGGGTCAGAGGCCGTGTGTAAGATGTCCCAAAATATTTATTTATTATTATTATTTATCTAATAGTAAAGCTCGTTTAGGCTGTGTGAAAGTGTAGGTCTCCCAAAGGCCTCCGATTTGTCTGAACTGTACAACTATACTTAAAAAATGTAATTCTAAAGTGAATGTAGTACCTACCTTGTAACACTGAAGTTTTTTTTTTGCTATTGGCTTTTTTTTACAAGTTTATATTCCAACATTCCAAAAAAACTGTATAAAGTTATAATCTATTCTTATTGATGAGACTAAATTATAACTTTGTACTTACAGATTTTTTGACAATTGACGATGATATCGTCGTATTTTTTGTTTTCTACTTAATTGTAAACATACATGAGTCATTAGAATTAGATCCATACGCTGTTCAAAAAATATTACTTTTCTATTTAGTAACTACGTAAGTTAACATAGGATCATTAAGAAAATGACAATAATCAAACGTAGACATAAATAATTTTATAGTGTATCAAAAATGAATGCTATTTTCATTTCCCGACAAAATATGAGTCGTCGCCCTGTAATTTCTGAACTATTCCACATAGAGCTGTAAGGTAATTACTGTTTGTTAGTGGGTTGTGGTGAAAACTCGCTATGTAGGCAAGTAATTTGAAGCACGAATGTTTGTGGCTTTTGTGAAATCGTAAAAAATATTTTTATCTGGAAAATACCTACATGAAATATCACATGTACTGTATCGGCCTCTTTTATAGTCCACTACTGATTACTACCACGGTGGTCCAGTGCAGGTTTGAAGATTCACATACACGTCGCTTCGTGATGTTTTCCTTCACCGAAAAGCCAGTGGTGTGAAAGTCCGTACATATAAGTTCCATAGAACTCATAGGTGCGAGACCTGGATTTGAGCCATTAAGTACCTAACCAAAAGGAGTCGACACGCCTAAGCACCGAAGTCTGCCAAGTTAGTGGAGGGTGAAGAAACGCACACAAACCAAAATATAAGCAAGCTTACACGCACACAAATGTAATTAACTAACACTAGCTGAAAATTAACGCAACACAAGCGCAACCAGACCGATATATTTAAATAAAGAACATGAACGCCGGTCGCGTACTTTTGGCAGAGGGGTACGATTTGCAGTGTCGACTCCTTTTGGTTAGGTACTTAATGATTTGAGCACATCACTATTAGGTAAATCACCACGGTTCTATTTGACTTTTATTTAACTTACAATCTATTGAACTTATCCAAATAGGGCAAAAAGTAACGAACATTAAATAACTAGACATTAGTTTTTCAGTTTGCAAATAGAATTGTTCTGAGTCTACCTCAGAGTATCGTTTTCATAGTACAAAAGATTATATTAATACATGAACTTTTAGATCAATAATTACTACGTCTTTTCGAGTTTATGCGGTCACATAATAGCCTGTTAATACAGTCCCGTAATTCGACAATTATACTTCATCGGTTTTCCATAACCGAGACAAAAATATTTTTATCATTAAACGAATTTCCGTTGAAAATTTTTGGACCTATTAAGCGCGGAGAGCTTTTAAAACTTGCAACGTTTTAATACAACGGTTGTCAACGACAGACTCGGAAAAAATATTTTGATAACCGTTTCAGAGTTTCCACAATTGAATGGTTATCGAAAACTTCGTGGTCACCGTCCATTAAGTTGGAACGACAGTTCTTGAAACCAATAATAAAATACCGCAGCGAAATAGCTATAACTCCGATAAATTATATTAACGACAGTTAAAATAGTTAAATGGATGCTATATAGTTTGATTTGTGCTTTCTTGTCAAGGGCTGCCATTGTTTCAAATATCGGAAAACGAGGCACGTCCAAGTGCGGCGTGAGTCGAATGCTAATACAGCCGCTTTCAATATTTTTGTTTTATACCGGAATTCTGAATTGGTAAGTAATACGTTACCTAGTTTTGTATTGATTTGGATCAGTGTGGCCTCAGATAGACGCGTTTAAATACTGGAAAAATATACCGACTCAAATCTTACTAATACCTACCTACCTTGCATAAATGCCAACGTTATGTTAAGTGAATACTTAGGAACGAGTAGGTATAGGTAGGTATGTATATCATTTTAGCGCTTTGATGAAGAGAAAATTAAATGGTTGATAGATAGATAGATAAACTCTATATATACCAAGAAATAAACAACAAGAAGAAACAAAGATACATAAACAGTGTAGCAATGGGCGGCCTTATCGCTGATAGCGATCTCTGCTAGGCCAAGTTGAATGAATGGTTTTTTGATTTTTGTCGTTTAAAATTAATCGTGGCAACAAAATGTGATTCACTTACACCGGTCAACAAAAAAAAAAAAAATTTTTTTGCGCTTGGGTTTTACCTAATATATTTTGATTAAATAAGCAAATCTATATAAAAAATTGCGATTACAGAATGAAAATATTTGCTTTTTAAGAAGTTATAGCATTTTTTATTTTCACGCCTGATTAATGTATCACAGTATTAAAATGCTATTAACTGCAATTAAATATATTGAATACAAGTGGGAAGTTATTGGGGACTTCAAGATGGTGTGTTTTTTGACCGGAATGCAAGGTGGGTATACTAAATACTCCTGTTATCTTTGCCTGTGGGATAGTAGAAATGATGCCGCTCATTACCGTCAAAAACATTGGCCTGTACGTACTGTGTATGAAGTGGGAAAATGCAATATTAAATGGGAGGCAATTGTCGATCTTAAAACTATATTAATGCCGCCATTGCATATTAAATTGGGTCTGATTAAATAATTTGTAAAGGCTCTTAATCATGAGTCCGAAGCTTTCAAATATTTGAAGAGTTTTTTTTCCAAAGCTTTCAGAGGCGAAAATTTAAGCTGGAATCTTTGTAGGCCCTCAAATAAAAAAAAACATGGATTGTGATATTTTCCCGGACTTACTTAGCAATGAGGAGAATGCCTGGAACAGTTTTAAGGCAGTAGCTCATGGTTTTCTTGGAAACCATAGAGCTGAAAATTATGACGATCTGATCACTGACATGATTACAAATTTTTCCATCATCGGATGTAGAATGTCTTTAAAGATGCACATGTTACATTCTCATTTGGATAAATTTAAAAATAATATGGGAGCTTATTCGGAAGAGCAAGGGGAACGCTTCCATCAAGATATAATGGAATTTGAGAGACGTTAGTAAGTAGTACCAAGGCCAGTATACCGAAAGCATGATGGGGGACTATATTTGGGGGTTAATAAGAGAAACTTCTACTGAACATGAAAGGAAAACAAAAACTATTCATTTTTAAACGTTTGGACTTTATTTTAAAATTTCTTTTGTAAGAATGAACCATAAATGGATGTTTGGTATCTTTTAATAAATTATCTCTATGTCTATTTCTTATGTATTTTCATTTATTTGATTTTTCCGTTTTTCACACATAAAACAAATTCAGAACTATTTTTTGTTATTTTTCTTATTTCTAGGTATAAAAGGAATAAAAATTAGGTATGTATAACCCGTGCGCAAAAATGTTGTAGACCGGTGTTATACTCGTATATAGTCTGCGGCAGGCGCAAGCAAATTTCTATCATTTTGAGACGAAATATAAAACAAAAAAAATTACAATGGTTTTGATAAAGTACTTTTACATCCCCTTACAAAATGTGAACTTTTTGTAAGGTAACGGTAAAAAAATATTTTTTTTCATATTTTTTTCATATTTATTTATTGCCACTAAGGTTACATTTGAGGTCTTAATTAAGATATTATGTGCTTACAACTTAGTCGCCTTCGATCACCAATAGAGTCTATTGGTGATCGAAGTTAGTCGCCCTTGTCGGCAGGTACAGGTACAGTACAGTAGGGCGCTCTCTAAATATATTTACCAAATAATTACATTTTATTGTTATGATCTAAGTTTAAGAATAGTTACATAGATGTTTAGTAGCAAGCAATTATAGAACTATTAAGAGATCGTCATACAAATAATCAAATAATATAAATACCTACTTGGCAATAAGCTTATTTATTACTTTTGTAGGTGGTGACTTCAAAGTATTCATCTAACGAATAAAAGCAATGTAATACTAAAAATTGTTTTAATTTAGAATTAAATGATGTATTTTTTTGTTCATTTCGTATGGTGATTGGTAGTTTATTGTATATTTTTACTGCCATATAATATGGGCTTTCATTTAACATTTTTATTCTAGATTATGGCAAACATAAGTTATCTTTATATCTAGTGTTTAAATTATGGGTTTCTTTTGTTTTAAGAAATGTGTTGTTGTTTTTAAATACGTATGTGCACAATTCCTGGATATAAAGGGAGGGTAAGGGCAGTATGTTGTATTTTTACGGTAAAAAGTATTGTACTTATTGAGTTGAGTTTTCCATGTAAAAGTATAACTTTTAAAATAAATGATTCGTTACTTAGATACATGCATAATATCTCTTAAATGATTTATAACAAAATGTTCGAGCAATATTGTAAGTAGGTAGGTATTGTTCCCAATTTCTAGACACAGAAAAACATTTTACTTCCGCGAACTGAAGAGAGAGTTCAGCGATTTCCTTTGTGAACTTTCACGATCTCTCAGTTATTGATTCGACAGAACTTTTAAGTAGTATTAAACAATTTGTGTTTACCTTTCCTATTATTTCAGGAAGGTACTAAATTAGATGAGTAAACCTTCAGTCGTCCAAATTCAATTTAGGTACATTGAATTTGTGAATTACTAGACTAGAAACTGTAGATTTACTGAGACGTTGAAATAATTTAATATTAAGGTTTTTTTAACTGACCGACTGTTGATTGGGGATGTGAGCTAACAATATTAATATAGGTTAAAATTTATTTTAGTTAAAATGCTAAGAATGCTTAAATGCAAATATTTTGTGGAGTAACGAGGTGGAAATATCACCTAAAAACTGAGAAAGCTATAGTTGGGTGCTAGGTAGTAAACGCCCCGTGCTTATTACGGTATAGAAGTATACTACCATTAATAAAATCCACGTTGATGACCAGTAAAGACGCTCAAACACAACAAAGGGAAAATCAGAATTATCATTTTGGTACCTACTCATGCTACTTTGGTACACACTCATAGTTCATGTTTTTTTATTTAAAACATGATAATGTACTCATGTCATGTACTTAGGCTGTATGATTAGTACTCGTGTTTGCCGATTGATGGCACCACTGCCGCAAAATTTATATGTCATCATGTAGCCTCATCTTTACAACGATAACTGTCAAATTTTTCGACAGATACTGAAAGTCATCAAGTCGTAACTAAATTGCCTTAAGTCCTTTTTCACCACGACAACGCACTTGCTTACACGTCCGCAATCGCTACACCAAAACTGGCCGAATCACGATACAATTTCTACCCCACCCACCTTTTTCTCCAGATTTGGCTCCGTACGATTGATTTCTTTTTGATTCCAAACTAAATAAAATGGCTTAGTGGAAGGCGATTCTCGTCAAACGAAGAAGTCATCGCCGAAACAGAGTCCTATTTTCCGGAGTTCCTGAAATCTTATTTTTTTATGGCTTGAAGAAGTTAGAATATCGCTGGATTCAATATAGTCTCAACTATTGCCAAGTGCATTCAGGTGGAAAGAGACTATATTGAAAAATAATAGCAAAATAATAATAATAAATCACAGGGGCGACTTTGTGGCGAGTTGTCGGTGAGTGGCGACACCGCGAACCCTGATTCCCTGGGGCTAAATGAGACCCCTGACTCCTCCGGCCGGTTTGGAGTGGAAACCGCAAGAGCTAAGAACCTAAGCTCCAGGGTAGAAGTGTTAAAGGGCATAACGCCGCAAGTAGCGTCTAGTGAAAGCGCAGCACACCTCTCGACACTCTAAGCCGTCCAATGTTGCCCCTCCGGCGCCAACTTACGGTAGTATGGGGGGCCCATTTAGTGGACGGCAAGTCACCACCCTCTACAAAATTTTGAAATGGGGCATATTTAGGGGGGCCGTACCTCATTCCGTAATCATAGACAAAAGTGTCTATGCCGTAATCTAATTTTACAAAACATTTAAAATTTCACCAAAATAGCCCAGTTACGATATTTCAAGTCATTTTATTTGCCATAGTTTCTCATCTTCTCATCATCTTTTTATACCTACTGTTGTTCTTATATTTCATAATTCTAAAAGGGGCCTCTCAATGTTGGCTTTGGAACCTAAGCCAACATTGAGAGGCCTTGATGCCTAATAAAGGACCAGGCTAAGCCTGTGAATTCAATTGAATAAAGAGGAATAATAATAATAATAAAGGTTTTAAAAATATTTTGTGTGTAAAAGGGCCTTTCAATGTTGGCTTTGGCTCTATTGATGTGCCCTTCAAAATCACGGGCCTAGTCCATGATATTAAAAAAGAATAATAATACATTTTCTTGGCTAACACGGGTATTTATCGTACAGCCCACGCAGGCCGGCTCTAATCGACGCAGTTTCATACAAAATGTATAGCGGATTTTTGCTTTGCTATGCGACCCGATGCGGCCCGCCTAGTGGACGCTTAGATGTAAGGTAGAGAAGGTAGATGTCATGTCCTACAGGGAGATGAAAACACTAGTGAATAAAAAGTAAGTAAAACATTACATACCTAATAATTGTTACAAAATATGAACCTAACAGATATTTTACAAATTATTCATAACATGTAAATATCATGATAAGATCATAAATTAATTAACGATGCAAGTCACATTGTAACCAAACAAAAATACCTAATTGTATTAGATTTTAGTATTAATGTCGAAAATTACAGAATCTTGATATTCAACATTAAAATGGTTGAACGCCTCTTCAGTAAACCATATCTGAGCCTTGTGTTTTAAAGATTCCCTTAAATAAACATTTCACATTGGATCCGTTGCTGCTTTCTGAAAGAAAACAAAAACAGACCAAGAAACACAATTCGCATTCGCATTCATAATATTAGTAAGGATTGACCTATTTTAGTACAGGTACAGTAATTTGGTACACCATAAAATTTAAATGGACTTCGAGTAAAAGATTGGGTGGGAATTAAATTAGGCTGTGAGGACTTTCGGGGTTCAGCAAATCTCTTTGTGGGCCAAAATTGCCGGTCATGCCCTTTCTCCGACTCGGCAGAATGGCGATGCGGAATAATTTTGCCATCGATGTATTAAAAGTTTCTATTTATACTGAACCTACTGTGGTTTTTGTGGTTTTACCTGTCATTTTCTCAGAGTCTACCCAATGCATTAACTTAAAACTTAACGTGAACATTGTATATTTACATGAAATAAGTGATACACATAACCACTAAGATTACACAACAAAGGTGTATACCTATACAGGGTTATTTCTAATCAATTAGCATCCTTCTAGGGGCTTATTCTGTGCATCAAAACTAACAACTTTTGTTCTACGACTTCCGTCAAAACTCAAAAAAATTTGGTTGTTCTATAGAAAAAATTTAGTTTATCCGCGACAAAATGTATGGAACAGCTGATTTCTTTTTTGAGTTTTATCGAAAGTCGTAGAAAAAATAAGCCAGAATAAGCCCTTAGAAGGATGCTAATTGATTAGAAATAACCCTGTATATCTCTGCTCTAAATAAATCTACTGATGAATTGAAATCACGAAGGATTGGGTCATACCTGCCACGCTAGCCCAGTGCGGGATAGTGGACTCACATACGCCATCGAATTGTAAATTCAGATTGCCACACGATGCTTAACTTCACAAAAAAACTAGTGTTTTAGTCCAACGAATTTATTAGTGAAGGGCCGGGATTTGAACACACGACCTCACAACTATAATGTTACTACCTCTAGGTCAACATGGCCTACTTAGGTACATATGGGTACATACATATATCGCAAAACTTTGACACAGGCTAGCCACTCGGACTAAACGAACTAATTTACCGCAATTAAGATGATTTAAGCTAGGTACATAAATCCTGTCTACTCTTAGAATTTGCTACGGCGAGAGGAATTTTCCTAACTGTACCGTATATAGTTTAATAATTAACGTTTTAATAACATAAAAGTAAACACTGATTAAGGTAAAATATTTACTGAACTGAATGTCTTGCTCATTCACTCACACACACAATCATCAACGAAAAACATTTCGTAGAGACAAGTGTAGAGAAATATGTTGGCACATTGAAGTGAAACTTCTTATGCGACTTCCAACAAGGTTGCGTTAAACGTTTAACCATGGAGGGAGTATGAAAGCACTGTTGCGTCAATCGACCTGGCATTTTTTCTACATTCCATATTGATGGTTGCGTCGAAATTTCACTTCTTCCTCGCGGAGGGACTCCATGTACTATTTTTTATTTTATTTAGTTTTCTCTCTACCTTAAAAATGAATGAAACAAAATTACAAAATAAAGTTTTAGAATAAAATTTGTAATAAATAAATATTTTGGGACATCTTACACACGGGCTCTGACCCCAAACTAAGCAAAGCTTGTGATATGGCTGCCAGGGACTGATATAAGTACTACATTTACTTATTTTTAAATACATACTTAAGTATATAGATAGTAACTAAATAACACCCAGGTACAGAGCTAATACTTATGTTCATCACATAAATATTTGCACTGGGTGGGGATCGAATCCACGCCTCTTTGATCCAGAAGACAGACAGACAGACAAAACTCTTTATTTACAACCACAATATGAAAAATAAACACTAATTACACATATACGACAAAAAATATGATTATAAAGTGGCAGCCTTATCACCTATGGCGATTTCTTCCAGGCAACCTTGAAGTTACGGTCACTAACCACTGAGCTACCGAGGCAGTCAAATACTACACTTCGTAAGCGTCTACACCACTAATAGCGCACGTCCAAGTAAAAAATGATTTAAATCACTTACGAAATGCAATATTTTTTATTAAATACAATACATTTTATTTACCAGTTTCAGTGGATATAAATTATAATTTTCCTTCAGAGAGAACGGACAAAAAATACTGTCTGTTATTACGTGAAACGGGCAGGCATTTTGGATGATTTATTAATTTTTAGCGGTTACCTTTTCTTACTTTTGTTTGCCGGGTAATGAGAATCTGTGAAATGGTAATTTTATTCTATAAACAATGTTTTACCGAGTCACTGCTTTGAAATATTTTTATGGTCTGAAATTAAGTACTTAATTACTAACTTTTTTGTTTTAAAGTAGACAATTAACAATTGTATTTGGGGTTCTGAAGTAAAATGAAGGATTTCGTATATGTATTTAAGTGCGTCTGATTGTTCTTTTCTTCACCTGTCTAGTAAACTAGACTTCTTCATTTATTAATTCAATAACTTAGATGAAGTGCACGAGATATTTGATACAATTCAAACCTAAAGTTAAAGTTTTTAGATTAACGTTACGCTTTTTGGAGTAGGTTAATGTGACACAAAACGTGCAATGGAATAAAATTTAGTAATTAAAATTGTAGATGATTTTTTTTATTATTCATCGTTCCATAATTGAAATTTCTGCTAAAACTTTTTGTATAATTTTTAGACATTTATTCTCCTTTTTCTTCAGGAGATTTCCAGCGATTAATTCGCTGATTGTTCCAGATAAACAGTTAATTATTTTAGTGGTTATCGAATATACATTATTGTTCACACCGGTAATACATAAACCAAAGTGGCTTATCGTGATAAATGACATTTGGTTGGTGAAAGATAAGTAACATAACTGACATAGGTACATGACGTTCTCTCTATTAAGCTGGAAACATACTATCGGACGCGGCTTTCGGACGCGACTGACAGCCGCGACCGATAGGTATCTAGACTATGAAAGTACATTGAGCCGTGCACACTATCGGACATAAGTCGCGGACGTCACCTTCGGATGACCTTGCGCGTTCGGACGTCCGAGAGCGATCTGGCACACCGGATGTTTTAAGACTGTGCACATTGCTAAGTCGCGGCTGTCAGTCGCGTCCGTTAGCCGCGTCCGATAGTTTGATTCCGATTTTACGGTAAACTTAATTATGTAATGGTCTAAGAGCTGGTAAAGATTGACCATTCCTGTTGATGATCACCTGATAACCAGATGAGACATTTTTTTAAATCTAATTTTATCTATTTATAAACAATATAAAACGCCTAGCTTGCCTGATTGATCGTTTTTGATAATATGCCTTAGTATGCCATATTCTATAAATTAAAAGCTATCAGTTGGAATAAAAAAAATGATTCGTCGCCACTAGTACAACTAACAGTTTCATGATGGAACTACTGTTAATAGTTTTCAACACTAGTTCCATTCAGAATGAATCTCGAAATAATGGACTAGTGTTAATTTTTGAGTTTACACTAGTACCATTCACAGTTCCATGATGGAACTCCTGATAATGATTTTGTACTCCAGTACTATCCTTATAGTTTCTGATAACAATGGAAGTAATGTGTTCCACTGTGTAAAATACTAAAACCTATATAGGTAAAAAGCATCGTTTTTAAAATAAAACTATTGAAAATATATGAATAATGTTAACCAAAAAATAACAACCAATACTCATATAGTGCGATAATAATTAACAGATAGCATTGGTGTTAAAAATCATTATCAGTACCTAGTTCCATCATGGAACTAAATTGTACTAGTGGAAACTCAATATTAACACTAGTTCCATTATTTCTAGTTCCATTTTAAATGAAACTAGTGTTGTAAAATATTGTCAGTAGTTCCATCATGCAACAACAACTGATTATGGTACTAGTGGCGACGAACCAAAAAAATCCGGTTAACAAAAGAGTGAAGGTAAAATTAATTTAATTAAAAATAGCCATGGTCACTTTTTGAGATGTAAATTATCATAGGCATTTTTGTAATTAGATAAAAAAATTGTCTAAGTCTCCCCTCCTCTATGGAACACTTAGCGGGTAGCAGTAAGTACCTATTTTTAACACGCTTATTAGTTTCACCTGTATGTTTGTTTGTTTGTAACCAACCCCTTTGAGCTCGATGTTGACCTACTTTGAGCGATCAGATTTTCTTCAAACTTTGCATACCTATCAAAGACCGATGACAAAGCATTTTCAAAAAAAATATATGACTCCTAAGCGTATTTTTTAATTTTTTTATAACTATTTTTATTAAGTTTTATTTGCGATGTTGGTAAGAGCTTCATTCGTCGACGATGTTTGGATGATTTATTAGCTTAGGATCCAAAAACATCTAGTTACTGAGTTTTGTGGACGCAAGCGAAGTACAACAAACAGGGAGTTAATAGTTCGATAAACAATTTGTTTGGGTTCATCACGACGGCAGTTGAGGATGTTATGTGCTCTGAATTTACTAATGCTTTCAATTAACCTTTTTTTCATTCACTCATTATTTTCAGTAATTTATCATATTGCTACCGAGCGATCAAGCAGCGCCCGAAAGAAAAAAAAACAAAAATCGAGCTATCTAAATATAAATAATTTAATCTGCTGTTGATGACAAAATGTACAAAATTTTGTCGATTCTGCAGCGCGAGTACCGTTCTTATACGATCGTTAATTTGACATTTAAATCGCAAAAAATCGCTAAAAATAGGTATTTTCTATGATTTTTTAGCGGATTTTAGCTATTTAAATGTCAAATTAATAATCGTATAAGAACGGTTCTCGCGCTGCTGACTTGCAATTTTGTATTAAACCGCTGATAAACAAAATGTGTGAAACAGACAATATTTTTTCTTGAATTTTGCGTTGGTTCCAAAATAGTAGTTGATCATAATGATGATGTGAATCACTCCTGAATTAGGTAACCTGTATTAAAACGTGAACGCTTTAAATGACGATGATGATGAAACACATGCCTAATGTGAGACTGGAATTATTTAGGAATAACTGCGTTTACATGGCACCTCTCATTTATAACTCTTTACCGAATGGAATTGTGGACTTGCCTTATTATACATTTTATAGAGAGTTGAAAAAGTGGTTAGCGAGCAATAGGTTTATTCATTAAAAGAGTTTTTGGACAACGCATCTTGCCGCCTACAAATTTATCATGAGAAATATTAAAAATTGATTATTTTTGTAGTTTTCAAATTTGGCGTTATATTATTCATTGTAAAATTAAATAAATGTGTATATTTGCATACCTTGTATTAGGTTGTTATTGGTAGATGATGTTATATTTGAGACCTTTACCCATTAACTTGCAAATAAAGAATTGAATTAAAGCACTTCTAAAAGTTTCACTATGGAAACTAGTGTGGTTTTCACACATTTTAACTAAGTAAAGCACAGGTGTTACTCACTCTTTATTTTAGTAGTAACAGCTACTATAGTTTCAATCGCATTTGGTGATCTTTCTCAAGGTTGGAATACTATGAGTCGGAGCCCGCGTGCTTAAATCCGGTTTATAATAGCTGAGCTTGGACTAGTTCAAAATCTATTGAAAAAATTGGCACAAGTCGCATTTATTATATTTTAAAAACTTCCAGAATATAGTGATATTTTTAAAGCAAAACTATTTAGGTAATTATATTTGTCAAAGGTCGTCGCGACCCTTGTTCACAGCGGTTAAGGAACGGACTATAGCACGCGGGCTCGTCTCGCATAGCACTGCACTCAGTGCTATGTGAGACGAGTCCGCGTGCTAGCTCTCTATGCTATTGAAACTATAGTAGCAGTTTTCTACTAAAGTAAAGCGTGAGTAACACCTGTGCTTTACTTAATTAAAACTTCTAAAAGTTAGTCCTACGCGCTACGTCCCAAATATAAATTCAATGTAGCCATTCCACAAGCAAACAATGAAATGTTTCACAGGAGTACGTACATGATGGCTATAAACACTTTTAATGATTTACCTCATCATATTAAATCATTGTATGGCAGTAAGTTCAAAAAATGTTTGAAAAAATGGCTTGTCGAGAAAAATTTTTATAGCATGAAGGAATTTTATGGATGTTCTCATGGGTCTGGCCCATATCTATATAATAAAAAAATAAATCTAGAAAATGTGATCTCATTTTAGTATTGTAACGTACATATAGATTGTTTCAAATGTCTTTCTAGTTCTATATATTATTTTCTTATATAGCGTTTATAGAGTGTTATTGAGTAATTGTTTATTGAGTGTAAATATTTAATATGAAGTAATACTTAGCTGATAATTTTCTCTAGGCTAGGCTATATGAAGCCAAAAATTGCATGCCCGCTAGGACATACTGTTTATACTAAGAAAATTGTGCCTACCATCACACTACATAGCTTGAGCAATAAATTTTACTTTTACTTTTAGTAAGTGAATTGATTTTGTATGAAAACCGGTGGACCTTAAAATGAAAGCGTAATCTTTAATGTAAAACTTCAATAGAACCCTTTTGAAGACCCTTGTTACAAACTTTTCTGAAATAAAGAAGATAATTTATAATCGCTTAGTTTCATGGACGATTTAATTCTAAGCAATTTTGCAAGAAACTACTTACTAACTTTATCAGATTTCTAGCCTTTTATCTACTAGGTATTTAAAATCTTTAATGAAACCATTACGCTTTGTTAATTTTGACGAAATTTATGAGGCTGTTAAAGTGTTTTATAACGTTAAAACTAGATCTAGCTCTGGATTACGAATTTCTCATCTAAGTAACTACCTCTGTTAAAATCACAGAAAATGGATCTTATATACTACATACTATATCTATTGTGTACAATGCTATTAAAATTACAGCGACTACATTGTTGTTCTTACTCTATTACTAAGAATAAAATTCAATTCAGTACACATTGTAATGAACGTAAAAATGAAATATGTATAGTTCTTCAATTTCTATTTATTTATACATTGTTGGAAATAAATTGTAGCATGTGGTACATATGGGAACCCTAATAGTAAAAGACTTGGTGGTATTCTTATGGTATCCTTAGTTAGTCCTTAGTAGTAGTAGCGTGCTTTAGACGGGTACTGTACCAAAATTTCACGAGGTCTCATGTAATTGTACGGCCTACTTTTTGGTCATTCTTTTTGATGTATGCCCCACATCTTGGACTGATAGGTATTGGACGATCAATATCAGTCCAAGACTGATCCACACTTAGGTGTGTCTGAATTAAAACTGTAATTTCTAGCCAAAATAGCCCATGTGTGGCCCGCCTTAATACGTCAGATGGTAAGCTATGTCCTTGCTTGCTTTGTTTAAGTCCTGATATGAGTACGGACAAGTTTAATAATTATTTTACGCAAAAAATGACAAAACCGCCTTCCATCGTGTGCAAAATTAAATATTTCTCTCGAATTATTTACATTATTGTTGATTTTTCCAAAACAACACTAAAATTTAAATGCGACTGCGAATATACCTTTTCCAACTAAAAAAGATTTTTCGGTTCGGTTCACAATTGGCGAAATTAGCGATAAACATACACCAAAACAATACATACAGATGAACATAGAAACTCCTTCTTTTTGGAAGTCGGTTAAAAAGCACATTTTATATTTGGCCAAGTATGTCATTGGGGATTCACACCACCGTATCATTCCCCAGCGAAGGGCTCTACTACAATGCCTCATATTTCAATTTTTCAAAGTTTCAGGTAATTGAGCATAGCTTAAAATACCTACATAAATACTTGTTATTGTTTACCTAATCTCCAAATACCTAATCTATCATAAAAATAAATTTGGACATCCAATTATAACAATAAATAACCTGAAATTTATCAGCTGGCATTACGCAATTTCAGTCAAGATTTTCATCTACCTTAATGAATTCCGCGAATCTGCCAATTGATTTTAATCTGAATTGATGCTTCTGAACTGAAGGAATAGGGTTTTAGCCGTAATAAATCAAACCGTTTAAGACTCGGGGAGATAATACGATATTCGGTCTATTGTTATGCATCCCGCAAAGTTTTGTGAGGTATTTGGATGTTTCTCCTACCTGAGCGTATTAGGCTTCAGTCACATCGCAAGTGGCACGCTATACCTACATGTAAGTGGCAAGCAGTGTTTTATCAAAAAAATCCCTCAGTTGCGCTTGTATGGTAAGTCCCGGATAGATGCCGCACTGGGATAGACGCCGCGTTTTCAAAAACTCCAATAAGCGTAATTAATTATCACTTCTAATGCAAATCATAACTTGTTCTTACCCTGTCTGTTCTGTGTTGTTTTAGTTTTTTTTATAAATCATAAAGTAAAGTAAAACTATTACATTAAACAAAACACATTACATTATAACAAAAAAGTTAAGTAAAGGCGTTGAGAACAAGGATATAGAGCTATGCTATTGCTTGACATGAGTATTAACAACGAAGTTTAGGTAGAATGTGTTTTTTCGTTGGAGCGTCTATCCCCAACCTTGATACTCGTACATAGTAGAATGTTCCTTTCACAATTAATCTAAGTACTTTAGGTGTATCTTAAATCATTAATAGATTATATTTACGCATAACTAACTTTTATTATAAATGTATTTCTCAATGTGGCATGTATCCTCCGGTCTTATATAAGAGGCGGGGCGACTATCCGGCGTGGGGCATGTATCCGTGACATTTTAGAGGTCTACAAATTTCGATTTAGTTCCTGTTATTCATGGCTTTGACTGCTGACCTTGTGTATTTAACTGTAGTCTAAAGACCGAACTTTACAAACACATAATCAGTTTTTAAATTTTGTGATTAATTATGAAACTGTGAGACTATTAAATTTCAAAAAGTGCGGTATCTATCCGTGACCTACCATCTATTACCCTACCACTTAACAGTAGATTTTGAGATTTTGCACAGTCTGAAATTGCCGTAGGTACCTATGTTACGACAATTTCAGTATACATCTGTAGTATTTTCCAGATACACAACTCAAATTGCCGTATATCAGTAATAACACTGGCGGCAAGAGTTCAAGTCTTCCATTATATATTTGAATCGATTGCCCGCTAGGATGTATGCGTGAATGGTCGCGCGCGAGCATTGAAAATGTATGTTAGTGCGAACATTTTTTTTTAAATAGTGCCTGATTAAAAACTATCAGAGAATCAATCCATAAATTCTTGGATGCATAGAATTCTAAGGTAAAAACTGACAAAACTCGTGCCGCAGTAAATCAATACATCTCTTTTAGGATATTTCGATTGTCAAGTTTTTTTCTAGATAGGCTCACGTTTGACCATATTCAACCTGATCTTAGGATAAGATGCGGTTTTAGGGTGTAGTACGCATACGTTTTACCTCCAATTACTCAAATTGATGATTACTCACCTAAGCCATTCTAAGCGATCAACTCACTTCTTACCGCTTCGCGTACCACTTGCGATGTGACCCAAGCCTTACCTATCTCTTAGGTACAATTCATGGTAGCGAATAAAACGGAGGGAAATAATAACCATCATAATCATTCCTGTCACGAATAAGGTATTTGACCTTTTTATAGCACTGGGCTAACTCTTCGGAAATGGAATGATTCACTCCATTGATAATAAACGACCTTTTAACTTTAATGGACCGCACTTAAATAATAGTATTTTAATCTATTTAATTATTAAATGCGTAGTTGGATATTATGGACCAATGTAATACATTTACATTAATATCTTATAGTATCTAGGAAAATATCAATATTTGATCGGTATGTTCAACCAAGTTAGGTAAATATAGCCGTATTAGTTAGTGGAATAACCTATATTATGATGGACATCAGAACTTATTTAACCAATTTAATATTATCAAGTTAAAACCATAAAAAAGTTTTTGATTTCTATCGCCACCAGGCTGTTCTAGCAAGTCGTAGTCTTTAACATTTATTTCCATCGGTACACGGGGGATATTAGGACACGTCGATTAAAGCAGTAGAAAACACTCACGTAAATATAAATAATAAATCTAATAAGCGGTTGTAACGGAGCCTTGTCAAAAACTTAAAATATGTAAGTACTCATACCTAAAATCTATTAGTTTAAAAAAACTAAAACACGCGCTTAGGAGTCAATATTTTTTTTAAATGCATTGCAATCTACCTTTAATGGGTGTGCAAAGTTTTAAAAAAATCTGATTGCTCAAAGTAGGTCAAAATTGAGCTCAAAGGGGTTGGTTACAAGCAAGCGAACATACTCGTACAGGTGAAACTATTAAAAGCGTGTTAAAAATGAATCCCTTGGTCACGGCATAACACGTGAACGGATGAACCAATTTCGCTAATTCTTTTTTTGTTGTATTTGTTATTGTCAGGAGAACGTTTGTATGAATGAAAAAAATGCGTGGAGACCGAATTAATAAGATGAAGGTGATATAAAGTTCACCGGGTCAGCTAGTCTAATTAAGCTTTCGGTACTAATTCAATTCATTGCGTTCTGAGCTAAACCATTTTTCACTTCCTCTCCTGTCTCACTTCCTATACTACTTAACTATTACTTTATTAACACACTAACGCACGTACTATTTATATTAGCATTAGTAGTTCCATTGTGCAGTTGCAGCTGGAAACAAATGGTCCTAACTGCTTCAAGCAGTCCGTGTATGACCAGGGTAACTGCTTCAAAAGGCTATTTTTAGCCCAAGCACATTATGCATGCGTGTAAATATTACGTGGCGCTAGCTTGATATATAGTCTGAAAACATTAGCATAATAGTTTGAAAAGTTGTCACAAATAGAGCAGTCGGGCGACCCTCGTCACGGCGCCGCATAATCCGGCGACAACATTAGCGTGTAGACAACACGAGTAATTAATCTCGAATATTACGAGACGGGCCTCGCTGAAGACCGCATGTAGATTGTAGACCCGAGCCTAGACTCCATCAAAGCGGAGAGGAAAGAAGATCGAGCTGGGGATCGATCGAAAATCGAATTTTATATTTGAAATGATAGCTCGCTAGGACGCAGGTATGTGAAAATAGTAAGAAGACTTAGTATGAGTAGGGGCTATATTGTTGAACCGATAACCCGTTAAGTCTGATGCGTAAATTTTCACGAACCTGAATAATATTTTTTTGAATAAAATAGCATGTCCGACTTCAACCGTGTACAGAATTTGCGAATATTTCGCACGGATCAATGTAACATTTTTCACATTATTATTGGTTTATCGAAAATGGCTCAACCGATTTTGGAACCATTTTCGGAGTATACCCTTTCCAACAAAAAAATAATTATCAAAATCGGACCACTACGTAAAAATTTACGCGTGGTTATACATTTAAAAAAAAACGCGTCTAATTTCAGTCGAACCCTTCTGTCGGTCGGTCGGATCTTCCCTTTTGTCGGTCAAAAAGTGCATCGGCGAGCATTTAAATAATATGCTAGCGCAAACGGGATTGCGTAGCATGCAAAAGTAACTTTGAATTGTAAGTATGTAGCGATTTTACGATATTTATCAAGAGGATCAAATTACGATTCAGGCAAAGCTGCCATTTTAGACACACGTCATAGCGTTCCAGAAGTAGCGAAGAACCAAACAGATACTCCGCTCAGCTTGAGGATCAGCTCATGATTGTTTTATTTTCCGGTTGTTAAACTACTACTTAAACATAAAAAAACATGGTAAGTCGATGTATTTAAAGCAGCGGATGCAAAAATTACAGCTCTACAACGCTCCGCCTGTCTCCTCTCCACTTCGTTTAGGTGAAGTTTGAGCGTAGGGACGTGTAGGTAGACCTGACTAATAAAATAAATGTACACTTACTTATGTAGTCATATTTTAGTAAAATTTCGCTTAGGCGTTCTCATTTATTTCGCATTGACAAATTTAATTAAAATTAGCGACTAGAACGTGGAAGATGTTTTAGTTGTTAGCTTTCGATTTATTATTTCAAAGAAAATAATATTGTAATATTTAATAATAACTAGATTCATCATCATACATAATTCCGAAAAGTTTGTTGGTTTAGCGACGGAGCAACGGACTGACTTGATTTTTGACATGGATATAGTTCAAGGGCCGGAAAGTGACATAGGCTACTTATTATCCAGAAAAAATATAAGAAATAATAAACATTTTTTTCTGCTATAAGAATAAAAAATATTCAGAACTAGCTTTTGCCCGCGACTCCACCCGCGTGGTATTTTGACTTTTGTGGTATCAAAAGGTAAAATACCACGCGGGCGGAGCCGCAAACGCTAGTAATAGTATAGTATAATACGCTATTTTTGAGCTATATTGTACCGTTAGATTATTTATTGGACATAGGCCACTCCAAAAGAACTGGTTCTATGGAATTTTGGATTGCTCTACCTGCGGTTGCAATCAGATCGTTTACTTACCTTCAGTATGGACGCTACGCTAGCCAGGGCATGGTCAAATTGTCTAAAGTGAAGTTTTTGGTGTTATGATTTTTTTTGATTAAGTACACTTACCTTACGTTTTAAGCATCATCAGTTTATACTTCTTGCATGGAGGTCGTCGCTACACAAGTCAGAGTAAAAGTTCAGAGAAATTCCAAGACACGTTACCAAACCCTAATGAGGTATAACGTATAACTATAACGTTCGTATAACTTTTAAAACATGTTATTTAAGATCTACATATAATACCACACATATGTTGCAATAAAGATTGACTGATTGATTGGTGGATTAAATCTATTTTGGTTAAAATTTAATTGAATTCATAGTAACGGTTTATTATTTATATTCAGTGTTAATCCGGATTTCCATAAATTTGTAATTCAATTCGTTGATAAATGAGTCGCAATATTTTTCATGCGCAAAAGTATCAATTGAGATTTAGGGGTAAATATACTGCACTATATAATTAATTGAGCCATGGTGGTTAAGAGGTAGTGACACCCGCCTTACAATCGTGAGGTCGTGGGTTCGAATCCCCGGTCCCGTACCAATGAATTCTTTGGAATTTATGTACGGAATTTCACACCACTGGTTTTTCGGTGAAGGGAAAACATCGTGAGGCAACTTGCATACGTCCGTAGAAAAAATTCGATGGCGTATGTGAATCCACCAACCCGCACTGAGCCAGCGTGGTGGATATGGCCCAATCACCCTTCGTGGGTAGGCCTACGTCCTGCAGAGGACTATTAAAAAGGCTAGTACAGTACAGTACAGTACATACAATTAATGATCTAGATATGTCCTTTGTAAATGTAATAAAAAAGACTAAGAAGGAAAAAAGGAATTGTTTGAAGTACCTACCTGCTAAAACACATACCGATTTACTGATTAAAGTGCTGTAAGTTCCATAAAAGCTCGATTTTCTCAGAAACCGCGTGCAGTATCACCAAGCCGAAGGGTTGAATCAGAAAGCCATCGTTTTGAACATACCTATGAGTATAGACATCGTATTTGCCAGATATTTCAATGTTTAATATATCAGAATAATGCAGCAATCTATAATAGTAAATAAATACTATTATATTATTATTTCGATTAGAACATTTAAATCTTATGAGAATAACTATTTATGTTAAAGTATCTGTATGACGTTTCTTTATTAAAAATATTTCAGTACTCATCACTATCACTGCAGCAAACGATTATTTTCTACTACTTACAGTTTGTGTAGCTACTTATGCTTACAGTTATTTAATTTTTATGTCAATTAATATATACTGCAAAATACCTAAGTAACTCATGTAACCTAAATAAGACTCTTGTTAGGTCTACAAGACTTGCCCGGCGCGCATTCTAACCCAACCTAACTTTTAATTTTACTGTTTTAACTAACCACTACCCAAAAACTTTGCATTTAAACATTTTAATTGGCCTACGTGAAAATGGAACGTGCTCTGATTGGATCGTTACACACAATCCATCGGTTCGGGTTCAAAAGGTCTGACGGACGGCCGTTCCGAAAGGCTCTTGTTAGTTATTCCGGAAAAATCGTGCCGGCATCTTGGTCTGCCGATGCAGTACGCCGGGTGAAAGCAATAAAGCCGTTGGAATCGAATCGAGCGGTTCCGAATAGAGAGGCAGGTTGGACGATCCCGATCATGGATGTAAGAAAGAACGGATTCGCTTTAAGGTTGAAAAAAAAAATGGCTGCCGTCATACAAAAAATCCAAGGAAATGTAAAGAGAGAAAGATAATGGCAACAAGCGGGGTTTGGGCCCGTTTAATTTAGTATGCAACATAGGTTACTCAGATGTAGTTGTAGTTGTCTGTACCAAGCGAGTCTGCGTGCTAGTACTCAATCTTTATTAATGCCTGTATTTATGGCAGTACTAGTACTTTATAAATATTCCAGGTTCTAGTTGTGCTTGTGTTTGTGACTTGTAATGACCAACTTTAACATCTATAGCGATAAAATAGGCAATTCATACATACTTATTCACATTCGTCGAAGTTTAACAATATTTATGGAACAGATGTTTTTTTTCGTGGTTCAGGATAGCTAAAGGGCCATAGAAACGAAGACTATGAGATGTGTATGGAGACAAAGTGGTCACAACGTCGTACACACTACACAGCTACATCAAGTCGATAACAGTTAGACCTTGAAGGGTCTATGGATGATCTAATTGCCTTTTATGCAGTAGTAGTTTAAGTATGTAGTAGTAGCTTAAGTATGTTGTTATAGCTTAAGTCATTGTATTGTAGTTATTTTAAAAAAAGTAACGGGCTTCCGTTCTTTATAGTACATCCATGATCCCGACACGCGATTGCGTGACTACAAAAGAGCGCTCTACAATTACACCACCAAAGCGGCAAACGACCCTCGCTCATTCCGCACGCGAATGATACTAATAAAAGATCTGAAACACCGAAGACGTATAAAAATCGAACGGCCAATGTCCGGCCCAACTATGCATTGTTTTCCCTGAAAAGATTCGATTTTTTTTATCAGGCAATTTCATTTTTCATTTCCCCACGATTTCACTGTCAAACATTAACATTTAACACGCTCGATGTTTTTTTACGGCGGCAGTTGTACGCCAGGAAGTGTCCCAGCTCTGAGGACTTATAGGATGTAAGTAAATAAAAATATCATTGAAATTGGGATTTATATTGCACAAAATTTAAACACTAACCGTCTTACCACAAAAGTTTTACGCATGTTTTAGACAATTAACAGTACAAATTGTACGGTTAAACAGTGTTTAAATCTTTTGTGGTGAGACGGGTATTTGATGGTTTTAAGTTTTTAAATAACTGCGGCATTTTGTTGACTGATTCTTAATTATTTATTGCCCATAAAATTAATCGGGACTGTGAATGATATCATACTACACTTTTCTTATGAAAGTGTTTGCACTATAATAAGCGTTTCGAGTAGTACACGATCATTTTATCATGATTTAAAAATTCGGACAGAGGTTTGTAAGAAAACTTCTCGAAAATTGTTGCTTTCTGTTACAAGACAACTTAAGAAAATAAATACAATTATTATGTTTCTATTAAGCAAGTACATTAATTTAAAGACATAATTTCGAAACAAAACAGAACAGGAGATTAAGATTTGGGGAGGAATTGAAACGCATTAAATCGTCCCTCTCCCATTATTCTGTTGAACAAAGTGAAACAGAACAATTAATTCTGAATTTATTTCCTTAAAAATATATATTCCAGCGTTTCTGCAATTATAGCGTCGGTGCTCTCCTATAAACCGCGGGAAGTGGAGTATAAAGGTGGATTCGTAATTAAGGGTGGCTTATAATCGGTGCTACCTTTTAATTAGGTGCCGATAAATGAAGTGAATCTGAACTCGGCAGAGCTGTACTACAGTTACTGTATTCGTATGTCGGGCCAATTAATAGTTAATGCATTACTAGGTATCGATGGTCATTATTATGATTAAGGTATTGATTGATGACTGCCTCGGTGGCTCAGTGGTTAGTGACCCTAAATTCTGGATCAAAGAGGCGTGGGTTCGATCCCCACTCAGGGCAAATATTTATGTGATGAACGTAAATGTTTTCTCTGTTTCTGGGTGTTATTTAGTTACTATCTATATAAGTATGTATGTATTTAAAAATAAGTATATCAGTCTCTGGCAGCCATATCACAAGCTTTGCTTAGCTTAGGGTCAGAGGCCGTGTGTAAGATGTCCCAAAACATTTATTTATTTATTTAACTAGCTGCAACATCAAAATTACTAAAGATACTCCAGAAATAATAACAATTATCTATGCAACTTAAATCACGTTAGATATAACTGCTTACATTCCTAAATTCAACTGGTTGTAAACTTATTATAAAAGGTTCCGAGAGAGAAGATCACGGAGAGTTGTCGTGGTGTACTTTTAAGATAATGTACTTACTTTATTACCTTATTTTTTAATTAAGAGGACTCGATCTGTGTTTTCGCGTTTTCTGCAGAACATCAAGGAAATTCATGGTTCATTTTTGATAAAACTTACGTTCCGAGAGAAAACTCTTTTAACCCCTTAAATTGTAACAAAATGTTACGTTTTTGGCGTCAATCGCTTAAGTAAAAAATATCACACTCTCGTACGTGTTATTTTCTTTTTTAGAAAAGTGTTTAGTTTATGTACCTATACTTTTCAGCCAAAGGTTGGCGTAAAAATATGATTTTTTAGAGGCTTTTAACTTTGAGGTCATTTAAAAACCTATAAACACTAAAACTTACAAGCCTAGCAATTGAAGTGCTGATTACATGAAAAGAAATCATTCAAATCGGATATTTAGAGGTTGACAGCTTATTGTTTTTGTATGGTCAAGTTGGCGGCTCGCAATGGTCTTAAGAATGTTCATTTATTATAGCTACCTATACGCCTGCGAGTTTTCTATTCATAGCGCGAAAGCACGACGCCGCCACTGGATTTTTTTCTCACTTTTTAGAGTTCCGTACCCAAAAGATAAAAACGGGATCCTATTACTAAGATTTCGTCGTCCGTGTGTCCGTCCGTCCTTTTTTTCATCCAATTTTATCTCATGAACCTTGATACCTAGACAGTTGAAATATTTGCAGATGATCTATTTCAGTTGTAGCTATAACAACAAAAACAAAAAAAATATTTAAAAAAGGATCCTCTTTTTTTCCATTTCCGTTCTTTTTTGCCTTTTTTTTGCTCGATATTAATAACGTTTGAAATGGGGCTAAGGCCATACGCCATTTTATACTGTACACGCGAGACGCGACTCGCGTACTCTGGGCTGATTTTGTTCTCCTTATTAAAGATAGAGATTTCCATATCACGTATGGTCTAGCTCGTGGACCGCAATACTCGGTAAACATAACGTATCGGCCTTGAGACTTGAGTTTCCTCAATCATTGTTCAGTTTGAAAGAACACAAAATATCCGAAATATTGTAACAAATATTCGAGTGTACAAGGAAAAGCTACAAGAATGAGCGTGTCCTCACCAAATAACGCAAATGTCACGGTAAATATCGGAAATCCGTTATGAAGGGCCGAGGTAAAAGCTTCAAGCACCTATCAGTAAAGATAATGATTATGTTGTCGTTTTCGTAGCGCTTTCTCTTACCACGAAAATATATTCGGGTATTTTTTGAGTTCTACCTGTAAGGTAAAATAAATAAATAATAATAAATATTATGGGACATCTTACGCACGGCCTCTGACCCCAAACTAAGCAAAGCTTGTGAAATGGCTGCCAGAGACTGATATACTACATATAGTCATTTTTAAATACATACTTATATAGATAGTAACTAAATAACACCCAGACACAGAGCAAACACTTATGTTCATTACATAAATATTTGCCCTGGGTGGGGATCGAACCCACGCCTCTTTGACCCAAAAGTTAGGGTCACTAACCACTGAGCCACCGTTGCAGTCATAGTTCAATCGAGGTACATAGGTATTGCATAATTATAATACTAATTAACTAGGTAAGTAAGTTGGTATAGGTCGGGTGGCTAGCCCTGGTGTCAGAGTTTTTAAGCCGTCTGAAGGCCTCTGAACTAACATGGCTAAACAGTTAAAACAATTGCAGTTATTAAATTGTTTTCTGTCATTAGTACCATTGATTAGTTCCATTGATGGTACTACTCAGTATCCGTACCGTACCAGCCTTTTTAATAGTCCACTGCAGGACGTAGGCCTACCCACGAAGGGTGATTAGCCATATCCACCACGCTGGCCCTTGCGGGTTGGTTGATTCACATACGCCATCGAATTTCTTCTACGGACGTACTCGTATGCAGGTTGTCTTACGATGTTTCCCTTCACCGAAAAACCAATGGTGTGAAATTCCAAAGAAACACATTAGTATGGGATCGATATTTGAAACCACGACCTCACGATTGCGGGTCGGGTGTTACTACCACTAGACTACCACGACTTTTCGTATACGACGACCACCGACCACGACCACGACTCAGTATAAGCATCAGATAACGTTGCAACTTTTGTAAGGTTTTATTACACCTTATTCAGTATTTTAGACACTTTATCAAAACATAATAGACTAGCTCCCGCAAACTCAGGGAATCCTACTGCGGGAGCTAGGGCTACATACATGAATATGTTATATGATTTCATATTTTAATTTAATTTCATTTTGTTTAGCGATAAAAATCTATCCTGCATGAATTTTGTTAATTAAGTTAAATTTAAGATCACTTTGTTATTTGTTCATAATTTGGCAATGAAATAAATGATTTATTTATTATTATTATTATAATAATTTACTCGTAATGTTGGATAAAGCGACTTATGAGCGACAGCCGGTGGATCACAAAAAAAAACAAAATTTACCACGAAAAGAATTACTTTATTATTATTACTTTACAACAAAGTATTAAGAAGTAGTTCGTAAGACGAAAGGCGAAGACAAAGGCGCGCGGAGTCCGTCGAAGCGTTTTATACACGTGGAAAGATTGCGAAACCGATGGTGGAGAGATGATTCAGTGTAGAGGTGTCTCAGGACATAACAAGCGTGTATAAGCGTAGGTAAGTGTAGAGACAAGAAATTGTTTATTTTTTTTTTATTTTTTATTAATGACAATACTACACTACTACTACATAGAAAGCAATTGGATCATCCACAGACCCTTGAAGGTCTAAAGATAATCCAAGTGCTCAAGCCCACTGCCAGTTGGCAGCGTGCCCAGCATGCTGGCAGCATTGCCACGCTGAATGGCAATGCTTATACGTTGAGCCAAATAAACACCAGCATTTTGGTCACGCGTCGCGTCCACCAGACGCTCAGAAATACTTTTGAAAACGAGATGAGCTCCCGGCCCCCACGGACCCAAAGTCTCAACTCCAAATGGCTCAAATATGTAACCACTACCGAGGTTAGCATAGAAATTGTTATATTTAGTAGTTTGAACATTTACTCAAAGATGTTTTGAGATTTGTGTAAATCTCAAAATATCTTAGGTACTTACCTACTTATTTTTTTCGAATATTCAGTACCACAAATAGATTCAAAGTCTTTTTCTCTTTTTCTTTGTCGTTTCAGGACAAAAAAACATAAATGTATACTCTGAATTCATGACTTGTATATATAATTAAATGAAGTTTTTAAAAACCCTTTCATTGCAATTTAATTAAATATTAGTTTCACAGTAATCATTAGGCTGAGCACTATTAACCTGGCTAAGTTGAAATTTGATAAATTTATTGCGGCTGGTACACTTTGTTACTGCCCTAGTGAAATATTCATGTAACAAATAATACTGGCTTAATTAACACTAACAATGCTGAAATTTGATAATTATCTCACTTTCGCCATGAGTTTAAACTGTCATATATAACAGACACATTGAGCTTAACACGGGTAAACCCGTGCACCCGTGTAATAGTTCAAAGCACATATGTATGAACATTGTAGGTAAGGCCACGTACCTGGGGCTCTATAATTTAATCATTAGGCTTAACGGCTTAACGTATGCGTAAATGGTCAAGTCAAGTGACCGAATAAAAACAGGGTGTGGGCATTGCAGTCGATGCTTGTATAGTATGCAATTCCATTTGTTCCCAACGAGTAACACCCTCAACTGTCACACTGTTACTCGATGTGAAATTTTAAAGAAAAAAATCCCATCCTGTTACACTGTTACTTGGTGGGAACTTTTTTATTAGTATTTTCATTTGTTCCCAACGAGTGATACCCTCAACTCACTGTTACTCGATGGGAAATTTTAAAGAAAAATATCCCATCCAGTTACACTGTTACTCGATGGGAACTTTTTTATTAGTATTTTCGTTTGTTCCAAACGAGTAATACCCTCAACTGTCACACTGTTACTCGATGGGAACTTTTTTTATTAGTATTTTCCTAACCAGTCACACTGCTACAGGAATTAATGAAAATAATAATTAAATCAGTTTTTTTTTATTTTTAAATGACTCTAGTAACATTGGACGAAACAAAAAAATAACTAAGTAAATTTAATCATATTTCTGTCGAAATTAATTTTGAATATTACACAGTTTTAGGGGTACAAAATCTTTTCGCGAGATTTAAGTACAATAAATAACAGATAGCTTCAATCTCTGCGCACGTTAGAAATTATTCTAACGTTTCAAAGAATAGGCACCTGACACGATTCTGGGATATCTATTGTTATTTGATGGTGAACCGGATGGTAGAAGTAGTAGTACGGGATATAAATTAACAAAGGTAGGTAAATAAATCTTAACGTAGATTTTGAGACGTAAATCCTTTGTTTTTGGTTGATTGATTGTTCAAAGCTGGATTTTAACCGTTAATTAAAAGGTAAGAAGGCTTTTCGTGGATCTTAATTTTAAATTTACCAAATTGTACATTGATTTTAAATAAATTAATTTAATCAGACGTATTTCATTAAACGAATCCAATAACTGAACACAAACAGTTTAAAAATCATTAAACTACAAATAAGGACTTAATATTAAATCTTTGAAATATAAGTTGTCGTTTCAATAATTATTTTTTGCAAAATATAGCATGACCGCTTTCACCCGTGTACAGAATTCGCGAATGTTTCGCACGGATCGATGTAGCATTTTTCACATTATTGTTGAAAAACGGCTCAGCCGATTTCGATAAAATTTATATGGGACTAAATTCAAAGTATGTTCTTATCAATAATTTTTTTTTTATGAAATCGGACAACTATGAAAATAGTTATGCGTGGTTATACATTAAAATATATACTCGTCGAATTGAGTACCTACCTCCTCCGGTTCGTCGGTAAAAAGACATTGTAATAATACTAAAGCTGAGTTGTGTTACAGAACAAAATAATTTATAAGACACAGCGTTAATTTAGTTTAGCGGTATCCAAAACTTTTGAGTTAGGATCAATCCACTACCTACTTAATTATCGTAGGTGAAGCCAAACCACGCCATTGAAACATGTTAATATAATTATCTAATTGTATGTTATTTTTTGGTTCCAGATAAATCGGACTGCTTGCAGATCACATGGCGTGAGAATTTGAGGTGAGAGAGACCAAAATATGACTTATTATTTTCATAAATTAATCATCGGAATAATTTGTTTGAGAATACTGTGACGGTCACAGAATGTGATCTATCATCTTCTCTACTACTATTGCATGACGTGAAGAAGATGACACGAGTATCTTTAGATAGTTCTAAAGATATCATCTTCTTTACGTCATGCAATATCTTTATATCTTTTATAAGTCATGCAATTATAATAAATGTATTGATGTTAATTTGATATTAGATGTTAAAACCAAAAAATAATATTAGTTATGTATTATTAGAATTTCGTATTCTTCCTTAGTATCGTAAGTACAACAAAATAAGAAAATTGCATATATCTAAGTACTTACAATAGCATTATTATGCTGTAATGTTTAATAGTGTGTATCCATTATACAGTATAGAATAGAATAGAGCGTTATTATGGCTACTATAGCTGGCTTAAAATACGAGTTTAATTTAAAGTATAGTAATAAAAATGTAAAGCCCCAATTATTGCAAAAGCTCCAAACCCCAGGCAAATACTTAAAACCTGTTTCTCAAAAATCTGCAAACACGAATCAGCCAGAACACGATCTCCATTTCACACATCTGTGTCGAAAGTTGGCATAGTGCTCATGATCTAACCTGCGATAAGAGCCAGCACCTCGCAGAGATGTGACCATAAAATCAGTAACTAAGCACAACGCCCGTAAACTCTACGATTGTTCCGTGCACTCCGCAGACTCAAATACAATAAAGTGACGAATAGAGGAAACCTGACGACACAGCGTGCATCCCACCTTTGGCAATTAAAGTGGCATCTACAGCTCTGAATGGCAAACGTGAAGTGCCACTTAAAACTAGCACACTGCACTCGTCATTTAAGCCATCCGGTTTTGTAGTTTTGCTCACTATTACAATTTTTTTTTCGGTTCGAAATACGACACATTTTTAGGAATACCTACTGAAGATATATGTAAGTAGAAAAAATAAAATCGAATCGTAGGAACCGTTTTATGAATAACTAGTTATGCCCGCGGCTTCGCCCGCGTGGAATTTTGACATTTGTGCTATCCCTTGTACCAGCCTTTTTAATAGTCCACTGCAGGACGTAGGCCTACCCACGAAGGGTGTTTGGGCCATATCCACCACGCTGGCCCAGTGCGGGTTGGTGGATTCACATACGCCATCGAATTTCTTCTACGGACGTATGCAGGTTGCCTCACGATGTGTTCCTTCACGGAAAAGCCCGTGGTGTGAAATTCCGTACATAAATTCCAAAGAACTCATTGGTACGGGACCGGCGATTTGAACCCACGACCTCACGATTGTAAGGCGGGTGTCACTACCTCTAGACCACCACGGTGCCATTCCCTAGGAACCTTTTATTTTTTAGGGATAAAAAGTAGCCTATGATGTCATTATCCGATCTTAGAACTATATCGATGCGAAAAATTAAGTCAATATGTTGCTCCGTTGGCGCGTGAAAGAGGAACATAAATAAGCCAATAAACCAACAAACACCTTAAAAATAACGCCATCAAATATTAGTAAGGATGGCGTGATTTTTAGGGCTTTGTAGGTACCTAAATGATGAACTGGATACATGCCGCTTCCAACACTTCCTATTGGTATTCTATAGACGGTGCACAGCGTAGGACGCCTTACGGCTGAAATGATGATTATAAAATAAAATATTTAAAAGCTGATAAATATAAAATCAGCTTGATACAATTCTGGCGTTCATATAATATTTTTCAAGATTGCTTTTTGATACGAAACTATTGAGATAAATTGCTTGTCATGTCTTTTATAAAGCTTCACACATTTTGTCTGGGATAGATGATAGAAAACTCATTATTTAGATCATAGAGCAAACGAAACAACCAATATATTCATATACACACCATTTTGATAAATCTAAGCTAACAAGGGGAAGGGAGGCCTGTGCCCAGCAGTGGGACAATACAGGCTCAAAATGATAATAATACAGATAATAATAAGCTAACAACAACTAACACCTTAGGCCTAGTACTTACACATATTCATTTCGCTATTCAAGTTTTGCTTCGGCTCAAAAATCGAAAATTCTGAGAGTAGCTCCTTAGTCAAATATAGCATTTATAAATATAGACCAAAATAGTATTTGCTTTGGACTGATTTGATTGTCACTGTGAAAAGTAGGCAAAGCTTTAGTATAAGCGGAATCAAATAATTTGGCATCTGTGATGTTAGCTATAAGCTGCGGAAAACCCAATCCTGATGCTCACTTAGCAGCTGTTCTAGGATTGGGTTATCCGTAATTTGTAGCTAACGTTACAGCCTCCAACTTGTGTGGTTCGGCTTATAACGTCACAATAACTATACTTATAGTATACCAACTGTCCACAGGCTTGCCACTTTATCAACGGATTTCTAAAAAGGGGAAGTTCTCAATTCGCCTCTATTTTTTGTCCCGATGTTAAAAGTATCGATAATCTTTTTTATCATTTATGAGGGGCATTGTGACATGGAGCCAAAAATAATTTATAAGTTTAAGTTTAGTAGTTTTAAAGCAATTTCCGTAAATCCTACTTCCTACTAATATTATAAACGCGAAAGTTTGTATTTTGATTTATGTATGAATGTTTGTTTCTCTTTCACGTAAAAACTACTAAACGAATTGAGATGAAACTTTGCAATAGTCATGATTATACATCAGAATAACACATAGGTTAAAATTTATAAAGATTTTGCATGAAACGAAGTTACCCGGGTCAGCTAGTTTACAATAAAATTGAAGTCATTGTGGAAATTAAACAATAAAATGGTATCTTTCACTTTCTATTACTGGCCTGAAGTCGATTGTACAAGTATAAAGCCCATTGTTACTTATTTGTCATAAAACAATTATTACGTTAAAAATTGTCCCGAAACTCCAAAAAGCAAAGTCTGATCTGAAATTGAACACTGAGGCCGTGAAACTCCTAGTTTTCCCTCCCAAGGCATTTATGAAAGTAAACAACGCGGCCGGCCCAAAACTGAAAACAAACAATTTTATGCTAAAGGCTAAAATACCAAATAACGTTTATTGTCGGTGGTAATTTTTCGTAGAAAATCCAATATCCTGTTACGTTTTGTTGGGCTGACGCGAAAACGAAAGTAATCGTTAACAGTGTTGAATCATTTTGTAAGGATAACAAGTTATTATTTACGAAAATTGAGGTAAAACAGCTAAGAACATTGCTCACATCTTTCAACGTAGGTATAAAAATGAGTAATGAAAAAATTTAGTTTGACAGCGTAAAACTCGTTTTTTGGGACAATTTTCATAGAAATATTTTTTGATTCGATATTGAATTCGTAGAATAAAATGAAATCCCACTTTTCTAGGATCCACAACGTGCATAAAATAGTTGAAAATTACAATTTCTTAAGATTAGTGCGCGAATCAAACATTCTGGCGGCTGTAAAATAGCTATACTCGTACCTAAGCTGCGCGAGACCCAATCCTCCCGCAGATATTAAGGTGGATTCACTGAGTCGCGCGCAAATTCAAATATTTTTGGGTTTTTAGGATTTACAGATAAATTAATCGCGCATTAAAATTACGAGATAAATATATACCTCATCATCCCGACGTTTCCACCGAGTTGCATCGATCGTGGTCACGGGTAGACTGGCCAAAATGAAATGGATTTATTTGTCTCGTAATTTTAGTGCGCGATTAGTCCCGTAGTACATAATAATAATATGTTCAAATCGCGAAAGATTACTTTCGCGATTCGAACACATTATTAGGTATTATAAGAAATCAACATATGTCTTTATTCTACGTCTCATTGCTTTGTAACTGCGGTTTCAAAAGGTGCTGAATTCGATGATGACGATTATGATGCTACTACCTTTTTTGTACTCAAGACATCCAAGACACCGCGTACTAAGTAGCTCACTATAATCATATCAATTGGCCTGGATAATAGGTAAGTACCTCCTGGCACAGCCAAACAAAGAGACCACTCTACCTGCCGAGCAAACACAGGACATAGCACTCACGAATTTCTATTCAAGACGACATCTCAAGGGTTTACTGAGATCCCTCTCTTGACATAATTATCGGAAGATTAACGATAGGCCCGGAACTGATAATAATAAATGGTAGAGCATGCTCTATAGGCCGGGGGATATTCGAGCGCCATAACTAATGTAATACCTACCTACGTGTAAGGGATGTCTCGTACAGGATATGGAATTGAGTACGTAAGTTCGTATAAGATGGGTGGCTACCCCTGGCCTGGACTTATAGTGAGCCTTTGACATGGCTGAACGGTTGAATTTGTCGGGACCTACAATTTAACGTGTCGTCCTAGCCACTGTTCCGGTCTCCTTCATAGTCTACTACTGAAGAGGCCTACCCACGAAGGGTAATTGGACCATATCCACCACGCTGGCCCAGTGCGAGTTGATGGTGGAGCTACGCTGGTAGTCTATTGGAAGACGGCCTGTGCTAAATGTTCGTCGCTGATCAACACCTAATCAAGTTACGCTATGGACGATGGAATTAAAAATATTTTGATTTATTCATAATAATATAATTATTTATGGCTTAGGTAAATTTCAATACATTGGAAGTACCTATGTACTTTTGAGAGCATATTACACCTTTTGGAGTGCAGTCTTATTTTATGTCTACTACATAGCTACATACATTGTATAGTTTTTTTATGCGTGATGCGATCTAAGCGTAACATTTAAAAGCTAATACGAAAATCCAAGTTTGTTACAGAAATTGAGTTACAACCAATTCTCAAAACATAAAACACAAAAGAGTAAATAATGATTTGAGATGTAATTAAAATAATACAGCCCGAAAGTTGTAAACTTCTAGCAATGACTAGAAACCTTATTTTCCTTTGGGCAACATTCTCGTACTTTTAGTACTAACAGTATTTTTTGGCGCAAAAAAATTGTTTGACTACTACATCTAGGCCGTGCGCAATAGTCAGAGTTGCACATCTGTTTGTTTGTTTTGTTACATATTATATTGCATTGTTTTGTTACATATTATGGATCTCGTGTCTGAAATAAAGTTTTTATTATATTATCATTACATCTCACCCTGTCTTACTTTTGTAATTATTATTATTTAGCGCCCTGTCTAATACTTTGACTATGGCCTATATTTATCAATACTGTAGTTCTGTACGCAGAAATATGTACCATCGTGATTGTTGTGTCTGATATGATTCAACCCAATTTGATTCGTCGTTGTCTTTTCAGCCATTAAGAGTAGTAGTTCACTTTTTGGGCAGACGTACTGCAGTCCTATTTGATTAGGTACCTACTTACAAAAAATGTAAGTACGCTATACTTATGTAAAATAATATGCCTTACATAACTAACTAAAAATAATATGTATTACATAACTGCCTCGGTGGCTCAGTGGTTAGTGAACCTGACTTCTGGATCAAAGAGGCGTGGGTTCGATTCCCACCCAAGGCAAATATTAATGTGATGAACATAGGTGTTTGCTCTGTGTCTGGGTGTATTTAGTTACTATCTATATAAAGTATGTATTTAAAATATGTATATGTAGTATATCAGTCTCTGGCAGCCATATCACAAGCTTTGCTTAGTTTGGGGTCAGAGACCGTGTGTAAGATGTTCCCCAATATTTATATTATATTATATTAAGTACGAGTCGGACTCGCGCACGAACTGTTCCGTATCGTATGGAAGCCCTTAATATACTTTATATTATTTTTTTCGAAAATCGCGAAAATCGGCTAAAATTCATGTTTGTTGCATGGGAGACTTCCTTAAATATTTATTTTTTTCTCATTTTAGTCGTTTCTTGTTATAGCGGCAACAGAAATAGGTACGTCATTTGTGAAAATTTCAACGTTCTAGCTATCACAGTTCATGAGATACAGCCTAGTGACAGACAGACGGCCAGCGGAGTCTTAGTAATAAGGTCCCGTTTTTACCCTTTAGGTACAGAACCCACAAAAAGAAATGAGAGAGATATCCACTTGTAATACAATTAAAAAAACAACGTAGAATATAATATTCAGTGTCAACTACTGATGAAGTGATAAGAACTAAGACCCAAAAATAAACGGCTGAAGCTAATCTTTTATAAGTATAAGGAATTCACGCTGAGCTTTTATGCCTCAGTTAAGCACATTTCGTGGGTTTTATTATGAATTTTATTAACGGTTTTATAGTTCCACCGCAAGGTCCCGTGGCTTTGGGTCATTTTTAGATTTTATTGCGCGCTGATGATTAAAATGTTCCTTTTACTATGTACTTTCCGTCTAAAATATCTAAGAACTTTATCTGGACATGAAGTTTTTGAAGACAGGTCAAATGAAACTTGACTGAAACTTTTAACTTTACCGTAGTTTGACTAGGTTCGTTAACTGTCATCAAAATTAGCAACGTTCAGCTCGGTCAGTCTTCGGATGGGTGACCGCGGATGGCATTTATAACTGAGCGCTACCGTGGCTCAGATGGCACATTAAATTGTAAGCCCCGGTTATTTTAACTGTTTAGCCATGTCAGAGGCCTCCAGGCGGTTTAAACACTCTGACATTTTAGACTACATTTGACATTTTTTTATGAATTTTATTTAGCTGTTGTGTTTTTCATATTTGTACGCCACGACGGCAAGAACATGCGTTTTATAACTCTTGTAAGATCTGTATGCAACTTTGTATGTTGTCTACACTACCATGTGTCTAACAAATAAATAATCTTGAATCTTGACACTAGGGCTAGCCAACCGGCCCATACGATTACGAACTTACTTTCCCTTTTTTTAATTATTTGGCTGCTGTTTTTGGATATATTTTCCTAGATTGAATTGATTGATCCTGTTCTTCGTCTTAGTTTACATAATAATCTACATTTATTTAAATAATTGCTCTATTTTTATTTATTAGTACCTCGTATTCTATTATTAATTTCATTGTGAAATCTTTATATATTAATAATATATTAATTCCGACTTTTGTTTTACTTTTTCAAATATAGGTGGTGGGCTATTCAACATTTTTTTCATGTCAACATCCTACTAATATTACACACGCTAAAGTTTGTATGTATAGATGTTTGTTCCTCTTTCACGCAAAAACTACTGAACGGATTGAGATGGAACTTTGCAATAGTAATGTTTAGATTATATCAGAATACCACATAGGCAATAATTTATAGCAATATTGCGTGAAACATAGTTCGCCGGGTCAGCTAGTACTTAATATGCAAATCCATATTGAGTAAATATCAATGTTTATGTATGTATCTCTTCACTATTCTAAATTTTATACAGGGTGACTGGTAAACATTTAGCATCCTTTTAGGCCGTGCCCGTGGCCGCTGCCCGGATCTTCGGTCGCTATGGCTTCACAACGAGTCATAGTCAACGACCTGCTGGCATACATACAATATGCCATTGACACCGTGGATGAACTCAGCATCCTGCAGATTTGCAAGTCGAACTTTCAACAAGAAGAATTTTTTTGTGGCAAGAAGATACTATACGAGACGCTCGGTAAACTGGACCAAATGCCTGCACGCCGACGAGATGGCAATGAAAAAAGTATTCAAGACATCATCATGAAGATGAAGGAGACGGATCCAGACGACGTGCCTAATTTCGTGGCGAAACAGTTGGAGCGTCTACTCCCGGTGGACTTTAAGCATGTAGACGTTACGGGTCTCCTAAAAGAAATTAAGGCCCTGAAAACAAGCGTCGCTGAAGTTGTAAACAAGTTACAAGATACAGAATCAATTGTTAAAGATTTACGCTCAGGAGTAACGTTTTTACGAAATTGTGTCCCCGGAAAATTTTCCAACAGTAAAAACGCTACCCGTATTTTTCGTTGGTAGAAGTCACAGCGAGCCGCCGCCTCCCCGCGCGCCCCAAGTGCACCTCCTCGCTCCTCCACCGACAACAATCCGCGAGGCGATGCCGATACCCATACTGTTTTGCGTTCCGACGCCGCTACTAAGGCGACAATGACATCACACACGCAGTATTTCTTACACAAGAACTATGCCGATGCCGCTTCTAGCCGAGCCAAGCAGCAATGTGATGGAGACGACTTCATTAAAGTCGTCAAAAAACGAAAAAAGCCAAGTCGTAACCAGTGCGGCACCGCGAAAGCTGAGCCGGGCCATTTGTTGTGTCACGCTGCTAGAATCTCGTAATGAGGTTAACTTTAAATCTTTTGTGGTGATGGTTCCCACTAGTATGTTCGGCACCATTGCGGACCAGGAGTTTTGGCCCAAAGGTGTCAAGTTTAGAAGGTTTAGATACGCAGCCCCGATGATGTTCGAGTCGATGGAAGGCGGCTGGATCGGCGCACCTTACGCACGAAGTAGTTTTTAGGTATACAATGGTAAAATATATATAATGGTATATATGTTTAGTGTTTAAGGTATATATTATAGTATATGGGCCTTGTTATTTAGTTGCCTGGAATAAACTTATTTCATTTCATTTTCATTTTTAGGGGCTTATTCTGTACATCAAAACTATCAACTTTTGTTAAAACTCAAAAATCAGCTGTTCCATACATATGGTCGCAGGTGAACGATATTCTTCTATGGAACACCAATTTTTTTTGAGTTTTGACAAAAGTTGCAGAACAAAAGTTGTTAGTTTTGATGTACAGAATAAGCACCTAAAAGGATGCTAATTCTAAGTCACCCGTTATAAGCATTTATGCTCTAAGAAAGATTTGTTCTTTGGAAATAGAATACCTATCGAGACGGATATTTTTAGCCAACCTATTCATCAGACCGTCGTCAGTCACGATTAATACTAAAGTACCATAATTATAATTCCACAACATTTCTCAAATAACAAGGTCCAAGAGAAGCTATTTTCGCAAAAGATTATAAATTGCGACGACTGTTTGTGTAGATCTCCAATAAAAATAAATTAATAACAACTTTTCAATGGTTTCTTTTATTGTTACTTCTCGGCCGGATACAGAGATCTCATTAGCGGTTAAAGAAATTTCAACGAAAGTATCTGAAAGGTTGTTATGGCGATTTTATTTGTAAAGTTTTAAGCAGCAATATTTTCCAAAATATAGAAGAGAGTGAGTTTCCAAAATTCATATAAATGTAAGTTTATTGTAGTATTGTAAGAAAAGCTTAAACTAAATCTTCATTTACTCGTAAAAGCATCTAATTTATTTCACAAAAAAAATTGTTCAAAAATTATAAGTATCATTCAAATGCCTAAAAAGTATTTAACCACTTACTTACCAGATGCGTCATCATTTCACTACATACTATAAAACAAAGTCACTTCCCGCTGTCTGTCCCCATACATGTATGCTAATATCTTTAAAACTGCGAAACGGATTTTGATACATTTTTTAAATAGATAGAACAATTTAAGAGTAAGGTTTTTATGTATAGTACTTCTGTGCAAAGCCGGTGGGTCGCTAGTTATTAAATAAAATAATGCTGCTATAATTTATTTCTTACATTCACACACAAAAATAAAATCTCTCCACAGAGAAGTCGTATAAAAACAACACATTTCACCAAGTTCTCAGTACCATTACACATTGAAAAACTCTTTTACAAGTATAAATCTTTCCGCACAATCTTATCAATGTACTATGTTAAGTAAGACCCAGCTTAAGAATTCAGTGAGAAACTGCGATAACCGGGGCGTTAAGAGAGCAGAATTTCTTTGCGCGGGTCCCTAGAGTCGTTCCTATGCTAACAGAGCCTACATTCCGGTCTGTGATAGCTACAACTTGTAATTAGTATTGCCAAGGGGCAGAAAGCCACAACCGAGTTGTGTTATGCCGCAGGAATTCCACGCTGGGCATGGCTACCGAGCGGTCATGCACATAAACACTCCAGCGTTCAGTGAGAACAGATTAAATGGCAGCTCAGTGGTTATACTCTATATAATTTAACTTGATCTCTGCGACTGTGACATTGACATAAAAAATTGACATTTTTAGAGTTGATATAGTGGTGGAAAAAATCGATTTTCAAACAATGTTGTAATGAAATCCAATGAGTAGTTGAAGGTGAGAAATTGGATTTTATTTACTTACTATTATTTAAAATCAAGTATGTACACATGTAAATAATGTTATGATATTAATTAAATACTCATAATAATGTAACGATAGTATTTATCGACGTTTTTCACTATTATCGATGCTAATGTAACATATAATTGGGTTTAATTTAGTTACACATATAAAAATGTTATGATATTAAAATATACAATAAAATTAATGTTAAATTAAGTTTTATTTAAAATATCGTCAGTATAAACTATCGATATTTTAATTAAAAATCTATCTAAAACTCTGTGGTCACGATCATTCGTCGCCCATCACTAATCGGCATGCCCATAAAATATGACATTGACAGGTACTGTCTGTACTGATTTTTCTGACAGCTGTCGCAGAGATCAAGTTAAATTTTATAGAGTATAGTGGGTTTTGACAATACTTTTGAGCTCTGTGAATTATTTATTTATTTATTTATAGGCGAGTAGTATAAACTGATGTGCCTATGTTGTTTTTAAACTTTCGCGATTTGAACACATTATTATTATATACTACGAGACTAATCGCGCACTAAAATTACGAGATAAATAAATACCTCATCATTCCGACGTTTCGGCCGAGTTGTATCGACCGTGGTCACGGGTAGACAGTAGTGGTCGGGATGATGAGGTATTTATTTTTCTCGTAATTTTAGTGCGCGATTAGTTCCGTAGTATATAATAATAATGATGTGCTTATATCAAGCCCAGTCGAATAAAATTAGTATTTATCTGTCAAGGGTTTTTTTCCTTCTTTATCCAAAGCTGAGATTACATTACTGAGGCAACCTGCTTAAAAAAATGATTCTACTTTTTGCCTTTTTTCTACTAGGTGTGGTCGGCACGGTACGTTTTCTTTCATTACTTCAATATATCAAAAGTCTATAGATAATTAAATTGTAAAGAGAAACTCGTTGTCATAGGCATAATAATTGTAGATGTGTGGACTGCAAGTGTCGGACTGTGTAGTGAACACTACCAAATTTTTAATGAGTATTGTTGATTTATTTCTTCCATCACAGTGTTCTTTAAGCTCTAAAAATAACTAATCTAGACTTGTTCTTCGCTCCGACGGCTTGACCAGAATGGTCTCCAAAAACCGTACCAGTCTCTGACCACGATGTTATAAAAATATCCGCCCACTTCCTCTATAATTAGCCAACAACAGCCAGTTTCTTGCTGTATATACGTTTTTAAAAGTCTGTGATTGACTACCGCCTTAGAACTGTAGTTTTCGTCCAAAAACCACACATTAAGAATATGCAATTTTTGAACAAAACCCAACAGTATGTTTTTCTTAACTATTTTTGGTGTTAGTTTTTAAGTCGCATGTGAGCCTCAAAAATGGCAATATTACCTACAATTTAACGTGTTATTATCATGGTAGCGCTCAGTTGCCCCCCACGGTCACCCACCCGAAGACTAAACGTGCTGAACGTTGCTTAACTTGGGTAATCGCTCAAAAACATCTAGTCTAACTACGCTAAGAGCGCTTTTTTTCATTGTAGGTATATGTACATGTAATCTATATTTATAACACAAGTTTCACTTACACGCAGTCTTTCGATATTTCTTCTCGTTGAAGTACTCTGTGCAAGTCTATTCTTGCGTGGTGATGTAGGTTTACGTACGACCGACTCATATATATTTCAAGAACTTAGATATTTTTTATATGCCGTCTAGGCTAGCCTACTTCGAGCACGCAAACTGCTCTGTACACCGCTTACTCACGAAATATTCAAGTTCTAAAGAAAATAAAACTTAAACTATTGTATGTACTCGTATATTCAGTACCAATATTTGTTCAAAATGTGCTAAAACATTTTTTTATTGTTGCTACACATTGGATTCAACTTTGCGCCTTAATTGTTTTCAAAGTTCTGCCTTTGGTTTTAGATTGGCTTTATTATAAAACGTCCAATTTAACCCAACTAATGCAACACATATTTGCTTAGATACGTACATAGTCAAGCAAAGACTAATAGTAGAATCAAAAGACTAATCTACACATTAGTGCATTGCCCCCAATACGTCACATTAGTGTAGGTAAATAAATTTTATTATGACCACGTCGTAAGCCTTGATATAAACCATACTCTTAAGCCTTGATATAAACCACACTGGCCTACTTGCTGACTAGCTCTACAGGGTTATCCAGAATTACTATTTATACTAAGCCGAAAGGGGGTCCGACCCTCAGATCAAATAAAAAAATCAAGCCAGATTGTTGAGAAACAATTTGTCAGTCGAACTATGGCGGTGCAACACTGACGCACTCATCACATGTACAAAAAACCGGCCTCACTTGACTGCATCAAAGAATGCAACAATGAAACTGACATAGTCGTGCAGCGACTGAAGTGCCCAAAAAACAAAGATTTAAAAAAAAAACCTATAGGGTCCGTCGTCTAGAGAAACACCCTGTGTAATATATTATATATAGCTTATTAAATATTTTCAAACCTAAGTGTCTGAGCTGCCAAGATCGTCGACATACACGACACACGTATCGTTTTCTTCGCTTAGATTCATCAAGAATTCTTTGTCTTATTATTGTGTCATCATTTTATTTCACAGCCCTGCGATATTTTCTTAAATATTCTGTTATATCAAACCGGAGAGGTATCTCGTCAGAAGATATTGCCCTTTCATGCTCGAGTGAAGTGTCGCCGTGAAATTAATGATTTTGTAATTACGAACTCTGCGCTTTACTTTGAAAACCAGGTTACGCCTTCAATATTTAATTTGTATTTATTGTGTTTTAATATTATTTTGATTAAGCGACGTAACGAAAGGAAACAAAATGATTAGTTCATTTCAGTCATGGAAATTAACGATCACAATGTCAATTATTTTTTGATTTGTAAAGCTAAGAACGAATATTTTTTTTAAATGGTAAACGAAATTAATAATATTTGATGTTTCATAAAAGCAATTTTTTTCTGGCCAATATAGTAAAAAGACAATTATAAAAATATTAAATCAATAAAATGAAAATTAAGTAATTTATTAATTAAATAAACAAAACCTATCTTATTAGTTATTTTTTTTATGAGCTAGGTCAAAAAGATTCATTACAGGTCACGCCAGTGTAATGTTGGAGGATTTAGAAATGCGTGAGCGATCCAAATATTAAACTTTGTAACCATTTTTGTTCAAATTCAAAAAAATGAAATTTCGAAGGGGTGACATTATGAGAAAGTTTAATCCCAACTCCCGCTTTACCCTCGCAAAAACTGCCGCACGGGGCAATGGCATCCCGGGCCCCTTCATGCATCGCTTCTGCTATGGTTTTTTGATGATATTTGGTGCCATTTCATTTTAGGAAATCAATCTTCTTTTAACCAACATCCTATACGCATCATTTTAGCTGTAGATCTGCCACAGCTAGACATAGGTCGCTGCCATAGAATCTTAATTAGATCGGTTGTAAGCGGCTTGCATTTGGTGCTTTGCTGCAGTCTTAATCATGTTATATTTCGTCTACCTTGTCAGTCGAAGTCCTATGCTTCATATGTTCTATTCCTCTCCGTTAATGGGTTGCCTGGAAGAGATCGCTTCCAGCTATAAGGCCGCCTAGTGCTGCACTATCTTAAGAATTTCACTGATTTTATTTTGTGTGTAGGTACTGCTGTACAGTACCAGCCTTTTTAGTAGTCCACTGCAGGACGTAGGCCTACCCACGAAGGATGATTGGGCCATAACCACCACGCTGGCCCGGTTGGTGTTTGTGTGTACAATAAAGAGTTATTTGTTTGTTTGTATGCTGTGATTCCCGTACGTGTTCTGTTTGAGAACTTTACGAGCCTTTTGGCTGCCAGTTACTCTTGCTTTATACTCTGCCCCCTGCCACTTTAACATGCTAATCAGGATATATCGATAAAGGTTCATCCACGATAGACAAACGAACGCTCAAGTAATACCTACCTACTGTTTAGCTAAGAGAAGTAAAGTTGTACCAGGAGGTTACATAATAACAATTATTTGTTGGCACATAAAGGTCTCAAAGTTATGTAGCCAACCGCTTTCGTGTCTAGTGATTTTGGGCGGTGGTTGTAAAACTATAAACTGTAAACTGGGTTCTTGACAGTTGGGAATAGTTTGCGGGCTGTAGCGATGGCTAGATGGCGTGCTAACTGATTTAATAAGCGTTTATTGGCCCTTTTTTACTGCTTTTTAGCGATGCACAAATTAGGTGGTTACAAACTTAGTAGGAAGTAGAGTGTGCAATTTTTGTTCCGAAAAAAGAAACGATTATACTGGCTGTTGCTTTGCAAAGTGTTTTTAATTAACCTAAAGTTTCTATAATTACGTGTTTTTAGGGTTCCGTAACCCAAAAGGAAAAACGGAACCCTTATAGGATCACTTTGTTGTCCGTCTGTCCGTCTGTGTGTATGTGAAGACCCTTTATCTCGGGAACGCTTAAAGATGTCAAGTTGAAATTTAAACTATATACCTAAACCTATGAACTCTTGCAGTTGTGTAAAAGAAAAGCTTCTTAGTTACAGTATAAAAAAGTTAGAGCCGTTTATGTCGTAAAAAAACGCTTAATGCTCACAAAAATCAACCTACCGTGTACTTCCCGTTGACATAGAACTATGAAATTTGGCGAGAAGCATTGGCTTAGAGTACACATATAGAAATAAATCTGAAAACTGTACATTTTTATTTACATCACAAAAAATAGGGCCTCAAGGTTCACAAAATATGGGCTCCAAATTTAAAGTGAGTAAATCGTATCATGAAAGGTGTAATATAAAAGAACTTCATTAGCACAGGCTAAAATAGGTTTTTAATTATTTTAACAATACGAGCCTGACTCGCACTTGTCCGGTTTTTTTTTATTCAGTTTGGCACCATGTGTGCAACTCAAACCTAAAGAAATTCACTACATCTTCGTATTATAGTAAGAAAAAAATCTATGACATCAGGCTAAATTGAAAACTATTTTGACTCTCTCATTTCTAGTCGTCGAAATTGAATGACAGGTTAACATAGTCAAATAAATCTTTTCGATTAAAATTACGGAACTGCGTTTGTCCTAGAGTGGAAGTTAAGATAAAAATTATGAGATAATCATTTCTTTACTATTTATTTACTTTATTCTTTGCTCTGTTCGCGTTTGTGATTATTTTTGTATCAACTCCATCTCATTGTTCGTTGTTAATCAGCAGCTTTGTATTTTGTTCGCGAGAAAATTAATTTATCGCGCCATTAAATTTCAGAGATAGTATTAAAACCAGTAACCATCTACCGGTAAACTCTTACAGGTATCAGGAAGCCTATTTTGCTCAACAGTAAGTAAATTCTAATTACTTACATTACAAAATGCTTTATTATTCAGAGTAATAATGGTAAAGTTTAGTGCCTGGGGTAAAGATTAACGCGAACACAGGAACCTTATGAATAAGTGAGCGAACTTAGTAAACGACCGTCAATGTTTCATCCGATATCCGGAATCCGTTTACAGCGTAGAGTTGTCAGAAGTATAACTGATCGAGATATTGTGAAAGAGATACGTTGATTGGTAGGGCTCGAGTTAGAAAAGGACGTGGTTAGTTTCTGTCAACTCAACAGTGGATAAAAGCTTTTTGAGCTAGAAGCGTTAAATCAAGCACATTTTTGAGAGCTTTGTTAGTTATAATTTTGACATATCTTCCATATGGATTCCATATGACATTTTTGTAGTGAAAAGAGCAGTCAACAGATTTCAAGCGTTGGGTTTCTAGTGTTTTTTATTCCGGGGTTTGCAGCAACTCAAGCGACGCTAAAAGGAACGAGAGGCGGCGAAAGCGAGAACTAAATCAAGCTGAATAAGTAATGTGTTGAACACAACATGAGGTTTGCTATCCGGCCACATTACACCGGGTGTTTCTTCACGAACATATGCTAGGATATCATTGTACCCATCGATATGACCAACTTTTACTAACTATTAAATCCACAAAAAGCATCAGCTGTGTCTATAAATTTTGTTGATGACTTTTCGAAAGTTTGATGCCTTGTTCCTTGAAATTGTTAAAAACAACGAGTACACACAAAGAGTTCCTCGACTTTTCATGTATGTATGGGACCAGTGATTGCTTTTTTGATTTGAGCTTAGGTCTCAAATTTACTAAAATTTTGTCACAATGATGACTAAAATCAGAATTCTATAATTAAATCATTAGACCAGCTGAACATATGCGTAAATTTTCACGAGGCCGTGTAGGAGCAGGAGCGAGCACTGAAAATGTATCATTGTGCGAGCGGGAGAACGTTAACGTTTCAAAAATTAGGCTCCAGGTCTGGCAAACATCCGGTATAGGTAGGTACGTATATTATGCTACATACATGAGTAATTGAGAACCAATCTAAAGCATAATTATGGCGACACTAGTAATTGCACCAGTCATAATTTATGAACTACTTAGTACCTACCTAGGTACTTAAGTAGTTCTGCAAACGATACGTAGATCTACAGATCTATCCGTAGAAGAACTAAAGTGACCGACATGGCCCTGTGGATTGGCAAGTTAAAGTCGCGGTGGGCAGAGCACACAGCTTAGAGGACCGATACCGATGGGGTCGAAAAGTTCTCGAGTGGACACCACGTACTGGCAAGCGCAGCGTAGGACGTCCACCTACGAGGTAGACAGATCATCTGGTCGGGACCGCAGGATCACGCTGGTTGCCGGCCGCTTCCAACCGGTCTCACCGGTCCATTATTGGAGATCCATGGGGAAGGCCTATGTCGAGCAGTGGACCTCATATGGCTGATGGATGGATGCATGATGGAATAGCACAAGACTCGCATACCTACGTTTGGTAGAGTAAGTAACTATTTGAAACGCATACATATGGTCCAGTTTCCAACTAATAAATTGCTCAGCATCTGAGGAAAAACACCAAACCTCTGTCAAAGTGAGAGCATTATTTAAATATTATGCAGGGAAATAACACCTTGATATATTCGGGTAAAATTAGTATAACGAAATCAAGACTGAGAACCCTTTGAGATAACTTCATGTAAATCAGGTAAATGTTTCACAGAACTATTGGGTATTTCGATCCAACATTTTGACCACAACTTTTCCTGGAAACTAAACTTATTTAGACAAAACATAACGTTTTAGTAACAATTTTTTTTTGGTTCGTAGGGTAGGTAATCCAAAGGCTTAGTAGGTTTTACCCAAAGGGTAAAAACGGGACCCTATTACCTACTAAGACTCGGCTGACCGTCCGTCTGTCCGTCTGTCACTCCGTCTGTCTGCCTATAACCATGCTCTGTATCTCATGAACCGTGATAGCTAGAGCGTTGAAATTTTTACAGATGACGTATTTCTGTTGCCGCTATAACAACAAAAAACAAAAAAAAATGGTGGCTCCCATAGAACAAATCTGAATTTTTAGCAGTTTTTCGCTCGATAATAACGGCGATAGCTTGAAATATTCACAGAATATTTAGTTAAATACGCACTTTGAAATAAATAATTAAAATAAAATAAATATTTAAGGGGGCTCTCATACAGTACAGAACTCTTCGTGCGTGAGTCCGACTCGCACTTGGCCGATTATTTCTATTTTAAAAGAACAGTTACTTGCATTCAGTAGTTTTCTAGATAGCTCTAATAACATGAAAAAGAAAATCAGCCGCCCGCAAAATGCGGCTGTCGAAAGCCAAGTCAGTTATTATTGCACAAAATATAAGTTAATATGTTTATTACCTAAGTATATTAGTGTCGGCGCTGCGCCCCAAATGTTATGTGGGTTCGTATTTGCGACGGAATTTATGACATCATAAAAATAATTTCTATTCCTTTCTCGTAGCCATGAGATAAATTTGCACGTCATCTTGTTGCTACTTGTATTAGCAATAATAATATCCAGAACATTTGGTTTTCGACATTTTCATGATCTGGTTCAATAGATACTAGAAGTGTATTTATTTTAGAATAATAATTGTATTAGGCTAGTTGACAATATTTCTTTGATGTCCTCTTGTAACAGCTAACCATAAACAGAGTCGATTTACGAAAACAAAAATAAAAATAACTCAATATTTTCTTGCTAGACAAAGAGCGCACTATGGCAGGCTATGCCTATGGCTATGCTACGTCACTGCCCGTAAATGTCATACATTCGCCATACTATGTTATGCTTTGTGGGGAAAGGACAAGGCATCCCCTCTTTATCCCTACCAAAATATTTACAAACATATATCTCTGAACTTAATAAGCCAATTTTAATTATTTTTTTCAGTTTATGAATCATAATTAATTGCAGAATTCACTAATACTAATACTTTTAATTAATTCAATACCAGTCAACTACCTTATTGAATATGGTAGATGTGGCAAAATACTGGTGGAAAAGGCAGTAAAGTTTTAAGAAACGCTCTTGATCCTTGAGCCCTATTCAATTTAGAATGTAAGTCCCATGTCGATCAGTCGACTTCCACACCTGGGATAATGATGATTATGATGAAGCCTACACATTATAATTATTATGTATAGATAAGATAAGATAATTTTATTGATATTAATAGAACCAACATTACAAAAAATATTGCACAATATTGATCCATTAACATGCTCGGCAGGTTTAACATTTTTACTAATAATGAGTAGATACGAGTACATAAATGCAGAGTAATGTAAAAAAATATTTTTTTTCATTAAAAAAAAAATATTGAATTCATTGACAAAAAACGCATTATACGCATTATTATGTTAATAATTATGTAAATCAAATAACTCCAAAAAAAAAATCGCAGATCACATCAATATATGACACAGGGCAGATGTCCTTCATATGATTCAAGAGGCTATATTTAAAAAAAAAACTATTGTGAATGCTTTGAGTATGCATGTTTTTATGTGACGCGGAAGTATTATCAATTTGATAGTAAAATAACCCAAAACACAAGATAAAATATCAAAACACGAAAACTGACGATGCAAAGCAAAATTTTAAAGCTCTATAGTGGCGTTAAATGTTTTGAAATAATGGAATCAGCGCACAGCCCCGGAATATCGTTTGCCTTTGCCTTTATCACTGCACAATACAAGAGCTTTTGAGTGCATCGATCGGCTTTGCGACAAAATTTCAGTTTTGTATCAAAGCACACTTGATTCAGTCCAAATTTTATTAATTTTATAATTCACTTAAAATATATTTTTTCCCAGAAACTAAATGGTTCTTAGGATTAGTATGATACAATATTTGTTAAAATTTATAAGTATCTTATTTTATAATACTTACGAGTTTGTTGTGGTGCTTTTTGGTATTGGTATTTCACAAAAAATATTATAGTTATACAGGGTTTTTTCTAATCAATTAGTATCCTTTCAGGGGCTTATTTTTTACACCAAAACTAACAACTTATGTTCTACGACTTTTATTATTTCTTAAAAAAAAGTTGTTGTTCCATAGAAAAAAATCGTTCACCCTCTACAAAATGTATGGAACAGATGATTTTTTTTAAAGTTTTGATAAAAGTAGCAGAACAAAAGTTGTTAGTTTTGATATACAGAATAAGCCCCTGAAATGATGCTAATTGAGTAGAAATAACCCTGTATAAATATAGTAATTGGTAAGATACAATATGTATTTCTCCTATATTGTGTGTTTTGTGTTAAATAATAGATTTAAATTTAATTTCAGAATAGAATATTTTTCAGTGACCTTTTAAAAAATGGAACAAATAAAGTAGGTATTCGCAACATTTAGTACGAATAGTATAAAACACGGCGAAAAAACAAACTTGACATACTCTAACCGAACGAGCACCCACATTCACCGAAAGTTTTAAATAACACCCATTTAAGCGGCTCTTACAAATTGCATACATTGTGATCTCCCGGCGTCCGCCCACCGTTCCGGTTAATTTATCTTATCTCCCTGTGACTGAAGCAAAGCCGCCGAGGAAGTTAAAAACATAATATCATTCTCATAACTAATCCCAATGTCCCGCAAGCGGTCTCATTTACCCGGCTACCAACATAAACGTAGCTTAATTTTAACGTTCCAGTAAAGGAGGCGCAATAAAAACGCGCTTATATTTCCCTCTGAGACTCAGAAAGGTCGGAGTGGGAAAGCGTGGTCGTAAATAATCGCCACATTTAACTTTCGGGATACATTCAATGGCAAATTCACCCTATAAACGAAGCACTCTCGATGCTTTCGTCTCAGGAAATTACTTAGCGAGTTGTTAAAGAATACCACCCTCCGAGCTCAAATTTTTCACGAGCGGTCCAGCCATCGGAGCAATCCAATTGATGCTAAATTATTCAAACGTTTCAGGGATCGAGATGTTGGATCATGTCGTATAAATAAGTGCCGACGTAGACTTATTTCCTTCTCACAAAACAAAATCTTCATTAAGTTTTTATGAGAGTCCTTTAAAGTAAGAGTGCATTCATAATTCAAGACGCTTTGTCTATTGATCAGGCCTACTGTAGAGGAGTTAAGTGACAATATGTTAATTTTGTCGTAAAAAGAATACTTAGTGACTTTTCAAATATACTATCCTCTCTACAAAGTGGAGAGCTTAAACATTTTCTGCAGCGTGAAGTAACTGAAACCTCCTGAAAAGGTTTTAAAGTCAAGTAAACCACAGGTGGAACTTAGGAACATTCTCGTTCGAAGCGCTGTATGTATTGGCCACTTACAGTTATACACATTACACGTGTGTTAGTGCTATTGTTCTACCACATTTCCGCGATGGAATTTGTGGCGTTTGTGCATTGCATTGTGGGTACATAATTATGAATTTAATAGTTATCTAAATAAATACGAAATTATGACTGTATGAATTTCATATTTGTGATGAAAAACATAAGAAATTTTATTAACATTATCTTTCCTTATGTTAGCTAACATTGGTATATATATATATATATATATATATGTATGTATATGTATTTAGGTATTAGTATACAGGGTTATTTCTAATCAATTAGCATCCTTTTAGGGCCTTATTCTGTACATCAAAACTAACAACTTTTGTTCTACGACTTTTATGAATTCTCAAAAAAAAAGTTCTTGTTTCATACAAAATTATCGTTCACCCGCGACAAAATGTATGAAACAGCTGTTTTTTTAATTGAGTTTTGACAAAAGTTGCAGAACAAAAGTTGTTAGTTTTGATGTACAGAATAAGCCCCTAAAAGGATGCTAATTGATTAGAAATAACCCTGTATAAGTATGTATATTTATAAGATGTATCATTATTTGTGTATATTTTTTTTTGGCATCTCACACACGGTCTCTGACCCCAAACTAAGCAAAGCTTGTAATATGGCTGCCAGATATACTACAAATAGACATTTTAAATACATACTTATAAATATAGTACCTAAATAACACCCAGACACAGAGCAAACACCTATGTTCATCACAAAAATGCTTGCCCTGGGTGGGGATCGAACCCACGCCTCTTTGATCCAGAAGTCAGGTTCACTAACCACTGAGCCACCGAGGCTGTCAATTTTTTTTATTATAGTATCTGTAGGTTTCTTTTCTATATTGCTATTATTTATTTCAATGTATGCACTGTATTGTATACACCACCGACCATACTCCTATTTTTAGAATAATCCAGTCCATCCAAAGGTTGCCTGGTAGAAATCGCCAAAGGCGATAAGGCCGCCATTGTACAGCATATTGTAAATTGTATAGTTTCTGTACTGTGTTGCTGTGTACAATAAAGATATATTAATTTATTTTATTCCGAAATTCCAAGTGTTTCTCTGAACGATCGACATATATTATTCTAGGATATGATTAACATTATGACCAATTTTTACTATGGAACCAGCCCCTAAATGGACATAAAATCAACTTTTTTATACAACCGTCGACTCTCGTATGTACTTGAAGACAATTGTTTTTTTTCCCGTTTTCGGGTGCGATAAAATACGATTACATATTAATAGTAATATGATTGTCCCATGCTAAATTGATTGATAATTTTATTTTTATTTTTTGTTTTTCGTCCTGAAAATAACCTGTAAAAGTACCTATTAAGTATGATAAAACAGTTAAATATTTGGACGAATATTTTTCCACACCCACTGAAAAATTGCATGATGAGAAAGAATAAAGTACACTGCATAACAACACACTAAATATACCCATTGTTGAACTACACTCACATATTCACCTACTTTAAAACAAATGCCTGTACATCATGATCTTTTTCTATTGTACTTCATTGTAGGTATTGTTGATTTCATAGGCCTAACAATTCAACGTGCAAACATTTTATTTTGTTCCAAACTAGGTTTTAATCCCAATGATTTAGGGTCGTGCCATAGATAAATCTGTGCGGTTGGCTTGCCACGCAAAAATCGTGTAAACAAACAATGAAACTCGCATGTGAAAATACTAAACACGCGAGCATTGCGTGACTCCAAGTGACAAACAATAATACGTTACTAAAGTCTTACTTTGCTGATGTTTTTAAAACTACAGCCACTACCAGGGATGTACATTGTACAATGTACAGACTTTACGTATCGGGGTAGAGTAATCAGAAGTATAACTCTAGATATTTAAAAAAATGCATTAATTTGGTTAAGTACGGCAAGAGTTTGAAAAGAAATTGGTTAATTTTCTCTGTGCTTGTGATAGAAGCGGCTTGAGTCCAGCGTATTCCTACGGTCTTGGTCTGACCATCACGTCACATTGCCAGTGTAAAGCCTACGCTTCGCTTGCCAATATATGGTCTCCATTCGGTCGGGAACTTTACGGACACATATGTATTCCGCTCTGTAAACTATGTGGCCTGTCCACTGCCACTTCAACTTGATAATTCTTTGGGCTAGGTTCAACAGATCGGGTTGGGATTTTAACAGTTTTCTGGCTCTAGAATTTATACATTTTTCAGATTCCATCCATCCATCAGCCACAGGACGTCCACTGCTGGAAATAGGCCTCCCCTATAGATCTCCAATAAGACTGGTTGGTAGTGGCTTGCATCCAGCGCAATCCTGCGGTCTTAATGAGGTCATCCGTCCACCTTGTGGGTAGACGTCCTGCGCTGCGCTTGCCGGTGCGTGGAAGAACTTTTCAACCCCTTCGGTCATCTGTCCTCCGCGTGCCCTGCACATTGCCACTTCAACTTGCCATTCCGCTGGGCTGTGTCGGTAACTTTGGTTCTTATATGTTTCTCCTCATTCTTGATTCGATTTCGCAGAGAGACTCCGAGCATAGCCCTCTCCATAGCTCGTTGTGCTACTTGGAGCTTATTAATAGAGACCATAGTTGGAGACCGCAATTTTTCAGACTCAAATAAACCTTTTTGTGCGAAGAGCATCAACCACACAGCAAGCGTTAAGTTTCTACTTTACTTGTTCTCCGTATCGGCATAAATTGAAGGCTGCCATGGCCCATATCGTCGTCTTCGTAAAAGTATTTTTATCATGATAAGTGTGATATCGCTTTGAAAGTTTCAGCATTCAGCGCCCTATTTACGAAATGACGTACCACAGACACTATTTATTTTCATCATGGAGACTAAGCTCATACAGTATTCACGGGGTGATGAATGAGGCTCTACCAAGTATATCCCTGTATTACAAATGCAATTCTGGCTATGCAGTAGCGTATGCATAGCTATTATGTTCTGACATGCTGATAAGCGATGTTACGACCCGAGATAAGATGTCAAGCCGCAGTATAAATTATGACAAGGGTATTCATGTCTCTATTTCCATTACTGTTATACGTAGATTTATTATTTTCAGCTGAATAAACGGTCATAAAAGATATGCACATCAAAGACAACAATGCTAAAGAAACCAATAATAATGATACAAAGAACGATTCTGGCAATCGTACCTTCCGGGGATTATCTCAAGTTCTTGGTTTTTCCATCATCGTCATTAGGTATATAAGTTTACGTGCACAAAGTCCTCCTCAACGAATTCAAAAAGATGGTAGAGAGCAGCTTGCATTCAACGTGCGGTGTTAATCAGGTTGTTTGGTGCATAATTTCGGTAAATGTATCTACTATAAATCTAATTCAACTCTGGACCACTGGAACGCAATTTTGGACGTTATCATATCTGATTACGGAAATGATTGTGGTTTTTGCATGTATATTTATAACACAGGTTAAATTATGGGTTTTACTGCATTTGTTGGCTTTTATCAAGATTATCATGAGAATAGATAATATGTACTAGCGCTCAGACTAGTCTTGACAAACTCGAGGACTCCTCTTACATAAATGTGAGATTGATAAAACCGCCAAATACAGTCTAACCTATAGTCGACACGATGCCTAACTTTAAAAAATCGCGTGAAAAACACTTGTGTCATATTCTAAATAAAATTTTATCATCTCTAACATGTATAAATTGTCTGTACTATGGAGAAATTGATAAACAATGCAACAAAAAGCGACGTAGGAAAGCATTGTTCTCGTAACCAAAGCAATTCTTATGTTAGAAGCCGACGCGACGCGACGGTGTGTCGATACACGGCCTGCGGCGAACTCTCGGTCACTACGGTTGTAAAGCGACCGTGTCAGGCGGCGAGGTGAAACAATGGCTGCCGCACTCCAGGCGCCTACTCGTATTTGCATAACAGCCGCAAAGCTGTAAACTAATACTTGGCACGAAAGCTTAACTGTTCAAAATTGTAGCAAGGTGTATCCGATCCAAGTCCCAACTTGAACAGTCCCTGTTATTTGGCCTGGACGACACGTGCAACCGTTTTAATCAAACTGACTAACCTTTCGCAACTTTGGAGCTCTTTCTGCATGCGGTGCGCGTCGGATACGATTTTGAAAGCCCTTTTCATTTATTTTCGGTTTGGTTAAAGTGAGGAGGAGTATTTTAGTTACATGTTTGGGGTTAAATAGTTCTGTTATTTTGTTGTGTTTTACTATTTTTGGTTATAGACATAGGCATCCTTTTATTGTGACAAAAATAGTAAATAGTACAACATAAATTAAACATAATAAATATTAAAACTAAGTAGAATACTAGTAATCTATATTTTTGTCACAAATCGTTATTGCTTGTAATTTAAAATATATTATTTGCTCTACAGTATTAGTAATTGTCTACTTTAGAACATAATATACTAACCCCTTAAGGGCGATTAGGACATTTTCACCATGCTGGCTTGGTCAAGAGTTAGAATTACATATTTTAGGGAATTTACATATTTTTCGAGCATCGACGAATGGTAGCGTGTTTGTCGGCCTTTTATCGGATACACTTCGGAGAGTGCGCTCAGGAGTTGCACAATCTGGTCCCACCTGACCCTTTCTTCTGTCGTACGGCTAAGACAGACGCGACCAAAGCACCACCCTTTTATGGTGGACATTCCGCGGGTTAGAACTAATCGTTTCGAATCCTCATTCCTCATATGAACAGCCAGAATGTGGAACGCTTTGCCTGGGTCTGTCTTTCCGCTTAAGTACAACGTGGGTGTCTTCAAATCCCGAGTAAAAAGGTATCTTCTAGGTAAGCGTGCTACACCCTAGACCGCATATCTGCTCAACGTCAGGCAGTATGTAGTCAAACGCAAACCTATACGGAATAAAAAAAAAAGAAACTATCAAATTTCTTCTCCGGGCGTACGCAGATTGCCCCTCAATGCTTTATTTGGTCCAAATGCTAGGTGATGTAAAAATCCGTACACAAATTTAAAAATTTTCATTGGTTTGTGGCTGGGATTTGAACTCCAAGATTCTCCCACTAGCTCACGACGACTATTAACGCGTATATTATGCTCTTTTGTACCCAAAATTCATAATTTTATCCTCACTGACAACAGAATATGAAATAAAAGCCCTACAGACACATTTCTTTAATATTGTCATGTTTGTTTGCACTGTCCCCTGTCAGTTTGAGCACAGCCTGCGACTGAGAAGAATAATAATATGAAAGGATGACATTTTACAGTTCCGTATTATAACCATAAGTGTCAGTCCGTTTAGATGATTCTTGGACGTTATTACGTTCAAGAATTTACTATAACGGATATAAATTTTAATTAAAGACGCTGGTCATTTTCTAGAATATTGCTAGATTCGTCATTGTGTATCTCCTATTGAATCAATACTGATATCATGTTTTTCAATTTTGGGGTTGGTCTCATAGTGTTGTATCTGTCATCTAGATATACCCTATATACGTTTAGTGTGCGTTTGAGTTAAAGCTACCTTACATGCTATAACTTTATGACTTATGATCTAGAATAAGTTAACAAAACACTTATTTTTTATACTCTATAAAACAGTTACAAAAAACCATTAAAGCGACAAGAAATGCTTTTAACTATGGTTATTATTTTTGTTGTCTCGTAAAAAACTTTATGGTTTAATTACGTAAAAAGAAAATGGTAGAAAATATTGAACCGAAGTTATAAGTTTTAAGCAGTTACGAATAGAGTTCTTTTATTCAGATGCTTCACAGTTGACAAAGCTCGAGTTTGAACTTATTGAATAAACTTTCGTAAAGTTTAGAAGTATTGAACATTTTATTTTAATTTTATAACCCCTTGTGTCTTCGCACACAGAGAGGGTAAAATAATACGTGCCATTTTTTGATATTATATGATTCGGTAAGACGAGGGCATATTTGTTAAGGCAAGACAAGAGCTAATATGCTCTTGTCTTGTCGAAGGTGAGATTTGCTCTGCATACATCATCGCCCTTTTCTAGAAAATAGTTCTGAATAGAATAAAATGTATTAACAAGATTTATATCGTTTTGGACAGGTCGCAGGCGATTCAGGGGATGTCGCTTGACGCCGAAGACGAACGGTGCGGCGCTGGGTGAGGTGGCGCGTGGCATGTGGATGCTGGCGTTGCTGGCGCTGGCGGCGGCCGCCGGCGCCGACTGCCCGCGCCACTGCGAGTGCAAGTGGCGCAGCGGCAAAGAGTCGGCGCTGTGTGCGCGCGCCGGCCTCGCCGCCGTGCCGCCGCGCCTCGATCCCACCACGCAGCTGCTCGACCTCTCCGAGAACCGTCTGCCCTCCCTCCGCGACGACGTCTTCTCCAACGCCGGCCTACTCAACTTGCAGCGGCTCTACATCCCCGCCTGCAACCTGCGCACCATCCGCCAGCACGCCTTCCGCGCCCTCGTCAACCTCGTCGAGCTTGACCTCTCGCGCAACCGCCTAGACAACATACCCTCCCACGCCTTCGAAGCCATACCCGAACTTCGAGAACTAAGACTGAGCGGCAATCCCATCACGAAGATCGGCGATGAATCGTTCATCGCCCTACACCACCTGGTGCGACTTTCTTTAAGCGCTTGCAAAATATCCGAAGTGGAGCCGCGAGGGTTCGCCGGTCTCGAATCGTCTCTTGAATATTTAGAGCTCAGTAAAAACAAACTACAGGTGTTGCACGTTGCGGTTTTAGTGCCATTAAGGACGTTGAAAGGTTTAGAATTGGCGAGCAATCCGTGGGAGTGCACGTGTGCTTTGAGACCATTACGAGATTGGATGATAAGGAAAAACGTGCCGGCGACGGTCGTGCCGGAGTGTGCGCTGCCTCCGCGGCTGATGACGCAGCCTTGGGACCGGCTCGACTTGGAAGATTTCGCGTGTCAGCCGGAGGTGAGCGCTGCGGCGAGTCAGTTCCAGGGGCTGGAAGGGGAGGAGGTGACGCTGGTGTGTCGCGTGAGCGGCGTGCCGGCGCCGCGCGTGCGCTGGGTGCGGGCCGGCCGTCTGCTCGGGAACCACTCGTCCTCAAATGTCAATTCTGGTAGAGCTTTTATGTTACGTAGCGAAGGACAAACTAGCAATTTAACTATAAAATCCGCGGACATCCAAGACTCTGGGACCTACACGTGTAACGCTGAAAACAGAGCTGGAAAAGCGGAAGTGATTTTAAGTTTAGCCGTAGAGAAGAAGCCGGAAGGTAAAAGTTTTAGTGGACGCGCCCTAATGGCGGGAATGGCGGTTTCCGCCGTGATAGTATTGAGTTCGTGTTTAATAGGGCTGTGCGCGTACGAGACTCGTAAAAAAAGACAATTAGATAGATGGAACGAACAGATAGTGACAGCCAATCACCGTGATGATAGTTACGAGAAAATTGAGGCTAATTTTAAGGGCAGTGCCGAAGTGCCGCGAGTGATATCCTCGGATAGTAGTCGTAAGCGTGGTGACTATCGAAATGTGCCGTTGCATGACCCCGAGGACAAGTACGAGGGGTATCTGCGGGGCGAGGCGCGCGAGCGGGGGGAGGGCGAGCGCTCTCTCACGCCGCCCCTGGACGCGGGCTGGCGGCGCGCGGACTACGAGCCGGGGGCGCCCCGCCCGCCGCCGGAGCGAGATCTACACATTCCTCGGTTTAGCGATTATAATTTAAGGTAAGTCCGGAAATCTCTCACTTATCACTATAGATAAGTAATTAAGTATCTAGTTTAAAGAAAGCTTGACGAATGTTATACCTTCCTTATTACAAATATTATCGTAATTCAATGTATTACTCCGTTACGAAACATGAAACTAAGGTTTGTATAATATAATGTTGTCTTATCAAATTTGCATAAGTATTTGTCGTAGGTACTAATGGCAATTATAGCCATATCGACAGCTGTGAAATATGTTATTTTATAGTTACCAACTAGACAAGTCTAACCGCAAACAAAATAAAAAAAACATTAAAATATTCAATTTTCCATTTTCAGATCTAAGTAAATGAAGTTTTATACTTCGTTTTTCAATTACCATTCAGTTCAGTAGAGATTTAGTTATTGTTCCAGTTACTATGTGAAGTCGTTGTATTAAACCCTAGATTTATAACCAAATCTGGGAGTTATATAATTCATAACCATTCGTCTCGTCTCACAGACGATCAAACTAAAGTAACTGTCTTTCAGAATATTAATAATGTATGGTAGAAAAAGAATACTACAGACTTAAATATGTTTAATAAATATCGAAAGATGCGGTGGTCCATGAAAATAGAAATATAGCTTTGGTGGCATGGGAAAAAAGTTTTTGTAATGTTCAATGGTAGATATATTAAGCCCAATTTTAGAGGCGCCATCGTAAATTTAATAGCAACGTAAAAAGTTTTCTCTCTATCGAATGCCTAAACTGAAAAAGAAACTGAAATAGTCTACTTAGCTATTATAGTTACGATGACGCCTCTAAAATTGGGCTTATTGTTTTGATAAAGTTGAATTAAATGCTTAATTTATGGGCGTTTCACAAAATTTCACCGAATTTCTTTTTTGGCCTTAACTTCAAAGTTGGCATTTCGCGCCATACATTTCGATCATTTATGTCGTGATATTTTTGTCAGAGTTTCTCCTGCTTTTATTTTTTGCCTCGTTGTACATAAATGTCTACGTAACTAACATACTAGTAAACAGTTGCGATATATATTTAGCGTAACTAAAAAGCCATCCTTGCTGTTCGTCAACACTCTGCTTAGTTACACTATTCATAGCCATTCGTCCGTCAGACCACCAAAACTCAGTAACTCTGTAACACGGGGAAGCGAATTGCTTGCACCAGCTTCAATAATATAATCAGAGCATGTGTTAGGGTGGCAGGTATTGGGAAAGTCTGCTTTCTATTTTCTTTCGCTCTCGAACTAAGATGCAATTAACCATTTCATGCGTACTAATATCTAGACATATGGTTATGAATCTATGGTTAAATACATTAGCAGCACAAACTCAGTTTTCGTAAACAAACATGATTTTAACAAGTTTGTAGCAATAAATTGCGTACTATTTCCAGGCGAAAACTCAACGTTAGTAGGCCATTACAACATTAGATAATGTTCCAAGAAATTTATAAGAAATACGTGACATTGTTCGTCTATAACGAAATAGTTTTTCAACAGGTGGCTCATCTCAACTTTCTCTTGGATAGGTATTTTTGTCCCAAAAGCTTTGTTATGTGCCTCGTTAAAGAAAAAGTAGGAAAACAAAAGTATTTATTAATAGAAAATTAATAGACGTTACATTTCATGATGATATATTTTTTCTCGATATAGGTACAATTTTATTGCGAAAATATATTTGGAGGATTTGTTTTTCCAGGGTTTCTTCAACAGTATAAATAGAATAGATTTATAGGTTATCCCGTGTATTTGTCTTTGTACTAAACATTATTCAAAACGTTCAATAACATTTACACACAAACATTTAAATTTCGACATAAATTAATGTGATATTTTACAAACCACATTTTTAATCAGTGCCACAGAGTAATTTTATTGACACTGTAAAACTAGAATACAGAGTCTTCCTGACAATTTGCTTCTCGTTTTCATGTTATCAACTAAATATCTTTAAACGCCTTAAAACCCTGACATCAGGGCTAGCCACCCAGCCTATAAAAACTTACTCACTTTTCGTTTCAATACAATCTAAGATTAAAATCCTCCAACCGTTTTTTACCGTACGTTTCAGGAAATGCATTACTATTTCACGGGAGGGCTAGTTATTTATTTACAGGTACTTCTATTTCCCTTGTTACAGGTCCGACGCAACATCAGAATCAGTGCAGAGTTCTAACTCGGGTGTGATGAACGCTCACGTAGAGATCATGTCAGAGAGCGGCCGGTTCAACAACAATCCGCGCGGATGTCCGCGCGCGCGCACCCGAGACCGCCTCGACAATGACCTCTCCGGCAGCGACAGCGAGAAAAACTACCCAGACCTCATAGAAATGAGCGCGCTAGGAGCTTCCTCTTACCTCCGTACAGAAAAACACGACCCGTACTACTTCTACACGATACCCAGAAGAAAAGATGGCGACAGTCGCAGCCCGCTGCTCAACAGCCGGAGAAACAGCTCCGGCGGCGATTCAATCTCATTTCTCGACAATAGATCATACGATAAACTCCGTCAGAGGGCCAGCAGCAGGCGATCAAATAGTTTTTTAGATCTCTCCACCGGAGGGAATCGCATTCGTCGAAATCCAAGCCTCCCCGCGTCGCCCTCGAGGGAGCAGCCCACGGTGCCGTCCGCTACTCCGTTGCTTGATTTATCCGGACTCCGGGACTACTCACGTACGGGACAGACGATGGAGGACTACGATTTCCGCGCGTCGCAACTTGAAAAGTTTTTAGAGGAATATAGGACGCTGAGGGAACAGCTTTCACGAATGAAGGAAACGAGAGAGAATTTGCAAAGAACGAGAGCGGGCGAGAATGACGAGTTGCGATCGATTTTGAAAGGAAAGCCCAGCGTCGCCGTAACGGAGATGTCGTCTTCGGTAGCTATGGCCGACGCCGCGTCGCCGCTGGCCCTCAGTCCGCCCGAGTACAAGCCGCAGCAACCGAGACCCGAGTGGCTAAAGACCTTATTATATCGAAACTAGTAGACAATTTTCAATTCCCTTATTACGATGCGAGTCATATTAAAATGTTTAAACATTTAAAAAGTAAAGTATCATTTGATGATTACCTAGAATGTAGATGTAAGAACTGTAAATAACTGTAATTGAACTGACGTCGTTGATAAGATTGTTTGTAAGCGAAATGCGACTGTGCATTCTTTTAATGTTGAAATAAATGAATTTCAATTTACTTTTGTTTGTTTTATGGACAGCTGATTAATTTAACCGTGTTGTAGAATGAGGGTTAATACAAACAAGGCAGACAGCGGCAACCCGCGGATAATGTTACTATATTTACACTTCAGGACGGTGATAAAAGGTAACGTGAAATATTAAAATGATGAATGGCTCCAGTTTATAATGAACAAACAACCTGTTATATGAATTGAAAATAATTGGAGCGAAAATATTTATTGATGAGCAAAAATGATGAATAATTTTTAATTTTAGTACGAAAACACGATGAAAATTAACACGATGGTTTTTGTGAAAAGTTTTATTCATTTTTGTATTAAAAAATAAATGATGTTTTAAACTGGTCTAATACCTAAGTAGATAAGCGTTTGGCGAATACCATTACATTTTACAAGGTGCTTTTTCAATTGGTACGGAAATTTAGAATTTTTATTGTTTTGCCAAAAGACATTGGGAATGCTTGCGTATCGTAGCCATACTAAGAATGCTTAGTTTTTTGGTTAACAATATGTAAAACAAAAACACTTTATGCTGTGTAGGTAGGTAAAATACCTTGTATTTCATTTATGTTCTTGTTTTCTTGTTATAATTTCCTAACCGATTAAAATGCCATAATTATATGAAGATATATTCAAAATATACTATTTGATCTGACCCGGATGATAACAATTTGTTGTAAAAATCATTTCAATTATAATATAACTGCTGATACTATTAAATTAATGCAATAGTATATGTATACTATTGCGTTCATCGAAATTTATTTCATGTTCAAAATATCGTGGGTAGTACAAATAGGTTCGTAAGTATTGCTGTTAATTTAGCGGTAGTATTCGTTTTTGAAAAGCCTTAGAGGTTAAACCAACACAACTATTTTACCAGTAGTCCAGAATAGAAAACGGTTTAATGTGTTTTCCGAGCCTCGGCAATAAACAGGCACCGATAACAATGTCCCATTAAATTTTGAACATAAAACTATGCAACCGTTAAACAACAGCTAAAAAGTTTTCCTAGCACTCCAATCGAGTACTTTCGAACAAAAACTGTTAAAAATGCGATCGAATAAAGGCGAGTCGTTTTCTCCAATTAAAATTATGAGTGCCCCTGTTACTTTTACAAAGTAGCAAAGTCTGTAGAAATAACGATCCTGCTTTGATAATACGGTTAGGACAAGCCACCTAGTTTGCGATTGCAAGCGCCTTGCAAACTTGCTATGCTTCCTTTCAATAGCTTTCTATTTTAGTTTTCTACTTTGATTTCAGTGGGGCTTTCGGATAGACTGTTGTGAGAGTCTGATATAGAAACTTGTATAGCTTGGTGTGGAGTTATACTGGGTCTTTGAACGGTACCTGGTACTTACAAAGTTCTTAATAGGTTTTGGAATGGAAGTTTCTGCAGTTCAATGAACTAAACGAATTTGAGAAATTGCGGCGACGTAGTGTGGCGTGGTTCTTTTAGCAACTGTGGAGATTTGAACGAAGTTTTGACTACAGAAACTGAAAATATTTTGTATCAAATATAGTGCTGAGGAACATGAATTATACATAATTAATAGGAATTATTGTATCATTTCAGAAAACCGGGTATGATAAAATTTATCTGCTGTATTTTTTTTTCTCTGGTTTTGTGATACAAACATTTTCTTTCCGATTTCGTCAATTGTTGACTGCCATTCAGTCTATTAGGAAAGTTTTAGGTTACTGATTAAATTATTTGCAATCATTGTATCCCACATTAGTGTCGATAGATGAAATAATAAGTATATTGGGGATCCATAGGTCTATGTTCATTGTATCCAATTAGTGTCGATAGATGAAATAATTATTAAGAAGTATATAGGGCATCCATAGGGGAGGTCTATGTTCAACAGTGGACGTTCTATCACTAAGAAGAAGAAAAAAGTGAGTTACATAAGGCTTCTCCTGTTCTATGATTAGTGCTAAACTAATTTGATTTATCCTTATAAGTATGTAAGTTGGCATAGGTCAGGTGGCTAGCCTTGGTGTCAGAGTGATTTGAACATAAACCTTATCATTTGAATAGACGGTTTAGTCGCGTATTCTACGAATTAGAAAAAACAGTTACAAGAAAAATGAAGATTGCTCATACTATTTCTGTAGCGACTATTTAATCAGCAGTCTTTAACCGGATAAGATTTTCCATCTTAGTTACATCTGGCTTCAGCAACTTCACAGACTTTTACAATCATTATTCAGTATCCGACTTAAAAAGCGTCCCGTCAAAGGGATGTCCAGTTGCAGTTTCAGCGAAGTTAACGTAAAAATGGGTAAGTTTGTCGACGCTTGCATTAATAAGGGAAAACTTAATTTTCTGTAGCAGTGCCAGATTAAACCACGAGCTTTATAACTAAGAAATCATAGTCCGGGATCCAGTTTAAGAAATATTGACGCTGATTTATTTAATCGATATAATGGTTCACCATAAATTACTCATAGCTTGTTTATACAGGGTTATTTCTAATCAATTAGCTTCCTTTTAGGGGCTTATTTGGTACATCAAAACTAACAACTTTTGTTCTACTACTTTAGTTAATTCTCAAAAAAATATTGTTCACCTGTGACAAAATGTATAGAACATCTGTTTTTTTTTTGAGTTTTGACAAAAAAAATATTGGGGGGCAAACTAAACAAAGCTTGTGCTATGACTGCCAGAGACTGATATACTACATACACATATTTTAAATACATACTTATATAGATAGTATCTAAATATACCCAGACACAGAGCAAACACCTATGTTCACAACATAAATGCTTGCCCTGGGTGGGGATCAAACCCACGCCTCTTTGATCCAGAAGTCAGCTTCACTAACCACGGTGCCACCGAGGCAGTCGGAACAAAAGTTGTTAGTTCTGATGTACCGAATAAAACCGTAAAAGGAAGCTAATTGATTAGAAATAACCCTGTAAATTGCACTACTATCAAACATTAGTTTACTGTGTAGGAGTTTTAAATATATTTTAATTAGGTGTCCTTTCTAGAAAAAGTGTCATAACCATGATTACCTCATTAAATCGCAATTATTTAACATCGAAGCATCAATTTCAAGACTTTTTTTTGAAAAACTACTTAGTACCTTTAATAAAGAAAGGAGAATAAGATTAAAAAATGGAATAATACAATTTATTAAAGTCAAATCCAAAGTTTTTTTATTCGCAATAATTGTGGTTACAAAAAGGTCTTGATAAAAATTGTATGGTGGAAACACAATTAGCCAGTATGACGTGCGAAAATTAGTGCAAACATCGCAAATATTATTTGTTTCGTAAGCATTTATACAATACATACAGTGCATATTATATACTCTACAAAAATTCTATTATTATGATAGTAAGTAAAATTATTGATCTACGTATTAAAACATGAGTATCAAATACGTCGGATGAGGCTTGCACAGGACTAGGAAGAATGGTGAGAGAAAATAGGCCTGCACCCAGCAGTCACGCCTACTACCTACTAAATACATATATTTCACAGTAATCAGATGGGCCGTTTTTGAAAAATCAAAAATAATTTTAACAATTCGAGCTATTCAAATTTTGTACACGACGGAAGGCGGTTTTGCAATTTTTATCGAAAAATAATTATATCAAAGACAATAATTATATCAATGAAATGTGTGAAAGTTGTTATGCGAGAGAAAGGAGTTGATGATAAGATGACGTATGATAGACTGAAGTGGCGAAAAGAAACGTGCTGAGCCGACCCCCCCTAGCGGGATAAGGACAAGATGATGATGAGGAATAAATCAGATGAGAGAATATATCTTATCCTGGTTCTCGTACTATTATATAAGATCACCTACGCGAAGTTTACGCGTGCCAAGTGTTGATGACAATCTAATAAGCTGAAAGTATCTTTACTAAATTATGTTCTCAAAATTTGTGAGTGGCATTTGACGGCGACAGGTGTGGCGCGAACGCGGCAACGTAATTACACGAACAAAGGCGGGCTTCCAGCTTGTATGCCCTTTTGTAAACAAGGAAACAACACACCCGCCAGCCGCATCGCTGGAAAGGAAAAATGCCAATTAAGATTGTATTTGTTGATTAAAAATGATGTTGCAGACGTTTCGATTTAAAGTAAATGGCTTATAGCCGGCTGAGTGCGGTCCGCGGCATGCGGCATTTTTACATTTGTGTCGTTGAGGCTATACGTTTTACGATACTTAATTTTTATTCATCTTCAAAAAAGGAGGTTTTCAATGCGTCTGTTATTTTTATATGTATGTTACGCAGTTGCTCCGTCAATTATGAACCGATTTTGATAATTCTTTTTTTAAATATAAAGACGGTTTAAATTATATCAAAATCGGTTGTCGTTTTTTAAGAATCAACAATAATGTGAAAATTACTACGTCGATGATACATTGATCCGTGTGAACTAAGTATTCGAATTCTGTACACGGTTCAAGTCAGTAAATTAAATACTCGTAATTATATTACACTTTTGATTTTAGATCGTGGTTACATGTAAGTATTGATATTATTTTTTTGAATCAACAAAAAATTACTCAAAAAGGCAATGCCGCCAGCATTTTGGCCACGTTACCCTCTGCTACGGAGCTCTTATATTAGTTTTAATATAGTATAAGTTTTAGTGTGTTTTTTTATTTTAAGTAGGTTAATTTTAATTTATTGTAGTCCTTGAAATGTTTTTTGTCTTGTTGAAATATATTCAAAAATAGTTTAGGTACCTACTAGGTAGGCTAGGTAGGTTAAGTGTTTACATTGCTACTACCATTGCCTTCATTTGAATACGTGTAACTAAAAAATATAAAATATTTTTAGACCTAGGTATGCAGTTTGCACGCAAGCATGAAAAAATATCTTAGTAAACTAACTTTCCAAAGGTTTCGCTTTCCAACCGGCGACATGAATACCTACTAAGTATGACTCACATTTACATAAGCTCCTATATTAGAAATAATGTGATAACCCTACACCATAATATACCTACTAGAGTGATTAGTAACAGATATCTATTCGTGTAAGCTATACCTACACAATGAACATTGTTTTTGTGCCTAGTCAGATCTGAACCGTATTATGTTCCGATGTTGATTGATGAAGGTTGGTCTATAGTTTGAATAGACATCGTTAAAATGATCATGGAGCAACGCACCCCAAAGGGCGAAAATCCGGGCTGAGTGAAGCGAACCGAAGTGTATTTCCAAGTAATCACGAATAGTAGTATTTTTTGACTGCCTCAGTGTGGTCCAGTGGTTAGTGACGCTGACTTCTGGATCAAAGAGGCGTGGGTTCAATTCCCACCCAGGGCAAACAATTATGTGATGAACATAGATGTTTGTTCTGTGCCTGATGTTAATTTCTATAAAAAATAAATATATTATTAATAGATTTAAGTAGTATATCAGTCTCTAGCAGCCATATCGCAAACTTTGCTTAGTTTAGGGTTAGATACCATGTGTAATGTTTTTTAATATTTATTTATTTTTGATATCGTAACAATCATCGTAGTCGATGATGACTTAGCTATAGGATGCCCACTGTTCGACATAGGACATACGAGTACCTTATAGATCTCTAATAAGATCAGTTTTTACTTGCATCCAGAGCCGTTGGGTGGACGTATCTACAACGCTGCGCTTGCCAGTACGTGGTCTCTACTCGAGAGCTTTTCGACCCCAACGGTGATTAGTCACCATTAAAGTAGCTATTTCAATTTGGTTGCAAAAACGGATTGAACTCAATTGTTCTAGGCAAGTGTGACCAATAATTTGTTTATTTCGTTAGTTATAAATAAAAAACAAATACTTAAATAAAAGTTCCACCCCAGGGTTACTATACTATAAGTTTACTTACATTTGTTTACGTAGCGTTGGTTGTTTGCTTTTGCTATCGAATTTCAACAAGTATGCCCGAACTTAATATGGAGTCAATGGCGTCAACATGTGTGGACAGTAATATTGGAAAAGTTCAGCCTATTTTTTGCCTTTGCTTTTTTTTACGTGGCACTTGTAATTATCTACTTATTTTTTCCTTTTATCAAAGGCGATAGTTTGGTATCCACATTTTTTTTGTCTCAAACATCTAAATTAAAAGAATAGGTACAGGGTTGGTGCATGCTGTTAAGCCAAAGCGAGGTTCTTAAGACCATCATTATTATCAACTTTTACTGTGTGTGTGGCCAATGTGGAATTTGAGGAAATAAATCAGCTGTTCGATATAAAATAACCAGTCGCATTCGATAAATGTATAAAGCGCTTTTTTATTTTCTAGAATTCTAGGTTGTGTGCACGCCCAACCAGCACTACGCTGAGTTGAGACTAGTAAGTAACAATCATAAATAATAAGCTTTTATTGACCCTATATTATGTACCTAATTTTGTCGTTTACAAAACAATGTTTTGGGTAATCTTGCATTGCATTAATAAGAAAGAATATTAGTTGGCACCAAAGTCAGAGAAACACCTACAAACTTCATACAAAGATGTGTTAGCACATAGGCAAGAAATTCTGAATCCCGGATACTAACGTCTTAGTCCTTATTTTAAGCTAACGTCTTCCAACTTGTTCGAAATCTAAATAAAACATTATACGCATTATTCCGATTGAAGTGTCAAGTAAGGCTGGACGTACACTTATTCCTTCAGTTCCACGGGCAACTTCCATTTACTGTGTTTTCAGCATCAAAGGTTGGCAGATGCAAGCTTAACATTTTTAATGAGGTTCACAGCTTATTCCACCGTGAATCGTTGTAAAAATACGTCTCCCTCGCATTTTCATATTTAGACCTTTGAACATGTTTTGAAATGGATTTTAATGATCGCCTCTCTTTTCTTGTGTTTTGTCATCGGATTTGAGACCGGCCTTCTGTTTGTCTATCTCAGTATGTCGTTGTTTTATGTTAGGTGCGTTATGTAAGGAACAGATTTATTTTTTGATGAATTTGATTAGCGATTAGATACTGTAAAATATTTTCTCTTTGATCTTTAATGAATAAACAAACCTTAAAATCGAAGAACTACGTGTAACGAAAAGCCAACGAATAGCCAACGAATTTCTGATACATACGGGGCAGTATTTATTTTGACTAGTTTAGCGTAGTTTGACTAGGTGTTCGTCAGGGATCATCAAAGTTAAGCAACGTTCAGTACGGCCAATTTTCGGATGGGTGACCGCGGGTGGCATTTACTACTGAACGCTACTGTGGCTCGGATGACACGTTAAATTGTAGGCCTCGGTTGTTTTAATCATTCAGCCATGTCACAGGCCTTTAACACAGGCGGCTTGAAAACTCTGACACCAGGGCTAGCCACCCGGCATATATCTACGAACTTAATTTAGTATTTATTTTTTCTCCTTTCTTATAACAAGACGTTGTTGTTGATTTCCAATTGTAGTCCTATTGTGAACAATGAATGAAACTGAATAGTTTCTTAGAAGACTTGGTGCTCTTTAATGAAATGTTTTCTATTCTCTATAGTTGCTTTCTTACTTAGTAAAGAGATAAAAAATAAGAATATTAATGGAGTACTTTCACTTTACCCGACCGTGTTGCCCTAATGGTGGAATGCTTAAGTATTTGGCATAGAATCTGCCCCACTAGAATGATGTTGGTAGGATTTCAGTGAAGACGAAAAATCAAGGTTATTAAGTCATCATCATCATTTCAGCCATAGGACGTCCACTGCTGGACATAGGCCTCCCCTAATGATTTCCAATAAGACCGGTTGATAGCGGCTTGCATCCAGCGCGATCCTGCGGTCCTAATAAGGTCATCCGTCCACCTTGTAGGTGGACGACCTACACTGCGCTTGCCGGTACGTGGTCTCCACCCGAGAACTTTTCGACCCCATCGGTCATCAGTTCTCCGCGCTATGTGCTCTGCCCATTGCCACTTCAACTTGCCAATCCGCTGGGCTATGTCGGTAACCTTGGTTCTTCTACGGATCTCCTCATTCCTGATTCGATCTCGCAGAGAAACTCCGAGCATAGCCCTCTCCATGGCTCGTTGGGCTACTTGGAGCTTACTAATAAGGCCCATAGTGAGAGACCACGTTTCTGTGCCATATGTCATCACTGGCAACACACACTGGTCGAAAACTTTCGACTTGAGGCACTGAGGTATGTTATTAAGTAAGAGTTACTAAGTAAGAGAAATATCTCAAATGCTTATACCGCGTAATAAAATGTAAATTGTTTTCTCTAGAGCGCCCAAGAAGTATAAAATCACCTAGTATTATACCAAGTACCTATTGTTACAGGTGTAGTCGACCGTCAATACAAGCTGAATAAATAAAAATTCTCAGAAACCGATAGAAGTGCACAATACAAATGTGCATTCGGAATGTGTGAAGCTTTCAATTCAACAAACAAGGTGCATTGGAATAAGAAATTGTAGCTCCAGGCTTGTTAGGAGCTGCCGACGCTTTTAGCATAATGTGAGTGTACCTCTCTGGGGGAATGATGTGACGGTTTTAGTGGTCTTCTTCCACCACATAGTGTATGCATGACCACTGTTCCCTGCCGCTTGGAGAAGTTTGGAGTGAGATTTTGCAGCCGCTTGATTAGACTAAGTTGCGGCGTATTTTGTAGAAAAGAAGATGAAAAGCCAAACAAATATCATCAAAATTAAGAATAAAAAGCAATACCTAGCATAATACATATATATATAAAAATTTTACAATACGATTTTTTAACCGTAAATTAAAAAAAATGTTACCTTTATCTATATATATATATATATATGAAATCGTGATTCAGTGACTCACCTATCACGAAATCTCAAAAAGTGCTAGGCGTCTCAAATTTTACACGGGGGATCCTTTTAGGATATAGATGCTCACTAAGAACGGATTTTGCGAAATTCAAGCCCTAAGTGGGTGAAATTGCGTGGCAAAGTTTGTATGGGAGAGCGCGATTCCGTTGGACCGACTGACTTGAAATTTGACATAGACATTCTTAAACAAAATTGATTGAACACGTGTTTCGTATTTTATCTGGTTTAAAAAGGGAAAAAAAGCTGCTTTCATTAATTTAAAAAAAGAATTGAAACTTTTTAGTGTATTTAATTAACAACGTGTCAACATGTTATTTTGTCAAAATGTCATTTGAAATCTAGATTTATTGAAACTAATGAGTTAAGAAAATATATAGGGGAGGCGGCCACAGCTTTTTTGTCACTTTTCCGATCTCATTTTCTTTATAATATGTTCCCTTGGTAAATTATATTTCTTTGGTAAATTAATACATTTACTATGTAGGTACTGCAAAAATAATTGGTTTAATAGTGAACATTTATTTAGGTACCTAAGTAAGTGCGGAAAATACATTGTCATTATGCATGAGTGCATGATGCATACCAGTGCTTTTTAACCTATTTCAAAAAAGAAGATTTTCAATTCAGCGGTATGTTTTTTGTGAATGTAAGTTACGCGATTATTTGGGCAATTATGAACTGATTTTGTTGATTTTTTGTTTGTTTGCTACATCATAGGTACCTACTTCAGATATAGTTTCATTTGACTAGCAGTTTTTTAGATTTTTTTTTTAAATCAAGTATAAACGGCTTACATACCTAAAAAAACCGGACAAGTGCAAGTCAGGCTCGCACACCGAGGGTTCAGTACAAATCCAGAAAATTTCACTAAATTGGGAAGTATGTTGTTAAAATCTCTAAACTCATCATCATCATCCACAAATGTTTTTTTTTCACGTTTCTCGCCATTCATCGAAAATTGTTAAAGTAATTAAAAACCTGTTTTAGCATGTATAATGAAGCTCATTAATATGATACCTTACATGATACGATTTACACAGTTGTGTGAAATTCCGTGTATAAATTCCAAAGAACTCATTGGTACGGGACTGGGATTTGAACAAACGACCTCACGATTGTAAGGCGGGTGTCACTACACCACTACTGCTTTTCAGATATACCTATTTAATTGTTAAATTGCCACTAAGACATTTTACTCAGTATTGTAACACAATCGTGAGCTGCGCGGGTGAAACCGCGGGGCGCAGCTAGTAATTATTATAAAATTTGCTGGCAAGTTTTTTTCAAACGATTCCCTTACGCGATCTATTTTCGAATTTTCATTTATTTTAAATAACAGAGATATAGTGGATACGATCGCAAACACAAATTATAACAACTAGTATTTATATCAATCCAAAATAAGTGTAACTTTACGGTTGAAATATTCTGTGGGCTCACAGCGATTGATATTAATTCGATCGGTCCGCGCGAGTGAGCATGATGCTAAAACAGTGAGGTCCAATCATAGATATCTCTTCATAGATTCCGTAATAAAAATACGCAGAGAGTACTAAAAAAAACTAAGGACATGTAATATTTATTAGTTTGAAGCTTGGTGGGACTGATACTGAAGTTTGAACGATTTTTTGGTTCGTATTTCTGAAAATTTTATAACTCTTAAGGCCAAAACACACATACGGCGGGCGCGGGTCGGGCGCGGTGCGGATCGGGAGTACGGCGTGTCTATTTGTACCTGTTTCAATGGACGACAACACACAGAACGCGTGCGCGGGTCGGGCGCGGGGCGGGCGCGTTCTGTGTGTGGTCGTCCATTTATTTCTTGTTTTTAGTGTTAATAAGTAAGCCAAGTTTTTTAGTAGTCATCACCATCTTATTATCAACTTTAACACTGCCACAATTAATCCTCACGAATAAATTTTGGATAGGTTTGCATTTAAAAGGTTGGAAGCAGCACGCACTTGCAATGTTTTGATATGCCGCATTAACTTTGACGGTGGATTTCACACAGTTTCACTACACCTGACGTCTTCTTTTCCTGATTCAAAGTAAACTTCTTTTAATACGGTATATGAATGGATAATCCGTACATCTAAATTACGGGACCAATAGACAGTGCGAGAGTTTGCAATTACAGCTGTCCGAACGAATTGTGTGTTCGACAATAAAAGCGATACTTTTATTGTTGCTGTAAATTGCCTTTCCGTTGTCGAGAGAGACGATGTCGTCGCGTTCCCGTTGCGTATTCTCGCTATAACTTCATGTTGATTTAATGTTATTGTCCAGTAAATCCGACAGTTTTGCTGGAACGGATTAATGCCCAAAAATAGGTTTAACTCTATTATGTTCAGTAACCGACTGATTTAAATTGCTTTTTAACGGGATTTCAAATGCCTACATATTTAATGGAGTTAGATACTTTATTACACGGTCTTTTGTGGGAGGTATTTTAGCTTACAAGCTTTAAAAATTTACATAACAGTGTTGCTATTAGGCAGCTCATGCAATTTGGTATTATTAAGGACATAAAATGGCTTTTGATTTGAAATATGAGAAAAGTCGAGTAGTAAGGGCATAAAATACGGCAAATTATGATGGTAAGTAGCAGAGTGGCGGCCAACTTATTCGCCATAAAGTTGCAAAATTACCTTTGTAACTTTTTTAATGACAGCGCGGCGTAACTTTGTCTATTCAATTTATTATTTTCCTGCCGTCAGGTTCAGAAGGGTCAGCAGAACCGAGAAATTGTTAGATAGTATTTTATGTAGGTATAGCTCTCCCTAAAACAATACTATGTAATAATATCGTCAAGATAGAATTTCTTTGTCTAACTATTGTAGTTTGCAACGAAAGCTTTCAGCATGAATACCTTATTAAATACTTATTATATTTTCGCTTTTTTATACTGTATCTTTTAAGGAAAAAATAATGAGCTATGTTTTTGATACATACGAGTGACTACATCACTGCATTATATTTATGACAAGATTTACGGAGGCGTTTGATCAATTTGGCAATGTTTATTTATCACTAACGCGTGGAATGTATGTATAGAAGCCGCTACTGAAGATATTTCCTCTGTGGCTTGGACTGTTAAATGCAAAAGAGCTCCACGAAAATCCAATATGTTACCTTTAGCCTAGAAACCTATTTCTGCAGTTTACTTTGTTTTATAGGCCCCAGTACACGCACGCAATATGACTGCTATCACGAGCTTTCAGGTATCTTCGTATACTCCCATTTACATATAAATCACCCACCATACTTTCAAGTTTCGTTTGGAAATATTAAAACGATGTCTTGATCTTGAAGAGAGTTATTTCGAGGTTCATTTTCGTCGAATATATACTTTAGCGGGAAAACTTGATGCCGAAAGCGGTAAGCAATAAAAAGCAATGTTAACGCAATTTGAATAATAGTCGCATTCACATTCTTTCCTACGCAGAAACGAGTGTGCGAAATGTTTATTTCAATTTTTCGTGACCGAAACGTCGTAGAGCGTCTACGCCGTAGATGTGTACGGAGTAGAGGGAGTTCGGACCAATCGTAAATAGAAATTGACATTGGTATCATTTTTGGCCAAGACTGGGTAAGTCCGGGCGAGGGTCGCGTCGTCGTTTTTTCAGCCGCAGCCGACTGCGGCGCTCTCCGACTGCTCGTTTAGCAAAATGACGGACGGACCTTTTTTTATCTCGTCCAACCGCAATTTGTTGCCTGCGATTTCTGCTTGCGATACACGGACTCGGCTACAGACCCGTCCCGAACACATTTAAAATTCCTATCCTATAAATATTAAGGCATTTCAGTGTTGATGACGGGACATTTAGATTTTTAAGATATTTTCGCTTCGAGCTTTTAAGCTGAGTAGTAGAACAGATACCTACAGATATTATTTTTAACTAGTTTTTACCCGCGGCTTCGCCCGAATGATATTTTGATTTTTGGGCTATCCCATGGGAACCCTTTATTTATCCGGGATAAAAAGTAGACTATGTCACTTTCCGTCTTTGAAACCCGAGGCCCTACCTTACCACCCTTAATAAAGGAGGTGAAAAATTAAAAAAATAAAAATAAAACGATTCGACAGTTGTTTTTTTATATTTCTTAAAGCGCGCTCTAGAATAGCTCGCAGATAGCAGAATTCTTCCTACTTACTTAACACTTATCGTTATATTATGGAACTTTTACGCAATATCATAATAATTTATAGCCTATGTGTTATTCTAATACATAAACTATTATGCTAAGATATTATTGCAAAGTTTCATCTCAATCCGTTCGGTAGTTTTTGCTTGAAAGAGTAACAAACACCCATCCATCCATCCTCACCAACTCACAAACTTTCGCGTTTATAATATTAGTAGGATTAATAGTCGTAGTTATTTTTCTTATAATAGTTTACAGCAGTAAGTAGGTAAGTATAGGCCGGGCGACTAACCCTGGTATCAGAGTTTTTAAGCCGCCTAAAGTCCATCAAATCTAAGAGGTACCGTTTGACGTTTCATATTTTTTCATCCCATCCCTATCATTCAATTGTCAGAACTGTCAAACGGTACTTCTTAGATTTGACGCAGTCCGTCAAATCTAAGAAGTACCGTTTGACAGTTCTGACAATTGAATGATAGGGATGGGATGAAAAAATATGAAACGTCAAACGGTACCTCTTAGATTTGATGGACAGTAAAGGCCTGTAACATGACCAGTACAGCAGTTATAGCTGAGTGTTGAACAAAAATCACGACTGCAATATTTGCGCTGTATGGTGCGGGTGATAGTTGTTTTTTTTTTTAAATTTAATTAGGGTTTAACTTAGTGATTTACAAAATAATAATGACTTAGTATTTCAGCTGTAACACATTCGTAATTATATTAAATAATTAATAACTTAGTAGTAAATTAAATTAAACCCCAATTACAATTAAAAAGCAACCCGCTACAGAGCATTAGGTATAGGCTGTTCTGTTCTGTATGATATAGGTACACTTTAACTACATAACAATTTTACTTTATAATTGATATTTTTTGAATAAAAACATTTCATAGTTCAACTGATACGTCTGTCTGTGTAGAACTAGTTTAATTTGGACATGAACCTAGCTATTATTGGTTTCAACATATTATCCAACAGAATATTCTTTTTCACTTTTCACTGTGTCTTTATAAACTACGAAAAAAATACAATAAATCTACAGCTACTACTACGACGAATATAAAACCTTTAAATATGAAAAATACCTCCAGCATCTTTATAACAGTGATATCGAAAAACATACTGTGAAAGCCGAAATAAAACAAATTTCATTTGTGATCAATTTCAAAATCCCATTAAGCAAATTTTTGTGATTGTAACATTTCTTAAGAAGACCGTGTCTCTTTCAGCAACAGCAGTTGTCGCGAGTTTTCGGTAAACTTTTTCAATTCATGCTTTGTTTCGTATTTCCCGCTAACGTTCCTAAATCTTTGTACTTAACAAATAAATTCAAAGGACGGTTCCACCAATAGAATCTTGAACATTTTCATAATAACATTTAGAACATTATTTTTAGAACCTAAAAGTTGGAGTTAAGGAATCGTTATTTATTCAGTCAATATGACCGTTCACAAGATATTTACTTTTAACGCGTCCCCTTTGTATTTGTTTTAAAGCAATCTTGTAACTTCCGAAGTTTCCTTGAAGGCAAAGTGAAACTTCCTTAACAGTTTTCTTACGCTGTTTTAACGCCAATAAACATTGAGTGAACTAGTTTCACCTTAACTTTCGAAAGGTCATCTCTAATGATAATTAGAATAATAGCATTCAACGAATAGGCATATAAATATTATAAATTAAATAAAATGTTTTTGGAGTTTAATAAGTACTATTTAAGTTTATTTTTAACACAATATATTTTTATATTAAAAGATCAGTTTTGGTTATTAGATTTAAGGTTAATTTCAATAAAATGGTTCTGACTGTTTTTATGAAATAAAAATTACTAGAGTAGGTACTTACTCTGGGTAGGTTAATGGAAGGTAAGTAGTAACGGTTGCCTGGGAGAAGTTGCTTTTAAGGGGGGCGCCTAATGCCAAAATCAAGCGAAAGGTGTATTTTTAAAGACGTGGTGTAAAGATAACAAACATAAATATCCATATTATAAAACCGGACAAGTGCAAATTTCCGGTTCCGTACAAATCCAGAAAATTTTACAAAATTGGGAAGTAAGTTGTAAAATCTGTATACCTTACATGATACGATTTACTCACTTTGAATTTTGAACCCATATTTTGTGAATTTTGAGGCCCTATTTTTCTGTGATTTAAATAAAAATGTACAGTTTTCAGATTTATTCCTATATGTGTACTCTGAGACAATACTTCTCGTCAAATTTCATAGTTCTATGTCAACGGGAAGTACCCTGTAGGTTTTGATTTTTATGAGTGTAAACGGCTCTAACTTTTTTAAACGATAACCGAGAAGTTTTTCTTTTATACAATTGCAAGATATCATAGATATACGTATACAGTTTAAATTTCAAATCGATGTCTTTACGCGTTCCCGAGATAAAGAGTCTTGACATACACACAGACGGATAGACGGACAACAAAGTGATCCTATAAGGGTTCCGTTTTTTTTCGTTTGAGGTACGGAACCCTAAAAATACTATAGGAAAGGAAAAAACCTATAGTAGCAGAGTAATTGCGTAGAATTTAGAAAAATAATATGGTTATTTTAGAAAAACATTAAAACTTCGCATCATTAAAAGACTTTTTTTTCAAATTCTCGAAATTATCAGCGACAACACCACATTATTTTTGACAAGCTACGTAGTCAGACTAATGTTCTAGTAGAGTAATTGATTAGTTTTTTTTAATATATGCTTAAATTTTGAATAAATAAATAAAATGTCACTTAAAAATGTAAACTGGCGCTCGAAACCAAAATCATCGTGAACTGTGTCATGTGATTTTCGACTCTAAACATAGCAGCATAGATGATAGCGGGCGATGCAAGAAGCGAGGGTGAAATCTGTTTTTTTTTTCATGGCATTAGGCGCACTCTTAAGCAATAAAGCCGCCGGTTGTTACACTAGCTATAAGTTCCACTGAACTTGTTTTCCTAGTTTATTTAAGTTCTGGTGTGTACAATAAGGAATTGCTCTATCTATCTATCTAGGTAGAACTGCACTAACATAATTAAATAAAGGTCAGGTAACGATAACTTTTGACATTAATAAAATTTAGGTGTTTTTCTTGGACCAACTGTGTATGCATAACTAGTTGTGACATTTTGATGCGTGTTTGAAGTGTCACATAACTAAGTAAGACACAACACAGTTTATTTGCCTGCAACAAGATAGCAGAAATACACTAAATATTTATTCAAAACAAAGATTTGAAGATGAATTTCCGCAAAGTAACGCCTGATTCAATCAACAGATATATAGTGTAAAATGATTTTAATCAAGCTAATGTTTAGGTGATGAAAGGAAACTACGGGAAAAATTACGAGCCTAAAAATAGGTACTTTTTATTTTTTTCATGGCATTAGGCGCACTCTTAAGCAATAAGGCCGCCGGTTGTTACACTAGCTATAAGTTCCACTGAACTTGTTTTCCTAGTTTATTTAAGTTCTGGTGTGTACAATAAGGAATTGCTCTATCTATCTATCTAGGTAGAACTGCACTAACATAATTAAATAAAGGTCAGGTAACGATGATTTTTGACATTAATAAAATTTAGGTGTTTTTCTTGGACCAACTGTGTATGCATAACTAGTTGTGACATTTTGATGCGTGTTTGAAGTGTCACATAACTAAGTAAGACACAACACAGTTTATTTGCCTGCAACAAGATAGCGGAAATACACTAAATATTTATTCAAAACAAAGATTTGAAGATGAATTTCCGCAAAGTAACGCCTGATTCAATCAACAGATATATAGTGTAAAATGATTTTAGTCAAGCTAATGTTTAGGTGATGAAAGGAAACTACGGGAAAAATTACGAGCCTAAAAATAGGTACTTTTTATTCGTATTCCCAATACATCCCCGTCACACAAAGCGCGGAAGTGTAAAAATACACCTGAACATTATCCAGAACCACAAAAAGCTAACTCGCAAGGTTGAAATAAGATAAATTTTTGATCCGAAGTTGAATTTAATATGAAAATACCTGAGAATTTGGCATGTGTGTTTGTGATAGACATGAAACGGGTAATCGCTCGCCGGAGGCCGGAAATCACACGTGGAATTGCCGGAAAATGAAATAGGTGTCTACATCTGGCGGGAGCCAATCGTCGGCGACATAATTAGTGTAAAATTATTGATGTGAAAATTTGTTGTCATTCTTTAATTTTCGCGATTTGAGCAAAATATTCTTATTCTTATTACACGTCGAGTTATTGAGATCTCGTAGTATAAAAACATTTATGTAACTGTAGATTTTTCTTGAGTGGGGAGCATCTACATACTTTTGAATAACCAAGAAAATAAAATGTATTGAATTTCAGGTCTCCTGGGGTGGGTACTACTCGTACCATCGACCTGGCAATTTTTCTTTACATTCCATATGGGTACTACCCACTCGTACCCACATGTCATGCCGTTCAGCTACCTACGTCCATGTGTAAAATAAAGGATTATGCAGCAGTTAATTAATTTTTAGAGATTGTTATTTTGTAGTTTGGCAAAGTGTAGGGTTCAGGGTAGTAACACTGAATCCTACACTTTGCCTAACTCATCATTATGAACAATGTATATATTTTAATTACAAACCGCATGATTACGATTGGTTTCCAATAAATATACGCGGAGGACTATGTAATGACCGATGGGGTCGAAAAGTTCTCGAGAGGAGACCACGTACCGGCAAGCACAGCGTAGGGCGTCCACACACAAGGTGGACTGATGACCTCATCAGGACCGCAGGATCGCGCTGGCTGCAAGCTGCTGGTCTTATTGAAAATCATTAGGGGAGGCCTATGTCCAGCAGTGGACGTCCTATGGCTAAAATTATGATGATGATGATCTGTATTTTTCCGTAGAAAAAAATTGAATGGCATACACCTATGCAAATCCACTAACTCACTGTCCAAGCGTCATGAATATGACCCAATTGTCCTTTACTGGTAGCCCAAAGTTCAGCAGTGGACTATTAAAAAAGCCGGTACAACCGACGATTATTTCTATCTCTACTCTGTAGGTACGTAGATTTTGTATTTCGTTCGTTTGTAATGTAAATTTACCTTTCCTTAGTTAGCAGGCGCCATCGAGCCGAGGGTGGAACGGCTGCCCGTGACGGACGCAGATTGGTTTGTTATTAACTTTAGCTTTTTGAGGTTACAAGCTAGGCGATTGACCAGACGAGAGCGCTCATAGCTTAGTTTGACTAGGTGTTTGTCAGCGACCGAATTTCGGCACGGTCAGTTTTTGGATGGGGTAACCAGTGGCGTAGCTAGGCTACCAAGGGCCCTTGAGCAAATAAAAAATGGGGCCCCACTGCTATCTAAACTGGTTAAGTTTTATCAAGTTAAAATATTAAATATACAAATACTTTAAAAATGCTAAGCTAGTTATCATCAGCTAGCTCTCTTTCGTGCACTGCAGGGCAGGTAATAAAAATCTTAACAGTAACAACATAAATTATAAGTTGGTGTAGAGATATCTTAAACTGCAATAGTTGTCAAATCTTCTTCAGTAGGCTTCTCAACCAACACTGCAGTTACCACATTATTTGAGTCAATATCAATAGAAATAATTGTTTTATCCAGAAGTGCTTGCAGAAGGCTGACTAAGGAATTTGTCAATTTTGGGATTTTTTTTACCTCACTTAACAATGCAGACCCAGAACGATCTCCTCACGCACGGGCCGAATTGATGCACCTACTGTAGGCGTCCTGCATTTTTCTTCACGATATTTCGCGTTATACAATGAGTATTTATTTATTTATTTGTTTATAGGCGAGCAGCGTATACTGATGTGCCTATATCAAGCAGTGTCGAATAAAATTAGTATTTATCTGTCAAGGAATTTTTTTTCTTCTTTATCCAAAGGTCAAGTCTATTTTTAAATGTGTTTATAATTTTTGCCGAGATAACAGGCAATCTATTCCAATTGTATACAACTCTGTTGCAGAGGATGTGGTGTGCAGTGTTGGTTTGTGATGGTGTAGGCTGTAAGAGGACTCTATGGCGTCTGCTATCGCGCATATTTTCCTTCAACGTGTACATGTCGTGGATATCCGGAAGATTATAGAAGCCATTGAGAATTTTGGAGGTCTCAATCAAGTCTCCACGCAATCGTCGTTCTTCGAGGGTCGTGAGACGAAGAGCTTTTAACCTGTCTTCATAGGTCTTGCGACGCAGAGCATATGGAATCCTGGTGGCTTTTCTTTGTGCACTTTCAAGATAATCATAACAGAGTGAACAGACAAGTGAGGCCAGTTTTTTAAACATGTGGTGAGTGCGTCACTGTTGCGCCGCTGTATTATTATGACTGACGAGCCAAGGCGTAGTTTCGTTGTTACCTGTTTGTGTGTGTAATTGTGTCTGTATACGGCGAGGTGTAGTTTTGCCGGCCTCACTTGTTTGTATTTGGTCTGAGATGTAGTGGTTCGAGTGGTATTGATCAGTACCAAAAAGTTTATTGACATAAGTTTACTTTAAGATTAATGTTTTATCCTCTATAAAATTTAACTTGATCTCTGCAACAGTGACATTGGCATGGAAGATTGACCTTTTTAGAGTTGGGATAGTGGTGGAAAAAATCGATTTTCAAACAATGTTGTAATGAAATCGAATGAGTAGTTGAAGGTGAGAAATTGGATTTTATTAACTTACTATTATTTAAGATCAAGTATGTACACATGTAAATAATGTTGTGATATTAATTAAATACTCATAATAATGTAACTATAGTATTTATCGACGTTTTTCACTATTATCGATGCTAATGTAACATATAATTGGGTTCAATTTAATTACACATGATAAAAAATGTTATGATATTAAAATATACAATAAAATTAATGATAAAGTAAGTTTTATTTAAAATTTCGTCAGTATAAACTATCGATAATTTAATTAAAACTCTATCTAAAACTCTGTGGTCACGATCATTCGTCGCCCGTCACTAATCGGCATGCCCACAAAGTATGACATTGACAGGTACTGTCTGTACTATTAAGAAATTCAGGACTTCATAGGCGTGATTTTTCTGACAGCTGTCGCAGAGATCAAGTTAAATTTTATAGAGTATAGTAATAAAACGCCACAAAACGCATATATAGCTATCCGTCAAATTGACAACTGTCAACCCACAGAAAGAATTTAGACAGGGCCGCGGCCGGGCCGTGTGTGTAGGGGCCTTGGGCTGGTACTACTTAGGGGCCCTCCGAATTATTCAAAGTATAGGATAGCAAGAAAGAAAGAAGAGCGGAGCATGACCGAAATTAAATGAATGTGTAATGGCAATAACTGCCGAACATTTTAACTGACAGTCGAAGGCGGATTTAGCCATTGATTCAGGGGTCATCAAGTTGTAGGTACCTATTATTATTTTTTTACGTTTTGTCAGTAAATTGTTTTGATCCGAGATTTGAAGATGGTAAAGAAAAAAACAAATTCGGGAAAGCACGAAAAAGTAACAAATTTTCGCGCTCGATCCGGCGCGAAAATTTGTTATTTTTTCAGAAATTTTAAAAGAGGAATGAGTAAACAAGATTGCATCACCGCTATTATGCGCGAGTGCAGCGAACGCGATTTTTTTTAGTTTATTTCAGTAATTATACACAGATTAGAAAATCAGACTAAACTATTGCTATGCGCCAGCGAAAAGAGCACGAAAAAATTTCGTCTTTTTCAGTAACCATAAAATAGACATATGCGCAAAGCAGAGCACTGTTCTGCATATATGGGCGAGCGCAGCGAGCTCGACAATTTGTCACTTTTTCAGTAATTTCAAAAGAAGTATGAGTAAAAAGAGCCCACCGCAGAGCTTAAAACGCGAGCGCAGCGAGTGTGAAAAAAATATGGCTTGTTTTTTCAGTAACTTCAAAACTGATAATAGGGCAAAGGAAAACACTCTACTGCCATAAATGCAGGTATGTACAGAGCGCGAAAATTTGTCAGTTAATAATAATTTCAAAAGAGTTTGAAAAAACAGTTCATTTCAACATTTCTCTTCAACAGGACTTCCCTAGGTATTTAGAGTTTCTCTCAACTGAGTTGCCATGATTAAAGTCGGGTTGCAACATGTCATATTTATTTTGAGATAAATTTTGAAAAGTTCAGTTCGATTGAGATTTTCTATTAAGGATTCGAGGGCCCCTTGAGCTTGATGGCTCCGGGGCGCTGCTCCGCCTAGCCCCTGGATAGCTGGGGGTATTCGCGAGTGTCATTTACAAGTGACGGCAACCGTGGCTCGGACGACACTATTATTCGGGTCCCTGTAGTTTTAATCGTTAAGCCACATCAGATGCCTTTGGGCGGCTTTAAAACTCGGACACCAGGGTTAGCCATCCAGCCTATACACACACATTCACACACAAATATATTCTATAGAGGAAACACATATATTCTATAGAGGAAAATCCACATTTGGACAGACGAAAGCAAAATCTTCAAGTCAAAACTGAGACTCTCGCTTACTTCGTTCGTTCGGTCAGTTATAATTAAAATATTTTATGCTGTCCTATAGTTTCCGCGTGGTTCCTGCTTCTGTATTTATTTATGTATTTTATCCAAGTCTACAAAGATTGAAAGAGGTATCTAAATACTCGTTCCGCTTTTAATACCATACTACTTTTTAAGTATTATAGACGAATTTCCATCTTGTGTGTGCCAGCCAGCGGAGAATCACTTAGAAAATTGTCCTACCAGTTTGTAAAGCTTACGTAGGTTTTACAACGTGTTACTGGACTAAAATTCCATGCCTCTCGGGAAAATTAGAGTGTTCAATATTCTAAAAATACTCCAGAAAAAATGCCATCTCGCAACAAAAATATCGCTAAAATATTAGGAGTTATTTTAGCTCACATTTCGTACAAAAATTCTAAGAACGTCTTGGCAATCCTAAATGAGCCTTGAATGCTTTGATACTAAGTAGTACCTACAAGAATTAAGGAAACCTTTTATCTTTCAGTATAATATTGAAATTAAATAGTATAAGCTATTAATACTAGCTAAGTAGGTATGGAATACCTTACCTATGCAATGTAAAATGTAACAGTTACTGCGGATTCTCAAAAATATAGTTACTTTTGAGAATCCGCAGTAACGCAGCAGGTTTATTTACAGTCAAATTTACCATACAAAGTGTAAGAGAATCAAAACGTAACGGGAAGTTAACGGGAAGTACCCTATACTTCCTGTTAACCTAGAATCTTTGATTATTTCAATAATTTATCTAAGCCTAGAATCATGAGATTTGGAAAAAGCACTACTGTACTGTACCAGCCTTTTTTTTAAAAAAGGAGAACGTAGGCCTGCCCACGTAGGGTGTAAGGGTGGGCCATATCCACCACGCTGGCCCAGTGCGGGTTGGTGGATTCACATACGCCATCGACTTTCTTCTACGGACGCATGCAGGTTGCCTCACGATGTTTTCCTTAACCGAAAAGCCAGTGGTGTGAAATTCCGTACATAAATTCCAAGGAATTCATTTGTACGGGACCGGGATTCGAACCCACGACCTCACGATTGTAAGGCGGGTGTCATTAAATAAATTAAATTTATTAAATTTTAATAGAAAAAGCTTTACGTAAACTAAAGTCAATCAATCAATCCGAAATCTATAAATCTGTAGCTGCATTATTAAAATTAACCATCATTGCTTTCAATGCAACACAAGAATTGGATGGCGCTGCCGAAGTATGTATTTTTGGTATTTAAAGTTTTGGACGTGAAATCATTACACTAATCATCATCACACAAACTTACTTAACTACTTTTTCATTTGGAGCGTATGTCAAGTTGAGATACACTCTTGAATTATTTTGTTGAATTAACGATGTAGGTAGGTACTGAATTCATAACTGAAAGCGGCAAAGTCCTACAAAGTAATCCAGATTCAAGTCATAAAAGAACACTAGAAAAGATTTTCAACATACCTACCTAGGTATCATGTTATCCTCTACTTGAAACTAGGTGTAATAAAGTTACATCAAAGCTTTAGTAACGAGCTCGTCAAAAATAAATTCAAATAAAACTCATCAACTTCATAACCCAGCTGTATAGAGTCTGTAAAATATTTCCCAGCGAATAACATTTAAAATTCACCGGTAGTAACTGACCTACTAAAAGATAAAAAAATCATTGAAGCAGCAAAATATAAACCATTAGGTTGTTTCTCCACCTAAGATATGCGAGGCAGATAAGTAGAGAGCGAGGCCAAAGCTAGGCGAGGAAACTATGTGACTTTTTACATTAAGCAAATAGTGTGTGTGTGTGTAACGAATTAGAAATGAGGAGATCCGTAAAAGAACAAAAGTCACCGAAATGGCCCAGCGGATTGGCAAGTTGGCACTCACTAGGTGGATTGACCAACGACATTTAGGTTTTATTAATATCGTTGGGTTTGACTACCTCATTTAGCTCGCAGGATCGTACTGGATGCAAGTTGCTTCCAATCAATTTTATTGGAGATCCAGAGGGTCTACGTCCAGGGGTAGATGATACAGTGCAGCGGAGCAGGTAAGATAAATGAAAAAATCTATGCTTTTAAGATGCGCTTACGGTATAGATACGAGTAGCTTACTTTGCACATAGCTGCAATACTCTCACATGCTTAATTTACATTCTAATCCATGCATCTTTTCGTATAAAAACATAGCATAAACATAGCTTTATTGATCTAGTGAGTGCTAGTGATAATCTAAGCGAAGCTATGAAACAAAACGATATGAACAAGCTTTTTTCGTGGATACTGTTGTCAAAGTAAATTTATTGCTAACGTGTTTAAAGTCATCATATATTTGATAATGTGTTTCCTAAGATATACAGCATAAAAAAGTGGAGAGAACGCTTTTTGGTGGATATCACAAACATACTTAGCTATATATGCATCTTAGCTATAGCTACGTGGAAAGCCACCTTTATTTTCGCCCACAGAGCAAAGCTTCTCTGGGATTTCCTGTCAATAAGTTGCAAATTAGGGTTTCTCGACGAGAAAAAGCGAACTTTTAGATCAACATCAACCCTTTTGGAAAACAAAGATTTGATTTTGTTTCGCAAAATAAATGTTATTGTTGCTTAAAATTTTACTAAGGGTAGACAACAATTATGTAAGTTGGAATTTAGTATTAGTATTTTTAGGTTAAAATTTTGTCCATTAATACTAATACAAAAAAAAACTACGTTTAAAATCAGATAACGACAATTTACAAATATAATATTTGTTATATTAGAAATCAAGTTTCACATACGTAATTGTATTAAACTAGCGTAGGTACTCTTATAAACTACACATCTCTGTGCAATTAACATAATTACATAACGCAGCTGCCAATAGAAGAAAAGCCGCATTTTTTCAAGTCTCCGCTAGAACATGTAAAAGGAAAATTCCGTCTCAATATCCTGCACCCGGTATAAGCCCTAAAGAATGTTCCCACCGCTCTTTGTTCGACGTCCGCCAGACGGAAGAATGTAAACGGTATGGAGTCAATTTTCAAAAACGGCATCGTTAAAAATAGTGGGGAGCTAGTAGAGTGTTGAAGGGAACTCATTACCGAACTCCTTGAGGTAGTATTTCGGGTGAATGGCGCGGCGGCGAGATAGCGCTTATGAGCGATATCGCGACAAACGAAGTGTACCACGAGCTCGCCCGAGATTGAACGAAGGAAAAACTAAGCGAAAGTGTGTTTTAGTCGCATAACGAAGGTTCCGCATCAAAACGTTTCTATGTAGGTATAATGGTTCAGTTTGCTTACTTTAAAAGATTTCTACTATATTCAAGATGATTTTTAAACAGTCAAACTGGGTAGGTATAAGTTAAACCTGCGCATCGAAGGTTCCGTACTAAAATGCGTCTCTATGCGTCGACTTCGCGCATTGAGTTTGTTTACTTTTTACCTTTAGATTGGTGAAATCAGAAGAAGTTGGATCACATTGTTATTGTATAAAAAGTAGTAGTGAGGAGCTAGTAGAGTGTCGAAGGGAACTCATTGCCGAACTCCTTGAGGTAGTAAATCGGGTAATTAGCGCGGCGGCGAGATAGCGCGCTTATGAGCGATATCGCGACAAACGAAGTGTACCACGAGCTCGCCCGAAATTGAACGAAGAAAAAAACTGGGTAACTGCGATTAGAGCGCGTCTATCGAAGGTTCTGTGTATAAAAAATTACATTTGAATTTAGTTAACTTTATTTACTCTTCAATTAAATAGATACGCTTACTCTTGAATTAGAAGTAGATAGCTACTTCAGCTTTTAGCACTCCCAGTACATAAATAATATCATCCTCGACCCATCGTCTTACGAGTTCTCTGATTACACAAAACATTTAGTACGAGTACTATTAAAATATATAAAATGACTGTAAAATTTGAACAAAATATAATTAGAATGAATCAATGTCTTATTGGTTATATCATTTTTCGGAAAGTCACGAAAAGTTGGTAAATAATCACGATACAGGTAATTCAAAGTTCGTCATATTTTATAAAAAAAAATATCGGCCAAGTACGAGACGGATTCGCGCACGAAGGGTTCCGCACCCCTTAATTTATTTATTGTAATTCAATTATTTATTTTGAAGTAAATATACAATTAAATATTTTTTCAAGCGTCTACTTGTTACCACTATTAATATTGAGCGAAAAACGACAAACAATTATTCTATTTTTAGTATTTGTTGATATATCGGCAACAGAAATAACATCATATTACTTATGTGAAAATTTCAACTTTAAAGCCACCACATCACGGTTCATGAGATACAGCCTGGTGACAGACAGATAGACAGACGGACGAACGGCGGAGTCTTAGTAATAGGGTCACGTTTTTACGATTTGGGTACGGAATCCTAAAAACAAGCAAACAGCTTACTAATATGGTCCTTTTTTACCGCTTATGTACGGAATCCTAAAACCCTGCTACTACAATATGCAACCTACCGGCTCGGTATGAATGCGCGCTGCGGGCCAAGGATGTGGTGTCGAACTTTGCGAATGTATAAATTGGCTGCGGATGTTTGGGCTTAGCGGCCTGTTATTCTGTTTGCTTTCTAAAGTTCTCGCTGTAACCGCCCGACCTGCGTCAGGGATTTCGGTATGGAATTATAGTTAACCGTTCACGTGTAAAACCACGTGTTGATTTGGTTTTTGGGAGCACGATCTCAATAGGAAACGCTGTCGGTGCAAATAAAGCGCTGCATTTTTAAGCGTTCCTGTAGATACGGTTGCTTTGAAAAGTCTAAGGACTTCGTACAGGCTGCTTTGCAAAGTTCAAGGACTTTTAGAGGTAAATATACTTAACATCTTAAACAACTTTGCCTATAAGACCAACTCCAAAATTGCCAATATGTGATATCATCTGTTCCATAGCTTGAGACTCAATAAACTTTTTAAATGGAACAGCATTTTTTACGGATTCGAGATTGATCTTGTATTAAATGCCTCGGTGGCTCCGTGGTTACTGACCCTGACTTCTAGGTCTAAGAAGCGTGGGTTCGATTCCCACCCAGGGCAACTATTCATGAGATGAATATAGGTGTTTCCTCTGTTTCTGCGTGTTATTTAGGTATTACCTAAATAAGTATGTTGTATTTATGAAAAAAATTTATATGTAGTATATCAGTTTCTGGCAGCCATATCACAAGCTTTGCTTAGTTTGGGGTCAGAGACCGTGTGTAAGATGTCCCCTAATATTTATAATATTTAAAATTAATAGTTATTCATTAGGCCCCATTTTAAAAGTGCCATTGTAAATTTAATAGCAACGTAAAATAGTGTTCTCTATCAAATGCATATAGTGAAAAAGAAACAGAGCTATTCTAAATTTCTATTATAATGACGATGGCGCTTCTAAAATCGGACCTATTATCATGAGTAGATTTACACTTTAAAGTTGTACACCTTGTATAGATACAGCCCATAGGCCTATACATAATGGATTCTAGCAAATCTAGCAATCAATCACTACAACCCAATCACTATCTTCGTTAATCGTATCGCCGATAATAGGGCAGCTGCTGGCCAGTCCCGAGGCTACAAGTTTGTAGAGAAGCCTTAAAATACTCAAAACTATCGACCTAGCTATGTTGCACTAGTTTACCGCCATACAGTCTCTGATATTTGAAAATCGAATTGTATTTTCCAAGTCCACGCTCAACGCAATTACGTATTAACGTAAGCAAAAACTTTGAACGTTGTCCACAAATTCAATATGAAAGCAACTTGGCAAACAACATTCTAACTGAAATTGTTTCGTATCTTTTAGCTAATTGAATTAAGAAATTCACTGCTAACTTCTGAAGCATCTAGACGTCTATCGCGAGACTATGGTAGTAGTCGATCTATAGGTAGACAAGTTGGGTTGAAATTGCCAATCTCAGTGCCTTCGGTAGCCCACAGTTACCCTGTGCAAATGTGCTAATTGGTAATTCAAATGCTCTAGCGCTGCGGAACGTCTGTTGCCAGGAGCTGTCTAAGCCAATATCTCAGAGGCGGGTTTATCGTTGCTGAGAAACACCCGCCGTTTGAATAAAGCTCAGACGTAGAAGGTGCAACAAAACTGTGGGTAGTGAGAAACAGACATGCTCGGTGCATCATTGTGTAGACAGTCACACTGACGCATGTAATTTGACACTCGAGACTTCGAGACAAAAGACCGAGTCGGCGTGCTTCACGACCACCCCCTTCGTTGCTGAGTCATCATTTTTGAAGCCACTGTCTATCATTTTTAGTACGCGCGATCGCTAAGTTACACTACTTTGCGAACCCTACTATTATTTTCGCTTCACTATACTCGTATTACACGGTGTGTTCCAATTTAAGTTTCAGTTAACTCTGTTGAACAAACATCAATTTCTACACCCGCTCGTTGAATGGTGATTGGTTTTTAGGATTGGTAAAATATATTAAGAACTCCATGAAAGAAAACTTACGTTTTTTCAGTAACTAGCGATTAGTTTTTGAAATATAAGTATTGAGCATTTCTATGAAAGAAATCGTAGGTTTCTTTGGTAGAAATCTAATAAAATTTACTCAATTTCAAAGGTTTACTTTGTAATGCTAAGCTTATAGCGTAAAGTGGGCAATCATTCGCAAAAAATCGAATAATGTGAGAGAAATTCGAAGCAAAAAGACACTAAAACTTTATAAATCGCGTTATGATAGCTCTGGCTCGATATATTGAAGTCGTTTCGCTGCAATACGTAGCTGGAGGTCGACTGTTCACGACAGCTGAACCAATTATGTGGGAGTAGAGACCATCAATGAGATTCTATTTTTATTGCACTAGACTAGACCTTTTGTCAAGCTGAAGCTTCCAAGTTAAAGATACATTGTTTCCATCAACGTAAAAGACAAAAGGTTCTGTGAGTCTAGGTCAAATAGATTCTAATAAATTGTATTTCGTAGGTACATACTGGCATTTCCTGGGATTGAATGCGTCATTGTGAGCAAACTGTTTCATTCTCATAGTAGATACTCTAACAAATTTCCCAGCAATTTTCAAATTCAAATATCCACCCAGTTTTGCTGATTCCGGAGTTTTTCCGCTCTGCAACGAGAGAGTTAATCTAAAAGGTCTATTAGTTAGGCGTTCCATTTGCTGTGAAACATAAAAATAGAAAAAATATCTGCGGATTTCGCAAAGAAAATGCAGGGTCGCTAAGGATGTTGGGTGTGGAGCAGACACGGCTTGAGCAAAACGGTATTTTTACGGATTTGAATACAGATAGATATTACCAATTCATGAACCCGATTCCGTTGTTTCTATAATTGAATGAATCAAACCCGCCGTGAAACGAGACCGAATCTCTGTTCGATAAAGTAGCTTATGATAAATTTAAAATTTAAATTCGACTAAATTCGTTATACTGTTTCAAATAGTGCGAGGGTGGTTAAATTAATAATCGGTACGACGTCCCTATCTTTATCGGTTTTTATGAAATAGCGAACATTCTTGATATTCGGTTTATTTTATTGTAGAGTTATAATCGTGGGAGTAGTTTATAAACAAATATTTATCAACTGAACAATCATTATTAATTATATTTTATTTAATTATTTCGTACAGGATAATATTAATGGTATAAATATGTGAAATGTCTGGTAAATGAAAGACAAATCTAACTAGGTCTTTCAACTTTTCAATTAGTACGCTAAAATGTATTTACAGGAAAATATTTTCGTACATAATATCACCCATAACATTATTTTCTTACTTCTATAGTCACATGGGTAAAATATGTAGGCGAGCAACATTGCGTGCTTGAAATAGATGGGGAAATTTCCTGAAGGAATAGGAAAGGAGGGGCTATTGATAATTATGGGGCTCCAATTAGTAACTTATTCACTTAGTAACTTGACTAAGTTAGAAATAAAGTTTACAGGTCTCCAACACAACATAATTTATCTGTATTGTGCTCTATTTTTGACCGACGACAGGGAAAAGGTACGGAAGATATTTTTAAATGTACAACCGCGCACATTTTTTACGTAGTAGTTCGATTTCAATTTTTTTATTGGAAAGAATATACTTTGAAATTGGGTCCATTAAAATTTTATTGAAATCAGCTGAGCCATTTTTGATAAATCAAGAATAATGTGAAAAATGCTACATCGATGCGTGCGAACTATTCGCGAATTCTATACACGGTTGAAGTAGGTCATGCCATTTTTGCAAAAAATAATGTATTTATACTTTTAATCGTCATATACAGATAAGTAACATTTTATAAGACACAAAAACGCAAAAAAAAACAAATTACATGGACAAAACATTCCGGTTCCGAAATAAATTATTTTACTTTACCTATTGATTGTTAAAAATCCTAGCACGAAGATAACGAGTAAACTACCATTTAGATTATTAGTTACACTTGAGTTCTCTGCTTAACTGACCGCAAAATACACTTCCCGTACTACGGCACACCTAACTATACTATATACGACCTCTACCAAAAGAAATTTTCGCTACACTCGCCTTACGAAATGTCATTCCCGGTCCCAAAGTCATCCAACTTCAAATAACTTCTTTCATCAGTTTCGTTTGCGAGATAAAAGAATGCTGTTTAATTTCGGAGAAAAGGGATATTCAAAATAGCACCGTCGGTTTGTGGTCTCAAGAAAATAGAGCCAGAAACAAATTGCAGCCCGACTAAGATAAAAAGGCCCCGTCATTTTGTTAAACGACTGAAGAGTCCAACCGGGGCAAATAACATGGAACCCAAGCCAATACATTTTCTACAGTCTTGTTCTTAATTAATTTAGAGAAGGAGATTTCAAGATGTTTTTGCGAAATCTCTGCTGTTTAAATAGATTGAAACTTGGTTTGTTTATTTTTTACGGTTACGTAACTAAAAGTGAAATGGAACCCTAGTATTTGGCACTTTGTCGTTTCTTAGTTAATTTAATATTAATTGAACAAATCACATTTTTTCATGTTCAGACCCTTAAGTAAATAAATTATCCATCATCCGTCCATCCATCAGCCAAAGGACGTCCACTGCTGGACATAGGCCTCCCCTATGAATCTCCAATAAGACCGGTTGAAAGCGGCTTGCATCCAGCGCGACCTGCGGTCTTAATGAGGTCATCCGTCCACCTTGTGGGTGGACGCCCTACGATGCGCTTGCCGGTACGTGGTCTCCATTCGAAAACTTTTTGACTCCACCGGTCATCAGTCCTCCGCGCTATGTGCCCTGCCCATTGCCATTTCAACTTACTAATCCGTTGGGCTATATCGGTAACTTTGGTTCTTCTACGGATCTCCTCATTCCTAATTCGATCCCGCAGTATAGCCCTCTCCATAGCTCGTTGGGCAACAAATAAGTTATAACCTGAGTTAAATAAGTTATAACTCATGTTACAACTTATTTAACGCATGTCATCAATAAATGAACTGTAATTGTATTATTATAATATTTGTAGATCTAAGTTAACTAAAGTTGTGCCTAACATGCTGGCTACAGTACTACTCTGAATGCCATAGTATACACACTACATACTAGGACTGAAACATTTTTTTTTCGAGTTTCATAGCCGACTAAATAATGAAAATTCAATTTATTAATTTTGTCGTGAGAATACGAGATGTGTTGAAAGAAAAACCATTTTTTTCTTCCCTAACAGGACTTTGTATATAGCCTACAAGTATATCGTAAGACATAGTGAAATCATTAGGTCCTTTATCAAACTTAAATTAAATTATGTCCCACTTCCAAGTATGATATTCCTCTCGTCATAGAAATGGTTAAACTATTGTTGCAATTATCATCCACCAAATGCTGCTCAACAGACTTTACATAATTGTTATTTTTGGGGACATGAATAACTTTTAGGTATACCAGTTTATTTACGAAGTTTTCAACCATTTGGTACTCAGTTGTATCCATATCTAAAGCAGCAGCAAAAAAACAGACAGCTCCGAGCAATCCCTACAAATCTAACTAGCTATTTGTGTCTCGAGCCTCATTTCGCTACCACTTCCGATATAATAGGACGATAACCCACACAATAGTTGATTTAGTATGAGGACTCGTTAACTGTTATCACAACAAGCAGGCTCTCGAAACAGCCGAGATGTATGAAAAGCTCTTTCATCGCGCGTACTCTTTGTCTATCCCCGAATTCATGTGTAAGCTGTCACGAGGGAGGGTCTTGATGACGCTAAAATAAAGTGCCGTGCACTTCCTACAACAAGTATAATACAAAGTACGCACGCTCAGACACATGTGCTTGAATGAGACGGCTCACTCCGCTCTGTGAATTTAAAGCTCTTTTAGAGATTCATTACTTATTAATCTAATGAGATGACGGTATTTCTAATGAGTGTTTTTATAGGGTGAAAAAACATGAATGTTTACAATGTTTAGAAAAATGCAAGTTAAGTTTCAGAGTAGAAACATTTTTGACAGACTTCCAAAAAGGAGGAGGTTCTATGTATGTTTTACTGGTATTTTTTGCGTATGTTCATCGATATTTTTGACAATTGTAAACCGATTTAAAAAAAACCTTTATAGATCAAAAAGAACGTACTCCGGAGGTGGTTCAATTAAAATTATATATCAAAATCGGCTGCACCGTTATTGAAAAATCAACAATAATGTAAAAATTGTATACATCGTTTCGAGTGAACTATTCGAATTTGGTACACGATTGATATTGGTTGTGCCATTTTTTGCGAAAAATAAATTATTAGACTTTTACCAACTATTTACTAGTAAATCTGACAAGCTTCTTGATCGTGTAGAATTATCCATGTGAAAATGTACGACTAGATACATTATATTACCTACCAGACGTAGGACGAGACTTATGAAGTACGCCGATTCTGTATACAGGGTTATTCCTAATCATTTAGCATCCTTTTAGAGGCTTATTCTGTACATCTAAAACTAAAGACTTTTGATCTGCGACTTTTGCCAAAACTTTAAAAAAAATTGAATTGTTGGTCCATAGGTAAAAAAATATCGATGATCCGCAACAAAATGTATGGAACAGCTGTTTTTTTTAGTTTTGACAAAAGTCGTAGAACAAAAGTTGTTAGTTTTGATTTAGTTGTACAAAATAAGCCCCTGAAAGGATGCTAAATTGCTAATTGATTACCAATAACCCTGTATACGATCACGTAGGTATAGACTAAGTTATGAAGATAGATAGATTACCTAACTCTTTATTTTGGTGTGTGTAGGTACCAAACAATAATAATTAAAAAAAAACCTTTCTTATAAGTAATGTATTGATTAGGAATAACCCTGTAAAGACACAGGAATTTACTTCCCATTTATTAATGACTAGTTTTTACCCGCGGCTTCGCCCGCATACGCAATATATCATTATAATTTATAGCCTATGTCTTATTCTGATAAATAAGCTATATTATTGCAAAGTTTCATCTCAATCCGTTTAGTAGTTTTTGCGTGAAAGAGTAACAAACATTCATACATCCATCCATCCATCCATCCTCACAAACTTTCCCGTTTATAATATTAGTAGGAAGTAGAATTAGAATTAGAATCATTTATTGATGGATTGAGCTTAATACTAAAATTAAATATACAACAGTTTGTACAATAATAATTAGTACCGCAAAATACATCTCGTCATTTCACAATACACAATAGCAAAATTAAATTTAAAAATTGGTTAAATAAAAAATAAATAACTAGGTATCTACTTCAACAACAAGATTAAATGCTGTAGAAAGGCCACCTAATACAAAATTAAATAATGTCGGAACAATACAAAATATCAAAAGTACAAAGTAAATATCATAGATTATAGAAGTAGGTCAATTAAAATGTCATGGATTTTCGTCATTACATAATTACAAAATTAAATTTAAAAAATGGTAATGTAAAATTAAATAATAAACTATCTACTTCAATAATAGGATTAAATTGCTAGGATTAGCGCTTTTCTAATATTTCATAATCGTAGGTATATCAGTGATTCAAATCATTCGCTTACAAATAAATAATTCAGTTCGATTTTCGCGTATACTTTTCTACACAATGTGCTATCAGACTTATAAATCACTCTTTGGTGAACATTAGACTAATGGCCTTTCTTTCTACCAAAATCGGTTGTGTGTTAAACAAACAATACTTTCTTAACTTCTACCTTCTTTTGTATTCCGGAGGCAAGCAAAACGAAACAATTTACTTAAGCCCTTGAATTCACTGGAGACATTAAATACTAGTTACGAAATTCCCTCTAAGATATTTTTCTATTTTCTTAATTTAATTCTTGGAAAAATGTTTGCTTTTGTGGGAGTTTGAATTGATAATTGCTAGTTTTCTTTAGTAACTTTAAGAGGAAAATTGTGTTTTTTTTGTTCCGTATAGGTTTGCGTTGGACTACATAATGCCTGATGTTGTGAAGATATGCGGTCTAGGGTTTAGCACGCATACCTAGAAGATACCTATTTACTGGGGATTTGAAGACACTCACGTTGTACTTAAGTGAGAAGACAGACCCAGGCAAAGCGTTCCACGTTCTGGCTTTTCGTATGATTCGAAAGATTCGAAATGCTTAACGCGTTCTAACGCGCAGAATGTCCACCATAAAAGGGTGGCGCTTTGGTCGCGTCTGTTTATCCGTACGATAGGGGCAAGTGGGACCAGATTGTGCAACTCCTGAGCGCACTCTCCGAAGTGTATCCGATAAAAGGCCGACAAACACCTTTCGTCGATGCTCGAGACTTTGTAGCTGCGACTTAGTCAATCAGCCTCCTGGCTCGCCTCTCAATCAACTCCAGAGCCTCCAATTGATATTTGGCAGAGCCATCCCAAAGATGAGAGCAGTATTCTATGCAAGACCTGTATTGTGCTTTATAAAGACTAAGTAGTTGCTCAGGTGTAAAATACCGTCTCACCTTAGAGAGAACACAAGTTTTTTGGCTTTTAACTCTATGTAGGAGCCAAAGTTAAGAGACGATGAGAGTGAAACGCCTAACAGTTCCAAACTATCAGTTACCGGTTTTGTAAATTGTTATGTTTTGTTTTTGAATCATGTGCCACCAAATGTAAATTTCAAATCACACTTCACAAAAAAAATAGATTTTGTTAGTTTAGTCTAGCTAGCTTTATCGTATTTATTTTACTTCCTCACTAGTGTAGAGCAGCTGGTTCTACAAAGTCCATTGTAAAGTTTTATCTTTAACCACATCTAGTATTAAATTTTGATACTATTATTATAATGGTGTAAACTGGTGATATACCTATTAATTGAATTTACATTCATATACATTACTAAACCTTTTAATTAATTTTACTCTTTAGTATATATTTCTTACGCGCATGTAAGAATCGTATTACGCTGTCTCTACATTGATTTAAGTCTTAGAGCTTTATCGTATCCATTTTACTTCTTCACTAGTGTAGAGTAGCTGGTTCTACGAAGTCCATTGTAGCCACACGCTGGATTAGTCGCTGAGAGCTGTCGTCGGCTAATGGAAATTTAAGGTTCTTTGTCTCGTTCAAGTATTGGTTTTAGAGGCTCTAGCCGTGGCTCAAGCATTGGCGTGGTGGCCAAATTGATATCTACTGAACGCAAAATATTGATTTGAAAATAGAGTATTAAGTTAAAGATCTATTGTAGATTAATTTAAGTTTATATAGGTATTTTTTTTTTTAAAACGAAAGACCATCTAAATGAGGTGTACAATAATTGGGAATTAAAAAAATATAGGTATTTTTTTAATTCCCAATTATTGTATAAATATTTTTAACCGCATAAAAGAGTTTTTGTTTTAATAATATAACGCCGAAAATTTGTACTCAATGACGTTTTTTTAAATCAATAAATATAATGGTGATTCCATTATCGCGGGTGCAACATTAAGACTCATCTTTTAATGGTTTGCAATGAAATACAAAACGTTTTTAATTGAATTAAACTTTGATAGATTACATTTGAATGTGTTCTTTTAATATTTGTTTACAAAGATTTAAAAATTATGTTTTAAAAGCCAGGTGGAAGGTCCAAAGTGCCATCGCGGGTGCAACAGATTTGGCCCAACCATTCCAGATCATAGACAAAAAACTCGTAAATCTGTTAATTGTGATACATTTAATATATGATGGCTTTATATTTCGTTATCGATGTTGAATTAACCATGAACATAAAGTAAAAAGAAAAACTAATTATTAACGTTTGACCGAATCGCGGGTGCAACACCAAATTAGTCTAATTAAGGTGAACATAAACGTCAATATAACTTATTCTACATATACTAATAATTACACTTTTTTGGCACTTACATTAATTATTTCTTTTCATATACGTCAATATTTGCAATTATATGATCGTATTATTCCCATATTTTTGTGTCTCGCGTTTTTAATTTCACGATATCTTCAAACTGCACGTCTGCATTGTTATTTACGATTTATGTGAAACGTTTGCCATCAATCTTCGTCATAAATTGTAGTGTGGTTACTCTCCATCATCATCCATACATACCCCACATAACGATATTGAGTATCTTTTTTCCCGGTTTTGCATAACAATTGAGTAAGCACATACCTACAAGTTCTCTTTGCGAGATTACGAGTAAATCAGGAAACAGGAGATCCACAGAAGGACCAAAGTTGCCGACATAGCCCAGCAAATTGGCAAGTTAAAATGGCAGTAGGCATGGCACATAGCTCGGAGGACTGATGGCCGATGGAGTCAAAAAGTTTTCGAGTGAAGACCACGTACCGGCAAGCGCAGCGTAGGACATCCACCTACAAGGTGGACAGATGATCTCATTAAGACCAAAGGATTACGCTGGATGCAAGTCGCTTCCGACCAGTTTTATTGGAGATCCAGAGGAGAAGAGGAGGCCTGTGTTTAGCAGTGGACGTCATATTATGGCTTATAGATGGAAGGATACAAGCTCAGGATTTTCTCCCAATTCCCGCCTATATTTCTGCATAGCAGTCTCTTTGTGTTGCTCTGTTTCATTTTACCTAATATTTCTGTAAAACATACAGAATATAATATAAAGACACATATTAAATGTATATCATCAATAGCACTAAGCATACAATATTTGTCAAGGCATATAAAACTACAAAATATGGAATAAATCACGCAAAAAGGTTAAATGACAAAAGTTGGTTTGTCTGCGATAACCGAAATTAAGCAACGTTCCACACGGTCAGTATTTTTTTAATTCCTGTTTCCCTCGCATATAGGCAAGGTCTTTGTTTAACAAAAATATTTTGATCCTCCATACATGTTTTAGATATATTTAGATTTATATAGGAGATACGGTCAGTATTTGGATGGGTGACTGCGGGTAGCATTTTCCTACTGAGCGCTACCGTGGCTCCGATGACACGTTAAATTGTAGGTCCCGGTTGTTTTAACCGTGAAACCATGTCAGAGGCCTTGAGGCGGCCTATAAACTCTGACACCAGGGCTAGCCACCCGGCCTATACGAACTTACTTTAGCGACATTTTGCTATTAAGACATCAAAGTTAAATATGAAAACAGAATGACGAATTTTAGATTGTTCCGAGAAAAATGAATAGAACAAAATGAATTATTTCGACCAGTAAATAAATCGTTCATAAGCCTTTGTCTTAGTGAAATCTAAAAACTTTTCTGTCAACTCTGTGCTTTCAAGGTTAGTTATGGTCGATTCCGCTATGGACGATTTCCGACATAAATTTTTTAATCACGTTATTAGTTGTTTTTTATGCGAATAATGTAAAGAAGAAAGTCGAAGAAATTTAATACTAAAATATTTTTTTCCATTTTACCTCATATTAAATTCTTAGGAGCGTTTGAAAATATTACCATTCAAAGAGTTGGCACAAACTGAAAATCATACCTATTAACACTGACTTGAAATAGCTGTTACTGACTGTTTGAAATTATGTTTTACCCGTTAAACTTAAGGTGACAATATTATTTTATAAATCTGTTTCACAAAAAATAAGTATATAAGAATACATTGTTAACTTGTTGCACCCGCGATTCAAAAGATAAGAAAGTTTACTTTTTTCACAGAAATTAAGAGCTAACATTCTGAATCTTTGTAAAATTAAGAAGAAATTAAAACTCAACTTAATTCAATAGTTTCTAAGAATGTAGTGAATTTTAGGTTAAAATAAACGTTAACTTAATTGGTTGCACCCGCGATCTTAATGTCAGATCGCGGGTGCAACTTTTGTCATTTAACCTTTTTGCATGATTTTTTCCATATTAAGTTTTTTTTATTATTTATAGTCGTTGACGGACTAATTATATTATTTGAGTCATCTTGCCTATTAACGAAAAGAGTTTTAGTTACTAAGTACCTTGAAAAAAAAGAGTATTTTAATTATTACATAAACACATTACATATTGCAATACACAATTTATTTTTAAGTATTTTGGTCGCATCTATATATTAAATTGGACGACAATTTGTCGTGTTTACCCATATAGCTCGGGGACGTCTGGCAGCTGAATGAAAAAATAAAAGGAAGGGTTGTTTTGTTTCTTATTTGCCTTGTTAGGAACACGGATTCGCTCATGTTTTACATTTATCCTGTAAGGATAACGCTTAAAATTTTTAGAAACGAAATCGCTACATTATAAATAGAATAAAATAAATTCGAGTACATATTAGGTATCTCGATTTAGTTTAAGTACCTATGTAGTATTATATTATATCGTTATTAAAAACATTTTTGAAAACATTTATTATTTATGGATATTAAATGACAATGTTTATGATAAAATTAACCCAAAGGCTTGTTAACTGGTTAAAAACGGTGTTTCAGAAGCCGGAAATTTCAGAAACAATCTAAGAGTATCTTTAGAAAAATTTTAGATTTATACATGTTGTGCAAGGGCGCTCTTATTGCCTTTGTAGCTACTATTTTTTTATAGGTACTTATATTCAGTTATTGATTTAAGGTAGTAGTAAGCTGACGTTTAAAAGCCCGAAATTACTGTTATCTTAATTATTGCTAATAATTTCATATTGGTTTAGTTTAAGTTCATGCTAAAAATAATTTAGTTTGTTAGTATACATCTATACATTATGTCTAGTATAGTTACTTAAATCATAGGTATAGAGGATTCTTCAGGGAGCTCCAATTAATCTAGATCCCAATTGATCCCGAAAATCAATTAGCCGTACTCCGGTCGGACCCGCTGGCCTACTAAAACAATCGAAATCACAGAAGAGTTTGAAATAAACATGAGTCTTAGGCCTTGACACCACCAATACACAGTTAGTAGACACAGTTTATAAGCTAGTTGGTGCCTTTAAATTGACTTTTAAAATCCCATTAAGCCAATCATTACGAGGCAAAATATTTTTCAACCCTTTCTTACGAAAAGGAAATCTTAGCAAGATACTGCTTTGTAGGATTGCACCTACACAGAAACCCACTTGGTGGCCATTCTTTGTGTACACTTGGGAGCTTCGGGATCTAAGGGGAACCCACGGTAGCCTTCATCCTTTTGGTCAGATCTTCTTAAATCTTTTTATCTGGTAGACAAACACCTAATAGCTTTGTACGACCATAGACAAACCTCCTTCTTATACTCTATAAAATATAGCTTGATCTCTGCGACACCTGTCAGAAAAATCACGCCTATGAAGTCCTGAATTTCTTAATAGTACAGACAGTACATGTCAATGTCATATCATTTCATGTCATTTTAAATAAAACTTAATTAATCATTAATTTTATTGTATATATAATATTAATATCATAACATTATTTACATGTGTATAGGTTTGTTATTAAATTAAACACAATTAAATGTTACAGTAGCATGTTACAGTACATATATATATATATATATATATATATATATATATATATATATATATATATATATATATATTATTATTATTGATTTAATTAATACCATAACATTATTTACATGTGTACATACTTGATCTTAAATAACAGTAAGTAAATAAAATCCAATTTCTCACCTACAACTACTCATTCGATTTCATTACAACATTGTTTGATAATCTATTTTTTCCACCACTATCCCAACTCTAAAAATGTCAATCTTCTATGTCAATGTCACTGTCGCAGAGATCAAGCTATTTTTTGCAGTATAGTTTATGGTACGACGCACAAGTTGGCAGATGTGAACTTACCTGCAAGCTGTGCAATAGCCAATCAACGTGCGGCTTTGTGTGAGCTTCAGTCAGGATTGGATATTGCGCAGCTTGTAATAACTTCACATCCGCCAACTTTTGTGGCGCGGCCTATTCAATATTTTTAATGACGCTGACGCATAATAACTTCGTATTTTATATCTTCGTATTCAATTGGGGTTATGTGGAATTGCACTCACAGAGACCCACTTGGTGGCCAGCTATTGTGCGCTTATGGGATCTCGAGGGAACAAATCAAAATATTCAGCATCTCAGGTCTTTTCGAGTCTTTCTCTCTAATGGACACAATATTAAGTTAATAGCCTTTTATTACAAGGTAGAACATTTTCCAACCTAGCGCGTGGTTTGCACAATAAAGACGCCACTGCCGGAGACGCGCCACTCTAAGCTAATTTATCTAGTTCAAGAAACTTTAAGCAAGTGTAACAATGAATAGGTAGGTACTGCGGAATAAATGAAATTGCTCAGCTGCTGCTCCCGAGAAAATAAACTCAGTAAAGTCGCGCGTAATAAATAATCTAGACGGTACTTAAGGTCACGACGAGAGTGCTACTCATATACTGGGAGGTAAATTGTTTTTGATTACGATCTTGTAATTTTTTGTAAGTTGAACAAAATGGATGTAACTGAACTTTAGGTATTTATTTTATTGGCTCTTTGATTTACTTCAATTATTAGAATACTTCCGGATTCTAGTTAGTTATAAACTGAGGGGTTAGTCCAGGTTTACACGCAAATTGAAAGTACAGCTGTTTCCGTATGGCTCTATACATATTTGTACAGCGCCCCTGGAGGAAACGAGGAAGAACTAACCAAAATGTATGGAGCCACACGCGAACGCGAAAGTTTAAGTAAACTACGCAAAACCTGGACTAAGGACTCTGTAATATTTTGGTATTTCTTCTCGTTACTATTCTCAACATTACTCATGTGGCTCTTAAATAATTGTTAATAATTGTTAATTTACAAAAAATATTTTTGTAGTTAATAGCTGTACCGCTTGATATCACAACTGAGTTTGTAATAACAAACAAAACACTCTTAGACTCGTTTGGAATATACATAACATTTGATAAACTTAAAACATTTGACCACGCAGGTGACTCTGACATTCGCGTCAAGAAGAAATACCCACTACCTACTTTTAAACGAGAAATTCTTAAATCTTTTTACTATATTAGAAAATCAATTATTCTGAAGCGTATTTCTCGAAAATAAAAACTAAAGTTAAGGTGCTTAGTTGTGTACCTAGCAACCTCGTTTTCATATAAAATCACGCTGCAGCATAGCTTACCCGTTTTCGTTAAGCTAACCTAAACTGCACTGAAACTAACTAATCCTGACTGGTGTATATCAAAATACATATTTAGGTACACAGCTCATCTTAGCTAAGCTAAGGAAAACCAGCATAGAAAATTCATGAAAATACTCTCTACCAACAGATAGATAACCTTACCAACGAGACATACAACAAGATAAGATAGATGACCTTAAAAACGAGTAAAATATCAGACATCAACTAGCTATCTTTTTCAAGCAACCTTAGGATTTCCACCTTGTACCGTCACCCAACACGCATGATGACTGGGTTCAAAAACGTTATTATAATTAGTCCGTGAATTACATTATCAAAAAATATTGGACACGGTTTTTTTCTTTTGCTTATACTCAACAAATTATTACAAAGATAAACCTTGTCAAAGTTTGGGAGTGGGGGTCGTGACGTCACCTCTCTTACAGAAGTCTATTTGTATGGCACTTGTGACGTCACGCGGAACTTTGACGACAATGTCTTCATCAATTTTTGTTTAATTGACAAAAGAAAAATACACGCCTTATCTTTTTAGGGTTCCGTACGTCAAACGGCAAAAAAAGGAACCCTTATAGGATCACTTTGTTGTCTGTCTGTCCGTCTGTCCGTCTGTGTGCATGTCAAGACTCTTTATCTCGGGGACGCGTAAAGATATCGAGTTGAAATTTAAACTGTATACGTATATCTATGGTCTGTTGCAGTTGTGTAAAATAAAAACTTCTCAGTTATCGTTTAAAAAAGTTAGAGCCGTTTATGTCGTTAAAGACAGCATATTTCGACACTCACAAAAATCAAACCTTCAGGGTACTTCCCGTTGACACAGAACTATGAAATTTGGCGAGAAGCATTGTCTCAGAGTACACATATAGGAATAAATCTGAAAACTGTACATTTTTATTTAAATCAAAAAATAGGGCCTCAAAATTCACAAAATATGGGTTCAAAATTCAAAGTGAGTAAATCGTATCATGTAAGGTATCATATAAAAGAACTTCATTAGCACATGCTAAAACAGGTTTTTAATTATTTTAACAACGTGTTTGTACGGAACCCTCGATGTGGGAGCCTGGCTCGCACTTGTCCGGTTTTTTTTATAGTCTATCTGACGGACTAATTATATTATTAGTCATTATGCCTATATAACTTAACATTGAGTATTTTTGAAACATTAACATATAATCTAAAAATGACATATTTCTATCGAAAACTTAAACGATTAAGTCGGTTGTGACATTCTTGGCGAGAAATAATTAAATATCTTTAATTAAATATCTAACAGCTCCCAAAATTCATGTGCTGTTTTGAAAGTACATTGCGGTAAAGTAAAGGAAGAGCAGCCAACATGATTAATTACAAAGTAAAATACAAAAGAATGATTTTTTTCGAGCGATTCTCTTGGAGGCGGTAGTGCTCGCCTTGAATTATTCTCCGTTGAAAAGTCACCGTGAAATGGATTATCCTGATTTCTGTTAAAACCGTATTCGTAATGTTTTTTTGGGTGAGTTTTAGTGTTTGACATTCAAATTATTTTGATGGAAAATAATGTAGACACTTCACATTTTAGTCATTTCATATTATTGTGATATAACTGTGTTATATAATAGGTACCTACATAGATTTTATGGCTAGGTGTTTGCTCTGTGTCCGGGTGTTATTTAGTTACTATCTATATAAGTATGTATTTGAAAATATGTATATGTAGTATATCAGTCACTGGCAGCCATATCAAAAGCTTTGCTTAGTTTATGGTCAGAGGCTGTGTGTAAGATGTCCCCAAATATTTATGTATTTATTTAATTTCCTCATCATACTTACAGCAACGTAAAAGCGCATGACGAGTCATTGGGTATTTTACAATTTTCATTTAGTACAGAGATATTATACATGTCAAAATAATCTAAATTCTTATTAATATTATTATTTATTAATCTTACCAAGGTACATCATTATATCAAAACCAAATAATATCCACAATTTCACATGAACATTTTCTACAAAGAAATTCGAAGAATCCCTAGAATATAATACAGATGAAGACTTCTGCGACACAAAATGTTACTTGTATTTTGTCTCATAAATCTGTTTTTATTAAAAGCAACCCAGATGTGAGGTTTAATCAGCCATTGTAGGTATTATTTCTAGAAAATTTAGATGTTTCTGTCTGTTTCTAATAATGTCAGATATTTGCTTTGTCTAAAATATACTGGCATATTGGAATATATGAATATGCTGCTATATATTCGAATATATTGTAATATAAAGACAATAATAGGACAAACGTAAAATACGATCCTAAATAAGCAGCAAGCAGCTCGTAAATGCGTTTGCAAAGCAATTTTAGTCTTGCATTATTCGGAAAGTTAGGTAGAATATTTAACAAATAAAAAGTAGTAGAACGTAGACTATGTTAACGAATAAATCGTGTTGAGTTTTAATTAGAATTAGTTAACGATAGCAACACCATACCAAGAATGTATCCCATTTTTAAATAAAGTTTTTTTGAGTGTGTGACACTATAATATGAGTGCCGTGATAAACTTACATAGTTTGCGACCCCTAATTAATTAATTGGGTTGGCGCGTGGTGATGGCAAAAGGCCTGACGGCATGACGCTGGTCCCATGGAAGTGTGAACGGCCCTTAGTATGGGACGCAACTTGCGTCGATACTTTGGCACCGTCACATCTTCCTGAGACTCAGAGTAGGGCTGGAGCGGCGGCCAATTCGGCTGAGCAGCACAAGCGGCGCAAATATGCTAACCTCGGTAGTGGTTACATATTTGAGCCATTTGGAGTTGAGACTTTGGGTCCGTGGGGGCCGGGAGCTCATCTCGTTTTCAAAAGTCTTTCTAAGCGTCTGGTGGACGCGACGCGTGACCAAAATGCTGGTGTTTATTTGGCTCAACGTATAAGCATTGCCATTCAGCGCGGCAATGCTGCCAGCATGCTGGGCACGCTGCCAACTGGCAGTGGGCTTGAGCACTTGGATTATCTTTAGACCTTCAAGGGTCTGTGGATAATCCAATTGCTTTCTATGTAGTAGTAGTGTAGTATTGTCATTATAAAAAATAAAAAAAAATAGGTAAAAATCATGTTTTTGAATGACTAATAAAATAAAAAATAACAATTTTGCTTACGCCATACGTAACAATAATAAATCGTTTTGTTTAATTGTTTGAGAGCTACTACGCCCCGAACACAGGCATGGAAAAACTTAAAATATCACTTTTATATAACGGGAAATAAGACCGATACCTACTTCAGGTCTTAAAAACAACACGGAATACAAAGTACTTAACCAAGGAATCGTTTAAAATCAAATCACTATAGATTCGCGTTGTTCAAAAAGCCGTAAACAGCGAATAGCATCGGGCGTACGTGGTTGCGCATAACGAATAGCCTTAATTATGCAGTCCAGTCTGAGTGGGACATTAAGCGTCTTGGCAAGAGCTAATAATTAAATTAATTATGTGAAATGGGGTATACACTTATAGTAATGACGCTTGGGTACAATGAGCTTTTAGTTTCATGAAGTGCTCATAGAAATTGATTATGATTCTGATACCAACTATAATAACATATCTTATAAACGTTTGTGTCGGAATAGTTTTTACGTAGATTATGAAAAACGCATATTATTTTTGAGATGAATTAAAAAAAAATACTTGTACATGTTACTTGTACATGTAATGTAGGTATAGGTATACTACATGAAAAAAATCTCCCAACAATTTCTCATATTATTTCATCGAAAACTTTGACTGTATATCATTTGTTATATAAAGCCCACGAGCTCAAGAGCTCATTTTTATTTAAGGATAGTTATAAATAACATTTTTTTAAAGACATATCGTATAATCGTGCAGGGTAGGTACTTTATCAAAGATGTTTCTTACTTTAAATATTTTTTAGTTTTTAGAAGTTTAGTAAGGGTATAAAAAGGCTGGGTCTGCTAGCACCTGCTTTCAGACATAATGACGTCGTTAGTCCTTCTAGCTGGCAACGTAACCTACTTCTACTTTGTGGGTTTTATAAGAAATTGTCTCAAAAAATAGTAAAACAGAAACACCGACATTGAAGTAAAAAAGGTCGAACTAAATGAGAACACATATTTCGTTGTACATATGCCTAGACAAGTAAGGTACAACGAAATTAAACTGTTAAGCTCGAAACATTCTATCGGACACGGCTTATGGACGCGACTGACAGCCGCGACCTAGACTATGAAAGTACACTGAGCCGTGCACAATATCGTACATAAGTCGTGGACGTTACGTTCGGACGACCTTGAGCGCTCGGACGTCCGAGAGCGATCTGGCACACCGGATGTTATAAGACTGTGCACATTGCTAAGTCGCGGCTGTCAGTCGCGTCCGTCAGCCGTGTCCGATAGTATGTTTCCGGCTTTGGCCAACATACATTTTTGAGATTTTTTTATACTTATTTTGATGAATACGTCATGTAATGAAGCAAAAAGGCTGATTCTCTGGGATATAATAGCTCTTTATGTAAATTTGATAATTTGTCTCTGATAAATACTATCAGTTTGTGTATCAGACAGTAGATAGCTGAAGTCATATCAAGTGCTCTGTTTTCAATATTGCTTTTTTGCGGAATAAGTCTTTCAAATGACTACAATAAATACCTAATTTTATCTTTGTAATTAAACAAAAATAGACTTCAAAGTTAATTAAAGTACTTACCGACTTTTATGACGACCGAAAAGCTTTCATTGACTTATATATATCGATTTACTTACTTATATCGGCCGCCATATCCATAATGAAATTTGTAGGCCTATAGATACAGAAATATAGTATAAGCTATTGTTGACGAAAATGGGTCATCATACAAATATACTTAGGACAGGGTCCTATTGTCGCGGGTGTAATACCAATTTTACAGAACGCCAGAGTTTTCGACTCAATCGAGTCGTACTCGTATCTCTACGAGTGCGCTCCCAACTCTGTCAATCCTGCACATAAACATCGCTAGCATTGTTTAACTTTCCCTGTTCCGGCGACACATAAACTCGCAAATCCTACAGGGCTGGGAGACTGGGAGCGTCTGAGAAATTTTCCAAGTCAACGAAAGCAAGCGGCGACAATATCGCCGACCTACGTCTTATTTTTCAGGAGAGTCGACCCGTTACAACGACAGAGATTTACATTTGAAATAGGCTGAGACTCTCTTTTATTTCGCTCCTTTTTTGTCGTGCTCGGTCGTCGTTGCAGCTTTTTTCTCGCAGTTTTAGTGAAGTTTATTTAAACCAACGAAATTGAGACAGAAATTATATGGGCTACACTAAATTGATAGTTTTCAAATTGATATAGGTAATGAAATTCTTTTTTTGCAAATAAATATGCAAAATAAAATCTATTACTAATATTTAAATAATACATTTTATTTTGCATACCAAATTAAATTATGATGAAATTCATCAAATCGATCAATACCATACAGCTTACATACTTTACCTTTTTTTAATAACATGGGCTACATCAATAATGTTAATATTGATCTCAATATTAATATTATTGATAAATATATATTTATATATATATATATATATCTATAATATAATTTTCAAGATTGATTTGATTATCGTCAAAATACAATTAAATAATTATTACAAAATAATGTCAATTAACACCGACTTGAAAATTATATTATTGATATATGTATATATTTATAGTTGCCGTCATCATTATTTTTTGGCGAACTTTCTAGATGGAGCAGCTCCCGGCATCACGTTCGGTAAAAATATATTTGTAAAAAGGTCCTAGTAATTAGGTAAAATAAAAAGTTACAGAAGACATCAGCTTTCAATGTTATCCAACTAGGCAATTAGATACTTTGTGTATCTAATAACAAGAAACAACGAATCTGAATTTTAATTCAGTTGCTGTTTGAATAATTCTCATGATTTCCGTCAGTCGGTCGGTGAGACATATGACTCTTAATATTAGCGATTCAGATTATTATCAGAAGCAGCTAGGAGGTAACTAGAAGGTGGACATCCTACGTTGCGCTTTTCTGTTTCCACAGTCAATAAAATCTTCACCGCGAAGTTTAATTGTCGACAGAATTTCACTTCAAGTGGAGCGTTTGGTTAGCTCTATAGGTATCCTTATACCTTTAGAGTTAATTTTCCAGTTAGCGATCTCAGGCTGAGCGGCGGCTTATTTGATTAAGCTGCTAATTTTTAATATTCGTTAAGTTGCAATTTGCTATGTAAATGGAAGGAGGTTGCGTAATGCCGCACGATGAAATAAATTGAGACTATAATAGCCAGTATCTCTTGGTGGTTACAGTGTTCATGGGATTGTAAGGTTAACATTATCATTACCATGATGATAATGATATAACTTAATAACCATAATAGATCGAAATGCTCACTTGAAAATAACATGTTTTTTATATGTTGTATATATAGGTTTGAGTTTGTCTACACACTGTAAAATTATGATCAATACCCTAGTTTAAATAAAAATTATAACACGTTTCAGTAATAATTAATTTAGAGTTCCAACTGAATTAACTTGTAGAAAATAAATCAAAGAGTAAAAGTAAAAATAAGTAAAGAGCCTCTGTAATCAACAATCAACATTGATTTATGTAGTTTTTCATAACTTTTTTATTGATTTAAATCCATACTGAAAACTTAGTCTTGCCTCAAGTGCTATCAAATATACCGTTCCGGTCTAAGCCATGTAATAAATTCAGTCATAATTTATCTGAACTCTAAAATTTAACAACAAACTTAAACCGCACCAGTTCACCCAGCACAGGTGACTGTGTCGAGAAATATGTGTGAAAATCCAGCCTGGTTAAAGATAACCCACCAAACTTTTTTATTCCCAGACAACAAAAGAACAAACACAATAGAACACAGAACAGAGTCCTATTATAAGTATCAGAACTTTCCATAATCAAAAACATCTGTTTCACAATATCTGAAGTTGACTACACAAAGACAAAGACACGGAACCTGAAACTCGAACAATAAAACTCGTCTGACAACCCTCTATCATCAGAACCCGTAAACAGGGCAAATACGACGTGAGATACAATTCGGTCTGTTTACCGGGCCGTAACGGCAGGATCGGCGGATAGATAAGTCTCGCCGAGTAGTTATCGGACCACAAGGGCAGTAAAAGCTAATTGGCGGGGCGGCGGTAACCGGCGACTCGCCGCTGCGATTGGGAAAATTAACCTCTTCCTCGCCGGCCCAATTGGCGGACTATGATTAGTTTGTAATTTGTGATGGGCTTTTGTGAGTTGCTCACGCTGGCTGGCTGGATTGTACGGCCGTTTGTGTTGCCATGATCGGCGATTGTTTACGATTTGATTAAATGTAGTATACCGTTTTGTAGATTACGATAAGACTTTTTGTTATGTAATTGAGACAGGTACAAGTTTGCGTCTTGCATGCTTTCGAAAGTAAGGATACAAACTCATAATTAACGCCAGATATTAAAGTAAAATTTTACCGTGACAAAATACTTTTACCAAATAAGTTTTTGTAACGAGTGAAATAAAGATTTTTTTTTCTTGGGCGTTCTGAAAGGAGATTAATGACATGAGAGTCATTATTATTGAAATAAATGTGAAATGTCGTCTAGAATTTAATTTGAATATTTTCATATTTTCATCATTTATTTTATCTACTAGGTGAGATCATACAATAAACCATATTGATAATCGTGAGAAGAATTATCTTTGTTCGGTTTTCGGTTGTCTGATGTTTTTCTATCATATTGTTCTTGTTATTACCTTTCGAAGGCTTGTTCATTAACACAATACACACACTCGCCCACATGATATATACTTAAACAACACTTTATTGTACACAAAAAAATATAAAAACGAACAGAAATACAAAAACGACTTATGCTAGTGTGACACAAGGCGGTTTTATTACTGCGTAGAGTTTTCAATGCTCGTCGAGAATTTTCTGAATTTCTCAATGGCGCCAATCAACCATAGACTTTTAAAAATAAATAAATTAAAGCGAAAACGAGCTGTGGTTGGTTATTGCAAAAAATTGAGGTAGGGAGGCTACGAAGGAAGCATGGCAAGGTTCTTCGGGCATTCTCTCGGGAAGCGACAACTGGATCGGACCGAAGCATACATATCTGTAGTAGCACACCTGTACTTTATCTATTATATAAAAGGCTTCCCTGAGTGACTGACTGACAGACAGCCTACAGCCCAAACCGCTTAAGATTATGAGCTTGAAATTTGGAATATAAGTACATTGAACGACGTAATGGAGCACTAAGGACGAAAATTTTGAACTTTCGACCTCTAAGGGGGTAAAACGGGCCCTTTTCGTTTGTATGTAACTTTTTATTCCCTGTACCGATTGACTTGAAACTTAGTTTACGTGCTTTTCAAACAAAATAAAAGTTACGTTTTTTCCTGTTTTTCCGAATTTTCTACATCTAAGGGGTCAAATAAGGTCCCAAAGTTGGTGAAAAAAGCGTCAATTACATCGAACCAGCTGAACGGTTATGAAAATTGGTATGAAGGAAGCACACAGCATGTTTTAATACAGGAACTAATAAAATCCAGGAAAATCTATTAGGTTCCTTAGGGATACGCAAAATTAATAAGTTTAGGCTACAGCCCAAACCGCTGAATATATGAGCTTGAAATTTGGAATATACGTACATCGTACGACATAATGAAGCACTAAGGATGAAAAACGTACCCAATTCTAACTTACGGGGTAAAACGGGTCCTTTTTGTTTGCATGTAGGTAACTTCTTATTCTCTGTACCGATTGACATGAAACTTTGTATAGATGCTTTTGAGACTAAATAAAAAATATGGCTGTACCTATTTTCTGAATTTTAATTATAATTGCTGATTTTATTCCCGTGCTTTTGGGGTTGGTACCATTGTAAAAGTTAATCAAATTATGAGTATAATAGCATCCTAGAACATGCCTGACTAGAATTACGACTTGTGTGCCATTTTTTCATTTGCCTGGAAAATTAAATTTCTAATGACTTACTCGTAATGAAACATGTCGAATACCTGTACCGGCCTTAATTTAGTGCACTACTGAAAATAGGTACTACGGATAGCACTACGGATAATAGAAACAGATGGGTCTTAAAATGAACATGAACAAGACGAAAGTCATGTGTAATTCCCATGTTTTACCTACCCCGATTTCTGTTGGAAACTTGGTTCTTGAAGTCGTTGACTCGTACGTCTAGTCTACCTAGGACAAGTAGTCCAGTTAGGTAGGTCCGACTTCAACAAAGAGGCCAATTGCCGAATTCAACTCGGCTGGGCAGCGTTCGGAAAAGTGCGAAGTGTCTTCTCGTCCGACATACCTCAGTGCCTCAAGTCGAAAGTTTTCGACCAATGTGTGTTGCCAGTGATGACTTATGGCACAGAAACGTGGTCTCTCACTATGGGTCTTATTAGTAAGCTCCAAGTAGCCCAACGAGCTATGAAGAGGGCTATGCTCGGAGTCTCTCTGCGAGATCGAATCATTAATGAGGAGATCCGTAGAAGAACCAAAGTTACCGACATAGCCCATAAGCCCTAAGTTTTTTCTTGTCCTCTTTCCTATCTAGAGGTTTAAATCTTTTATTCTATTTCATTTCATTGCTTTTATCTATAATTAAATTCGAGGTCAACCAAAACAATTCACGTACAAAGTGAACCTGAACATCTTCCGAGTTTGTTTTCTCATCACATTATTTCTTCGCACCAAGACGCAACTCTTCCGTTTGATGTAAATATTAAAAGCGACAATTTGACGAAAATATTGATCTACAGTTACGAGTTATTGAACCCATAATTAAAATCTCGAAAAGCATCTCCCAGGAAAACAAGCACAGTATTCAATTCGAAAACAATTTCCCCAAAGTTTAAAACAAAGTTTTACACAAGAATCCACCGATATCTCGACGATGGAGAAGTGTTAAGAAGATTCACGGCGCAATTTCGAAACTTAAAAATCTTGTAAATTGAGCTGCGCCTATCTATCATTTTATATCATCATAAAACGATCCACCCGAAATGAAGTTTAAAAACTTATTTTTCGTAGCCGAGATCGAAATACATTTTTATTTTTACTACTTGGTAGTCTTAAAAAGGTGAGTTTTCAGGTGAATAGGTACTTTGCGCTGCCTTATTAACATTAGTCCATAGTATAATTATCAGTTCATGTCTTGTCTTTTACAAGTGAATCAATTGTCTAAGGAAGAAAAACCCAAAAAACACGGACTAACTATTCTGAAGTAGGTATAGTCCAGTCGGGGCAGACATAAAACTAGCCTGAAATAGAAAAAAATCCGGGGAGCGATTTTTTTATGGGTGGTTGAAAGTATAAATCTCGATTTTCTAACTAATCCCGGTAGAAGATTCGCCGCCATCTTGTTTTAAAGTTCAATTTTTGCGTTTTTCTGAAATAACTTGTTAATTTTCAACTTTAGAGCAAAAATGGTGATATCCAAAGTTGTTGGAAATTTAATTTCTCACAAGTTTGGTTATTATAATTTTTACGCTAGGAACAATATTTGCAGAGAAGGTGGAGCAGATGCAGATAGGCTTATGTGTTATTCTGATATAATTATATTATTGCAAAGTTTCATCTCAATCCGTTCAGTAGTTTTTGCGTCAAAGAGTAACAAACATCCATCCTCCTCACAAACTTTCGCGTTTATAATATTAGTAGGATATATATGTTTACTCACAATAGTCCGTCAGACTGATTATCCAAAAATATTAGACACGTATTTTTTCTTTCCTCAATTAAACCAATATTGATGAAAATATAGCCCGTTAAAGGGCCGCGTGACGTCACAAGTGTAATTCAAATGTATGACTTCTGAAAGAGAAGTGACGTCACGAGCACCCTCTCCCGAACTTTAGCAAGGTTTACCTTTGACATTTATTGTTCGATTGACAAAAAAATAAATTCATTCATTTAGGATTTTAGAGCGCGACTCTTGTCAGCGGAGCAACTCCCACGTCTTGCGGTCTTCCGCCGGTGTCTTCACCTCCCTGTACGACATGACATATACCTTCTCTTTAATCTGATCTAAAAACACCCTCCGTGATCTTCCTCTTCCTCTCTTTCCTTCTACTTTTCCTTCTAACTCCCACAAACTCGGGGAATCTTACTGTGGGAGTCAGCGCCCCACGTAGACATCATGTTTTTTATAATTATTATTATAATGATTTTATTTGAAGATAAATTTGCATGCATATCATTGCCATTATCTAATTAATTTAATTAAATACTTACTGTTATAATCTTAATCTTAATTACCTACTATGTGTTGTACATTCTTTGGTTTCAAATAAATAAATTTAAAAATAAATAAATAAATTTAAATTTAAATTTAGGGCAAGTAAGTAAAGAAATTATCACAAAAACCTCAACAATGCTATCGGATCCCAATATACTCAAAGAATTGAAGACAAATATACTAAAATCCTACCAAAATTTGGAACAGAGACTTATAGCTGGAATAAAAATCAAAAAGACAGCTAACCACATGGGCCATTTGAGCGATACTACAAAACAGCTTCTGCAAGAAAGAAAATGTCTTCTTTCTGACCCTGAAAAGAAAAAGAAAAGAACCGAAATAGCAAAACTAAGTAAATTAATAACCAAAAACCTTAGAACTGACAGAAGACGCAGAAAAGTTAACATTTTTGAAAAACATATTACTCGGACAGGAGGGATCAAAAAATCACTAAAAGAACTCAAAGAAATGAACAAAGAGTGGATTCCTAAACTGAATAAAAGTGGTAAGAATGTCACAGCAAGAAAAAACATTATGGAACATGCTACAACTTTCTTTACCCAACTATATGCCAAAGAATTTAACACATTTGAGATATCTTCTCAACTTCCACTCCCACATGTAGTAGAGCAAGAGCCAGAAATTCTTTTAGAAGAAATGGAGAGAGCTATACTCAGCCAAAAACTTGAAAAAGCTCCAGGACCAGACAAAATTCCGAATGAACTACTCCGGGGCACGATTGATGAACTGAGTCCTATTCTAACAAAAGTTTTTAATGAGATTCTAAGTACTGGCAAAATTCCACAACAATAGACCAAGTCGCATATCATTTTATTACATAAAAAGGGCTCGAGAGACGACATCGGAAACTACAGGCCTATTAGCTTGATGTCTAACATATACAAAGTTTTTGCCAAGGTAATACTAGGCAGCATTGACAAAAAGTTGGACGAACAGCAACCAGTAGAGCAAGCAGGTTTCAGGAAAAACTACTCAACTCTAGACCACATTCATACTGTCAAGCAAGTACTAGAAAAATACTCAGAATATAACAAACACATATATATAGCGTTCATAGACTACAATAAAGCTTTCGACAGTTTATTTCACGATAGAGTATGGGACAGCTTGCACCAACAAGGTATACCATTGTTATACATAAATAAACATTTTAAAAAACATATATGCAAGCAGTACAGCGAGAATCCAGTTAGAAGCACTTGGAAAAGAGTTCCCAATAGACCGAGGGGTAAGACAAGGAGACCCCACCTCACCGAAGGTCTTTTCAGGAGTTCTAGAAAGCATCTTCAGGAACTTGGCATGGGATAACTTTGGCATCTGCATTCACGGTAAAAGACTCAATCACCTAAGATTCGCCGATGACCTAGTACTGATGGAAGAATCTCCCAGAGTACTAGAACAAATGATAAGGGAACTCTCCCAAGAGAGTCAAAAATTTGGCCTTGTTATGAACAGTAGTAAAACCAACTTCTAACCAATAGCAAGCAAGAGATAATAGCAGTAAATGATGTACCATTAGATTATGTCAAATAATATATTTATTTAGGCCAAATTATATCTTTTGAAGATCAAATGACAAAAGAAGTTAATAAAAGTATAGCTAACGGATGGCGAAAGTATTGGTCATTAAAGTTCATCATGAAGAGTAATGATTTCAGCATGAATATAAAGAGTAAGATATTCAACTCATGTATTCTCCCTTGTCTGACCTATGGCTGCGAGACATGGGCCCTAACAGCAACACATAGAGCAAAACTTGCATCATGTCAACATGCAATGGAGAGAAGCGTTCTCGCCCTCAGGAAAAGAGTTAAGGTCAGGAATGTTGACATAAGAGTACAAACCAAGTTCACCGACATCTTACTTAGAATCGACCAACTAAAATGGAAATGGACTGGCCATATGATGCGTAGCAGGGAAGCCAAATGGAGTAAAGAAGTCACAAATTGGTATCCAAGGGACTCTACAAGAAGTAGAGGTAGACCAGCCTGCAGGTGGGAAGATGAAATAAAGAAGGCAGCCGGGCCATACTGGAGGAGAGCAACAAACGACCGTTCCCACTGGAGAGAGTTGGAGGAGGCCTTTGCCATGAGGCATACTGAAACCAGAGACATTATATAAACAAACATTGCAAATTATTATTATTATATACTACGGGACTAATCCCGCATTAGGATTACGAGATAAATAAATACCTCCTAATCCCGACGTTTCGGCCGAGTTGCATCGACCGTGGTCACGGGTAGACTCCATATAATAATAATGTGTTCAAATCGCGAAAGTTTAAAAAAACAACAAACATTGTAAACACTAAGAAAGTAAGTTTAAAAAAAAAAAACCATCTTTCTTGTAAATGTATTGTTATATACAGAATGCAAACATTTACATTTAGTTATAAAAATAAAATCAAAATGTGTGTGTGTAAATATCTAATAATTATCATATTGTAAATAGAGCTAAGTACAAATATCAAAAAGGGTGTGTGTGTAATTGTAAATGTTTATTATAATATAAATAGATTTAGTTAAGAGAATAAATTAAATTAGTTAGTTGTAATCTGGTTGTGGGTTTCAGTAAATAAAGGCTATTTTATTTTTATTTTTATAAATAAATTTAAAAAAATAAAAAAGCCTTTTATTTCTCATCAATCAATTAAAAGTTACAATTAAAATTTAGCCATAAATAATATTAATTCGTTGTTGAATTCCATTATGTTTATAAAATAGTTGTATACTCAGTGATGTTTAATAATATTATTGTATTATTACATTTGTCAATTAAAATCGTTAATAGTCATCAGTAATTTAGCCAAATCTATAATTATATTTTCAAGTTATGATTCATTTACAACATTAATACATATTTCGTTAGTGAATTTTATAGCTAATGATAATATTGTCAAAAAATGTTGTATTATAATGACAAAGTTAAGTCATGATTCTTTAAAAGAGATTATTACATTTATTTTGTCAATATAGAATGTATTAAGTACTGATTATTTTACTATGACATGATAAATAATCCAACTGACGGACTAATTCTAGTAATTTTTTTTTACCCACTCATCATGCCTATTATGTAAGAGCGTATAAGTATGTAGGTATAGCTGATCTTATTCGTATGTAACCAGCCGTTTAGATGGTTTGATCGATTTTAGATTTCAAGATGTCGTTAGATGTGTCTTTTTATGATCAGAAGAAACAGTTTAGACGCGTTCGATATAATATCGTTCACTGTTACGTGTCGTAGGGGTGGCGTGATCGAGATAATGTCGCACGGACCAGAATTTGATTTTCTTGTAGATTACTTAATGTTTTAAATGTCAGTGGATTTCTTTCATTAATTTTCTATATAACTTAATAGTTATATAGAAAATTAATGAAAGAAATCCATAAAAATAAAAATAAAATACTGCAGCGCGAGTACCATTCTTATACGATCGTTAAATTGACATTTAAATCGTTAAAATTCGATAATAATCATATATTTTTCCTATAAGAAACCGTTCTTATATAAAAAATCGGTATTTTCTATGATTTTAAGTTGATCGCGAGTACCGACACGCGCTGCTGATTTAGTAAACTTTATTCATAGTCATTTATTCATAACATAATTGTGTTACATGTCAAAAATAAATAAATTCAAAAAATAGGTATCCTTAATCCTTATTCTAATGCCATGTTCCAATCCCTTTTCGCAAAAATTATTTATCTGAAAAACAATAATAGGTAAGTGTTAGTCAACTTTTGGACGGAACATATCGGAGTATATTCTAAATTTAATGAAATTTACACATGATGCGGATGTTACAAAAGTTCAGATATCTTATTAAAATTTAACATCTGGGTACTTAATTTCGCGTAAGTTTGATTTACGGCTGTCTTCAAGTAAAACTTTTCAAATAATTCAACTTATCTAACATATCTAAAAGACGTAAGACCAGTAACAGGTAATTAAAACTTGTAAACGAAGGGAATAAAAGTTGGCTCAGAAATTCGTTCAAGTGCAAAAGAGCTTTCAACTTTACCAGTTGAACCCACATATTGCGTTGGTTTTATTTCGTGTACGCATCACATTTTATTTCCTTGAGTATTATTTCCGTGAGTATCTACGGCGGCGAATACCAGTCGTAAATAACTGATATCGCGACCTTCTGTATAAAACAGATAACAAAGGAACGAACACACAGGACATTTCCATCTTGTTAGGTACCTACAAAGCGGAATTATTCAAGGAGTCCTGAAGGAGTCGAAGGGACGCGCAGGACGACTCAATTGTGGAGCAGAACTGGCGGCGGAGGGACCGGGCCTTTTTACGGGCTATATTATTGAGCTATAAACCATAAAGGCTCCCCGCTTTATAAACGCTAAAACAAAACACGACCGACCGCATATTTCTTGTTTATTCACTCCGAGTTACATAATGTTCTGAAATGAACTTGGCGAGATTTTGCTTTTAATTTCCCGCCCTCGAGCGACGTGTCACTTGTCTGCCTGCGTCTGGTGCAGTGGAAATATTTATTTGTATTTAGTTCAGTCAGACTTGAGTTTGACCAATTCCTGTCAATAACATTGATCTACAGCAAAAAAGGTCTTTGGATGTTTTTGTTGTTTCTCTTGTACTTCCTCCAACATAAGTCGGAGACATTGTCAAGCTGAACATTTGCTTACGCAGTTTTCTGTTTTATTAATGAACGGCCAATTTGATTGCCTCATGCAGTTTTGTGTGAGCATAAATATGACATGCATATATAATTATACATATGTTACACAATAAAATAGGCACATATAATATGGTACAAGAAATAATAACTTACGTTAGTTTAATCAAATTAAAATTTTAAAGCACTAAGCCTAAAGTTAAACACTTACTGTTATTACCACTGCTAATTATACCTAGCATACAATATCTCTACAAATTTCAATTCGATTTTTTTTCTTGTCCTTTTTTTCTGTTATATTTTCATTTTTTCCATTTAATGGAAAAAATCCTGATCATGGAGGTATTTTGAAAACGCATTTTATCTATGCAAAAAATGGGTTTTTAGGCTACTTTCAAATAATAAATAATATGAACCATAACACATATAGAGGATACGAGTGAAGAATAAGGCGAACCATATCACCAAAATGTTATGGAGTTGGAAAAAGTCACCAGGAACAATGGATTGTCTCAATGATGGCGGACTACCGTTGGACGCTTCAGAGAAACCTTCCAGATGCTTTCCACTATCGACAATGTACCAAAAGAAGTCTCATTCGGAAAAAATGCGTTTAGTGCTTACTAATGAATGCATTTTAGATAAAAAAACGAGTTTTGTTACTAAATTATTAACTAAAAAAAAAATTGTCCAAGTTGTTCAAAATAGATACCTATATTATCAGGACACGACACGTTCTCTGACAAAATTATGTCGATGTCATTTTCAGATTGAACACACCAAAAACTTTAGAAACACGTAAAAAAAACAAAACCTTTATATAAAAGTGTTATAAACACTTTTTTTGTACACTTGTGTAATACATAATTATAGTACCTATAGGGGATTAAAATGGTGTGCTATAGACAACATATATTAGTAGTTAATATAAGACTCTAGTCAGTAAAATTAAAATCTGTAGTCTTTGAATTCAAATTCCTTTCCAGGATAAATTAAAAAAATATCGCCTTATCATTATACTCCACCATCATCATCAGCCTATTGTAATCGCCTACTGCGGAGCATATGCTCCTCCTTGTACATCCCGGTCCTGTGCTAATCTTGTTCAAATAGGACCTACGATCATTATACTTATTGAATTTTTGACTCCATTATAAACTAGGACCATAAGTACCTCTAGGTCTCTCTCTTGCTGTATCATCTCTCTTTATAATTGCCTAAATATAAAAATACACATCATCAAAAATATCACTTTCAAAATGTAGTCAACTTTTTTCTATAATTAACTATCCAACTAAGAACACTTATTGATTTAACAATCAAAAGAATATTAAGTCACTTATCGCATGGATTACTAATTGCTGATTTTAATTAAGTCTATAAAATTAAGTATCCATTAAATGTTTACCAGCGAGCCGCAACTAGGCTTTAATTAGCGAGGGCGAAAACGATGTCAATTACTTCTGGCGTTTTGGAGCCGAGCTGTTCTTGGTAGAATTGAATTCAACTACATGTACCGATTTTATTTACCTACTGTACCAGTTACTAAAGTTAAACAGCTAAGTACCAAAGCTTTTTAAGTAATGAGCCGGGTAGCTTGTCCTGGTGCCTGAGTTTTTAAACCGCCTGAAGGCCTCTGACATGGCTAAAAGATTAAAACAACCAGGACTAACAATTTAACGTGTCATTCAAGCCACTGTAGCGCTCAGTTGTAAAAGCCAGCCGCGGTCACCCATCCGAAGACTGGCCGTGCTAAACGTTGCTTAACTTCGATGATCGTTTTCGAACACCTAATCAAACTACACTACAATCGCTAGAATATCGTAACTATTCGAATTCTGTACACAGTGAAAGTCGGTTAAGTATGTTTTGCTTTTGTCAAGGATGATAAGGAATTTTGATTCCTTTATGCGATATTAAAATAAAAGAATTAATTGATACAGAATCTGTATAATAATTGATTTTTACAGATCGCGAATAGGTACAACATTATACATATTATTCACGATTTTCGTCTAATTTTCGAGAAATAAAACAAAAAAGACTATTAATTTGTACAGAGTTTTTCATTTAAAATCGTAGAATAAAAAATCAGACACGATACTTAGGCATACCTTGGTAGCCCAGTGGTGACCCTGACTCCTGTGGGTTCGATTCGAATCATAAAAAAATGCCACGTGTCGTGTGAACGTGTCGTTTCCTGATAGTATAGGTATCTATTTTGAACAACTTGGTTTTTTTTTTTATTAATAATTTAGGAACAAATCTTTTTTTTTTTAATCTAAAATGCATTCATTAGTAAGCAGTAAACACATTTTTTTTCCGAATGAGACTCCTTTTGTTACATTGTTGCTTGTGGAAAGTATCTGGAAGATCTCTCTGAAGCGTCCAACGGAAGTCTGCCAGCATTGAGACAATCCATTGTTCGATGATTCTAATCCAGGGCCAGCGTTTGTGTGATATCCACAGGTATTTTGCTCTCCGTCTGGATGTTATTATCCATATATTTATGTACTAAATGAACCGGTGAATTTCGTTTCACGCAATATCTCTATAAATTATAGCCTATGTGTTATTCTGATATAAGCATTACTGTTGCAAAGTTTTATCTGAATCCGTTCAGTAGTTTTTGCGTGAAAGAGTAACAAACATCCATACATACAAACTTTCGCGTTTATAATAGGGTAAAGACGGGATAGATGCCTCAGTGGGATAGATGCCCCATTTTCAAAAAACCTAACTTCCCAAACTCGCGACTAAGAAACAATAGTATAACTAAGAGCCACAGGCACCCCGCACCTCAGGTAGCCACAGGCCGACGCGCGGTGAGGACTCGTTTCGCTTGTGTGTGGATTCATCTCCGCGGCGAACTTAACGAACACGTCAAAGTTTTAGAGGTAATTATTTGCTGTTGTATAACTTTATAAGTAGTTATTAATTCCGTTATATTTTTTATTACGTCAATATACTGATTCATCAAGTATGCGTCTAGATGTAACTAGTTGCTCTTTTATTTTATTATTTATTTAAAAAATAATTGGGCATCTATACCTATCAAAAAGGATAGTTGCCTTGATTTTTCGCGGTATAGGTGCCCCTAGGGGCATCTATCCCTCCATTCACTCTTATTGTATTCTATAGGCTTTATTGTTCTGTTATATTTTTATGTATTTATGTATATTTATATTAAGATCTTTTTACTGATTGTGGCAGAACTATGCCACGAAAATACGAAAGAAAAGGAGTGCGAGCTCGAGTATGTTCTTGGACACTGTTCAGAAATTATTGCTCAAGATGTGGAAAACGGAAGGCTCTATCCGGTTAAGTATCTTTTCAGTAGAATCACAAGATGAATATCTTTATTTAAATGTGTTGTTATAATTTTTAAAAAATAATGACTTCTATGATTGAAGAATGCTTTTAGAATTTAATTTTATTTCATCTCATATTTAGAATTAAATTGTAACGATGACAATTAAAACATTAAAAAAATTGCAAAAAGCTTTTCACTATAAATAAAATAAAAACAAAGACAAAATATTATGAATATTATAATTTTACAGTATGAAGGGCATCTATCCTTGTTAGTATTTTCATGGTGGGGCAACTATCCATACGGGTAGGCATCTATCCTCAAAAATGGAGATCCACAAAAAGCTAAAATCTACAAAATCTGTAATATATAGGTCCAAAAAGACACATTACAGTTAAACATAAAGGATTAAACTAGCTACATTTATAGACATTATTTAAATAAAATTAATATTTTTTAAATTAGGAGTAATTTTCAAAAAGTAGGGCATCTATCCCGCCTTTACCCTACTAGTAGTAGGATTAAATTATATACTAAATGTCGTTTTTAAACTTTCGCGATTTGAACACATTATTATTACTCGTATATACTACGGGACTAATGGCGGGGTAGACTGGAATGTGACATGCCGTCTACCCATGACCACGGTCGATGCAACTCGGCCGAAACGTCGGGATTATGTGGTATTTATTTATCTCGTAATTTTAGTGCTTGATTTGTCCCGTAGTATATAATTATATACTAAATCAGTCTCTGGCAGCCATAATACTCGTACAAGTCTGGTTTAGTTTGGACTCAGAAACCGCCTACAAAAAGAAGCCTACATATGTTTGAAGACAAGAGATACAGAGATGGGTAAAATAAAGTACTGAAATTCTTCAAACAAAATTTTATTTTCCAATTTTCATACTCACGTTTCACGCTAAAGCACTCTAGGCAGTTCATGAGATCGCGCCGTTATGCGAAGAATGGGACCGTGCGACACCGCAATTCTGCGTCGCATAGCCGCGCTAGGCGAAGAAATATTTAATTTCAAATAACAGAAAATACGCTTGAAATCTTGCAGTATATCTACGGTGAATACGTAATAGAAAAATTCAATTTTCTCTGTATATTATGACTTAAATTGCAAAATTATGTACAATAGTTGGTATAAGTTTAAACATAATTTCAAAAAAGGCTATCCTTTTTATGTTGAAAAGATTCACATAAGATTATATTTATTATAGGATGATATTGAGGTATATCTCATGACATGTTTTTAAGCTTTAGACGGTCTAGGTTTGTCAAACGTAGATGTTTCACACGTTTCATAACTTTACTAGGTACATATAATGTGTACTTAGTTTCTTTTTTAGGGTTCCGCACCTAAAGGGTAAAAACAGGACCCTATTACTAAGACTCTTCTGTCCGTCTGTCTGTCTGTCACATCTCATGAACCGTGATAGATATAACGTTGAAATTTTCACAGATGATATATTTCTGTTGCCGCTATAAAAATATATAAGGGTAAATATATATATTATTTTCTATACAACAAACCTGAATGTTTAGCCGTTTTTCTCTCGATTTTATTTACGGTGAAAGGGAGATGCTTGAAATATTTACACAATATTTAATAAATTCACTTTAAAAATAAACTATTAAATTTAAGTAAAATCATTTTAAGGGGCCCCCAAAAAATTACGTTTTTTGTATGGGAGGGCTCCCATACATATAAACGTGATATTTTGCTCGATATTAATAACTGCAACAGTAACGTTGCTTCAGATAAAGTAAAAATGGTGAGTCTATGATCAGATTATACCTTGTTTGTAATATACTAGCTGCCCGCCCCGGCTTCGTCTAGCAACGAATTAATTATAGCTTTACACTTCTCGATAGAGACATTCTAAAATATATTAAAAACACCGCATTCCAATCTGTTGCATAGTTTAGAAGATCTATAACCGGATACATAGATATTGACACAAAAAGGCTACTTTACATACTACAAGTTCTACAAATTCTCTCCAAATTGAATTCGCTTAATTAATGCATCCGTTGAAAGTCCAAATACTAAACTGTAACCAAATCCGTATTCCCGTAAGTAAGCCCAAAACAGAAGCGACTGTGTAGTTCGGTAGGTATAAATAAGTAGTAGAGAAGTTATCCAGCCAACTCTGGATTATGGAGTTCTGCCGGGAGCCCATTAGAGCCATAATCCACCGCACGAGCCATGTACAGATTAGTGCATTGCACATTTCACTGGATTTGTGTTTTCTGCACCCAAAAAGCCGTGCTTTTAGTGAATTTCAATGCAGGCAAATAAAATTCTAGCTTAAATATTTAGGACGTCATTAAATTAACAAATCGCCGAATAAATCCCGTAAATGATAGAAAAAAACAATGTCAATATATTATATTATGCTGTAGTAATATTACAATCCATCCCATTAGTCTAATATCAAGTAGAAAATAGTACAACAAAAATTTAGATGCTACGAGTAGATATGAATTTAAAAATGCAAAATCTTCCGCCAATAGAATTTCTGTAATTAAATCCGCATTTACGTAAGGCAAAACAGAAGCGACTGTGTGGGTTAGTAGGTATAAATAAGTAGTAGTGAAGTTATCCAGCCAACTCTGGATTATGGAGTTCGGCCGGGAGCCCATTAGAGCCATAATCCACCGCACGAGGCATGTACAGATTAGTGCATTGCGCATTTCACTGGATTTGTGTTTTCTGCACCCAAAAAGCCATACTTTTAGAGTGAGTCTGGGCTTGCAAATAAATAATAGATACTGTAATTATGACAACATTTAAAGTAGCCATAAAAATTACAATTTATTTAAGCATTTAAAAACACTTATCGAAATTGTCAGGACTTCAGCTATGCAGAAATTCATTAAATCTACAAATGGCCGACTAAATTCCGTAAAATAAAATTTTTGACTAAATGTATGTGTAAACAGACAGGACATAATGTAATTAAAATTCAAAGTGCCTACTTAAATGTACAATGTAAGTAAGACGAAGGTGGCGTTAAAATTAGATTACTAATTGGATATATTTTGTATCATTTAATGTAAGACAAAAGATTTTCTTGATTTCAGTTGGCGGAATTATAATTCCTTTTTTAACAGACTTCTATTGTATTTCCCAAACATGACTTCTGACACATCATTATTTCGTATCACTGGCTATGATTAAACCTTTTTTTATAGAGCAAGTGTCCTTATTAACTACACAACAAATACGATACCAGTTAAATAAACTACAACTACATAAAAAGCAATTGGTTCAACTACAGACCAACATGATAAGAGCAATGTCGGACATTATAATTATCAAATGCTCAGGAATTCTCAGCAGAAGGCTATTATTTTGTCTTCCGATGTAAACTAAAGTAACGCACCCAACTAAAAATAATTACGATACCGAAGACCGAGCAACAACACCGAAGCTATACGAAAAATAAAAACCAAAAAGATTACAGTCTAAATATGTATATGACGTATGAGATGTGCGTGAATCCCGCTCTTAGACAATTTGTATCGTAGGATCCAGACTTCTTCTTTCGTATTTTTCAGATTTTTTTATGGTTGTCTATGATCATACTTTTATTTACACCAAAAACTTATAAGACATCAAAACGTAAATAAATTATCCTATCTAAACTAAAATATCCTATCTAAAGTAAACTAGTTAAAATTAGACAATCTATTTATTAATCTCAGGCAACGTGCCTAAAATGCTGGCCAGATAGCCTCGCTGAATTGCGAGGCTGACTTTCTGCCGACAGGCCAGCATTCTGGTCACGTGTGCTTTATTTTAATCTCCCCGACAAATTTTTGAATAACTCTAGAGCACCCGGCCCCCACGGTCCAAGTGTCTCTACCCCAAATGGCACAAACAAATATCCTCTGTCGAGAGATGAATATTTGCGCCATTTGAGGGATTCCGCCGTAATTGCCGCACCGCTAGGCTGCCTTGATGTCTCTAGAAGATGTGACGGCGCCAAAGTATCGACACAAGTAGCATCCCACACCAAGGGCCGTCCCATCTTCCAGGGAATCAAGGTCATTCCATCGGGCCTTTTTCCATCGTCTCGTAGCAAACCTGTTGGTTCTAGAGTAGCTGCTACGTTTACGCTAACAAAGGCCTGACGGATGATATCATTTAAAGCGCTATGGCGAGCGATACGAAAGCAAAGACATCTTCTTAGTATACACAAAAACAAGTGATTACCTACTAGATCCCACTGGATGCCTTGTGTCGTGGAATCCAGGTTCTTCCTTATCAGGTACATTAAGTAAGTATACTCACTGAGTTTACATAGCTGTTCCACCCATCATCCATCCATCAGCCATAGGACGTCCACTGCTGGACATAGGCCTCCCTTATAGATCTCCAATTAGACCAGTTGGTAGCAGCTTGCATCCAGCGCGATCTTGCAGTCTTAATAAGGTCATCCTCCTGGATAAGGACGTCCGCCCACAAGGTGGACGTTGTACGCTGCGCTTGCCGGCGCGTGGTCTCCACACGAGAACTTTTCGATGCCATCGGTCATCAGTCTTCCGCGCTATGTACCCTGCCCATTGCCAGCTCAACTTGGAAACCGCTGGGCTATGTCGGTAACTTTGGTTCTTCTACGTATCTCCTCATAACTCGATCTCGCAGAGAGACTCGGTATAACAATTGTACGTAATATTAGCTGGAATTTCTGAAAGTTATTTGGTTTGCATATCGTGCTATTAGATACTAAAATACCAGTATGCATGTCTCGTATTATTTGTAGTATTTGCATTCTCTTTATGAAATACGTATTATAAATTTTGGACTCGATTTTATATTTATTTTAGTTGCGGTAAACAAACGTGTTTTACATGATCAAAATGATAAAACAACCCCGTATCAAATCAAACGAACTAACAGTGAATTATTATTGCGTATCAAATATTCAACTGAAAATTCACGAAAAATATTACCACACATGGTAGAATGTAAAAACCATTATAAAAACTCTTTCGAGAACTTTTAAAAAGGTTTCAAGGTATCTGTCTATGTAATCAATGGAGTCAGATTAAATATAAATAAGTAAACGTTTATTTCAGGCACACAACCCATATGACGTACATAAAAACATAAAATAAACATTACAATAATACCTGTAAATAATACTAAATTATTGCAGTCTAGCTAAAAATACCTAATCAGTCGGTAATTTATATGACGTACATAAAAACATAAAAGAAAAATTACCATAATACTATATTATTGTAGTCCAGCTAAAAATATCTAATCAGTAGGTAATTCCCTTCGGATAGAGCACCAACGGCCCATATAATCCTGTAGGCACCAACACAAAAGTAATCCTCATTCCTCGCAGACTTCAAACAAGAGGTCTTATCAGTCTTGCCCTTTCATCGTTTCCTATTCACGTACCTAGCCATAATCTTTGAAACTTTTCGAACTTTCAAACTCGAGCTCCTCATTGACTAAGAAAATTAATTAAATTATTATCTCGAGTTGAAGTGGTTACGGGGAGCTAAACTGTGAAATCGGGAAACTCGTCAATATTGGAATTGGTTTTAGTTAGAAGTTGCAGTACAATCGGCAGGCAGTCGATTGAGTGGCCAGCCATGTCGGCAATCCGCAACAAACTAACTTTGCTTTGCTTAAAGTTGACTTCCGCCGGTGGACTCGGCTGGACTCTGATTTGGTCGCAACTTGACTCGCTGCACTCCAGATTTGGTCACTAACTTCGCTCGGCGCAGTTTCGAGGGCTCCTCGGCTATCGGCTTGTTACAATATCTACACGACTGGAAAAAGTTCTGTAAATAGAGAAAACTTGAGATTGTGAAAGTTAATTCTGTCTAATTGAAGAAACTAAATTGCAGGCTGATTTGATTCTCTATGAACATGTAACATGCCCTAATTTATGTTTTGTTTTCAAAGGTTTCGCGTGAAATAATTTCTATGTTATAACCAAGACTCAGTTTCATTTTCAAATAAAAGCGGACAAGTGCGAATGAGGCTCGCACACCGAGGGTTCCTTACAAATCCTTAAAATTGCATAAAATTGAGAAATAAGTTGTTAAAACCTTAGGGCGCAACTATAATTATATAGTTTTAAAGTATAGTATATTATATAGTTGCGTTTAAGGGATGTTTTTTTACTTTTCAAGTTGAAATGAAGCGGGGCACATATAGCGCGGAGTACTGATGACCGATGGGGTCGAAAGGTTATCGAGTGCAGTACTTCTACTTCTGCGTAATTCTGTAAAATTATATTTATATCCCTGTGAAGAGCCTTACAAGGACCCTTGCTTAAGTATCGCTTTTTTACCAAAATGGAAAAAAAAATAACGATACAATAGTTATTAATATAGTTTTGTATGATGTTATAAGAAAACACTATGACAAACTCACAGAACTTGTGCATAAATTATGGCAATGAAAAGTTTATAGCTTTTTCTGAAAAGTTTCGAAATCAAAAACACCACATTAAAAATTTAAAAAAAAGATAAGATAATAGATTTAAGCTCGAAACATTACTATCGGACGCGGCTTACGGACGCGACTGACAGCCGCGACCTAGACTATGAAAGTACACTGAGCCGTGCACACTATCGGACATAAGTCGCGGACGTCACCTTCGGACGATCTTGAGCGTTCGGACGTCCGAGAGCGATCTGGCACACCGGGTGTTATAAGACTGTGCACATTGCTAAGTCACGGCTGTCAGTCGCGTCCGTCAGCCGCGTCCGATAGTATGTTTCCGGCTTTAAGCTCGAAACATTACTATCGGACGCGGCTTACGGACGCGACTGACAGCCGCGACCTAGACTATGAAAGTACACTGAACCGTGCACACTATCGGACATAAGTCGCGGATGTCACCTTCGGACGACCTTGAGCATTCGGACGTCCGAGAGCGATCTGGCACACCGGATTGTGCACATTGCTAAGTCGCGGCTGTCAGTCGCATCCGTCAGCCGCGTCCGATAATACGAGTATGTTTCCGGCTTTACTTTGAACTTCTTCGTAATTAAATAAACATAGTAATCTCGTAAATACAGAACTTTTACTATCTGACTAACCCTCGAAACTTTGTGGCCAAAACGAAAATGGACAAAAAACAAACGTATGTGCTATAAGCATCGACTTGGCTTCATTTTCTTTCTTAAATTCTATATTGATGACTATAAGGTTAGGTAAGTGAACGTCAGTTTCGTGATTTCAGGATCGTTGCCTTAGCTAAAACTGTCTTGTGCTTAATTTACCAGTAACCCGATACATGGCTGATTCATATAGCCAAATACATTAAACAAGAAACTTCCTGCTTCGATAAACATGCAACTTATATTCCATACATCGAGCTAATACATACTAGAGCAGCCCCGTTCATTCAGACATTACTCACGGCGGTCACAGATGCTGCCAGCAACTGTTTCGTGTACCGAAGCGACAATTTAAACATCCCAAACTTGCACACTTCTTGCCCCTCTCCAGCACTCGCTTACAGAAATAATGTGAAAACTTTGCCTTTTTTATTGATTCGAGGAAGGAGCGATTTTTAACTCGCTTATTAACTAATAATTTGAATATTGTTGATTCGGTTTGGTCCATTGATAAATATTTTATTCTACAGTTCAAGTTACAATTACCTAGTTACGCATGTTGGAGAAAATCTAATATAGGGTTACTTGCATGGGGTATATAATTGTTATACTTAGTCAAAAGAGGATAACGCTACAAAATCGCAACTTAGAATCGACAAAATGTATGAAATAGATGATTTTACTCTCGGATTTGACCATTTTATTTAGGTATTAAACAAAGCTTTCTACAAACTCCAGATTTCAGTAAAATGTCGACTTAAAATTCATCTTTATGAGAATTCGAGTTCTTTGATAGAAGAAGAAAATAATAACGAATAACGAATGTGCAAAGCATTGTCACTTTAGACAAGTAAGTAACAAGCAAACATTTTTTAGCGGTGTCGCAGTGTTTTGTTCCTAAAAACATAATGAAATATGCATACATGAGTGGCTTTTGGAGAAGGCGCGACACGTAATGTCTACAGTTTTCTCGTTTTTCCTCGTCTCAGACGAACATGGGGAATAATGCGTCATAGTCACAACGCAGAACACTTCACAATGCGAAAACCAAAACGAATCAAAATAATGTTGATGATAACATGGTAACGAAGTCCGATACATAATGAGTAATGACACCCTTGCAAATGTTTATAACCATAGATGAACTCCACCGATATTGATAACGCCCAATATTAATTTAAGATTTTCTCGAATGTCATTTTTGTATTGTTTTATAGACGCATAACTCATTTTGCACGAGCTCGTACTTTTTCATGTTAATAACGCATGTTTTTTTGCATAAAACCTTAAATTCTCAGCTATTGCTATTTTAAAGATATAGTCAAATAAGTCCTAAATTATCTGACGTGTTAAATCGCAAAATCTTACCTCACTGTGAGACCCTCAGAAGAATGACATTAACTTTAGTTCTTATTCATGGCGAGACCGACCGCGTTACTCTAGTAGTGGTTACTCTAGTTTGTAATGCTGGTAAAGTTTTGTGGTGGTGGTGGTGGTATTTTTGTACTCATTAGTGGCCGCTTTGCAGAGCTTATTTAGGCAAGTGGTATACTTTCAATGACCAATTAGTAAATAACCAAATACCTAGTGTGTTCAAAAGGTGATATCATATAGCTGACTATATGAACCACTGTATTATGGGTACACTATAAGTACACATATGCAGGGATATTCCTACTTCGGTGAACATTAAAGTTTGTAGGAGATCCCATAATATGGGCACCTACATTTTATCGAATGTCAACGAGTCAACAAACTTTATGTTTAACACGACAGATTTTGATCGTGATCGGGGTTGATCATGATTCATGACCCTAAAGTAAAGGAGTTTGAGCATTTTTATATGACAGCTGGCATATCCACCCGCCGCCGCCATTATGTGTTTTTATAATTTTCCGCGCACATTAAAAGTGGTATATAAGAGTAGGGGACACTTATACTAACAATAAATTTTCAGAACTACGATGCCCTAAAGTGTCACGTTCTCGAGATATTTGGATGTAAAGATCGCAAAGTTCTCGTACAGCGATCTTTACATCCAAATATCTCGAGAACGTGACACTTTAGGGTACCATAGTACGTAACATTTATTGTGTGTATAAGTGTCTTCTACTCATATACACTACTTTCATAGTGCGCGGAAACTTTGAAAAAAAAATCACATTGGCGGCGAGTGGATATGCCATACAAATGCACAAACCCCTTAGTTCACAACGATGAAAAAGTACAGCCATATTTAACATGTCCTTTGTATAGAAAAACAGTCTATATTCTGTAAACAGCATTGATAAACAGGCTTGAAAAGAAATGCACCTTTAATTTGTTGTTATCTTCAACACGTTGTGTCAATTTGCGTTCAGATCACCATCAGAAAGAGACCGAAAGCGAATCTGATGATAATTTTGACACGATAACAATATTGAATTCCAGGGCTTGTATCTGAATTAGATAAGGAGGTCTGTCATTTCATCTGCGAGCTACTAGTTAGCTAGACCCATTCCGGGTGGCCGGTTTGCGTTCAATTGCTCAACCATAATTGCCGCAGCTCTGTTAATTAGCCGACTGTACCGATTGCCAGTGTTTAACTAACCGTAACCCAATTATAATTCGTACCTCGCCCAAATACTCCACCACGAGTGTGTTGGAGCCCAAGGCTCAAGTATTTGAGGGCTTTACCTTTTGATACTGAGTACCGAAAAGTGCTGACCGAGTCTTGAAGTTTTGGAAGTCAGGTACTATGCCTGCTCTTCAAGTCGTAGGAAATTAATAAGGTGGTAGGTAGGTACGTTGCGTATCATGAGCGTACTGTTTGAACACCCATTCTGTTGTTTTGTTGAACTTATTATTCATTACTAACCATAGAAATCACAAAAACGTAGCTGTTATCATTCCAAAGTTGCATTATAGTATTGTGTGCAGGGAGCACTATTTCGACCTGTTAGGAAAGAATTCCTTTCAACAAAATATTGAAAAAATAATGACAATATAGTTTCAGATACGATAGAGCATTTATATTTAAAGAGTTATGAGTGTGTTTGCAAAAAAATGGTATAGCACAGCCCTTACTTCCTCTACCAACAAAAACATACCTTCCTCACGGAAGGCGTAAAAAAAATTAGACATAATAAAGCCATCACTTTAAACTCCTTTTAAATTAAGTGCGTTTAATTTAGACGAACCCATTTACGTAAATGTAAGTGGATGTTAGACGAATAATGTTGACGCTAAAGGATTTAGGTCACTTCCTAGCGGATCCTTCGGAGGGTTGTCTCAAGGCTCCATCTCGGAGCCGAATGTTTACCTTCCCCTGTATTAACGCACCTTCGGGCTTTTTAAGTGGGTATGTAAACATAACTGGGCAGTAAATCAGGGAATTCAAGGAGCAGAGGCTTTCAAGGGACTAAGTACCTCGCAAAGATGTATCGTAAAAGGACTACTGTTTAATATTAAATTGTACTCAAAGTTTTGAGATTAAATAAGTAACACCCGCAAGCTAATCACTCGCTCTTAATGCAAAGCCTTTCGTCATAAATGCCATAAAATCATAGGTGATAAAAGCTTCCGAGGGGTTTTGAAATTCTATAAAGGAGATCTTAGTCCAGTAGTCAATATTCTAAGGTTCATGGTTTTTAAGATGATGATAGAAGTTCCATCACCAAATTCATGTGGTATTTAGATCTAAAATGCCTTCAATTGGAGGATACTGATAATTTTTGAATTCTTTATTTAGGAACTTTTTATTACTACACAGCTTAACGATAAACACCTAATCTATATAATATAAAAGTTTTACTAATCATTTGTGTTTTACTAATCACTAGACTTAAATGTTTATCGTTTTATTTTACCAATTATAGGTTGTTTGGGACAACTTTATTTTCCAGTGGAAAAACTCGTCATAACACGCTGCACAACAATACTGCTTTGCACAATGGGACTCCAAAGATATTCAAAAACATGGATTTATTCTTAGATTGTGCAAAGTATTAGGATCAAAGTAGGCCAGTTGTATTAAAGTACAGTTCAGAAATCTGCATATTCACACTGCAATTTGCTGCTGCTAATAAAATAAGCTTATTGTAGTTGTAAAGTGTACCAAATTATGTAAAACTGAGTCAGCGCAAGGCAGTCGGATTATGGTTGCGCCCCAATATACGAGTATTCTGTAGGTAGGTACATACTTGTTAATTAGTGCAATGCGTTAAATACTTTGTGTACAGAATAATCCCGCCAACAACATTTTTATGTAAAATGTTGGCGAGACAAAACCATTTGGCTCACACAATCACAAATTATCGAAATCTGATAAATTTTGTGAAAGTATGTTTACATAGATGCTAGCTTTTAATTACACCTAAACTTTAAAAGCTAAATAAAAAAATACTATCTTATACAAACCTAGCTTCTGTCCGCGGATTTGTCCGCGTAGGCAAAGTTTTAATTTTTGTGCTATTCCATAGGAACATTTTATTTTACTAGCTTTTATTTAGTTCCGTTGTCTGGTATCGGTCTGTAATCAAATCTTGCAAGCTAAATTTGATCCACTTTCTCATTTATAATTGAGCTGAAATTTTGCATACTTATATTATGTATATTGAGTGACAATGCAATATTATGTTGACATGGTGCTGATCTGATGATGGAGCTGAAAGGTGTCCAAAAGAACTTTGCAATGAAACGGCACAACCTCATTGACTTTGCGCTCATATGAATCGTCTTGACGAATAGTTTGTCTTTCAATGGTAACCAGGGTCCAATGATGGAGTTGGTAGGTGGTCCTAGGAACTCTGTAACGAAACGACGCAAACCCATCGAGTTTTGGCTCGTTGATTCGTCTTGGCGAGTTGTTCAGTAAAAGCTTGTTTTAAAACAAGGGTTTTTTTATTATTCTTGTTTTAGGAATAAATAGTAGTTAAATAACACTTTTTCACGTTTGATCCATGCCAAAAATCATTTGACATATTGCTCTGTTGCTAAGTTAATTATTAAATACCAACAAACATACTTTTTTACATTCCATATTGATGCACCAGGGTATCGGACAGTGTGCTTAATGAACTACGCGCGCTCTTTTCTTCTATCTGACGGTTACACAATCGGACCCTTGCAGCCATAAATTTAGAAATCGCATTTAATTTTATTAAGTGAATTGCAAACTATAAATAAACTAAATATAAAAAATCTTATCTTTATCCAAATAATTACAAAGTAAAATTATATTCCTAATCAGATTTGATGCAAGATTTTTTTGACTGACGAAACGGAGGAGGTAGGTACACCATTCGACGCGTATATTATATATATATATATATTTATGTATAACGTAAAACTTTTTTCATAGTGCACAAAAAACATACTTCGAAATTGGTCCCATTTAAATTTTATAAATCAACAATAATGTGAAAAATGCTTCATCGATCCGTGCGAAATATTCGCGAATCCTGTTTGAAGTCGGTCATGGCATTAATTGCAAAAAATAATTATTATAATTACGGAACATTTAAAACAGCATCCACACTTTCAAATATCACTGTGGTTATCAAATAACTCACGCCTGTCGTTTTTTTACAATTTTTAGCAGTGATTGGAATGAAACGTCGTGCAATATAGATTTTTAGAATGTTCCACTCAAAAAGAGTTTTCAACTAAATATTTTTTATTTGTTTCGTTTCTACTAATATAGAATTTAATGGATAGAACATTTATTTAGTCAAGTGAGTCCGGTTTTTATACATGTGTGAGTGCGTCGCTGTTGCGCCGCCATAGTTTGACTGACGAGTCAAGGCGTAGTTTTGTAGTTATGTGGATCCGTGTGTAATTGTCTGTACACGGCGAGGCGTAGTTTTGGTTGGCCTCACTTGTTTGTTCACAACCTTCTGTCTTTATTTTTTTAATTGGTCTGATATTTAATTATATCAGTTTATACAGGGTTATTGGTAATCAATTATCATACTTTTAGGGGCTTATTCTGTACATCAAAACTAACAACTTTTGTTCAACGACTTTTATCAATACTCAAAAAAATTGTTGTTGTTCCACAGAAAATATCGTTCACCTTCGATAAAATGTAGCAAACAGCTGATTTTTTTGAGTTTTGACAAAAGTTGTTAGTTTTGATGTACAGAATAAGCACCTAAAGGATGTTAATTGATTACCAATAACCCTGTATGTGTAAAACCAACACAGGTTAAAAGTTGTTCAACATTATGTAATAAATAACAAATGCTAGCAAGTCAAATACGGCTATAAGAGATACAATATCTGCGTTAGAGTAAGTAAAACCCACTATGTTCCAGAACATTCTTTAAGATTTTCAAAATAAGGAGCAGGATAAAACAATGGCACCATAAAGCCCTCGGAAAGAATTACGTTGTCAATATCGCCGAGCCTACCTGCGCTATTTGGAGGAAAATAAATAACTAGAGTCCAATCTATACGACCGTTCATCTCAAAGGTCTGTAAGTAAATAAGGCATTGTCCCAAAATTCGGCTAGGGTCATGATCCTTTTCTTTTTTGTCATGATTTTTCCTGAACCCAGGCGGGAGCGGGCCTAATGAGGGAGACTTAATGAACGTTATTATTCACACATTTACCATTTTATTACGAAAGTTCACCTCATTTTTTGATGTTTTCGTAGAATTACCGAAATTGAATGCGTATTCAATTTAAATTTAACTGTAAGCTAAATAAATTTGACTGGTTTATTTTGTCTCTGCCAACGTTCTGAAATAATAATTATTGTACTTAAATGCATTTAATGCGTTTGTATTTATTAAAATGTGGAGCTTTTTGTTCACTGAGCTGAATATTGCATTCTAACAGTTTCAATTGTATTCGGGAGCCACCAGGGTGTGAGCATGGCGAGGAGTAATTTATGGGTAAAATGCCACAGTTTTTCACAGTTGAACAATAATGTCGTTTCGGTGAATTGTGAGATAGGTTTTAAAATAAAGTCTCGTTTCTATAGTTGGTAACACGTATAGAGATTTATAGAGCTGGCTAGGACTACTATTTTGCACAGCTAGTCCGGCGATACACCAGTTACAGTACCTAATAATAGATTTCCTAAAGGTAGTTTATAAATGCAATGTTTCCTGATATTTTGACAGTTATAAACGCAGTGAAGTATTTTCCTATATTTGATTTTGATTTTTAAAAGTTCTTTATTGATCAGAAAATATACCTTGTTACAAAGTACGTACAAACTAGACACAGTCATAAAAATTGTATGCAACAATACAAATGACTTTATCAGGCTAACAGCGCCTCCGAAAGTCTTTCAAAAACATAATTTATATTATGAAATTTGTTACAATCGATGAACTAAACAACACACATTTATATGGAAAACATAGACATACAAATAATGAACCTATTGCACCAGGCTCATTTTTTAAAGATTTATATATATAGAAATTTTTCTATAACTAGTTGACAAATTGGCTTTTCCGCGCATTAGGTATTCGGAGCTTTTCAAACTCTAAATAACGATTTTATTATTTGGTTGACTTAGTACAAAGCTAGTGAATATTTAAATTCAGTTGCACTGAAATATCTGCGTATCTCCAGTCCTCGACAAAACATGCCTAATTCACATGTTATATTTAGAAATATGGGTATCTGCTTTGCAAAATTTAATGCGTTAAATACTTTTTAATTTTGGAAAAATTTACTTACACAATTGACCCAATTATGAAAGCGCCGTCGTAATTATAATAGCTAATTAGATTTCTGTTTTTTTTTTTCACTTCAGGCATTCGATAGAGAGAACACTTTTTACGTTGCTATTAAATTTATGATGGCCTTCATAACCTTCCGGTGTAGGAAACATAAGCTGTTTGCGGTCCCACTATGCAAAACAGTTGCTCACCAAAAATCCCCAATACCACGATCACTTGCTTCGCTCAATGATATCCTTGACGCAAGACAACAGTGCGATCTGTTCACTGACGACTGGAAGACGATCATGGCGGAATGTTTGTGCTACTGTGAAAGGTGTGATGTATGAACGAATGAATGGATGAACTGACTTGTTCTACTACTGTTTCTTGTGTATGTTGTACATAATAATTTGTATTTTTGAATGTATAACTGTTCTCTTTTTGTGTTATAATGTTTTTTTTTTAATCGAATTCAATGTGCTTTGTAATTTATTATTATTGTAAACTTAATTTGACATGGACGTAATATTTTTTGTGTGTGTTTTTTGTGATATGTAATTTATTATTATTGTTAACCAAATTTGACATTGACGTAATTAAAGTAATAATTATTATTTATCATTAGTGTAATTGGTTCTGTTACCGTGCTAATGTGATATAAATAAATAAATAACTGGGCCTAGTAATGTTATAAAAATATAATTAAAAGCTGATTTTAAATAACATTCCGCGGATAATGTCCATATCAATGCCAATGTTATCCAAATGACTGGCGATATTTTTTACTCCATTGCTTAAAAATGGTAATTTTTGTTAGAGGTAATCACCAGCCATTTATAATATTTAATACTAAATTAAGTAGGTAGGTACATGTAAATGTAAAATCTGCCAAGAAAGCCACAAAGACTTATTTCAAAGCATTTGGCACTCCTTCAAACTATTAACTACTAGTATATTAAATCTGCAGTTCAGTTGGCAAAGGTACATTAGATGCGGTTGCAACTGTAACAAAGGTGGAGATAAATTACCTGAATTCATTACCTTCCCTCTTGAATTGCATTACCTAACCTGTCGCTCTCAACGTTACACTCTATCAAATTTAATGCAGTCTAAGTTAAGGTTAGTCGCAGAGCATTAGCGAAATTAAGTTGTAATTTAATAAGTAAGCGAGAAGCGAGCCAAGTGCCATGCCCTGGAGTTTGGTACAGCTAGGAATTCAAGAAATAACTACGTGCCTGAACAATGTAATGTGGTATTTATTGATATCATAATTAATAGAATTGAATTCCGCTTTTACGTGATAATAGGATGATGGACTTGGTGAGTATTTAGTAGATACAGGGTTATTTAAAAAAGTTTACCTACTAAGTCGACAGAGGTTGATTTAAGCCTATGTAAAGCTAATACTACGGAGCCAAACGAGAAAAGGAATCGGAAGACCTATACAAAAATGCAAAAAGGAGAAAATTTATGAAATGGCAGATTTTTTGTCCGATTTCCGATTGGTCCCAATAGTAAAAGTAGTTGATAATGATGGTCAAAAAAGTACCCTTGAGGAATAACCTTGTAGTAAACATACCGTAGAACTCAAATAGAATAGAGAATTGGAATATAATGATATGGCGAATCTAAACTGCTTTAGAAATTTCTAACTGCTTAGACATAGCTGGAGCTATTGATGTTTGGAATGAGGGAATGCCATCACAGGACATTGTATCTCAAAGTTTCGGGGTATCGGGGTAGGTATGCACAATATGCGTTACATAGGATTCAAAATGTAAATTAAAAAAGAGATTTTACAAATATTGTATTAGATTAATTGATTGATTAAATTACTATTAAGTATTGTACGTAAACGATTTTTATGAACTTTTTGTGGATACTTGATAGGTCTGAAAATACATTGTAAGTAGGCTTTTGATCCCCTTAAATAATTCCAGATAATAATAATAATAAAATAATTCTTCCCCAGAGTTTTAATTTAAATAGCAACTCATACTTTGCTAGTATTTCAATACAGGTACTATAACCTTTCTTGTATTCTTGGGTAAACATACATTGAGTATAAGTAAGGCATGAATACTAGATTGCACTAAAATATTTCAATTCCGATATCTTGACGGGAGCGCCTAAAATCGTTTATCAATAAGATCGTTAGAAAGCGAGATAAGGAGCAAGACAGTTATTATAATGTTAGTTGTTTAGTTCAGTTTCAACATCAGTATGATTACCACGTCCCGTACATTAATATTGCAAAGCGGTTTTGGGTAAAGTTTAGGATATACCGCTACAGAGTTGCGGGTACGGTTACCATATCTCAGGATTTGTTCTGAGATCTCGGGTTTTTTGGATTTTCTGAGGATTTTGGCTGAACTATGGAAATATCAATATATGTAACGATTTACGAATTATCGATTAGTCGCAATTAATCTATTTACTTAGTTTAATTTATTCTATAGATTCACAGGTCTCGCGAAATGGGACGCGTCGTGTATATTTAGCAAGGTGATTTTGCAAGTCACTTGGCATTTTTTTGTATTTTGCACAACACTTTCTTATAGTCTCAGCTAAGCATAACGCTTATAAATAATAATATAATTATTACTAGGTACAGCGCTAAAAACCCTTATTTATGTACGCTCATAATTATAACACTACGTTTGCCAATGTATGTTTCATAAAATATGCATTTTACAGTAGGTACATTAGTATGTACGACATAATTATAAGGGTATAACGCGGGGCAATGAAAAAGCCTTTCTCTGTGAGACAAAAGAGGGGCTCTCCTCCTCATCCATACATACTTCCAGTAGCCATATGACGCCCACTGCTGAACACAGGCCTATAGATCTCTATTAGGTATGACTGGTTGGACGCGACTTGCATCCAGCGCGATCCTGCAGTCTTGATGAGATCTTCTGTCTACCTCGTAGGTGGACGTCCTACGCTGCGCTTGCCGGTACGTGGTTTCCACACGAAAACTTTTATCCCCACATAGACCACACTATATAGACCCCATCGGTTATAAGACCTCTAATCTATGTAGCCTTCTCTATGTCTAAGTCTCCCCATCTCCATTGCAATTTTCAATAATTTGCAACTTGCGCAAATCTTAGAATTAAAAAAAAAAAACAGATTTTTTCCGTACTTTTCTATCTGGTAACCCTAGTTGCGAGGCTTTACAAAATACCTACTAGTACAAGTTGAGCGCATCCCGGCGTAATGCAGATGCGCTGAGGTTTTATTTGGATATTGTTTTGTACTAACATTGTGAAAGGATTTATATCACTAATATAGTATTCAAGTTTAAAGTCTGAATTTGGTTTGAAATTAACTTGTTTATATTATTTGATATTCATTTAAATGATGAAAGTTTAGTGAGCTTTATTTGCCTTCACCTGCGCGGAGATAGCTCTAGCGGTATGTCTTTACGAGTTTGCCGTAAATCTTCTATATGCTGTCTATAAAGATTTACGTACATAAACAAATAAGCACCAGTAGTTAGATAACAACACAACGAACTTTAAAACTGCACTTTCTTAGTTTTATAACCACTAAAATGAATGGTTGATTTATATAGAACAATTTATACAGAGATTTATATAAGTATTTTAATCAAGCGATCTTTTTGATAAGCTTTTTTTTAATATTTAAAAATATTTTTAGGTTTAGTCTAGAAATTTTCAAAACAAAAAAAAATCGCCAGTTGTTAGGTTCCTATGCTGCTTTTAGCAATATTTCTCTCTAATTTTCTTAACTATACAGTAACTGTAATGAGGCTATAAGGACTTCATACCCAACCTCCAGAGCTACTTCCGGTGCCGTAAGGCTCGCGCACGCTGCGGCAGGAAGTACACGTACCGTTCGTTGACTTTGAAGCTCCGAAGGCTTCCGGTCCGCCTTGACCCCATGGACGGCTTGAGGGATCTCAAAAGAAGACTCTGATACCGCGCTCAATAGATCATACAACCAGTGAATTAGGTAAGCTGATATCTATAGTTTGATTAGGCGTTCGTTAGCAATCATCGAAGTAAAGCAACGTTCATTACGGTCAGTCTTCGGATGACATTCATTAATATAACATTATATATAATATATAGTCTTCGGATAACATTTCAGACTGTCAATCAGAGGGCTTCAGGCGGCTTAGAAACTCTAACACCGAGGATACTACTACGCCTACATTAACTTAATAAAATATTGTTTCTTAGAAATCTTCTCTTTTTATTTCTGGCGTGGACAAGAATGGGTTGGGATTTCAAAAAAAGCCCCAGATACCGCGTTATTCAATAAATTATACAACCAGCGAATTATGTAGGCTGATAGATATCAATATTAAAAATTATATCGAAAAGATTTTCAATATTGTTTCTTAGAAATAATTTTATTTCCAGCGTGGACATAGCCATGTACGGTATGGGATCTCAAAAAAATCCCCTGATACCACGTTGCCCAATTCTTATGTATTATACAACCATTGGATTAGGTAGGCTAATATCTTTTCAATATTTTTTCTAAGAAATCTTTTTATTTCTAGCGTGGGAAGCAAGTTATTGCGGTTACGCTTGTATTGGTGGGTGTTTTAATTTAGTTTTCTTATCCAAAAATGCCAGGTTTGGGAAGCTCATTATGAATATCGTGATTTACAACGTTTTGCTATTTAAGTAATATGTTTTGATTTTGGCAGAAGATCAGTTGTCTTTGGAAGATAAATTGACTCTCGAGACTCTAGAGGTAGAGAAGCACGGGGTAGTTCGCATAGTTAAATCTGATGACCACCAATTAACGAAATGAATAAAACGTGTAGTAACTCTTACTAAAATTATATTTATCCCAGCATCAAAGTTATATAATTACATACAATTAAAATGAATTGCATTGATGAGACCCATTTTTCTCGTTGCCTCGTGAAAAAGTAACAAATATACCTACTAAACTTTCGGATTTATAATATTAGTAGGGATAAACGTTACAGAGTTAAAACTGCACTAATGCCAGTAGCTAAATATCTTCTTATAACCTGTTTCACAAGTATTCTACTATTCGTATGTAACTGTACATATACGTTTATTGGTTCCCAATTCGCTGACAGAGTGTAGAGTTCAAACAAATCTGACTTCGAATTGGATCAATCCTAATGACTTCCCACGTTTGATTACGAACAGTTTTTGAATCGAATTTAACGGCTCTGACATTCTTTTTAATTGCAAATCTTTCCTCTAGATGCCGTCGTATCTTGTTACTGAGCTATCAAAAAGACTTTCAATCGACTGGTTTTAATTGAAAACTCTTCTTTATTGAATTCAGCGGGCTTTTAAGGATGACATGATTGCACTTGCATTGAGATTATGATTGAGTGGACAATTTGTTTTTATTGCTTATAAGAGTTTGTAGGGGTTTGTAGTAAAATGCGTAGGAATATTTTTCTATTTCATCTTTTCAAGCACGCTTACGTACCTATTAAAGCAAAATAGGATTTTGTAACATAAGTTCCTATTGGTAAAAATAAGCTATATGTAGGAGTTATTGTATTATTAGTTATTGTATATGTATACCTACTACTGAATAACAAAAGTAAGTTCGTATAGGCCGGGTGGCTAGCCCTGGTGTCAGAGTTTTTAGGCCGCCGAAGGCCTCTGACATGGCTAAACGGATAATACAACCGGGACTTACAATTTAACGTGTCATCCGAGCCACGGTAGCGCTCAGTTAGAAAATGCCATTCGCGGTCACTCGTTGAAATACTGACCGTGCATAACGTTGCTTCATTTCGGTGATCGCTGACAAACATCCACGCTACGAGCGTAACTAATACTAACTACTACTACTTACTAATGTGCGCGCTACTTAAGAATGATAAATATCTAATAAGTTCCATAAAATATTACCATAGCTTGAAAAAGAAAATCTTAATCAAAAATTTCTCGTACACGGTCTACTACTAATAATTATTTTACGCAAAAAATGGCAAAACCACCTGCCATCGTGTACAAAATTCGAATATTTCGCTCAAATTGTCAATATTATTTTAGATTTTTCAAAAATGGCTCAGCCGATTATTGTGAAATTTAAAAGAGTCCAGTTCGGGAGTATACCTACTCAAATCTATTTCAAACTAAAAGTAAATTGTTCGATTTGGTTCATAATTATTGGCAAAATTAACGATGAACATACAAAAAACTACATACAAACGAACGATAGATTCTTTTCGGAAGTCTGTTAAAAACAGACAAAAACCGCTGGGAAAAGAAACTAATCAGCATTTTGTAACTGTACACCGACTGCAATTTTGGTCCGAAGCTTACCGAATCGTCTATCTTGAAATTTCATTATTTTCCATACTAAAGTTGCCTGGAAGAGATTGCTTCCAGCCAAACTCTGAATTGGGACCGGTTTCGTGGCAATATTTCCTAGTAAGTATGAAGTCCGTAAAATTACCGTTTGTTTTGAAAATAAAACTTTCTTTCTTTTTTCTAATTTTAGTTTGTGTTGTTGTTTCCTTTTGGTAAGTACAATGAAAAATTATCTATCCATCGGTCAGTTCGGTAAGATTCAATATACGATTACAAACACACAAAAAAACAGAATAATTTCAATAAAAATCCCACAGCTGGCCGGCATAATATTTGTTTATGTAATTTTAACAAGCAAGCTCAACATGCAAAAGTCAGCAATTAAAAGGAGAACTCGCCAAAATGTTCATCAAATACGCAATCAGACCTTATTCAGTTTGGGAATTAGGCCAATGGCGCCGTGTAACCAGAGTCCTCGAGAGTTTCGCAAATAAATTCTCCGGCCCTTGAGCAAACACGACCCGTGATTGCACGGATACCTAGCTATTATTGTAACTGTACTATTACATCCGTATCTCTCGAATCCGATTCGAAATACAGGAGCTCTGCTGTTTTATGTCTGAAATGATTGCGCGGGATATATCCTTATTCCTTATGATGTTTAGAGGCACTTGCTGATGTTGTATCCGTTATACTTCTGGATCATTTTCCTTTAGATAGCTGTTTTGGATTTTTATTTTGTTATATTCGATTTTTAACAATACAATTATTAAAAAGTTATTGAATTATACATTTGCCTGATCTACTGTACTATTACACCCGTACCTCACAAAACCACTTACCTAAAGAGGAACCGCTAATACATGAGCTATGCTGTTTTATGTCTGAAATTATTACGCAGGATATATCCATAATTATGATGTTTATAGAATCACAGATTCTTACTGATGTTCTTTCCTTTTGACCGCTGTTTTAGACTGTTATCTTGTTTTATTTGATTTTTAGAAATGAAAACGTTTATCCCATTGTATCATCACGTTGGTTCGCAACAGAATATTTAGAATTTTGGAACTCTTTTGATACATGGCCATAACAATGTATAGTCGGAAAAAAGTTGCTGTCAAATTTTTCCAGTGATCAGATTACAGTAAAGTTATTGCAGTATCCATATTTAATAATGGCTAAGTAGCTGAATGTCCTGAAAATATTAGCTGTACAATAGTATCCCAAAAACATAACTCAATACCCAGTACTCAGCTTGGCAATGGCTAGGTGTTCTTGCCAAGTTAATTTCAGCTAGTGCCCAAAACAATTAATTTACTTAGCCAAATGAATATTCACATTTACATTACTTCGGAAAAGATGGCACATAATATTCTTAATGTATCCCATCAAGACCTATTCAAGGAAAACCAACATCACCCACAAAAACATGCCACGAAAAATTACTAAACCGAGTACATATTCGGCTTTCAGTCGGCTCCCCCGGCCAGTAATACAGACTAGGATTGGAGCTGGTAAATTCTCCTGGTAGTAAGGCAAAAAACGGAAAAGAAATACAAAAGGCGCAAACCGACAACATTACGCGGGGCATTAGGACGATGAAATATCCACTGTGGGAGGCAGGAAATAAGGCACATGTAAAATCATGTAATATATTGGCAGACATGTTCGTGAGCTTCATTTGGGCAAAGGGAGGTCAAACACTTAAACTCCGGAGATACAAGATTGCAGACGAGTTGAGCCAAACGAAGCAAGCCTTATGAATCGCTTTCGTGCATGCAAGGTGGAGTTCTGAGGCTGGCTGTGTAAATAAACTAGGTATTTCGGTGATACGTGGCCACTTGAATCTTGAATGTTCGCTCAACTTTCGCCGGAGGAAATATTTTCAGATCATATTTTTGGATAGAGTCGGTTTTAAAGAGGGTTGAGAGCGCCTTTTAAAATAGATATTTCGATCTGTATTGGAGAGATACATTTAATATGTAGTATAGTAGTATTTTTCCATCAAGTTTTAAAAGTTTTTCGAATTATAAAATTAATATTTGTAACAAAATGAATTTAACAATTTGAAATAAAATTGAAAATAAAAGTACCTACCTAATATTTGTTTCGAAATTAATTGAATGTCAATACAATTCAGAATGTTTGCGATTGATTTTAATACTTGAAGAAAAATGTTATAAAATATACGTGTAATTTAAAGATGGCAAACATAAATAAAAAACTGTTTTCAAGAAAACATCAACTTTACAAACATTGTAATATTGCTACTTCTCTTGATACGCTATTTTTGTACATACGTTATACCTACTTAGCCTGAAACTCAGGTTCTGTTATGTTCATGCTAATAAAAACATTTTCATTTTTCATTATAAAAATGTACCAAAAGATAGCAATATTTCACACAAACCCGAAACATACACTGTCAAGCATACTTCACATGACGTTTCCCATAGCACGAACACCGTTTGAGTAAAAAGGGTAGAAATGAAAAATGTGTGAAAAAATAGGCTTTTTCCTTTCGAAAGGCGCGAATGCGTCGCATCACCTATTTCTAAAGGAGCGTAAATACACGCACCTTGAAGCGTGCGTTTGAATCGACACATACGTGATGATACCTACAGGCCCCTTAAGTCAACAAAACGGGATCCCTCACCACGGCCAAAGGATAACATCACTAATTTTGCACTGGAAAGATGGACTATTTCTTTTCATTCTAGATTATCTGTGCACTATTCAAAAGTTTTTATTGGAATACGGACACACTATTAGTATTAACAATGTGGAAATAGAATTTGCGGCGTCTTTTTGATTTGCTGATTTTTAAAAGTTTTTTAATGACTCGAAAAATAAATAAATAAACTTCAAGAACGCGTCACACTCATGAGAGTCTCATGAGTGTGACGCGTTCTTAAAGTGTGTTCCACGGACCCCTAGGGTTCCGCAAAGGCTCTGTATGGGTTCCACGAAAATACTGAGTTAATGAGAAAAAATAAAAACAAAAATAAATTTCAGCGACTCAGAAAGGTTTCAAGATGACATTTGAAGAATTTGGCCAATATTACTGGGCTGCACTGATCATTATTTGTATGTTTTATGTTTTTCATATAAATATGTTTATTTAGTTCATAGATTGTAACACATTTCATAATATAAACTATGTTTTTGAACGACTTTCGGAAGCACTGTTAGCCTGAAAAAGTCATTTGTATAATTTTGTTGCATACACATTTTTTTAAGACTGTGTCTTGTTTGTACGTAAGTACTTGGTATTTTTCTGATCAATAAAGAATTTTTAAAAATCAATTCTGGGCTGCACTTAATGGGGGGGGCTTCTTTTGAGACATTTTACCGAAGAAACGAGTACAAACATTTTTGCTTTGTTAATTTTAGGTCTCCGTCGAACATTTTTTTTCAAAAGGGTTCCGTCACAAAAAAAGTTTGAGAACCGCTGCTTTAATCATTAAATTTTAATGATTAAAACCATCGACCATCAAAATAAAACAGACCATGTCATAGCAGATAAGTTTACATATAGGTAAGGTTTTTTTTTTTTATTTTATTAATAGGATAAGATCAACTAAAACAAAAGCCATACCCAGAACAGATATACTTACAAAATTCATATCTGTTGTTTGTGTCTCTACTAGTAAAATACTTAAATACATAATAACAAAGGTATTTTTTAAATCTTTAACTCGGCTTCATTGTAAGTATATTCTAAAATATGGAACCGATATTGATGCGATTTTTGAAAATAAATGTACTTAATCGAGATAGTTTTATGTATTTAAATTATTTTTGTAATGTTTAAATATATATAGAAAGAAGAAAAGAGAAGATAGAAGAGTTTCTCAATTTTTCAAAAACGACTCGGCTGATTTCGATAAAATTTAAACGAGACCTCTAAAGTATGATTTACAAAAAAATTAATTGTCAAAATCGGTTTATAATTAGCGGAGTAATCGCGTAACATACATAAAAAAGACATCGGACGTATTCAGAACCTCCTTTTTGATGCCGGTTAAAAATGGTTGGTATAATAATTCATACTATCTCTTGAGCAAACTATTGAAATTTTGTAAGCTACATTTTAAGGATTGAAGTAAAGGACATGTCCACAAAATGTATGGAGGCTGGTATAATAATAATCGAAAATTCTAACCACAACACTCTTTACATTTCGAGAAAGTACATATTTTTCTGAGTCTACATCAGTTAAAACCAAAAAAGAGCCCTCCGTTATTTTTTAAATTAACTTTGAATTGCTCTATAGGTAGTTTATCTCTAGCAACCCTGATTAAGTAACTTCCCAATTGTTAAGTAGAAGCATTTTTACCAATTAGACACAGATTTTTAGTGTTTTTTTGTCACATTGTACCTACTAACTGGTCACACTGGTAGGTTATAATTTTTAATTTTAGCAAAATAAGAGATGGATATGGAAGAATCAGCCACGTATGTAAGTAAAATAACGATAGAAGCACTTTATTATTGTTAGACTAGAAAAAATACAAATCTGTATTATTATTTTTCATACAATTTATTTTTCACATTTAAAAAAAAATGGAGGGATAAAAAAATCTAAATTAAATATTTTTGAGAAGCCCATAAATCAAGCTTTCAAATTATGTATATATCATCTTGGTTCGATTTTTCTCTGAATAATATACCATTTGTGGACGTCACCTTTCGCCATTTTTGTCGAAAAATAATGTTTGATTAAAGCTATGGTCGAGTAGTCCAAATTTTTTACTAACTGTATCATTAAACTGTTGTTTAGTAACATTGCAATCGATTCCATTAACTCAAATATCGAACTCATGGCATAACTTCGCTACACAAATCCTTCGAACAGAAGCGCTGGTCATCGCGGGAGGTGGACTACACCAGTTTTCAATTAGGAACAGCCGGCGGTCTCTTTGATCCGACGATCAAAGCCTCTGGATTTGACATCGTTACTCTCAAGGAGCTTCGTTTTGCCTAACCGGTGTGTAGTGCCGACTTAATGTAATCAGTTATGTTGCTATTTATTAGCAACGTTAGGTACTGCTTTAGAAAGCTTATAAAATACAAAAAGTGAAATTATAATGCTGTAGTTATCTATAGAAACATTTGATTCTTACTGTAATAAATGGGTGATAAGGCCGCCACTTTATAATCATATTTTTTGTCGTATTTATGTAAATAGTGTTTATTTTTCAAACTGTAGTTGTAAATAAAGAGTTTTGTCTGTCTGTCTGTCTGTAATCAACATACTTAGGTACCTATTTCTTAGAATACATGACTAGTTTGATGACACAAAATGACTACAGTCCATCAAATCTAAGAGGTACCGTTTGACGTTTCATATTTTTTCATCCCATCCCTATCATTCAATTGTCAGAACTGTCAAACGGTACTTCTTAGATTTGACGGACTGCGTCAAATCTAAGAAGTACCGTTTGACAGTTCTGACAATTGAATGATAGGGATGGGATGAAAAAATATGAAACGTCAAACGGTACCTCTTAGATTTGATGGACTGTAGTTTGATAGTCTCACGCGGGTCACTTACCAAAAAACAGGCTTAGCCGAGTTTGGAACCCACAGCTACGTCCAAAGAATTATTTAATCAACTTTTGTATTCATTTCTTGTAACTACTTTAACCTGACATTTATTTTATCTTTCTCATTATCATCTTTAGGCAATAAATATTTTCAATTTTTCTTTTGAAATTGTTCTCCGGGCGTAGGATCCTGACTACTTTTTTAAATATATTTTTTTTAATTACCTGAGGTTCCACTCAATATTTTCACCTGATTTTAACAGATTAAGACTAATGTGTTTTTGGAAGTAAAGAAAGTATTATTGTATAAAAGTTGGTGCTTATAAGTTTTTTTTTTAGTTTGTTTTACTAATTTTGGCAAGAATTGGCGTTAAGTTTGGTGTTGCTAAGTACCTTTTTGAATAACTAAAATAAATATGTAACTAAATAAGTAAACAAAATCAATCAATCAATAAAACCAATAAATAAAATAAGTATCCGTGCCAAAACCTTGCCCAAGCTCCTTAGTGGGCAGGCTTTTTAGTTAGTCGTAAGGCGATCGCAAGCTGACTACAACGCCGCGCAAATCCAAAGTGATCGGCAGATCGAGTACAAGCACTAATTGGGTGACTTAACGCCGAGATTAGAAAAAACGGGTTATTATGAATTATTCAATGTATATATCTAAGTCAGTATGTATGACGGCGCTCGGACATTTTTTACTACTTTCACTTAGTGACTGTGGCTCTGTAGATATTTGCTCGAAGTAGGTATTGTAGTAAAATGCTCTAAAGAAAGACAAGGTGCCTTCCCATAACTATTCTGTGCCAAGATTTCACTCCAAAATCCAAGAGGTCCAATTGAAGTTCAAGATTAATGGTGTCATTACTTGAACGCTGCAATTGGGGAGACAAAACCGGAGGGTCGAAGGCGAGGAAATAATTAGAGAAACTAGTTGTTCTCTACGGACGATTAATGCCCGTTCGCTAGCGGATTTACAACGGAGCGCGCGAACTTTGCTCTCGCTCACAATTGATTTATTTCTACTATTTCAATTGATTTCTTCATATCACTATGTTTTTGAAACTCAAATTCAAAAGTTTTTTATTCAGATAATACAATACATAGTGTTAGTAACGAAACTTATAGACTATATTAGTACCTAAATTCTATTGCAGTAATTGATTGAATCAGGCGTTACTTTGCGGAAATTCATCTTCAAATCTATATTTTGAATAAATATTTAGTGTATTTCCGCTATCTTGTTGTAGGCAAGTAAGTTTAAGGGCATTAAGGACATTTATAGAAAAAAAATATTTATTACAAGTAATACACTAAATATTTATTCAAAATATAGATTTTCTATTGCAGTAACCTTAAATAATTATATGAATAGCGACATTGAGAGGCATTCTATGCGGCTACGGGTTCCTCACCCACACATCCGCACGAGAGGCCTCATCAATGGCGCTCGACAGTCCTCCGCCACTGTTCTCAGGATAGAGTTTTGACTTCCTCGCACTCTCCTTACCAAAGATGCCACTTTTTGCGAATAACGGCCTGAAAGCCGTCTGTATGGGCCTGCGCAAACATCTCGGAGGCGCTGCAAAAGCGAGGAAGTCTCATTATCATCCTAAAAACATTGTTGTATTGGACACGGAGAGTTTCTATCGATCTCTTGACACACATCGTTTTGATGAATACTTTGTAATAATACGCAGTAATTCTTTGGTGAAACAATCCGTTCGTTCAACGAACATTTTGTAAATAGAGCCCATGTAGATCCCATAAAGTGGATGACGAATTTAAAATTATGGAAAACAATTCAGACAAAAACTTGAAAAATGATGATCATTAATTCGAATACAAACTAACAACATAAACATATAACGTTAATGTAACAGCTGCACGTAAGCTTAGCGCTGAGGGTAGTGTGAAGGGGTGGCTGCGCATGGTGACCGCCATACTAAACCTATGCTCTGCCATCCCCTTCACACTTCACTCAGCGCTAAACTTACGTGCCGCTATCTGTACTTGCGTTACCTATATAACGTAACAAAAGTCAGGAATTGCTAAGAATTCCCGATATTCTACAGATAAGTCTTTTTGTAAGTACTGCCAACGAGATGTTCCCAGAAAACTAGCTGTGTTACTAAGCCAACTACATAGTGAAAAATAATTTTCCCCGAAAGATTTCGGACACATCTCCCTTGTTTCGAGATAATTATCGAAAAGTAGGTTGAATTGTGTTTTGTTCATTTATTTTATTGCTAGAATGGTTTTTCCCTGAAAAACTTCTTTATTGTTATTTTAAATAAATTTTATGGAAGTCAGAGACAAAATAAACGTTAGGTACCTACTTCTGCCTACTACTATGACATTTTTAATGTAAACGTTTGTATATTAGTTGTGTGATAAAAAATAGGTGCATATTGATAAATTTTAGTCTACATTAGTTGTCATTGTGTCACACACACATTAGTTATCACGCGATAAAATACAAAATAATACTTATAACGGTATTCCTAATTACAAATTCCAAAGTCCAAGCAGACAAAATTTCAAAGAAAAGCTAGAAGGATATTAAATAAGAAACAAAAGTTATGTCCCGAACAACTTAAATAAATGATCACTTTTACATTATGTTTTACTGTGTAAATCAAACAATTACCTCAACAAACACTCGTAATATTAATTACCAAAAAACGTGCAAACCCCTGTATTAAAAAGGCGATATTCCTTTCTTTTTCAATCCCTACCTTTTCCATCCACGCAAATATCTACACACATCAGGGTAATGTAGGTTACATTCCAGCTACTAAATCTGCTACATCTGAACGAAATGCGACAGATGCAAGGAAAAAAACCCAGAGTAACATATGGTAGTATTTTTCAAAGGTTTTTGTAAGACATCGCACTTTGTGCTTGTAAGCGTCCTATAAAAGTAACTCGCTCGAATAAATAACGCTGATGAAAAAATATTTGGACGGTTATGCTGTCTCACAAATCAGAGTAAAGTGGATCTTATCTAAGACGTCTACGTAAGTGCTTTGGCAGCGAATGGGGCCCGTCACATCTATGAGTTTGCTCTTTATGATAAATTACGTAAGTAGGTATAGTAAACGGCGCTTTAGTCGGCACGTTGTCGGCGAAGCAAGCTCGACGATCTTGAAATTGGCTTCGGTTTTGTAGAGCTTTTTCTTCATCATGCAATTAGCTATTGATCCGCTACCTCAACGAATCCGTCGTTTCATCGAATAAATTATTAACATGACTCAATCAAGGTAGTGAAAGCTAAAACTGCACGGGGACTAATGTAGTTTCCAGTTGACATATATCGTTGATTAAAATTACTTCACTTGAAGCGTATTCTAAGGTAGTTGTCACAAAATGTCCAAGCTATGATTGATCATAAACTTGTAATAGTTTGAAACCTTGTGAAGCAAAAAACTAAAAACTCTACTTAATTTCATTTATACGTTAGATTAGTCGAACCGCCCCAGTTTAAACTATCTGCAACATTTATAGCAAGTGCAATTCCATGCCAACAAAAGACCAAACGCAATGGATATTGCACTCTATTTCCCGACATACCTTCTGATATAGCGTCTCTGATATTTATTACAAGCAATTATTCACACATCCATACGCCTACTTAGTGCTAATTACGTACTGTTCAAGAAAACAACGCGTTGCTCGTGGAACGCTTGCACAATAATAGAAAGTAGGTGCTGTAAAGCTTTAGGTGAAATAGTAGAGCGTTCTTGATTCTAAAAAAATCTTCCACATTGGTAACTTTTGAGAACAACTTTGAAAGAGGAGTATGGATCTCAAAAATAAAAGCTATGTTTAGTTTAGATCTGAAGCTCGTTATCCTTTCATGTAAGTGGAGAGTTTTTGTTTCAATAAATAAGTTTTTGATTGGAATCTTGTAGGCTGATACAGTACAGTTTAGTGGACGTTTATTAATTGTATTAATAGCAGTAGTTTCCATGAACAATATCTATAAATGTACTCAAAATTAGAAAGGTAAGTGTAGTAGTTTGACCCGCTAAAGCTCTAAGGTTTGAGTAGGGTAGCGCCGAATCAGAAAGGTATATCCTAGGCTCGATTTATCAAATAAAACTTGCCCACGCACAAACACGACTCCAACTAATCCATCGAATCGGATTGACAAACACTGACAAAAAGGGTATAAATACGGTAAAACGTCTGCTCAAATAAACAACCCCTCGCATGGTCCCCGCTCATTCATATTACCAAAAATGTCGTTGAAATCCGTACAATCTGTACAGAAATAGACGGGCCATATTAAATACAATACTTTCCATAAATACGGTCGACCCAGCCGCTAACGAGGCCGCTATGAATATTCCTGATTTCTTGCATATTCAACAGAATATGAATCATAATACTTTTGTTTAAGATATTAATGAAACGAGGTGAAAGCCTACATTTCAGCGGTAACCTTGATGCTTGTGTACAGATTTGACAATTTTAGCATAATGTTTTAATTACTTGGTAAACAATATTGTTCAGAAATGAGGGGTAATGTTTCCTGCAAAATATTATCAGGATAAAAAGAAATAATTACGATAATATGATTTATTTTGGCGCGGAGAGTGCAGTCCACCGCATGAACAAAGTTTTAAAATGTAAAAGTGAAAAATTCTGTACGGATTATTGAACGAATATTAATGTACTATTTGTCAGCAAGATACATAACATCAAGCAGTCGATCAGGTTATCTCGTAGCTAAAAAGTGCAAAGAGAACAGTTGCTAATCTTGCAAAACTACAATGCTGCCACAGGTCTTCAAGAAGTTTAAAAACTCTGATTAGCTAGGACCAACCAGTCAGCCCCCAAGGAGCAAATACGTACCACAAAAAATAAGAAAACCCTACTCTACCTAATGAAGCCGGGATGCGGGCACTTTTTACAGTCGTCTGGAGTCTTAGAAGGAGCTACATTTAACACAATAGTTTAAAAAATCTTACTTTGTACTAAACGTGATTTTGCTTATTTTGTGATAGAAATGTCCGTACTGTACTGTACTGTATCAGAACTCATTAGTACGGGACCGGGATTTGCACCCTCACGATTGTATGGCGGGTGTCACTACCTCTAGACCACCACTGCTTATACAGGGTTATTTCTAATCAATTAGCATCCTTCTAGGGGCTTATTCTGTACATCAAAACTAACATCTTTTGTTCTACGACTTTCGTCATAATATTTATGTGATGAACACCTACGTTCATCACATAAATATTTGCCTTGGGTGGGGATCGAACCCACGCCTCTTTGATCCAGAAGTCAGGGATATGTTCCTCTTTCACGCAACAACAGAGCAATAGATCGACTTAATCTTTGGCATGGAAATAATTAAAAGTCCGTTAAGTAACATAGGCTACTTCTTATCCCAGAAAACAAAAGGTTCATATAGGATAGCACAAAAATCTAAATATCACGCGGGGGAAGCAGCAGGCAACCACTAGTCAGTAGTACATATATTCCAACTTTTTTATGTGTCGTGACTTGAACTCGAAAGGAATTGAATTTTTAATAACAAAACTCACAGTATATACCAAACTATGTAATTATAGAGTGGAATCACTATAAAATAATTTTGTTATAACGATTGTCGTAATAGTTTCCCTTCTAAATCGGGCTTAAACTACTTAAATTGGACCTAAAACACACGCCGCAGTTATTGCAGTTCAAGTCTCGTGAAACAAACGACACTAAAATAGGCGGAACTGAAATCGAAAATAATATTTGTTCGGTTTGTAATATACCTATTACCAGCAAGGCATTGGCTAGAATCCAAATGATAACAGAAACTGGTGCTTATCTTCAGCTTAGCAGCTTGTTTCCGAGGATTAAAACTCACCTATCTGTGCACAACAAGTCCACTCGTAACGGCTTAGAAAAGCTTCTGGTTTTTAATTTAGTCAAAATGCAATAACAGGATTTCAATATATCATAGTTCTTGTAGTTGACTCAGTAGAGGATGAAATTATCGAGTCTATTGTACATTGTATTCCTATATTTAATTTTTTCCTATACAAGGTGAAGAGCTGATGTCAACATTAAATGGAATCAAATATTTAGCAATTTTCCATACAATTTATATTTCGAATTTAAAAAAATGGAGGGATGGAAAAATGTAAATTAAATATTTTTGAAAAGCTTATAAAGCAAGCTTTCTAATGATGTTTATATTGTCTTGGTTAGATCTTTCTCTGAATAATATACCACTTGTGGACGTCACCTATTGTTTTCTGAACTAGTACTAGTACTACGTGTGGGTCAAATCAATGTTGGTGTCAGCTCTCCACCCTGTATTATTCCTACATGTATGCCCAAGTTGTGCCCCGCGTATAGTAGTAGATCAAGAGATGGCGAACCAAAAAACCTGTAGCTATACGTTATTCTACATATTTATTTATTTATTTCAATCCTTGCATTAAATTTATAATAATGTAAACATTTCCTTAGCACTAGTTACATATTCAAACCTATAAGGGCGTCTCAGATATAATTATTATACAATCAATGAGTTTTAAGCTTATAGAAACTATAAAACAAATAGTAACTTATGAGACTTATAACTATATCACTCATCATCTACTTACTTCCGCGAATCGGAAACATTTTTGTATTCAGATCTATGGTGTTAACACTTAGAGCCCTATATTACAGTAAAGAAGATCGGTACTATAGTTGACTATAAGTTAACCCATTTCTCAAATTCTGAGAGAACTTAAAAAATCGAGTTAATATTTTCAAATAACAATAATAAAGTTAAAAATCTGTTACATGTTCCTTTTATGTCATTTTCACGGCAGAAGGACGAAGCAAATAGTACCTACAAACTATAGAATTTAAATAACAAAATCGAATTTACGTATAATGAGAAAACAAATCTCAGAACAAATGAAACAAATACGCATAATGTAAACAAAGGCCAGAAATAAGCTCTATGCCATCGACTTAAAATTCCACCAGCATTTTCTAAATATCACCCGAATCTTTAAAAGTCGCTCTGAAATGATTGATAGAGACTGAAGGCTCGACATCAATCAATGCATAAAATATGCGAAGGTAATGTAACACGGCCATTTTCCCCCTTACCATGCCTTTATCGTCGCATAATGGATACTCGCAGTAAGGACATTAATTATAATGAGGAAATTATATTTTCCTCAGTTAATTAGGAATTTTCTGACATCCATTCTATCGGATTGGTAAGTTGAAATGGCTGTGGGCAGGGCACAGAGTGCGGAAGATTTGGTCATCACACCAATATGTTGCTAATGAATCTCAAGGTTAGTGTAAAACAGTTTTGGGGTAGATGGGTCACCACTCACCGGTAGCCAGCGACAAGCAGTTCACATGATTTTTCATACATTTTCTTTAAAATGCGGCGCACACGTATGATCGGTGGCAGCCACTCGCCACTGTAGTGTCCGCGATATATACAGATGTAGCCGTAGTTCGCAACCACGACCGGTGGCTGAGGTCTGTAGTCCGTCTGATCTTGTCTTCCGTCAATCAAGAAGATTTGTAAAAGGTGTAAGATATTCTTTTTAGTCACGGTTTTATTTGTAGACTCTACACAAATACGTGATTAGCTATAAATAACTCAGAACTTAATTAACTACTTTGAATCGAAATTAAGGAATCATTTCGTTAACAATTTACAATTAATCCGTAAAGTTTCAAAATAAGAGGTATTTTAGTGACAAGTTTAGTTTTGTAGCGCGTTTAAATTTACTTTTAGTTTTGCAATATTGAATCTAAAAAAAATGTATTTTAAATGCGTAAAATATTATGTGCTATAATGTATTGGCATTATCTTATAAATGAAATTTTCTAGATTATGTAATATACAAATATATATTAGGTAATACAAAGGTATATTACAATGAAAAGCTGGCTATCTAACATAGAACGCTCCGTTATCCGTATCATATGCCTAGGCCCCAAGATACGGGTCCTTTATTGTACCCAGTTTAAGAAATAGTGACTAACTGCATAATAGTTGTATAATTTGTATCTTGTGCAAAATAAATAATGTTGTATTTTTGAATTTTGAATATGATACGATTAAACATAGCATTTGGCTTCGAGTTTACTCCGGTGACCCAGATTCACTGTAAACAAATAAATACATACCCCCATAAGTCAGTGTCTGTCAATCCTATTGGATCACAGATTATAATCACTTGGTTTAGAAATATCGTTCTAATAAGAAGAAATAGCGGATTGGCAAGTTGAAGTGGCAATGGGCAGGTCACATAGCGCAGAGGACTGATGAAAGTTCTCGAGTGGAGACCACGTACCGGCAAGCGCAGCGTAGGGCGTCCACCCACTAGGTTGACGGATGACCTCATTAGAACCACAGAATCGCGCTGGATACAAGCCGCTGTCAACCGGTCTTATTGAAAATCATTAGGGGAGGCCTATGTCCAGCAGTGGACGTCCTGTGGCTGAAATGATAATTATGAAGAAGAAATATCGCCCTATAATGCTGAACACAGATAATTTTTTGATTTGTCCTCAAATGCGTACTGCCGATTTCTCTTCAATAATTATTAAATTTTCAGGGTTTGATAATAATATAAATTGGTTAAAATGTGCATTTAAATAGCTAAGAGACCTGGACAAGATTGGCACAGAACCAAGGCAGATATGGCACTGTAAGAGAGAGGATTATACCTAATAGAGAGACAAAGAAGGTTTTGGATAATGATGACGATGAAACAGTGAAAGATCAAAGATTTAGAAGATTTCCATCGGTTACATTTAATATCCCGCAGATCACTGAAGTAGTCTATTTATTTATTTTTGTTCAACTTAAAATTGATTGTACTTACCTTAAATTAGTAGCTATTTTGCTAGATTTGACTTGGTTTGGCTACTGCTAGTATTCCATGTAAGTTGCGCCTTACTTAGGCCAGAACATAGCTACGTATTATTGTGTTATTCATGAACCGCTATAGAAACAAGCATCGTTTTAAGTGGTAAGTTGCTGAAGGAACTTAGGGGAACACTAAAAATGCTTAAGAGAGTTTTTGTGCATTTCGCGCTTCATTGCTAGCGCACTAAATGTGTGGCTAAACATATTAAATATAATATATAGTTGTTAATTATACTATACGAGTTTTCTTACTTTTACCACCACCCAAAATATTATATACGAGGAAAACGATACGTAACGATAAATAAAACTGCTAATCCTTTTCTAGCCTTTTTTATTTCACTGCTGGGTATATCTATAGGTCACTATCTTTGAAATAAAGAGATAAAAGAGATTATAAGCCCTAAATGGTACCTAATTAGCTCTCGTTTTTATTTTATCAGTTTGACTGTTTCTTTTTCATGTAGCATCACTCATATAACAAAAACAAAACATAGATTCTCACTAAGAATATTACATAAAAATACATTATTAGTGTTCCAGAAAATTAATTGATTCGGTGCCTTTATTTCTCAAGGTCCTGGGAACTATCTAAATGAGTAAATCTGCGAAGCGCTGCCAGTGTTAAACATACGCAAAGAAACGCATAACTTGTAAGAATCCTCTTAGGTGCTCATGGCGGATAAGTTCAAGTTCAGGAAGAGCAACTTTTTATGGCGAAGTATTTCATTAAATATTTTGTTTTCATAAAATATTAAGTAATAAAGTTGGCGAGAGGGATTTTCTTGTTATTTATGGTTATGAAGCTGCAAGCAAAAGGCTATTTTATGGCTTGCCATATTGTTGTGTGAGGAAAGAGTGTTGGAGATAACGTTTTCGGGAAATAATAATTGCAATGTTGCAATTAATTACTATTGAAGGGTTCAAATGACATTTCGACTAAACTCGTTTAGTGTAATTTGATTATAGAAAATAACCTGGTTATTTCACATCCTAATTAAAATGATAGATAGATAGAAGTTCTGATGGAAAGACGCCGGATGGTATGACTCTGGTGCCGTGGAAAAACGGCAAGTGCTTAGTTTGGGATGCCACTTGCGTAAGCACTGTCGCGGCCACGCACCTGAGTCGCACCATTCGTACTCCAGCGGCAGCGGCTGAGGACGCCGCCAATAAAATGAGGTTGAATGTCGCGGCAATGGTGCCCAGCTATTATTTCGTGCCCGTTGACGTGGAGACCATAGATAGCTGGGGCGCTGAGGCCAAATTGTTAACTTGTGAAATAGGGCGCAGGATTCGGGAAAGAGGAGGTGACTCCCGTTCTACCTCGTTTCTGGTGCAAAGAATGTCCATCGCCATCCAACGCTGCAATGCAGCAAGCGTTACCTTTGCACCAGGAACAATGAGAGCGGGTTATTTGATTATTTTTCTAAGTAGGTGTATATATATTTTATTTTCTGTTATTGTTATTATTCATATTTAACTAACTTTACTCTCTAAGCCTTGTATATATATGTAAATAAACTATATTGAAATATAGTACCGTTATTACTCAATAATATATACTCGAGTGTCGACCGCATTTGGCGATCTTTTTCAAGAGTATGCACGTGTTAGCGCCTCTTGCCGTAGGATACCTGATAGTTACTACTAAAAGTGTCCTACGCCATAGATACTTAATAGTTTGTATGAAAAGTAGCTGATGCCATAGAATATAGTAGCACTTTGTAGGTGTTAACTAATGAGATGTTTTGAGGGCAGTTCGCCCTACGCTATTGAAGAGAATAGACGTTGTAAAAAGTATTAAAATCTTTAATTTAATTCCTCCCCTTCTGTCATCAGAAGTGGGATTGGAAAACTCACCCCCACAATGGACAATAAATTAGTGAAAATGATAATAAAAAAACTGGTACATTGAACTGAGTGTGAATATTAAGACAAGTGAGAGACAAAATAAGTGAATATAAAGTGTGAAATTGTGAACAAAAATAATGAACAATGTAAATTAATGAAAAACAGTGATTTAAATAAATAACATAAAAATAGACAAACAAAAAAAAAACGGACAGTAACGGAACGATTAATAACCAAATAATGTGATTGAAGTCCCAAAAATAATTGATCGAATCATTTAATCAGTTATCCCGAACTTTGATCCAAGTATTGTTTCAAACTAAGTTTAAAAATAGATTTCTGTGGCTGTTATGTTGGACTTGAAACGGCAACGGGACGACGCGACGTAGGTAGAGACCAACTCAAGAGGAGTACCGTTTAAGTGGGCACACCACCATGCCAGCTGACGTGTAGAAAAAATGGACGACGCTGCGCGCCACACTTGGGCATTGAACAAAAGGGCTTGAAACTGCATTCCTAAAATAATAATGTTTGTGCCGAGATTTAAAAAAATATTGCGAACATGTGGTCTGTTTTGTGACGTGACAAAATGAATATTGAAGCAGTTGAAATTGCCATTTTATGAGGTAATAATGCAGTTTCATGAAGGTGAATAAATTGGAATGTATTTAAGAGACCATACGTAAGTGAACCCAACACAAAATCAATTGAAAGTAGCAACAAAAGATTAACGGCGTATTAAATACATATCTAATGACGTGCTGATTTTGATAAATAACCACCATAGCGAAACGAATATGCTGATGAAATCTTTTGGAAAAATATGTGAGAAAATGAACTACTGGTTGTCATCACTGTGGTCCGATTATAAATCTTCAACGACTGCCAACGAGGTTGAAAATGACCTGAGTGATTTTGAGCGCTGCCGTGCCATCCAGATGTGGAAATACAATACATTATTTTTCCGTGCAAAAAAGGACTATGTGTTGAAAAATGTTGAATTGGAATGATGGATGAATCTTAGATGAGATGCAGTATTGACTGATAGATTTGCGAGGTATGTTAAAAGAAATGTTTCTATCATTGTTAATGAAGTACTTTTTATCTTGATTGATCCATAACAAAGATGAATGAGTGAATGAGAAATACTTATGATTCAATTTTAAAAACTATCGCAAGAAGATATTTCTTACTTCATCTAAGGAAAGTTTAAAAAGTTAATATTTTCGAAGAAGACGGGTTTTTACATTATCAATTGAAAACATAGAAATGAAGATCATAATTATTACGAAGAAAGTATGTCAAAATTACATTTGAACAATGCAACGGAATAGTACCTAAAAATAACAGTTGAAGTTTATATTATTCATAGAACTGAAATGTTTTTAACAAAGAATTGATACGTGAGTCAAGCGTGGCATAATAACAATCAACGCTCCAAAGTTATTTTAAACAAACATTCCAGTCATGAAGTCGCTAACAAAAACCATACTGTTATTGGTCCCACAATCATGAGGATAAGGGCTGAGGATAGGTACTTGAAAACTAACAACGTCTGCAACTTTTATCGGCTAGCGACGGGTCGATAACTAAATGAAAAGAATGTTGACGAAACTTAATTTATTGGGTCTATCCTCAGAACAGCTGTATCAAACCTTGACGAAAAATAACTAAAAGCTTCTAATATGATAAAATGTGCCGTCAAAATGCATCATCATCATCGTGATAAACAAATAAAATTGAAATGATGAAATTGATTGGGCATACTAAAAGCAAAAGAAAACGAGAGTAAATAAATAAATTCATGTAAGAAATAACTTTGAGAAGATAATGGTTATTTACGGACAACTAACTGGCTAAATTATTTTGGGCTATTTGACAAGCCAGGTACATTTGAAAATAATAATCAAAGAAGAAGGGTATAAAAAAGCAGCTCAACGTTGATGGGATTGGATAAACATGAAAAGTGAATCTGAGCTGAGTCTAAATATTTTTTATTGGAAAATGAAATGCTGTGAAAATAAAATACAAAATAGTAGCCATGATAGGAGATGGAAAAAAGCCATGGAATACAAAATTGTATTTTGTATGGTCAAAGACAAAATGAGAGTGAAATTAAAAAGAAAATTAAATGCCATAAAATACGATGTGGTATCCGTATTGGTAGATGGCAACACGGCATTGTTTAAATTGTCACAAAAATCCCCGACTCAAAAAAATGGGTTTTCAGTAATTACAACATTTTTTTTCAGGTTTAGGTTCTAATATTTTTTATTTCAGGGACAAATTAACATTCCTTTTATTTCAGAGACAATTGAATAAAAAAGTTAAAAATTACAAAGAGCGAAAATATAAAAATAAAAGTTTCAAAACAATTATTTGAAAATTATTGTGTGAAGCAGCAAACAGAGCAAAAATAAATATATGAAAAAGTTTCATAACAATTATTTGAAAATTATTGTGTGAAGCAGCAAACAGAGCGAAAATATAAATTAAAAAGTTTCAAAATAATTATTTGAAAATGATTGTGTGAAGCAGCAAATATTAATTTATTGTTTGAGTATCTGACATAATTATGTACAACTCGTAGAAACATTGAAATGTTGCAATGCAACGAAGTTACTGATAGAAAATACCGCAATTTGTAGAGAATTTAGAAGAGTTCAGCCTTTCTTCGGCACATCAAGACAATTTATCAGAAACAAAATTATTATGTTATTAGAATACTAGCTTAAAACCCGCGGCTTCGCCCGCGTTGTCTAGTACATAGGTACTTACTTAAAATTAAAAGAGCCCGCGGTTTGATCTACGTTGTCTTAATACTTGCTTAAAATTACTTGCAAGGATAATGCCCACGGTTTGGTCAAAATTGTAACAGTATTTGCCTATAATCATAATAGATCACGGTTTGGCCCGCGTATTGTTAGTACTTGCTTAAGATGGTTATTTATAGCACGCAGCATGGACTGCGATGTCTTAATACTTGCTTAAAATTATAAAAGCTCGCCGTTTGGCCTGCATTGTCGTATTACTGTTGTTTTTGTTTGTGTTTTATGATTTGTTTTGTTGTATTTTGTTGTTGTTGTACCTATTATTTTTGTTGCAAATAAATTTCTTTCTTTCTTTCTTTCTTTCTTTCTTTCTTTCTTTCTTTCATTCTTTCTTATTACTTACAATGATAATAGCCCATGGTCTGGCCCGTATTGTCTTAGTACTTGCTCAAAATGATAAAAGCCCGCGATTTAGCTCGCGTTGTGTTAATAATTAGGTACTTACAAAGATAATAACCCACAGTTTAGCCCAGGTTGTTTTAATACTTACTTAATTAAAATAACAGCCCGCGGTTCAACCCGCGTTATCTTGGCATTTGCTCATAATAATATCTAATAGTTCGCGGTCTGGCCCGTGTTGTCTTAATAAATCCTTAAAATTATAATAGCATGCCGTTAGCCTGCGTTTTTGTATTGCTTGTAATGATAATAGCCCACGGTCTGGCCCGCGTTATTTTCGTAACTGCTTAAAATGATAAAAACCCACAGTTAGGCCCGCGTTTTCTTGGCACTTACTTAAAACAATAGTAGCTCGTGGTTAAGCCCGCATTAGGCTCGATTATGAAGGCGCCATCGTAATTATAATAGCTAATTATCATAATTATATCTGTTTCATTTTCACTTTAAGCATTCGATAGAGAGAACTCTTTTTATGTTATTATATTTACTATGGCGTCTTCATAACTGAGCCTATTATTGTATTACTTGCAAAATAATGCCTACGGTTTAGCCTGAATTGTCTCAGTATTTGGTTATTTAATTTACTTGTATCTAAAGCTTATTACAGAGTACATACGTGAATTTTTGGATGATAAATTGCCGAATTTCTGAAATTAACTCAATAATAAATAAAAATATAAAATAAATATTGGAGGACATCTCACACACGGTCTCTGATCCCAAACTAAGCCAAGTTTGTGATTTGGCTGGCAGAGACTGATATACTATATATACATGTATTTCAATGTATGTACTGTATTGTATACACCACCGACCATACACCTATTTTTAGAATAATTCCAGTCCATCCAAAAGGTTGCCTGGTAGAAATCGCCAAAGGCGATAAGGCCGCCATTGTACAGCATATTGTATAGTTTCTGTACTGTGTTTCTGTGTACAATAAAGATATATTTATTTATTTCTTTATACATGTAGGTTGACTGGCAGATAATGCTGTTTAGCGTTAATTCCTCCTTTTGTACAAATAGTGTGCAATAAAGTGTTAAATAAATATATAAAAATACATTAATAACACTCAGACACAGAGCAAACACATATGAAAATCACATAAATATTTGCCCTGGGAATCAAACCCACGCCTCTTTGACCCAGGAGTCAGGGTCAACCACTGAGCCACCGAGGGAGCCAATAATAATAATTGTATGAGTAACTATGTAAGAAATTTCACTTTTCTTTGCTGGAAAACATTGAGGCAACCTGTACGTACGTAGAAAAAATCAATGTCGTATGTGAATTCAGCAACCCATGCTCGGCCGGCGTGATGGATATGGCCCAATTACCCTTCGCGGATAGGCCTATTTTCAGTCATCCATCAGCCGCAGGACGTCCACTGCTGGACATAGGCCTTCCCTATGGATCTCCAATAAGACCGGTTGGAAGTGGCTTGTATCCAGCGCGATCCTGCGGTCTTAATGAGGTCATCCGTCCACCTTGTGGGTGGACGTCCTACGCTGCGCTTGCCGGTACATGGTCTCCACTCGAGAACTTTTCGACCCCAACAGTTATCAGCCCTCCGCGCTATGTGCCCTGCCCATTGCCATTTCAACTTGCCAATCCGTTGGGCTATGTCGGTAACTTTGGTTCTTCTACGGATCTCCTTATTAATGATTCGATCTCGCAGAGAGACTCCAAGCATAGCCCTCTCCATAGCTCGTTGGGCTACTTGGAGCTTACTAATAAGGCCCATAGTGAGAGACCACGTTTCTGTGCCATAAGTCATCACTGGCAACACACACTGGTCGAAAACTTTCGACTTGAGGCACTGAGGTATGTCGGACGAGAAGACACTATGCACTTTTCCGAACGCTGCCCAGCCGAGTTGAATTCGTCGATTGGCCTCTTTGTTGAAGTCGGACCTACCTAACTGGACTACTTGTCCTAGGTAGACGTACGAGTCAACGACTTCAAGAACCGAGTTTCCAACAGAAATCGGGGTAGGTAAAACATGGGAATTACACATGACTTTCGTCTTGTCCATGTTCACCTTAAGACCCACCTGTTTCTATTATCCGTAGTGCTATCCGTAGTACCTATTCTCAGTAGTGCACTATTAATTAAGGCCGGTACAGGTATTCGACATGTTTCATTAAGTCATTAGAAATTTAATTTTCCAGGCAAATGAAAAAATGGCACAGAAGTCGTAATTCTAGTCAGGCATATTCTAGGATGCTATTATACTCATAATTTGATTAACTTTTACAATGGTACCAACCCCAAAAGCACGTGAATAAAATCAGCTGTTCAACACACAAAGTTCATCGACCCGCGACAAAATGTATGGAAAATGTAGGTAATTTTCGCTTGTCAGGGTTGATCCCATAGTAAAATACCTATATTGATCCATATGTGCGCTAAGCTTAAGACTATTGGCTCACAAAATAAAAAAAAATCGTAAACTTTTGGGGACCCATTTTGCCCCATTTAAAGATAAACTATCATTATCATAATCCTAGATACTACATAATTTAAAAAAGCGCATTGAAGTTTTGGGACGTATCTGACCCCTAAGGATTTTTTTAAGGAAAATTTAGAAAACAGGTACAGCCATATTTTTTATTTAGTCTCAAAAGCATCTATACAAAGTTTCATGTCAATCGGTACAGGGAATAAGAAGTTACATGCAAACAAAAAGGGCCCTTTTTACCCCGTAAGTTAGAGTTGGGTACGTTTTTCATCCTTAGTGCTTCATTATGTCGTACGATGTACGTATATTCCAAATTTCAAGCTCGTATCTACAGCGGTTTGGGCTGTAGCCTAAACTTATTAATTTTGCGTATCCCTAAGGAACCTTATAGATTTTCCTGGATTTTATTAGTTTCTGTATTAAAGCATGCTGTGTGCTTCCTTCATACCAATTTTCAACCATAACCGTTCAGCTGGTTCGATGTAATTGACGCTTTTTTCACCAACTTTGGGACCTTATTTGACCCCTTAGATGAAGAATATTCGGAAAAACAGGAAAAAACGTGACTTTTATTTTGTTTGGAAAGCATGTATACAAAGTTTCAAGTCAATCGGTACAGGGAATAAAAAGTTACATACAAACAAAAAGGGCCCATTTTACCCCCTTAGAGGTCCAAAGTTCAAAATTTTCGTCATTAGTGCTCCATTACGTTGTTCAATGTACCTATATCCCAAATTTCCAGCTCATATCTTCAGCGGTTTGGGCTGTAGCCTAAACTTATTAATTTTGCGTATCCCTAAGGAACCTTATAGATTTTCCTGGATTTTATTAGTTACTCTATTAAAACATGCTGAGTGCTTTCTTCATACCAATTTTCAACCATAACCGTTCAGCTGGTTCGATTTAATTGACGCTTTTTTCACCAACTTTGGGACCTTATTTGACCCCTTAGATGAAGAAAATTCGGAAAAACAGGAAAAAACGTGACTTTTATTTTGTTTGAAAGCATGTATATAAAGTTTCAAGTCAATCGGTACAGGGAATAAAAAGTTACATACAAACGAAAAGGGCCCATTTTACCCCCTTAGAGGACGAAAATTCAAAATTTTCGTCCTTAGTGCTCCATTACGTCGTTCAATGTACCTATATCCCAAATTTCAAGCTCATATCTTTAGCGGTTTGGGCTGTAGCCTAAACTTATTAATTTTGCGTATCCCTAAGGAACCTTATAGATTTTCCTGGATTTTATTAGTTACTCTATTAAAACATGCTGAGTGCTTTCTTCATACCAATTTTCAACCGTAACCGTTCAGCTGGTTCGATGTAATTGACGTTTTTTTCACCAACTTTGGGACCTTATTTGACCCCTTAGATGAGGAAAATTCGGAAAAACAGGAAAAAACGTAACTTTTATTTTGTTCGAAAAGCATGTATACAAAGTTTCAAGTCAATCGGTACAGGGAATAAAAAGTTACATACAAACGAAAAGGGCCCGTTTTACCTTTGTATACAAAGTTTCAAGTCAATCGGTACAGGGAATAAAAAGTTACATACAAACGAAAAGGGCCCGTTTTACTTTAGAGGTCAAAAGTTCAAAATTTTCGTCCTTAGTGCCCCATTACGTCGTTCAATGTACCTATATTCCAAATTTCAAGCTCATATCTTAAGCGGTTTGGGCTGTAGGCTGTCTGTCAGTCAGTCACTCAGGGAAGCCTTTTATATAATAGATGTGAATTTTGTGTGATTATAGCACAGTGCAAGCCCTTCCCACTTAACCTCAACAGATGCTCATTGAGGGACAAGGGATATCTACCTGCCTACGCGCTGGGTGCAACATTTTGAAGCAAAAAAAAATGAAACAATCATTGGACTATCGACTGGATGATGAGACAAACAAATGGAGAAAACAAAAAAACACATTTATTGCAATTTGGGCTTGAAGAGCGAAGAGTACATTTATAAAAATAGAACAACCAAATCTCAACAACTTTTTTATTGTATTTAATTTGTACATGAAGAGTACATTAGTCAGAATGGACGAGCGAATTTCACTTCAAAATCACTTCGATATTTATGATCGAATGAAAAATCAGCCGCACCCATTGTGTTTCAAAACACAGACTACCAGCAATAATTCCAAGATACTGTCGATGTATATCAAATCTGATGTAGCTACAAGAGATGCTCGAAAAGACAAAAAATTATTTAAAATTCGTCGAAACGTGAAATGTTTCGATTATCACACAAATGCTAAGGTAGTGTTGTTTATACTGTACCGCACCGAATTTTTAAAAGTTTGCTGAACAATGATCTGAAAACGAAGAGCGAATGGCACCACGCTGTGCCAGCGCGGAATAGTGGATATTTGCTATTGTATTTTGTATTGCGTTATTAAAATCTTGTACTATCAATGTTGAACAGCAATGATTACAAACAATATGGCAAATGAAACAATACAATGAACTCTATACAAAACAAAAATGTTTATCACGAGATGTGTACAAGTCAGATACATACAAGTTTGAAGTTGAATTTGAAAAAAAAACGCATGCTGGTTGAAAAAGAGAAGATCTTACTTATTTGCAAGTTGCACATCTAAATGACGTCACGGAATCAAGAGCAAATGACCGTGTTAGCGACAAAGTTATTGTATCTACTCTGGAAAATTTAATTTGAAATAAAGCTCTGGTAACTGCTGATGGTCAAAATAATAAAAAGCTTAGCTTTGGAAAAGCTAATGTGAAATAGCAAAAAAAAAGTTCTTGTATCTGCTCTGGAAAATCTAATTTGAAATAAAGCTCTGGTAACTGCTGATAGCCAAAATAATAAAAAGCTCAGCTTTGGAAAAGATAATTTGAAATATATTTCTGGTGTGAAATAATAAAAATTATGAGATGTGTGTAAGTACAAAAAAAAATGCGTTAGCCGCTCCTTCGGAGTGCGCTGAGGTTGCATTCAAAGGCGTAAGCCGCTCTTTCAGAGCGAGCCGGGATCGCAAATAAAAAAAAAATGTTTAAGGCGTAAGCCGCTCTTTCAGAGCGAGCCGGGATCGCATATCAAAAAAAAAATATATTCAAGGCGTAAGCCGCTCTTTCGGAGAGCGAGCTGGGATCGCATATCAAAAATAAAAATAAAGGCGTAAGCCGCTCTTCCGGAGCGAGCTGGGATCGCATATAAAACAAAAAATATTTTCAGCGTAAGCCGCTCTTTCAGAGCGAGCTGTGATCGCATATAAATAAAAATATTTTCAGCGTAAGCCGCTCTTTCAGAGCGAGCTGTGATCGCATATAAATAAAAATATTTACAGCGTAAGCCACTCTTACAGAGCGAGCTGGGATCGCATACCAATAAAAAAAAATTGCCTAAACTACTGAAAAAAGTTTGTTGTGATTTCTATAATCAGGCGTAAGCTGCTCGAATGAGTTTGCAGAGAACGCTAAATACAAAAAAATAAAATTAGCATCTTCATTAAAATAATGCGTTAGAGACTCTAAAGCATTCTGTGGGTTCGCCACAAAAATAATAAAACAAAAAATAGCGTTCGTAAACAACTGTAAGGGTGCTATGTAGAGTTAGTTCTGTGTTATAGTGAGTATTGTGAGTCAAGCCACTTTGCAGGTTTAATTGAAAAAAATAATATGACACAAAAAGGGTCATTGACCGCTCGAGGGTTACTCCGAAGTTTCGAAATAGCCACAAAACGAAACTAATCGTATATGCTATTGCCCTGCACTGGTCATATTGTTATGTATCATGATACATTTGTTTTTGTTTGTTAATGTAATGTTTTGCGTTTTGTTGTTATAAAACACGACAAAAAGTGGCTAATGTAAAACTTATGGCATTAATGTTGAGAAATTATTTATTAAAATTGACGTTTTAGTATATTGATTAACATTAATTGAAATTATGTTATAGTTTGTGTTTTTATATTGATACTGACACACTATTATTCAGAAATTAACTACAATGCTTATTGTTGATATGTATTATTATAATTATTGTGAAAGCCTTACGAGATCGGAAGGCATTGCAGGAAAGCCGTGTTAGCGCCTCTTGCCGTAGGATACCTGATAGTTACTACTAAAAGGGTCCTACGCCATAGATACTTAATAGTTTGTATGAAAAGTAGCTGATGCCATAGAATATAGTTGCACTTTGTAGGTGTTAACTAATGAGATGTTTTGAGGGCAGTTCGCCCTACGCTATTGAAGAGAATAGACGTTGTAAAAAGTATTAAAATCTTTAATTTAATTCCTCCCCTTCTGTCACACGCGGGCTCGTCTCATAAAGCACTATAAGCCGCGCCACGCAGTGTTCGGAGTGATAGCGGTCGCGGTGCGATGAATACCTGTATAGCCCGAATCATACAAGTCGGCGGATGTGAATGTAGCTACAAGCTGCGCGAAATCCAATCCTGACTGAAGTTCAGATAATTATGGTTGCAAGTTAATTGGATGTTTTGATGATTGGATGGGCAGTTTGTAGCTAACTTCACATCTTCCGACTTGTATGATCCTGCCTATACCTACTATGTTTTAATTATAACGTTTAGTGTATTTAGTACCTACTGAATAAATATGTTTAGAGTATTTGGTCATAATTTCAGTACACATCATTATTTTTACTTATAATCAAAGTTATTGTGATACGAATCAAACGACGACCTGGGGCCTTATTTTCTAAGCGCTCTGACGTTCGGCTTCGCCTTTCCTCCCGCTCGCTCTCGCGGCGTGAGTAACTGGCGCGAGCAGGAGAAAAAGCAAAGCCGAACGTCAGAGCGCTTACAAAATAAGGCCCCTGCTCTATTATGAACCACAATGGGTTGTTTGATTGTTACTGTACTGTACCAGCCTTTTTTTTTAATAGTCCACTGCAGGACGTAGGCCTACCCACGAAGGGGTGGTTGGGGCATATCCACCACGCTGGCCCAGTGCGGGTTGGTGGATTCACATTACGCCATCGGATTTCTTCTACGGACGCATGCAGGTTGCCTCACGATGTTTTCCTTCACCGAAAAGCCAGAGGTGTTAAATTCCGTACATAAATTCCAAAAAACTCATTGGTACGGGACCAGGATTTGAACTAACGACCTCACGATTGCAAAGCGAGTGTCAATACCTCTAGGCCACCACGGCTTCACGTGTGTCTTTAGTTGTTAGTTTAGTTCTAATCTTTGTTATTGTTATATTTTTTCCTGTGTTTTGTTTTCCTCAAATAAATACATTTACAGGGTTATTTTTAATCAATTAGCATCATCTTAGGGGCTTATTCTGTACATCAAAACTAACAACTTTTGTTCTGCGACTTTTGTTAAAACTCAAAATTTTTTTTGTTGTTCTATAGAAAAATATCGTTCATCCGTGACAAAATGTATGGAACAGCTGATTCTTTTTGAGTTTTGACAAAAGTATTAGAACAAAAGTTGTTAGTTTCGATGTACTGAATAAGCCCCTAAAAGGATGCTAATTGACTAGAAATAACTCTGTACACTTATCTATATATCTATCAACAAAATAATTAAAAAAATCTCTACTTCAAAGACATAACGCGGTGCGACAAGGATCTTCTGTCGATTGAAATAACAATTTAGGAAAACCAGCAAAATGTACAGCGAGCAGTAACATACCAAGTTAAATAAACGCTTTCAACAACTACAGCTAAGTTACAATGAAATATTAGCGTACTTTTCTCAAAGTAGAGAGGTTTTATCACCATCTGACGCAGTACAAGTTGTTCAAGCAGATTGTTTGAAACGCGTTTAAAGATACATAGGCACTTGTATACTCATAATGTGTAAGTAATTAATTTTGTTACAGCACAACAAACGCTTGAGTTTACTTCGCCTGCGTATTTCGCGTAGTGAAAGAAAAGTTCTGAACTTGACAAAGACTTCGTCGGGGAGACGGTGAGTGTACAGACTATGACAACGCTGGCACGATTTATCTTTACTTTTAATCATCAATTTTCATACTTCGAGTCGGTTCCGTGAGTCCGTGGGGGCCGGGAGCTCATCTTGTTTTCAAAATTCTTTCTGAGCGTCGCGTGACATAAATGCTGGTGTTCATTTGGCTCAACGTATAAGCATTGCCATTCAGCGTGGCAATGCTGTCAGCATGCTGGGTACGCTGCCAACTGGCAGTGGCCTTGAGCATTTGGATTATCTTTAGACCTTGAAGGGTCTGTGGATAATCCAATTTCTTTCTATGTGGTAGTTTTAGAATTTAAAGTAGTATTGTATATTATTGTAGTTAATAAAGGTACTTTTGCCCACTTAAAAAAAATCATGCTTACAATAAATCCGAAAATCTGTGGAATTAAGGATTTAGTAAAGAATTCGTTCGATTGTTAGGTCCTGGTTGATTTCAACGTTTAGCCATGTCAGAGAGCCTTCAAGCAGCTTTACTCTGACATCAAGGCCATGCATGCTTGCGTATGTATTTTTTTTTAACTTAGTTGCAACATCTGATCTGTCAGGTATGTCATTACGGGGTGACAAAGTGACTGCGTAACTAAGCCGCTTTACAATTAATAAGGATTCAATATTTTATTTGTGTCGTTTCGTATAAACTTAATCGTAACTAATTATGACTCGATTGGGTAGCCAAGCAAAAGTATGGGGACCACTGAATGAAAAAATAAAACATGAAAATAGAACATATTGCAGAATCGTCACTTGTAGTAGGTACATAACTAGATGCAATTAATTAAAACATGAAATTCGTCTTCTTAGATTTCATTAAAGCTGTTTGTTGAGGTAGATTATTGTTTGTCTGAAAGAAACTCCTTTAGGCGATAAAACGGTCATTTACAAACCTGTTTACAATGTGTTATTAAGTTTTTTTTTTGTGTTACGGTGTCTAATAAAGATTTTTCTATCTGTATTGTTAGAAATTGTATTGCTTTGTCCCTGTGATTTATTATTTATCTAATGTGGTTTATTTATTTATTTGATAACTAAAACGGCCCAGTAGGTACCACTTACCTTAGTTACAAACATTCATTAGGAAACAAATTTTACATATCAATGAGAAAATTCTTATAACAATAATAATTACATAAATAAATAAAAAAGGTTGTCTAATTAAATGTTATTGTTTGTCTGTACTTATTTGTACAAAATTTACTGAAGCTAAATTGACCCATGAAAACAAGTGCTGTCACTCATGAGTTACCCATGAAAACAAGAACAGTGCAATACCTTAAAAGATTTAAACTGTAAAGAAAAATAACCCTATAATCATCATTTTCTTGGTTTATAAAATAAGTAAAGTTACATCTTAGGTAACTATTGAATTGCTGTTAATTAATCAAGAGTAACGGCAGCCATCGCGCGCTGAAATTGATGCGCACTTGAAGAGCGGGGGAAAATTCACCCCTAACCGGGACATTATGACTCGTAATTATATTCTATTACTAATAATTTACATAACTAATTGAATTACGTAGCTGTTCTTTTTCATTTTTTACCTGTAATCTATTATCGAATTTTCTTTTCTCGAATTAATTCGTAGGCCTCGTATCTCTCTTATCAGCAAAGGTACAAATTGCATTGGCAAATTATTCATGGGTTGCCGTTCGGGCTACTGATTTTGATTAGCTCTGCCCTGAGTAAATCCTGGCCATTGACGTACTTAAGGGTCCAAAAATATGGGGGAGCTCGGCATCTATATTATTCATTTATTCATGAAGTTGTATCTAAATGATGAATTCCACTTGGCCCCACCCAGAGGCGGACTAGCAGTCTGAGCCGCTCTAGGCCAGCTTATCTGCCCCTCTTGGTGGATTTTTTAAAAAACTTTCAAAGGTACGTTTTATTTGAAAGATAATCCTTTCCAGAAATATTTCATTTTCAGCTTTATTTCTAGATTCCTAAAGCTTAATTTATGACAATGTGTTTAGGTAACGCAAATGTTAGACACGTGCTGAAGAACAAGTGCGATAGTTATACTGCCCTCTCAAAAAATACAAAACATTGTAAAACCCTCATAAAATTCAAAAAGTGAAAGATTAAGGCAATTGTTAGCAACTCTTATTGTTATATGGCTCTCCAATTGTAAATTATGGTAAAACAATTACGTATTGCCAACCTTGGGTATTGTGCAACGAAGCACCCCAAAAATTATAAAGCTTCATTTCTTGTGTTAAAACATACAGCAAAGTATTTCCGCACACGTGTGCCCTCAACTACAGCAATAAGCATCAAGCTATAATGTGAACTCTGTAAAACTAGCCTTAAAGAACATTTTTGCATTTCAATATGTTGAGTTAACAATCTTCACTGACCGCCCGCTGATAGGGCAACTAAATAAACTCCACTGTTTTTGTGGAATATTTTTCAAAGGATGGGATAGATGAAACAAATATATTTTGCAGTAATGTGACAGTTTTGTTAGTGTTCTTTTTTTAATTCTATTATGGTACACACACATGTTTTTGGCCGCCCCTAAAATCCGGCCGCTCTAGGCCCGGGCCTAGTCGGCCTTAAGGCAAATCCGGCACTGGCCCCACCAACTGGTGGGGCATATTCCACTTCTTCAATCTATAATTGCCCACATTATATCTCGCACTTGAGGGATATTGACACAGACGAGATTATCTTTTCGAAGTAATACCTAAGTACTTCGAGGAGATAATTTCGAAGTATATAATTCGAAAATATAGTTTCACATTGAACGAAAACTTAGTAATCTTTAGGATATCATTAAAGCATAAATGCCAAGTCGATGTATTAATGTCACAAAACCGATTTCAAATCTATTTAAGATTGAACTTAAATACGTGAAACATCAAAGATTAACATTGTTATAAGAAAAGTAAATTTAAAAAATGGATATAGGTACCTATAGTGAAAGAAATGAGTCGATGAAAGCACACAGATAATTAAGAAGGTATACCTCTTTCTGAGGTAGGTATTGTAGAATAGGAAATTCTAGACCTATAATAGTAATAAGTACCTACAACGTTCCATACATAGTGTGGATGTCCTTCTAAATGCCTGATCTATGCGTTTGAGATTATCCCGATCCTTCGTGTAAGACAGATATCACAGAATTTTAAATACTAAAGAACACTCTCATATGTCTTTTCCCCAAAATCAAGTTCTGGCTACGCCCCTACTCGTGTGCGAAAATTATTCCCTCTTCCTGTTTGTTTAGGCACGTTTAACCGTTCTTCAAGGGTGTAAGGACAAACAAATCTGAATTGAATTGAAAAACTTCTATCTCATTAATTCAGAGTACGTATGTTTAACTTGAACGTTCCCGATCGACGTTTGATGGCGGCCTTTCCTTCATATCTTACGAGTCTTAGGAGCCATGTGCGATCACCATTTATAACTAAGTACCTATAATATTTTTTGCCAAAAATCACACCATCGACTTCCACCGCGTACAGTATTCGAATAGTTTGCACGAATCGATATGACGTCCATTTACATTACCTATGTCCATGTTGTTGATTTATCAGAAAAGTCTCAGCCGATTTCTATAAAATTTAAATGGGACCAGCTCAAGAGCTTTCGAAAAAATTTTTTTTTAAAATGGGACCACCTCGATTGTTTTCGAAAATAATCTTTTTAAATGGGACCACTTAAGAGATTTCGAAAAAAAAATCTTTTTATAGGAGACCTCTAGAGTTTTCGAAAAAAAAAATATTTTTAATTGGGACCACCTCGAGAGTATTCGAATAAAATATTTTTAAATCTGACGGACAGACGAACATAATACTTCCTCCTTTTTGCAAGTCGGTAAAAAGTAGCTATCAAATATTAGGTATGTCAAAATAATTCAAATTTTGTATACCTAAGTACCAAGTCGGTGTGGAATCACTATAAAGTATTGTTTCATTTATGTTTTATATTTGACCACAATTTCGCTCACCATCAAGCGATTTCGAGGTCAAGGGCGGACATATTATACGCGATAGAAAAAATCAAACTAATAAGATCGATTCTACTGTAAATCTGTAAGGGAGGCTTATGTCCAGCACTGGATATCCTACAGCTGAAATGATGTTGATGTTGCGTCTCATCTACCACGTAGAAGTTTTGCGTTATTCTTATTTGTTGCTAATTTTTAAATTGGGTGCATTATGTAAAGTGTGTGTAGCGTGAACGCTAATTTAGCATTCTGCTCTACCTCAGTATGATGTTACTACTCATACTTGCAATTTAGATTATGATAGTACAATGTAGTAGCTTACTTTTTTATCGTCAGTTGTGGTATTAAGAATTTTGTAACCGGTGGGTACTCTAATGATAAACATGCTTGTTATATTTTACGATGAGTGAGTAAAGTGTTTTTTATTTCAAAAAATCACATTAGAATTTGCGATGAGCTTAATAACTAATTTGGATGTTGAAATATATACAGGGTTATTTCTTATCAATTAGCATCCTTCTAGGGGCTTATTCACACACATACATACATCACAAACATCAAAACTAACAAATTTTGTTCTGCGACTTTTGTCAAAATTCAAAATAAATCAGCTGTTCCATACGTTTTGTCGAGGGTGAACGATATTTTTTATGGAACAACAACTTTTTTTTGTGATTTGACAAAAGTCGTTGAATAGTTGAACAGTTTTGATATACAGAATGAGCCCCTAAAAGGACGCTAATTGATTAGAAATAACCATGTACACCTGAACCTAGGTACTGAAGATCTCTTTATCAGAATAAATTGAGTGACACAGTATTTTACAAAGTGTTTCTTTAGAAAGTGCAGGGGTTTTCAGAAGAGTATATGCACATCATTAAAAACGATTTTTACTATGAGACTAACTGGGAAATCGCAAAACATGACTACAAACAAAGTCTTGCATTGCTTTAATGTGCCGGTCTTTTTTTGGCAGTCTATTGCTGAACTTAGGTTTACCACGACGGGCAATCGATCCATATAGCTATCATTATAGCACCAGCTCGGCTGGCCTAGTGCGGGTTGATGGATTTTAACCGACTTCCAAAAAGGAGGAGGATCTAAGTTCGTCTGTATATATTTTTTGTTGTTTTTGAATGTTTATTGATATTTTCGCCGGTTGTGAACCGATCTAAAAGTTTTTTTTGTTCAAAAGAGTATGTACATATACTCCCGAGGTCCTATTTAAATTTTGTCTAAACCGTCAGATCCTTTTTAAAAAAATAAAAATTAAGGTAGGGACTTAATGTAAAAAATTTATACATCGATTCGAGCGAACTACTCGTATTCCAATGTTGTACACAATTAAAATCTGTTGTGTCATTTTTTTGCGAAAAATAAATCATCATACTCATCAGCTTATTTCGGTCCACTTCAGGGCATTAGCCTCCTCCCCCTTACGCCAACTATCCCTGTCCTGTGCCAGTCTCATCCAGGTGTTGCCGCAAAACTTTTGGATGTCATCACGCCACTGTTGTAAGGGTCTACAGGGACTGCGTTTCCCGTCACGGTGCCACCATTCAGTCAGAGACCTAAATAAATATATCGAACAATAAATATATCGACGAAATAATATTTTCTTAACAATATCTTAACCTCGAAAATACCCGCAATCTGTACGAGCACAACGTCTTTTCTAGTGACAGGCGCAATCTGTTTTCAAATAATTACTTCTGAAAGCCGAGACGGAGGAAATTAATTTCTTTGTTACTTTAACAACATCGATGCGGTGCCTATCTACTTTGTACTCGCTTAACTTTGGATGTAGATTACGTTACGGCCTAATAATAACTTGTCGTCTAACTTACTCGTGCTGTAATCAAAATTAAGCTGTTACCGAAGTGTTGTCTGCTTATATTATTTGACATTTTATTTTAATTTTTACCGACTTCCAAAAAAGAGGCGGTACAATGTTTTTTTTTTGGGCCGCCATTTATTTCGTCATAGAGAGTTTTGTAATGTAGAGTGACATATGTAAACAACTAACGAATCAAAATGAAGAATAAAGTTTCAAAGTATACAAATAAAGTAATCAAAATAAATAAATATTAGGGGACATCTTACACACGGTCTCTAATCCCAAACCAAGCAAAGCTTGTGATATATTATGGTTGCCAGAGTACATATTATATATTTAAAATATATTTAAAATTTATTCCTATATGTGTACTCTGAGACAATGCTTCTTGCTAAATTTCATAGTTCTATGTCAACGGGAAGTACCCTGTAGGTTTTGATTTTTGTGAGTGTCAAAATATGCGGTTTTTTACGACATAAACGGCTCTAACTTTTTTAAACGATAACTGAGAAGTTTTTCTTTTACACAACAGCATAGACCATAGATATACGTACTGTACTGTACCAGCCTTTTTAGTAGTCCACTGCAGGACGTAGGCCTACCCACGAAGGGTGATTGGGCCATATCCACCACGTGGGCCCAGTGCGGGTTGGTGGATTCACATAAGCCATCGAATTTCTTCTACGGACGTATGCAGGTTGCCTCACGATGTTTTCCTTCACCGAAAAGCCAGTGGTGTGAAATTCCGTACATAAATTCGAAAGAACTCATTGGTACGGGACCGGGGATTCGAACCCACGACCTCACGATTGTAAGGCGGGTGTCACTACCTCTTGACCACCACGGCTTAGATATACGTATACAGTTTAAATTTCAACTCGATATCTTTATGCGTTCTCGAGATAAAGAGTCTTGACATACACACAGACGGACAGACGGACAGACGGACAGACGGACAGATGGACAGACGGACAGACGGACAGACGGACAGACGGACAGACGGACAGACGGACAGACGGACAGACGGACAGACGGACAGACGGACAGACGGACAGACGGACAGACGGACAGACGGACAGACGGACAGACGGACAGACGGACAGACGGACAGACGGACAGACGGACAGACGGACAGACGGACAGACGGACAGACGGACAGACGGACAGACGGACAGACGGACAGACGGACAGACGGACAGACGGACAGACGGACAGACGGACAGACGGACAGACGGACAGACGGACAGACGGACAGACGGACAGACGGACAGACGGACAGACGGACAGACGGACAGACGGACAGACGGACAGACGGACAGACGGACAGACGGACAGACGGACAGACGGACAGACGGACAGACGGACAGACGGACAGACGGACAGACGGACAGACGGACAGACGGACAGACGGACAGACGGACAGACGGACAGACGGACAGACGGACAGACGGACAGACGGACAGACGGACAGACGGACAGACGGACAGACGGACAGACGGACAGACGGACAGACGGACAGACGGACAGACGGACAGACGGACAGACGGACAGACGGACAGACGGACAGACGGACAGACGGACAGACGGACAGACGGACAGACGGACAGACGGACAGACGGACAGACGGACAGACGGACAGACGGACAGACGGACAGACGGACAGACGGACAGACGGACAGACGGACAGACGGACAGACGGACAGACGGACAGACGGACATACGGACAGACGGACAGACGGACAGACGGACAGACGGACAGACGGACAGACGGACAGACGGACAGACGGACAGACGGACATACGGACAGACGGACAGACGGACAGACGGACAGACGGACAACAAAGTGATCCTATAAGGGTTTCGTTTTTTCCTTTTTAAGTACGGAAACCTAAAAATGACACTTAAGTACATAAAAATGTGTTTTCGTCGCGTCAACATAATTATCGTAGGTACTTAAGTTCGATTAGACCGTGTGGCTGAGTTTAAATAAGTAGTGGACAAACGGAGAAAATATAATATTTTTTTGCAAACAATAGCACGACCGACATCACCCGTGTACAGAATTCAGAAATAGAATACAGGTGTAGCATTTTTCACATTATTGTTGATTTATCAATAATGGCACAGCCGATTTCGATAAAATTTAAATGAGACCAATATCGAAGTATACTCTTTCCAATAAAAAAAATATATTGAAATCGGACCACTGAAAAAAATTATACGTGGTTATACATTAAAAAAAATATGCTTCGAATTGTACATCTCCTCCGGTGGTTCGTCGGTCAAAAATACGAGTGCTAAATTGTCAATGCCACTCACGTTCATCCATGTCATTTCATTAACATAATATGTAATCGGTTAGAAACTAAAACAGCTGAAGTTTAATTTTACATTTGGTAGGTACTTATTTATACGCAGGCTTTAACTAGAATATTTCTATTATTAAGATGCATATACAATATTAATTAAATCGGTAAGTGTTTCACGTGGCTGCGGATGCCAAAGTTAGCCGATAAACGATAATTGCAATTGTTGCGGCAGACACCTCCAATGTACAAAGCACACAATTTAGCACCAGCGCACAATTAAATTAACTCAATTAATTAAACATTCAACTAATGTACTTGACAGTGAGTAAAATAAATTAGCAGCAACAGGAAAGGCAGGATATCCTGATTACATTTTTCAGGGCAGGAAACAAAGCCGTACTTACTTTGCGTCACCTTAAACCACTTTAAGCGGTAGCTTGTCTGAAATCATAATGCCGTTATTATTTCACCCTGGCTCGTGGCACAGGCTCTGCTGTCGACAAGTCGCCCATTTTAGCAAAATTATTGCTACTCGGCCGCACCACGGCACAATTGAGGGCCCACCGCGAACTTGCACGACGCATTAGCGAAAAATATTATCCCGAGAAAATAACCCTTTTCTTCCAGCTATATAAACAAAATTACGGCGAATGTAGCGTTATAGATATCACGCTCATATACTACGCTGCGGTTACAGCGAAATGTAATTAGCCCCCGTCAGATCTCACCGTGATATAGGGAACTTTGGCGATGTTTATTTTTGGGTAAGTCTAAATGGGTCAGCGCTTTTTTGCAGGCAGCGTGCGTTTGAATGCGTACTAATTACAAAACCCGGGCGGAAAATTTTAAAATGCACGTGCGTATCCCTTTGTACACGAACGTTTCTGTTTAAATATTTCAGAGCACTTATTACCTCCATTAACCTATAAACTAACTCGCTTTGTTTTGTTTTGAAGATAGAAAAATATTCGCTAAGATAATAATTTCACATCACCGTAATGATTTACTACTCCAGTTTTAGGGGGCGAAATTGGGCAAAACTGAGATTATCCGCAATAGGAACAATATACAGCTATGAGACGGGGCCCACGGTGTTTTTGTCCTCCTCGTTTGGGGTTGCGGAGCTTGTCACTAACATTATTTCTGCTAACGGTGACACGATCCGCATCCCGTACGCTGCGAGGGCCTTCAGCGCGTGGCGTTCCCTTTGCTCGGACGTAGAGCCTCCGGAGAAGCGAGGTGTACAGAGAGGTTGGGATGATGTGCTGTCGAATATCATTGCCATTCATCTCCGGAACCCTGGCTAGACTGCACGCCGTCGCCAAGGTGGAGTCGGGTGCTTGGTTGCACGCGTTGCCGTCTCCCCAAATGGTATATTGGACAATGACTCCCTTAGTGTTGCGGTGGGCCTCCGATTGGGTTGTGGCGTGTGTAGCCCTCATGTTTGTGTATGTGGTGCAGAGGTCGACGCGAACGACTACCACAGCCTGAATTGGATAAAATGCGCGGGTCGTCGTCCTCGACACCACGCAATAAATGAGATAATCCGAAAGGCTCTTATTGCAGCGGATGTGCCGTGCGTCCTGGAGCCTCCTGGTTGGTCACGGTCTGATGGTAAACGTCTGGACGGTCTCACACTGGTCCCTTGGAGTAAAGGCAAGAGTCAAGGTCAGAGGCAAGGTCCCAAATAAGGCAACACCCTCTACTCCAAGGGACCAGTAGAGGGTGTTGCCTTATTTGGGACGCCACTTGTGTTGGTACTTTCGCATCCAGTCATCTTGCTGCTACCCAGCAGATTTCGGATGCGGGAGCGGCCGCCAGAGCAAAGCGTCTCAAGTACGGTAGCCTGGAGCCAGTGTACGAGTTTGTTCCGTTTGCCGTCGAGACGACGGGTTCCTGGGGTTCCGATGCCATAAAGTTTGTCAGGGAGCTCTGGCGGCGCTTGAGGGAAAGAGGTCGAGATCCCAAGTCGGGTAGTTTCCTCACCCAACACATTTCCTTGGCGATCCAGCGAGGTAACGCAGCTAGTTTGATGGGGACGTTTGGGCGAGGGGCACTTGACGGGCTATACTGATTGTGAATCTATATTTAGACTTTGTGTGTTAAAATAATGTGACAATTAGTAATTAATTAGTGTTACTTTTAAGGCTGACTTATTAATTTACAGCTATGTATAAGTATAATAAATAAATAAATGATAATCGGAAGTCTATGAAATCTCACAGCACAAGCACACACTTATAAATTTGCCAAATTTATAATACATTAACAGTATTTAAAGAACACTGAAACACTAGGCCAACGTGTTTCAGTGTTCTTTAAATACTGTTAATGTATTATAAATATACCAAATTTATAAGTAAGTACTAACATTCATCTAATGCATTTAGTAACAACCTGTTAACGTATATCTTAACTCATAAATAAAGTTCATTAATTTTAAGGCAAAGCAGGCGCGGTCACTAGTGCAAGATAAATCCAGAAACTTAGCCAAAATATTAAAGTTCCGACCACTTTAAAAATATTTTCTTAAAAGAAAGCAACTAAATTCCAGAGACCTACCAAGATTTACTGCTATATGACGACAAAAGCAGGGAGCGATGCGGAGTGGGCGGGACGCGGTAAGAAATATCTTCCGCACTTGCCAAATCTACCGCTTGAAATAAAATTTATCATAATACGCTAACGTTTATATCTAAAAGGGTAGAATATAATAATATTCCGGAAGCAAATTGAATCGTATTAGTCTAAGAAATGTATTATTTTAGGATTTATACACAATTAAACACTACACAACATACAAGATAAACATGTTATCGCAGCATAAGTATTTGCTGTGTTCTTTCTACATTAAAAGGATTAATAAAAAACAATATTAAGAAACAGAAAAATTGCATGATACCTAATATTTTGCCGCGCGTTAGAGTCAAGCGTTTCGAATCCTCATTTCTCATACGAACAGCCCGAATGTGGAACGCTTTGCCTGGGTCTGTTTTCCCGCTAAAATACAACGTGGGTGTCTTCAAATCCCGAGTAAATAGGTATCTTCTAGGTAGACCGCATATCTGCTCAACATCAGGCAGTATGTAGTCAAACGCAAAGCTATACAGAATAAAAAATAAGTAAAAAAGGTGCCACGAGTGTTTACTGTGACTATAGTAAATACATAAGGATGCTTTGGAAAATTTTATTCAAATTTTCAAAACTTAGCCATTTATTGCAGCTTGTAATTTTGGCATGTGGTTGTTAAGTAGTATATTCTGTGTTGTGTTCGGTAGGTATAATATTAGGCCCAATTTTCAAGGAGCCATCTTAATTATAGTACCAATTTAAAGTAGTCCTGATTCTTTTTCATTATATGCATTTGATGGAGAGAACACTATTTTACGTTGCTATTAAATTTACGACGGTACGTTTAAAATTGGGTCTATTATGACCTTATAGGGGTTTGGGATTTTTTTTGTTTTGTTGAATGAAACAGCTTTTTTAGATACGTATTGGTTTTATATTATCATTAAAAAACTTTTAGATGCGTTTAATTAGATTATGTCTTTGTCTCTTTGCCACAAAACAAATCTTAACATAAAATGTTTGATAGAATATAGAGTCTAGTTCAAATCTGTGAATTTGTTAGAGTTTTGTGAAATATTAGAACTGAATTTGCATTTAAAACCAAATTGCTCATAGTAAGGTGTGCGTGTGGCTGCCACCATTTTGTCTTGTGGTTGATGACAAAGCTCTTTGAAGATATCAGAAAATACGCTGGCCCATTGTATACAGATGTCGAGGAAAAATCTTTACTTGATCTCTTTCAAATTCGATACTTTTGCGTGTTTTGAATAGCGCTGAATATACTTGAGCTTTCATTTGATTCAATAGATATTGATCATTCACAATTTTTATATCTTGGCATACAGATATCGATAAGACTTCGACTCGCTGCTGCTCATTTTATAGAAGGTCAATTTTTTTTAACAAAGCACTATTTTTGAGGAAATTTGGAGGTAAAAGTAAAGTAAATTCGTATAGGCCGTGTGGCTAGCCCTGGTGTCAGAGTTTTTAGGCCGCCTGAAGGCCTAAAAATAGGAGGTAAAAAACTAAGTAAATAGTTTATACCTACTGTATTTCTTCTTCTTTTCAGCCATAGGATATCCACTGCTGAATATAGGCCTCCCCTAACAATCTCCAATAAGACCGGTTCGTAGCGGCTTGCATTCAGCGCGATCCTGCGGTCTTGATGAGGTCATCCGTCCATCTTGTGGGTGCACGCTGCTGGTTAAACATATAAATGTTTAAGTTGAACATTTAAAATTCAAAATCTAATCAAGTTCCTAGTGCACTCTAAACTTCCATAAGAAATTATTCTAATTTCATTAAATAAAAATTTAAATATATTTTAATCCCAGACAAGGATGCAGAAAATAGAGTGAAAATTCTTTCGAAAGCAAAAAGAATTGGCTGGCTCGCGGTAGCTTAAGTCGGATAGTAAAAAATAACGAAACAAAATTTAGAACTGACTGCTAACCTTATTTTAATTATATCAAAATATATGTAATATATGTTGTTCATACAGAAGTTAAATAGCCCACTGACTGTAACGCTATTTCCTATTTATTAATTATTTATTTAATTACTTGGCCAAGATAAACGTGATCGTCTAGTTTTATAATGTGATCGTCTAGAAAATATTAAACTCAAATGGACCCTTATACGTTGTGTGAAGTTTACGTTGTGTTTAAAGAATAAAAATTTGGATAAATAGTGGACCTAAATTAGTTTCAACACTAGCCTATATGAATCTATAAATAATCAGAAAATAATAGGTGTTGCCAGTTCTTTGTATCATAAATAGACACAGAAATAAAATTAAAAAAAAAGAGAACAAAACAAAATAGAAATAAGTTCAATACGATTCAAATTAGATGCAGTCTCAGTATAAGATAAAAATATACATTCGCTCAGCACATAAAACACATAATGAAATGAAGTAAATTTGAATACGACAAATTATTACGATGCATGTGACAATATGAAATAAAGAAAATAGAGTTAAATAAAAGCATGCAACTTAGCTTGATTCCGGCTATCTGCTACTCCTTACAGCTACAGCGATCGGTGATCCGCAGTCTGTCCTTCTTCTCTCTTCGTGGCCAACTTTATGCTAAAAGAAATACTGATTAATAACATTAGTGCAGTGAGAATAATATTATCTGCTCCTTTGAGTTGCGCCAAACTGCATCGCTGCTAACACCATCCTCTGGAAGGAAGACAGGTATGGAATATGGAGTTTAGATCTTTAAGATCTATAAATGGAAAACCTAAGCGAAATAGAATGTGAGGCTCCCTGCCAGCCTTCACCCCACTCCAAAGCGTTGCCAACAAATCCGTCAGGTTTAGCCCTAACCACGCCACTAAAGACACTAAATATTCAAACCTTCTTATCTCTTACTGATCATCATTCATTCATCTCTTAATCCAGTCATTCATCCAAACACTCCTTTGATAAGGTTAGAACCTAAGGTTCTCAAAGTTTGTTATTCTTTGGTTCCCTAAGCTAGTTTTGTGACCAAGAGATTCCTTATGACTCGAAAGATCCCTACAGGAATATCACGGTCGTGTGGTGTGTGTACCTAGTGCATGTTCGGACATCCAGTTGCGAGATAGCAGCCGCTAGCAGGCCACTATTTCGGCCGGATGTCCTGTGTAATTCCCCCCCTCCTTGTGCGGCCGGCTTGACCCTGCTGAAAGGAGCGAGAGTTCATAGTGCCCGTCACGTAGATCCGGCGGCAAAAACCTATGCCAGGCTCCTCATAAGTGTCAAATAGTGTGCAAGTGTGTAAGAAAATGATTTTTCATATTAAGTTTCCATTTGGGGAAAAGAGACCTAATTCCAATAAGATTTTGTCCGTTTTGTGTTAGTTTATGATGAAAACCTTCGATAGCCAGATACCTTTGTCAATACATATTATGTTGTATGTTTCACAATATGAAACAATATGATAGAGTGAAGACGATGATGATGATGATATTTCACAATATGAAATTCTCGTACTGCATCCGTGAAACACGAACTTGCAGTGAGAATGCATTAATCTGTTGAGTCTCGTTCAATAGAGACGAACTCGGAACTCCTTAGGTAGATGTCTGATCTCCTTGCATAGATGTTTGGCCTCCTTATGGAGTGATGTACATGCTGTTATATTTTCATAACAGCACAATAATATAATAATATTATGTGCAGCACAATGTGTTTCACATATACATATATCATGAGGATAAATCAGCTGATGTAGAAGGTCATTAGGTTATCAAAAGTTTTCATTCAAATATGTTATTATTTTATTTGTACCGGAACTATAAAAAAAACACCACCTAGCTACATGAAAACTGATATTAAATGTTTAGTAGCACTCATTTACTCAGCTTTTCCAAACATACATCACATGAGTCCTAACATAAGGAAAACTAATAAATAGTCTACCCTTAGATGGCCCAAAACCAACGTAGTAGGCGCACTGCTTCTGAAAGAAAGGACATTACGCTACCACTATTGTAGTCTATCTATCAATTAATCTGATGAGATGATGGAAAATAAACGGAGACTAATGTATCGTACTTATAGTAAGTACCGCTATCTGGAAGTTAAACACTTTGGAAAATAAACCTGAAAATAAATACCTTGAAAGAATATTCATTAGTTGAAAACCCTTCTGAGACCTGAGGTAACGCAAAACTTTATCTTTGGTACGGGAGAACAGCAGGAAATAGCTATTAATTGATTACAAAATTTAGATGAAATATAACAACAGCAAATATCTGATTTGTTCAAGCTAGCTATTAGGTACTGCAAAGATGAATCACTGAAAGGCATCGCCAAAGGTCTCAAAAGATTTATGATATATCACTTTCACAACACAAACACTATAATATGCCTTAATCGACGAAGGCTTTCTGTTCACTTATACACTTGGGAAATGAGCAAAGCGAGCGAGCTCTAATTTCCAAATTTTCACACGCGTTATAATTTAACACCTGAACTATTTTCAAAACGAGTATCGTTTACCGCGGTCTAACCCGGACTGCCCCTAAAATCCTAGCTTTTCCCATACAAAATAATTGTAATCTCGACGAATTCCACGCCTGTCAAATACTTGAGAAATCAATTATAAAAATATTTATGGGTTTGTACAAAACGGACGAAAAAATTGAAACACTCGAAATCACTTTAGTTTTTGTAAAAATTTCTGGCGCTATAAATTATTGCTATTTCCAGTAAGTCAATTTGCTACAAATATAGAGTCTTCGACAGAAACAAACCTAATATGTAATGACTATCTAGACATAGTACTCTATTTGTATTTCAGTAACTATATTATTAAGTGATTTGATTTTATATAGCTATAAGGTTATATTTACATAACAGTCCGCCGCCATACCTGTAAATACTTTATTTATTTCGTAAAACTATTTCAAACTACTATCAATCAGCACATAAGTAACCATAAATTATCATTATTTCATTAATTGAAAGTCATTTTCGCCATAAAATTTAATGCCCTATTAACATACCAAGTTGTCTTACTGTCTAAGTTTATACTGTCTCTACGCGACAGTTGCCACTCAAGTTTTTTTATGGCAGTCAATATGGATTGCATAAAGGACAACTAGGGTTAACACATTTATATTTTTGCCCAACTACCAAAAGAAGAGAGGTTCTCAATTTATACATACTTTCGCTTTCTTATAAATTTTCAAAATGATATTAGAAAATAGTATAATTTACATACTCGTATTTAGAATAATACGTAAGACTATGATTGTAGTGTTCGATGATTTTTTCGTGACATTAAATAACATAACTAAGATTATACTGGTATAAAACGAATTAAACTATTTTGATTATCGTTATCATATTTTATAAAGTTCAGACATTAATATTAATATTTTTAATTACTTTAATACAAAAATAGTATAGGAATAAGTAAAATGACCTAATGTCGAATGTATGTAAAATAACAGAAAACAATGATGTCCGAATCGTGACTTTCTCATATTCAAAAATTTACTTCTTTACTAATTTAATACATCCCATTGAAATTAAATATAATTAAATACATCTGAGACAGTGACAACCCTGTCCTCAGTGTTCGATTTTTACTCAAAACAATATTTCTGTTAACGCAGGAAATAAAAAAGGGAAAAACATGACCTGCTAACATGTTCTACAGCATTTTAGAGAGCCTGTAATTCAAACACTTGAAAATGTAAGGTTTCTAATAATTTGCGGTTGACCTGTGTCAGAGAATGGCAATTTTGAACTTTATTCTTTAGTGCTATAGATTCTCCAATAAAATACTGAGCAGCAAACTGTCGTGGTATTCCTCCTAGAACTTATCACGACTCAATTTTTTTAAAGGACAATAAATATTTCAAAACCCGCATTAGCATGAAAAGGACAGCAAATACAACAACTTTACAAAGTTTGAGAGAGACAGAAAAATTTAGTTAATAATTTATAAGGTGTATAGTCAAAATATAGCATAGGTACATGGAACAGACGTTATGTGTATATATAGATACATAACGACGGTTACAGATCACCCCTTTGAGTTTAGACGGGTTTTTTTAATTTTCTTTTGAAAAGTGGAAACCCGGAGAAAATCACATAAAAGAAAAATCACTCATAAAACCTAGATATCGTTTCACTCTATACTACATAACCTAGACACCCCTTAGACCTTTAGCCATATACATAAAAAAAAACATTGATCGCAAAATCGTGCTAGTCAACATTGTTCAACTATAAACTACATCAACCCTTCACCCCTTAGATTTTTAGACGTTAAACACCTCAAAAAAAAATTACAATCAATCACCCCTTAGAGAGAAGGACGGTAAACATCGCAAAATCGTGCTAGTCAACATTGTTCAACTATAAACTACATCAACCCTTCACCCCTTAGATTTTTAGACGTTAAACACCTCAAAAAAAATTACAATCAATCACCCCTTAGAGAGAAGGACGGTAAACACTCTTAATAGAAATAATTTGAAATGTATCCTTACTTTTACTATCATAAAATTGTCAATGTGTAAAATATATTCATGTTATTTTATCAATTCGATACATTATAGAGTCATTGTATCCAAAAGTGCACTCTAATTGTTTACTTTATCAATGTATTGAAAAACAAACAAAACAGAAAAAATAATAACTATTAATTCGCGAAAAAAAAGAAATGTCATAACCAACCTCAATTTCATATAGAATCCGTACAGATCGCTGGACTCGATATGGCAATTTTCGCATCATTGTTGATTTATTCAAAATTGCTCAGCCGGTTTTGATAAAATTTAAACAGACCGCCTGTCGGACCTTACCTTACCCTTACCTTAGTATGGTCCATCTAGTAAAAAAAAAATATTTGAAATCTGATTAGGCTGTAAAAACTATGCGTGGTCATCCAAATAAATATATGTACATAATGTACGCGTCGAATTGAGAACCTCCTACATTCTCGTCAAAAAAAAGAAACGAAAAATTTAGTCAATATCATTTTTTTTTACAGAGCCACTAAAATAAGCAAATAATTATTATATTCTGTTCCTACACCTACTATATTTACACCTATTTTTTTTTTCACAGTCAATTCGCCGACTTCATGTGACTAGAAAACTTTATTTTATAAAGTTATAAAACAAGCGCAAAAATAAATCCCAAAAAAATGTAACACATGTTATCCCTAAGGTCAATGTAAACTGAAACTACAGTAACTGTTAGCTGGATGCAGATGTTCAACCACCTGTTCATTGATCTACATTTTATTTTTCAAGTGCATTCCATCGTTTGTATCGTTCGTTGACCCCTTTTTTTGCAAGTTCATCGACCCAAAACCTTTTTTTTCTAACACTTTAAGTGCCACATCTGTGACATTCCAAGCTTCGTATCGTCTATTGACCTATATTTTTCTTTTGTACAAGTTGTAAATTTAACTCTTTTTTCAGTCTATTTGAATAAATATTTTTGAGAATTGTAATTATATTATGTTACTAGCTAAACATTTATCAATATTTATTTACTATATACATAGTTATGCAAAACCTGGCTCGAGTGAAACTGAATCTGATACCTAGAGAGCAACTAAGCTCCGCTACACAAGACGAAATGAAAAATGAATTCGCGTTTTATCGGAAACTCTTCCTATACCGATAACTTAACTATATTATGTACTTAACAGAAGAACTCTCTAGAATCTACATCTAAATTCTTCAAAAACTCGAGGTTCCCGAGATCCGAGTTTGAACAAAACAATAAATATATTTAAGACAATACAATTTAGACAAATGTGGCATTCTAAAACTAGCCCTTCATTAGTATTTAAACTAACGTTAAAACGACCTAAGATTTACAGAAAGAGAGAAAACGGCGTGAATTAAAAGAGTTGTACGTATTTTATCTAGTTTTGAACAAAGCGAAAATTGATTCGAATTTAAAACTTACAAAAATATTGATTGAGAGAAAACAAATGTCTAAATCAGTAACTAAACTAAACCATGTTGGATGCAAGCCGCTTCCAATCGGTCCTATTGCTAATAATAATGATGGTAACTTTTGTTTCACACCTAATTTGCATCAGCGATTTGCTGCTGATACTTCACCGGCCGCTACAGCGGTACACTCGCTTCGCTCGTTTGGCTGGTGAGTTGTTTGTCATGTTCTAACGTAACATAGCTTATTATTTTTTTTTTTTTTTAATCTTCAATATGACAATATTCGGCGAAACTTTATTCGTCTAATAGTTGTTTGGCCTTATGAAAAATTTGACAAATGGTAAAATGTTCAAAATGTTTTTTTTCTGTAAAAAGAAACTACTTTATGAAACGTTATACGGAATCGGTCAAATAATTTTCCTCGAAAAAGCAAGAAACCGTATGAAAAATTATTATTACTGCAGCTCATAAAACCCTGCTCTTAAGTCGAGGTTAAACCCGACAAATAGTCACACACTAGAATGTCGCCCAACTATGATATACGAGTGTCACCCCTGTGTGCTCTGTTTTTAAAGTAAATATTTGCATTAATTTACTACAGGGTATATAAACAACAAAATATGATATTTTGTTCGAACTACACTGTGACCTATTTGTGGAGGCCTATGTCCAGTAGTGGACGTCCAATCGCCATTAAACAAAAGACAAAGAACTAATTTAGAAAACAAAATGTGATGTCTTATTCGAACTACAATCTGATATATCTAGGGAGACCTATGTCCGGTAGTGGACGTTCTATCGTTATCAAACAAACAAACAACAAAACAATACAAGTAAAGAAAATATGGTTTCTTATTTGAAATACAACCTGATCTATTTAAGGAGGTCTATGTAGTGGACATCCTACCATTATCAAACATACAAACAAACAAAATATACAATTTGAAAAATAAACGGCAACTACATATTAACCTGATAATGCAAAATACTAATATCGTCAAGCAAATAAGAAAATATGCCTAAATTATAGTTGTAATCTAATATCATCTATTTTATATTATAAATTCAAGTTGAATAATAGTATTCATATTTATTAATTTGACTGACTAAGACAGACATTCTCATTTATTAACAATCTAATAACTTTTGCGACTTCATACATCTTATCATTCCTCTACTATTATGCGATTAGTTAAATAGTATAAGAATAATATAGTAAGAACTTATTGGAAATGTAAAAGGATTTTCGTTGTTTGAATTGGAATAGAATTCTTTAGTTGAAAAATTTGTTTTTGATAAATTTTCTAACTACCATAGTAACTCAGGTATCTTTTAATGCGTATTTTAATCAAGTTAATTAAAATTTTAATGACGCATATCCTGGTCGTCACGGCACCACTGTAACGCTATTTCCTATTTATTAATTATTTATTTAATTACTTGGCCAAGATAAACGTGATCGTCTAGTTTTATAATGTGATCGTCTAGAAAATATTAAACTCAAATGGACCCTTATACGTTGTGTGAAGTTTACGTTGTGTTTAAAGAATAAAAATTTGGATAAATAGTGGACCTAAATTAGTTTCAACACTAGCCTATATGAATCTATAAATAATCAGAAAATAATAGGTGTTGCCAGTTCTTTGTATCATAAATAGACACAGAAATAAAATTAAAAAAAAGAGAACAAAACAAAATAGAAATAAGTTCAATACGATTCAAATTAGATGCAGTCTCAGTATAAGATAAAAATATACATTCGCTCAGCACATAAAACACATAATGAAATGAAGTAAATTTGAATACGACAAATTATTACGATGCATGTGACAATATGAAATAAAGAAAATAGAGTTAAATAAAAGCATGCAACTTAGCTTGATTCCGGCTATCTGCTACTCCTTACAGCTACAGCGATCGGTGATCCGCAGTCTGTCCTTCTTCTCTCTTCGTGGCCAACTTTATGCTAAAAGAAATACTGATTAATAACATTAGTGCAGTGAGAATAATATTATCTGCTCCTTTGAGTTGCGCCAAACTGCATCGCTGCTAACACCATCCTCTGGAAGGAAGACAGGTATGGAATATGGAGTTTAGATCTTTAAGATCTATAAATGGAAAACCTAAGCGAAATAGAATGTGAGGCTCCCTGCCAGCCTTCACCCCACTCCAAAGCGTTGCCAACAAATCCGTCAGGTTTAGCCCTAACCACGCCACTAAAGACACTAAATATTCAAACCTTCTTATCTCTTACTGATCATCATTCATTCATCTCTTAATCCAGTCATTCATCCAAACACTCCTTTGATAAGGTTAGAACCTAAGGTTCTCAAAGTTTGTTATTCTTTGGTTCCCTAAGCTAGTTTTGTGACCAAGAGATTCCTTATGACTCGAAAGATCCCTACAGGAATATCACGGTCGTGTGGTGTGTGTACCTAGTGCATGTTCGGACATCCAGTTGCGAGATAGCAGCCGCTAGCAGGCCACTATTTCGGCCGGATGTCCTGTGTAATTCCCCCCCTCCTTGTGCGGCCGGCTTGACCCTGCTGAAAGGAGCGAGAGTTCATAGTGCCCGTCACGTAGATCCGGCGGCAAAAACCTATGCCAGGCTCCTCATAAGTGTCAAATAGTGTGCAAGTGTGTAAGAAAATGATTTTTCATATTAAGTTTCCATTTGGGGAAAAGAGACCTAATTCCAATAAGATTTTGTCCGTTTTGTGTTAGTTTATGATGAAAACCTTCGATAGCCAGATACCTTTGTCAATACATATTATGTTGTATGTTTCACAATATGAAACAATATGATAGAGTGAAGACGATGATGATGATGATATTTCACAATATGAAATTCTCGTACTGCATCCGTGAAACACGAACTTGCAGTGAGAATGCATTAATCTGTTGAGTCTCGTTCAATAGAGACGAACTCGGAACTCCTTAGGTAGATGTCTGATCTCCTTGCATAGATGTTTGGCCTCCTTATGGAGTGATGTACATGCTGTTATATTTTCATAACAGCACAATAATATAATAATATTATGTGCAGCACAATGTGTTTCACATATACATATATCATGAGGATAAATCAGCTGATGTAGAAGGTCATTAGGTTATCAAAAGTTTTCATTCAAATATGTTATTATTTTATTTGTACCGGAACTATAAAAAAAACACCACCTAGCTACATGAAAACTGATATTAAATGTTTAGTAGCACTCATTTACTCAGCTTTTCCAAACATACATCACATGAGTCCTAACATAAGGAAAACTAATAAATAGTCTACCCTTAGATGGCCCAAAACCAACGTAGTAGGCGCACTGCTTCTGAAAGAAAGGACATTACGCTACCACTATTGTAGTCTATCTATCAATTAATCTGATGAGATGATGGAAAATAAACGGAGACTAATGTATCGTACTTATAGTAAGTACCGCTATCTGGAAGTTAAACACTTTGGAAAATAAACCTGAAAATAAATACCTTGAAAGAATATTCATTAGTTGAAAACCCTTCTGAGACCTGAGGTAACGCAAAACTTTATCTTTGGTACGGGAGAACAGCAGGAAATAGCTATTAATTGATTACAAAATTTAGATGAAATATAACAACAGCAAATATCTGATTTGTTCAAGCTAGCTATTAGGTACTGCAAAGATGAATCACTGAAAGGCATCGCCAAAGGTCTCAAAAGATTTATGATATATCACTTTCACAACACAAACACTATAATATGCCTTAATCGACGAAGGCTTTCTGTTCACTTATACACTTGGGAAATGAGCAAAGCGAGCGAGCTCTAATTTCCAAATTTTCACACGCGTTATAATTTAACACCTGAACTATTTTCAAAACGAGTATCGTTTACCGCGGTCTAACCCGGACTGCCCCTAAAATCCTAGCTTTTCCCATACAAAATAATTGTAATCTCGACGAATTCCACGCCTGTCAAATACTTGAGAAATCAATTATAAAAATATTTATGGGTTTGTACAAAACGGACGAAAAAATTGAAACACTCGAAATCACTTTAGTTTTTGTAAAAATTTCTGGCGCTATAAATTATTGCTATTTCCAGTAAGTCAATTTGCTACAAATATAGAGTCTTCGACAGAAACAAACCTAATATGTAATGACTATCTAGACATAGTACTCTATTTGTATTTCAGTAACTATATTATTAAGTGATTTGATTTTATATAGCTATAAGGTTATATTTACATAACAGTCCGCCGCCATACCTGTAAATACTTTATTTATTTCGTAAAACTATTTCAAACTACTATCAATCAGCACATAAGTAACCATAAATTATCATTATTTCATTAATTGAAAGTCATTTTCGCCATAAAATTTAATGCCCTATTAACATACCAAGTTGTCTTACTGTCTAAGTTTATACTGTCTCTACGCGACAGTTGCCACTCAAGTTTTTTTATGGCAGTCAATATGGATTGCATAAAGGACAACTAGGGTTAACACATTTATATTTTTGCCCAACTACCAAAAGAAGAGAGGTTCTCAATTTATACATACTTTCGCTTTCTTATAAATTTTCAAAATGATATTAGAAAATAGTATAATTTACATACTCGTATTTAGAATAATACGTAAGACTATGATTGTAGTGTTCGATGATTTTTTCGTGACATTAAATAACATAACTAAGATTATACTGGTATAAAACGAATTAAACTATTTTGATTATCGTTATCATATTTTATAAAGTTCAGACATTAATATTAATATTTTTAATTACTTTAATACAAAAATAGTATAGGAATAAGTAAAATGACCTAATGTCGAATGTATGTAAAATAACAGAAAACAATGATGTCCGAATCGTGACTTTCTCATATTCAAAAATTTACTTCTTTACTAATTTAATACATCCCATTGAAATTAAATATAATTAAATACATCTGAGACAGTGACAACCCTGTCCTCAGTGTTCGATTTTTACTCAAAACAATATTTCTGTTAACGCAGGAAATAAAAAAGGGAAAAACATGACCTGCTAACATGTTCTACAGCATTTTAGAGAGCCTGTAATTCAAACACTTGAAAATGTAAGGTTTCTAATAATTTGCGGTTGACCTGTGTCAGAGAATGGCAATTTTGAACTTTATTCTTTAGTGCTATAGATTCTCCAATAAAATACTGAGCAGCAAACTGTCGTGGTATTCCTCCTAGAACTTATCACGACTCAATTTTTTTAAAGGACAATAAATATTTCAAAACCCGCATTAGCATGAAAAGGACAGCAAATACAACAACTTTACAAAGTTTGAGAGAGACAGAAAAATTTAGTTAATAATTTATAAGGTGTATAGTCAAAATATAGCATAGGTACATGGAACAGACGTTATGTGTATATATAGATACATAACGACGGTTACATGACCCATATGTGCATGTTACTATAATGTAGTAGGTATTTAAGATTATCACATAAGTGAGACGATATGTATCTTGTGATATAACAATAAAGATCTTTGAACCTATATTATACTGCAATGTGTTGTACCAAAAGCTCAATTAAGCTTTGCGTTTGTTTTTGTTAGAGTACATTAATTTAATAATTTAGCACGATTGACTAATTTGAAATTATTATACAGTTTCGCAACTATATTTGTACTGCACCGGCCCTTTTATATTCTACTGGTAAAACATAGGCTTACATAGAAAGTGTAACTATACAAGGTTTTAATCTCGCCTTGTACTATAAGCCAGAAAAAAGTCCTTGTACTTATTACTTTTTTACGAAGGAATCTATCTGCCCATGAAATCATGGAAATACTGTCTATCAGATCTCCTACATTTTCTTAAGAGTTGGTGAACTTATAGGTCCCGGTTGTTTTAACCGTTTAGCCATGTCAGAGGGCTTCAGGCGGCCTAAAAACTCCGTCATCAGGGCTAGCCACCCGACCTATACGAACTTACTTACTTATTGATTTTTTGTGTTATTGTGAATATATGATTTTTCTAAGTAAAATTTAGCCGTTATCATACCAATATTTTGAACGCCACAAAGGCCATTATTGCTAGTTTCAAATAAAATGCAAAATCGGCAACAACATTCTATGACGTCACGTTTCAGCTTAGCATAAACTACAATGGTATCTTCCTTCCGAGGAGAACCGTAAGTTGATCGAATCTACTTTGTAAGCGTCGTCAACTTGCTTCACACGATGCGATGTACAATCTTGTTGATAATCCGTGCAGCGATACAAACAAAACATCTATTTTATGGAACTTCGATCAAATGCGACTTCTCTAGCGGTTACCTACTTCAAATCGGTAATATCCTGAATGTTATTGTGCGATGGAACAGCTTATTTTAATTATCTATATGATTTTCTCGGTGGTCCATTGGTTAAGTTACCTTAGCGATGGGATGGCGATGGGTTCGATTCCCACCCAAGGCAATCTGTGTGCCTTGGCCACTGCCAATACAACTTACCAATCTGCAAAAACACGTCTAACGAACTGTGTTACTTACAAATATCTCTATCGTTAAAATTTGAGATAGAAATACTTACTAACACAACGATGACTATAACCATTACCTAACCATGTGCGTTTTCAGATGTCTATTTGTTTTACGCGCAGAACGGTATGCCTACCTAAAACAATAAATAAAACAAAAATCTTTATTTTGTGTGTTAAAATGGTAAGGCTTTGCTATATATATTATTTGACTTGGAATGAATATCATGTTTTAATCCGTGCAAATTTTACTCATGCTCTCATTTCATGCGCAAACTCTACTTAAATATACCTAAATATTAAGGCCGAAACCCCAACTACTGTGTATCATACCTTAAAAGTGCCGAGAAAGTGGTAGTAGCGTAGATGGTTTCCTTAATCGTGCGTCTCGTTAGACGTCGTATGTAGATTGCGGAATTAAACAAGGGCCCTGGAAATGTCCTCGCGTCACAGATTACGCCATACCTACTCCCCAGAAACCACGTGATCTCAAGCAAGGATTACCGGTTCCCGTAAGTTTAAACTACCTACCGCGTATACAGTTTAACTGCGCAACTTTATACAGCAGTTTCAGGCGTTCAATAGTAACTTAATAAAAAAGGTTTTACTATCGAGGGCAAAATACCATAAAAACTTTATATTTATGTCGAGGGGAATGGAGTTAAGTGGCCCTTTTGCGCAAAGGTGTTAGCATACCCTTATAGGTCAACACATGATGTGTATTATAGATAAGGACGCTTTGCATCTTGGTATCGCGTCATTTTCGGGTGCAATTTTCGGTGTATGTTCGGTATTGTAGTATATTAAGTATACAGTTGCTGTAGTAATACACCAGAGTGATAGTAATAGATAGTAATACACGCCTTGAAAAATAATGAAAAGTGAAAAAAAATAATAGTAGGATGAAACCCATTAGAAAAGGAGGGAAATATTATAAAAATAAAAGGAAAAATAATTTACGGGCGATCTGAGGTCGGGAAGGGGATGGAGGGGGGGTTTTAAGGGTAAAAAACGGTTTTTCTCGATTTCCAGCAAAACTAAAAGTCCTATCGAAAAAAGTCAAATGGCAAAGTTGTAGGTAATAAAAAGATCTAAAACTTTTGTTTTGACACTTTTTTCACATAACCTCAAAATTTATGTGAAAAATCCAAAAAACCAAGTTTTTGGTTTTTTATTTTTATCTTTTACAAAAATCTTTTTTTTAATGAAATTTGGTGAAAACTTACCTTTTTATGTCCCAAATACGCTGTAATTTATTTGATTAAAAATATTAATTTTTTCACATTATTTTGAATTAATATCAAAAAAACACCCTAATTTTCAATCGAAAATTCAACCGTCAAAATATCAGCTTTTTTCAAAAAGTTGGTAATTTTTCTGTTTGTTGAAATCTCTACTTTCCGATGGTGAAAAAAAATATATATGTTACTATAGTAAATCTTCTAAGAAAATGCAAAAAATCAAAAAAAAATATTAAAGAAATAAATGTCAAAATGTACAAAAAATATATTATAAATCTATTAAAATGTATAAAATATATATGGAAATCGGCCAAAAGTTTGTTATTAATAATATATTTTTTATAGATTTTTAATATATAAAAAATATATCGTAAATATATAAACAAAAGAAATGTATACAAAAGTTTTAGATCTTTTTATTACCTACAACTTTGCCATTTGACTTTTTTCGATAGGACTTTTAGTTTTGCCGGAAATCGAGAAAAACCGTTTTTTACCCTTAAAACCCCCCCTCCATCCCCTTCCCGACCTCAGATCGCCCGTAAATTATTTTTCCTTTTATTTTTATAATATTCCCCTCCTTTTCTAATGGGTTTCATCCTACTATTATTTTTTTTGGTTGTATAAATTATCGACCCAGCCCCCATACCGCCTAAGCAATAGCAATCGTAATAGCAATCGTTTATGACTTCATTTTAGTCATTTGGCACCGCCTATGTGACGTTAGCCATCAATTGCTTTGTGCGGATTGCGAAAGCAATCGTTGAATGAACAACTTTGATGGCTAACGTCACATAGGCGGTGCCAAATGACTAAAATAAAGTCATAAACGATTGCTATTACGATTGCTATTGCTTAGGCGGTAGGGGGGCTGGTCTATAAAGGGCGCTAGCTATATAAGATTTTTGTGATACGATATCATTTGCTTTTAAGAGAAAACATCCCATTTAGGGAATAGTTTTACCAGAAGAGATACCTAGTTAATAAGTTCTTTCTATTTATATCTATTAGCCGTAGGTCGTATAGCTGGACATTGGCCTCCCCTATAAATTTTTATAAGGAGACCGCTTGGTAGCAGCAAGCATTCAAGTGCGTTCTTCTGTCTTAATCAGTTTAAGACCTCAGGAACTGATGGCAAGAGATTAGTGTAAATTAGAAGACTCTTTGGATACCAAAGCTAAGTTTGCGTCACTTTGTCAGACTTTGATAGACTGGTATAGCGACGCGAAAAAAAAAAACAAATTACGTATTTGCGCGAAAAAATCTGTATTACCACCACCGGGATCAAATAAAATTTGGGGGAAAGCAAAAGTAATCCCAACACAAATTGAATACACGATTGTATTGACTGCTGTTTGCTTACATCTCCATGTTTCCCTAAACCGTGTCGATTTCAATGAAATGCCTTCACGATTGAAATAAAATTCAAATTCGTGGAGAGTCGGTCCCGGCTTGCATACTTCAGAGATTCAATCAAATAAGGCTTCGTTCGAGCTCACATACATTGTCCCATTTAAATGAACCTACAAGCCATAAAGACATGTGCGATTTAAGCCCGCCCCCGTTTAATGATGCTCAGCCTGCGAATGTTTGGAACATTTTGGATGGAGAGAGGCGATACCTTAATATTATAAATAGGAAATTAAAACTGATATTTAGTGTCGTTGCACTATCTTATTAAACGTTAAATGATAGGTATTAGATCACCTGCCGGCTTTACCGTTGCAGATGCTGCTTCAAATCAGCACAGCCGAATGTGGGGATAGGGGAATTATCCTTTTTGTAAGCTTGTGACAAAAGGAGAATAAAGCTCAGTAATGTAGATAATTTAGTTGTGTTGGTCGATTATTTGCTTTTTTTTCACTATTAAATAATTGTCTTTATTATATTTTGATACGCAACAGTAGAGTATAATATTATCCTTGGGCTTTAAATTAAGACAATCCTGCCCAGAATTTTGAACTACACCTACCAGTTGAAATTGTCGCGTGACGCTTAGCTGCCTTGAAAGCGGTTAAATATTGCTTAATATAAAATTGTACATGTTGTATAATAAAACTGAATGTGTCTTTATTGACCTACTAAAAATATTGTAACCCAAAATGTATAACTTACCCCTTTGGGATTTTTTATGAGACGTAAGCACGCGCGTAATTAACAGCAACATCTCATGACTGATTAATCTGAACCCACTGAAAATAAGATTTTTTTAGATAAATCTAATATTATTATAAAACTAGCTGACTCGGTGAACTTCATCTCAGCATCTGTCAACTGTCAATGACAACTTTTGCATGCAGGAATATTTTTTATGGGAAAATGAAATTAATGTTTTTATTATTTTTCTCGCCACTTTTATAAACTTTCTCACCGTTTAAACTTTCTCTTAACTTCCACTAATATTTCAAAACTAGCCAAATCGGATCAGCAATTCTCGAGTTTTAACGAGACTATAACAATCATGATTTATTTTTATTTATTATACATAGATATTTTACAATAATAGTTTGGCACTTACCTATATGCATTTTTTTCTATTAATAAGCGATTTCTGTGTCCTCAAAACATTCCTAGCTGACCTATGTCTAGACGTCGTAGACTCTGTAATTATTAAAATACTAATTAGGTAATACTTAAGTTAACATTTTCCATAGCAACAACTAAAAATACCACTTACTAATACTTGATTATTTACTGACCCTCTACCAAAATTTTCCAGTAAAAATTCCTTTGTTATTCCATTCCAATTTAATAACGTTTCCTTTACTACACTGTGCAAAAAAAGAACACTTACAAAATAATAACGTAGTAGGTATTATTTAACGTAGGAGAAATGTATTTTTCCTCATTTTCCACCGAGTCCCTCCGAAGGCGAGACGAAGGAATAAAAACACGAATTCAAAATAAATTCTCAGGTAGCGGATCTCAGGAAGCTTTAAATATTACTCTGATGGACGGAAGACGAAGTGTGATTAATTCGCCACTCAGACCCGCGTCCCGCCTAATTGCCTGTTCTACGAAATTCCCTAAAAATAACACAAAAGCTTTGAGAAATCAAAAGTCACCGTGAGACGAATGAGGATTCCTCTGTACCGTTTGATTAATGCTGATTTTTACAACCTCCACGCTGTAATTTATGAGCCGAGATACCTGTCCCAAACTCGCTAGTCATTATTATTTTGACCTTAGGTTTTCTAAGGAATTATTACCTACTATATAGACAGAACCAGCTGGTGACACCTCTTCATAGGCTCGTGAGGTCCGAGAAGTCAGTGTACATCTCGGGCCCTGCATTCTATTCAGACTCCCTGAGCAAGTGCGCAATGCACCTTCCGTCATGTCGTTCAAAATGAAATTAAAAACATGGCTATTGACCCAACAGTTTTATTACATAAATTATTTTTTTTAAATTAAAAGAAGTGTATTGTGAATTATCATTGCAAAATGGATCTGACAACGGCTGTCGACTACTTTATATTTTTAACAATAAACATAATTGATATTATGTAGTTTAAAATTGTGATGACAATCTGTTTCTAATTATGATTGTTTTTTTTTGTACAATGTTATATTAAATGTAGTTAAATTTAATTTTATAATATTATGTAATACGTTTTAAATTAATTTTTATTATTACTATGACATGTAACTGAAGTTACCAAAAAATAAATTGTATTGTATTGTAATACTCAATCTATATGCGTTAAAGCATTGTACTATAATAATGTCCTATAAATCTATGCATTTAAGTTGTGATCTATAACATTATATCTTAAAATAATCCATACCAAATACCCCATTTGCATACATGATGTAATCAGTAGATATAAAAATGTTTTATGGCAGTAATTTTAAATAATCAAAATCTCGCCATTCTCTGTACTCCACTCTATTCTTATGAAATAAAATGTTGATGTAAATATCGACCTTATTGGATCGCCTTGACAAAAAGTATTAAGGCCGATTCACACATACGGCGGGCGCGGGTCGGGCGCGGGTCGGGCGCGGTGCGGGTCGGGAGTACGGCGTGTCTATTTGTACCTGTTTCAATGGACGACCATACACAGAACGCGTGCGCGGGTCGGGCGCGGGGCTGGCGCGTTCTGTGTGTTGTCGTCCATTGGAACAGGTACAAAAAGACACGCCGTACTCCCGACCCGCACCGCGCCCGACCCGCGCCCGCCGTATGTGTGTTTTGGCCTTTAGGCTCTTTTAAAAAATCAAAATGCATGATTAATACTTAACCAATAACTGAGTGCTTACCTTAAATGACTTACCGAGGTCATAAATAACTTCTTAGAATATGAAGCGGCTCTTTGTTAAGGTCATAAAACTCCTGGTGACTGTACACAAAGGATTCGGTTTTCTTTCGGTCTTATAACATGTTTGGTCACTTGTGTTCTGGACTCTAACAAGTAAACAAGCTTTCATTTCTGTTGATGTGATTAAATTGACACCTAATTTTGTTAAAAATGCCAAAAAGGAGTGAAATTAGTTTAGAAGATACTTAGAGTGAAAATACAGGGTGCCTAATACTTTCGGCCAAGGCTGTATATTGATAAAACCACTAAATACTCGTAAAATTAAAGTGCAATATGGACTGAGGACATATTGACGATTTATATGGACGATATGGACATGCCGTGGTGGTCTAGTGGTAATGACACCCGCCTTACAATCGTGAGGTCGTCAAATCCCGATTCCGTACCAATAAATTCCTTAGAATTTATGTACGGAATTTCACACCACGGGCTTTTCGGTGAAGGAAAACATCGTGAGGAAACCTGCATACGTCCGTAGAAGAAACTCGATGGCGTATGTGAATCCACCAACCCGCACTGGGCCAGCGTGGTGGATATGGCCCAATCACCATTCGTGGGTAGGCCTACGTCCTGCAGTGGACTGTTAAAAAAGGCTGGTACAGGATGGACTGAGGAGAACAAAAATATTTGAAAAACAGAAAAAAGCTTTTTACAGCGGATTAAGTTTACAGAATAGTATTACTAACTTTTTTCGATTTGCACCCTACTTTTAGCAACTACTCGGAAATATTGTTAGCATATTTTATAAACAGTAGTAAAACTTGTTCCACTTTATGCAACTCTTTGTAATAACTGTCATAATCCGGTCCATTTTCCAAGTTTACATTTGGTAAGTAGGTATTTCTCGTTTCAGTTTTCTAGGATTGCAGTCAAATCAAACGCGTTCTTCAAGCGTTGAATTGAAAGATCGTCATTAGTTCGTGCAATCGACTGTTCGCTGCTTCTAGATTCTTGCTAGTATCGCGAGATGTCTCGGGATTGCCAGGGCTAAAGTTTTACTCTTTTCTGAGTCAGGTATTTTTTACTATTTACTGGTATTTTTATTTTTACCCAACTTCCAAGATGGGCAAATTAAATTGCTTTTTTTTGCACTCGAGTTTCTGATTTTTAAATTGTTTTATCATAAGTATTATTTGGCTGTTTGGAAAAACAGTCTAAGAATATAATAATAGGTTGGGTAAAAAGTTCCTTCACATTTTTTAAGAAAATTCAAAACATTTTTAATATAGTTTACTTACATTTAACTAAAGTATGGAGGTACCATTTTGTTCCATATTTTTTTTTCCATCTTGTAAGTAGGGACATGATCCCATTGCTATAGACATTTTGGGACTTCTGATCAAAATACCGCGACTAGTGGTTTTGGCAGTCCTCTCGTGATGTTAACCTGACACTACCTAAATAATTCTGAAGAGACCGAAACAGGTAAAAATTTGAAGGTGCAAGGTCAGGACTATACGGCGGATGCATTAACACCTCCCAGCCAAACTCTCTTAATTTTTGCTGAGTGGCTAAAGATGTTTGAGGTCTAGCGTTATCATGATGAAAAACCACACCCCTCTGTTGATTAATTCCAGCCGCTTTGTCTCAACTTGCTCTAATCTCATCAGTTGTTCGCAGTAGAGTTCAGAATCGATGGTCCTGCCTGGTGGTAACAGCTCATAATGAATAATGCCCTTCCAATCCCACCACATACACAGCATCACCTTGCGAGTTAACCCGGGTTTCGCCAGTCTGTGAAGCCTGACCGGCTTTTGACCACGACCTTTTTCGCACGTTGTTATCGTACGTGATCCACTTTTCATCACCAGCTTCTTCAGAAATGGTTCGGTTTCATTAGTGAGGTACCCAAATATCGAACTTTTTTGTGTACCCAGTTTTTTCAAATGCGCCAAAACTGTTTAGTGGTCAATTCCCAGTTCTTCAGTTACATCGTAACTACTGATATACCGATCTTGCTCTACTTTTTCAAAATTGCATCCATTTTATCCGTAACAGGGCGACCAGAGCGTCGTGCGTCTTTGACATCAAAATTTCCGGATTGAAAACGCTTAAACCAAATTTGTGCTACTTTCAGAGACACTGCACTAGGTCCATAAACATTGTAAATTTTTTTCGCGGCTTGCGTTGCATTTTTACCTTTTTTGTAGTAAAATTTTAAAATGTTTCGAATTTTTTTATTATAATAGATTCAGTTATCTTGACAGTACGAAAAACAAATGAAAATCCCATAAGTATATTCCTAATTTGAATTTGGAATTATGTTCTTTAAAATTTAAACTTTCAATGATACCAAAACCAGCCAGATACAAATAGTATAGCCAAAGAGATTTTATTGCAAGTTCATATAATACTATAATGCGAAAAGACTTTTCCCTAACCTATGTTAAAATATTTTTTATTTTATGTTTAATTATGTATTAACAAATAACTTTACAAATAACTTTATTTGCCTTAAAACACTTTTAACCATATTCACTTGTCCATTGACTCTGAACTAGTTAATAACTGTATCTCAGAGCCAATGGCCCTTTATATTACCAAGCAACAAAAAGCAATTAATTAATTATGCAATATTATTTAATTATATATTTTTTTTGGAATAAGATCTTCGCAAGCTCGGGATTGATGTCTGGCAGGAACTTGTCCAAGACAGAGAAGAGTGGCGACACTTAGTATCGGAGGCCAAGACACAATTTGGGTCGCCGCGCCAACATAGTAACTTACTTACTACTTACTCCTCTGGCGCAACGACCCAAAATGAGTCTTGGCCTCCGACACCAGAGAAAGCCATTGCTCACGGTCCAGCGCTGTATCTTCCCACTCGTCCGCCTGGAGCTAACGCAGGTCGGACCGCACGGCGTCAGTCCAACGTTATCTGGGCCGACCGACAGGTCAGCGGCCGCTTGCTACTGCAATCTTGACACTACGATCCTCCCCCATCCTCAGCAGATGGCCCACCCAGAGAAATCTAAGGCCCAAAGACTTCGCTGGGTGGGCCAACATAGTAAGTAAGTAAAATAATATTTTTAAATAATAATTAATGTTAAAATAATCTTTTTTTATTTTACGGCTTAAAAGATATTTTCAAAATATGTACCTACTCTAATAGCCGTGCAATACCCGAGAGTTATCTCAATATTTGTCGATAGTAAAGGAGAAGAATCCTAAGATAAGATTCTCTTTATCATCCTGCACACCTAAAAAAATAACGACGTGGGAGTGATGGGATAAGCTTTACTAGCAAGATGAAAAGCTGTAAAACACCCTCAAGCATTATATTCCTTCAAACGTTCACCAACTTAAAATTTCCCGTAGTTTCCTCAAGAAGTCTCCTTCCTAGCAACCCAGAATTGACTTGCCTCTACTTGCCTTTATGTACACAACGAGAAACAATGGGGGCTCGAAATTCCCCAGGTTCTTTAACAAGCACTTGGAATATAGCCAAAGCAACGAGTCTTATTTTCGGTTAGATTCAGATTGCATACCCGGCCATTTCAAATAGTTTTATTGCTTGCGGAATACAAAACGCAATTTAGTGTTTCATTAAATACGAGTAAATGACGTGGAAATTTATTCACCATTATAATTATACTAGCTTAAAACCCGCGGCTTCGCCCGCGTTGTCTTAGTACATAGGTACTTACTTAAAATGAAAATAGCCCGCGGTTTGACCTACGTTGTCTTTGTACTTGCTTATAATAATATCTAATAGTCCGCGGTTTGGCCCGCGTTGTCTTAGTACTTGCTTAAAATTATAATAGCCTGCTATTTGGCCTGTGTTGTTGTATTACTTGCAAGGATAATGCCTACGGTTTGGCCCGTGTTGTCTTAGCTTGTTTGCTCAAAATGATTATAGCCCGCGGTTTGGCCCGCGTTGTGTTAATACTTAGGTACTCAAAATGGTAATCCACAGTTTGTCCCGCGTTGTTTTAGTATTTACTTGCTTAGAATAATAGCCCGCGGTTCGACCCGTCTTATCTTGGCGCTTGCTTTTAATAATTTCTTATAGTCCGCGGTCTGGCCCGCGTTGTTTTAATACTTCCTTAAAATTATAACAGCTTGTCGTTAGCCTGCATTGTTGTATCACTTGCAATGATAATAGCCCACGGTCTGGCCCGCGTTGTCTTGGCACTTTCTTAAAATAATAATAGCCCGTGGTTAAGTCCGCATTTGGCCCAATTACGAAGGCGCCATCGTAATTATAATAGCTAATTACCATAATTATTACCGTTTCTTTTTCATTTTAGGTATTCTACAAAGAGAATACTTTTTACGTTGCTATTAAAATAACGATAGCGCTTTCATAATTGAGCCTATTATTGTATTACTTGCAAGGATAATGCCTACGGCTTAGCTTGAATTATTGTCTCAACATTTGCCTAAAATGATAAAAGCCCACGGATTGGCCTGATTTGTCTCAGTGTTTGCTTATTTAATTTACTTGTATGTAAACTAAAGCTTATTACTGCGTGCGTGATTTTTTTATGATAAAGTACTGAATATTTGAAATTAAATCAATAATGTAAGGAATTTCACACTACTGGCCTTTCATTGATGGAAAACATTAAGGCAACCTAGTCCAAGGTATACGTCCGCAGAGAAAAATCAATCGTCGTATCATGATGTTATACACCTATGGATTCAGCAACCCGCGCCGACGTGATGGATATGGCCCAATTACCCTTCGCGGGTAGGCCTACGTTCAGTAGTGCACTATTAATGAAGGCCGGTACAGGTATTCGATGTGTTTCATTAAGTCGTTAAAATTTATTCTAAGCTCATTTTTCCCGAGGAGTATGATAAACTCGCCTAAAACCGTTCACCCAGTCAAAAGTGATCGAGATACCTTGAAGGACTTTCAGACGTTATCTGACCCCAGGCAGATGAATAAATGGCACACAAGTAGAAACACATGGTGTATATTATCTAGTTGACAGGTGTGTTCTGGTATGCTATTATACTCATAATTTGACTAACTTTTACTATTGTACCAACCCCGAAATCACGTCAATAAAATCAATTGTTCAACACAAAAAATTCATCGACCCGCGACAAAATGTATGGAATAGGTAGGTAATTTTCGCTTTTCAGGGTTGGTACCATAGTAAAGTAAGGCTCGCACATCGAGGGTTCCGTACAAACACGTTATTAAAATAAGTAAAAACCTGTTTTAGCATGTGCTATGCTAATGAAGTTCTTTTATATGATACCTTACATGATACGATTTACTCACTTTGAATTTGAACCTATATTTTGTGAATTTCGAGGCCCTATTTTTTTGTGATTTAAATAAAAGTGTAAAGTTTTCAGATTTATTCCTATATGTGTACTCTGAGACAATGCTTCTCGCTAAATTTCTAAGTTCTATGTCAACGGAAAGTACCCTGTAGGTTTTGATTTTTGTGAGTGTCGAAATATGCGGTTTTTTACGACATAAACGGCTCTAACTTTTATAAAAGATAACTGAGAAGTTTTTCTTTTACACAACTGCAAGATACCATAGATATACGTATACAGTTTAAATTTCAACTCGATATCTTTATTCGTTCCCGAGATAAAGAGTCTTAACATACACACAGACGGACAGACGGACAACAAAGTAATCCTATAAGGGTTCCGTTTTTGCCGTTTGAGGTACGGAACCCTAAAAATCGTAAACTATTGGGGACCCATTTTGCCCCATTTACGGATGAATCATTATATTAGTTCTATTCTAGATACTTCACTATATTCTGAAAAAAATGCATTCAAGTTATTTTTTACGCTTATTCAGGGTTACGATTAATCTAGCGGATACGGAATCCGGAACTTTTCCCAGGACGTCAATAGTAATTTATTAGTTAAAATGGTGGGCTGTTTTGAAACAAAACTGCATTGATTTTTGAACAGTTAGTATTTTTTAAAGAAATTGATATCCCGAAGGACCAACTCAAATTTTCCGGGATAGCAGTACTCTAAGTGGTAATTTGAGTTATCGTCTAGCTTCGTACCAAATTTCATTGGAATTCATTAATCCGTTTTATCTTAGCTTTATATTATAAAACTGATTAATTTTGGCGATCCCTAAGAAACACTGTAGATTTTCCGGGATAATAATAGTTCCAATATTGAAACATGTTGTGTGCTTCCTACGTAGTCGTTTTCATCCGTAACCTGTAATCGATGCTTTTTTCACCAACTTTGGGAAGTATCGGACCCCCAAGGAAAATGTTTAAAGAAAATTCGGAAAAACAGGAACAACCATATTTTTTGTTTAGTCATAAAAGCATGAATACAAAGTTTCATGTCAATCGGTACAGGGAATAAAAAGTTACATTCAAACACAAAGGGCTCGTTTTACCCCGTAAGAGGTCGATTTTACAAAATTTTCATCCTTAGTGCTTCATTATGTCGTACGATGGACGCATATTCCAAATTTCAAGTTTATATCTTTAGCGGTTTGGGCTGTAGCCTAAACTGATAAATTTTGGCTATCCCTAAGGAACACTATAATTTTTCCTAAATATTATTACTTCCTGTGTTGAAACCTGCTGTGGGCTTTCTTCATACCAGATTTCAACCATAACCGTTCAGCTGGTTGGATGTAATTGACGCTTTTTTCACCAACTTTGGGACCTTATTTGACCCCTTAGATAAGAAAAATTCGCAAATACAGGAAAAAACATAACTTTTATTTTGTTTGAAAAGCATGTATACAAAGTTTCAAATCAATCGGAACAGGGAATAAAAAGTTACATACAAACGAAAAGGGCCCGTTTTACCCCCTTAGAGGTCGAAAGTTCAAAATTTTCGTCCTTAGTGCTCCATTACGTTGTTCAATGTACCTATACTCCAAATTTCAAGCTCATATCATAAGCGGTTTGGGCTGTAGGCTGTCTGTCAGTCAGTCACTCAGGGAAGCCTTTTATATAATAGATGAAATAAACGCTTGCTTTGCCACTTAAATTTTGATGCTTGTTTTGAGAATATAACAGTTCTGTATGGTTTATTTCGTATGCAGACAAAAAAGAAAAAGAAAACAAATAATTCGCAACCTTACCTGCCAAAAAGTCTTGCATTTTTTGTCTCAAATATCCTGTAAACAGTCTCAGGTTATTTTATGTTCTTTTTTCACAATTGGCACCCTAATAGGTTGGCGACACACTGGTAAAGCCTCAGATGTAGCACTTTTTAACATCGCATAAAGAATATTATATTTGATTCACAATCGCAATATTTCCTTTATAATTGTAATCAGTCAAACTAACTAGAAATGACTAAAAAAGTTTAATTCAACGATTCAAATTTTCAATACTTGTATTTCTATGTCACGACCACCATATTCAACCGAAACGCCGAACACGACGACATACACACAGGATAAATATATCATTGCATACAGTTCATTTACATAGATAGAGCTCACGATTGGGCCGTTTAATTTACTGTCATTCAGCTTATCGTTTACAAATAATCCCGTTCAAATGGATGCTAATATGTAATCATGTTCAAAATACGCATAAATGTTCGCTAGACACTTCCGCAGGTCGACATTCGGCCACATCCCGAGGGAGTGCCGTCAAAGTTCGACCGCGGTAAATCTTGCCTAGACTTGGTTACATTGGACCCCCGCGTCTTGTTCTCCATTCAGACAGAAATGCTCAGAGGACAAACACAGTTATAGTTGTACGCCTCACATACTACAAATTACTGACAAACTACGAAATTGTGGAGAGTTTAGAAATGACCAAAAGTTGGACTACTTTGATTGCACGAAGTAAAAAGTTGGGAAAAGTTACGTGCGAAATAAATCTAATATTTTTTCTTATCACTATTTTTACCTATAGCAGCAGGATAAAGTTTATTGGTGTTTGTCGTAATGCTGTCGGTTTTAATGTACATATGTAAGTGGTAATTAATGTTGGTCTGCAATCGTTCCATTAACCTCCCATCCATATCTTCTAACAAGGAATCCAAAAACTTTGTCTTTTACACCATAACAACTCAAACTGCAACACTGCAACACTTTTCTTTCTTGCTAAGACTAGATAATCTTGTGAATATTTAAATTGGATAGAAAACCTAACAAAAGCCGTCAAGACCAGCCAGATGCAGAACTTTACCAATCATTACATCACGACTCAACATCTACCCATCAGAAGTCCTATTTTTGACTTTCGGACGGCTTGGTCGTATTCGAAACTTGTATGGAGTACTCGTATTTATATTCGCAACTTCCATAGACAACAGAGATTCTCCATACAATCTGTCAAAGTTCCGTACACGTTCAAGCCGTTTGAAGTTCAAAAATAGAGCCCCAGTTAATGCTATAAGTACAGCTGAGCGTGCAGTAAAATAATTGCACATTGTGCTTCTCGAAAAATTTCAACATTAATTACAGACACCCCATCTAGGTAATGAGGTCGCCGAGGTATTGAGATGCGACAAAAAGTGTCGTCGGGGCGTTCCCATGCAAATATCGCAGTTCCGTAGAAAGTAATCTCTTAGCCCGTCCTCACGTGTTATATCCAGCAAGCGTGGCTAATTTGAAGCCTGCACCGGGCTTAAAACTCTGCTATTGCAGCGCGCCAGTACATGAGCTTGCAAATTTGTTCACCTCTTTTATACTTAGACTATTAATTCTCGTTGTAGAGATGGTGAAATGATGTAAGCTAAATTGTGTTTCAAAGTTAGATATGTGAAATTTTTGGTTCCTCATAAGTATCTACTCACTTTCTAATTGACGTTTGCTTGTGGTATCGCAAAATACAGGAATCGAAAAAAATGTTTTCATATGTTTTATAAATTGATTGCCGATGTAGAGCCGATGGTACAATCGAAGCAGAACGGTGATATTCCGACTTATGATTCAGCTTATACCAATGTATGTAGGTATATAAATCTATAAATTTAATTTATTGGTATGTTTTTTAGGTATAAGTAATTTTTTGTTAAGTGTTTTTTTGGTAATTTCTTATTTCTGATAAGGCCAAAAATGTTTTCAACTTATATTTTCTATCCGTTGTTGGTTGCCTGGAAGGAATCACTTAAAGCAATAAGGTCGACAGTTAGAAACCTATTATTCGTATTGTTTTGTCCTTGTAATATGTTTTTGATGTAATGTAGCAGTCGAATAAATGTTATTGTTTGTTTGTTTGTGATAATTAATGAACGTAAGGAAAGTTGACCTACAATTTTTGATATTTTCAAAGACTTTTGATCACATGTGTGTGCGTGTGTGTATTCCAGGTCAATGCCAGCCAGACGAAGCCTGACGGCTGAGATATGTGATATATATACGGTTTGGTTGTACCTAACCGTAAATTACTTTGAATACACGTAATTTTTCCGCCTGGAACGTTATGTTTCATCATAATAAGTATATGTAGGTGAAGTTAGCTACAAGCTACACAAAACCCCACTCCCGCTGACTTTAAGAATTGACTAACAAACAACGACTTACTTAATGATCACCGACGCCATTAGGTTTGATTCGATCTAATATTAAGTTTGTACACTACTGCCTATATTAGGATCTTAGTATATTTCAAAGAGTCCACTACTACCATACGTTGCTAATAACGTCAACCATATCATACAAGAACATCACCAACGCCCAACTAATTAAGGCGTAGAAGTTCTCTCCGAAAAGACGAAACCGCCATGAACGACATTGTTATAACAACCACACGTAAAGAAGAGGACTTATCGTTAGCTTTAGCAAAAGATATAATAAATAAAAACAGATTAGGTGTTTAGTAAACCGCCATACAAAAAGAAACTACGCTCCGCCTTGAAGTCATTTGAAGTTTTCCCGTCATAATGCGGAGACGCCAACGTACGAGTAACAGTAATACAATTTAAACTTTATGACTAGTTATATCATTGATTACATAGAGTATCTATGCGTTTTGGTTAAGCGCTTAGTTGTGATCATGCCTTCAACTCAGACCAAATAAAAAAATCAAGACAGAATATTGTCAACAAACAAGTGAGGCCGACCAAAACTACGCCTCGCCACGTACAGACAATTTACACACACATCAACGTACAAGGAAACTACGCCTTGGCTTGACAGTCGAACTATGGCGGCGCAACAGCGACGCACTCACACATGTATAAAAAACCGGCTTCACTTGACTGTTCAACGAGGTCCCCCTGGATTTTTTTATTTCCTCTGAGGCCTTCGAATATTGTCCTTGCCCAGCGTTGCTTAAACACGTACCTACGCACTATGCGTATGTAGCTACGGTCTACTATCCCAGCCGCATAGCGTGTACATAATCACTATTTGGATGCGGCTTAACTCCAATGATCGCTAAAAACACCGAGTCAGACTTCGCGAAAAGCAGCATGTGAATACAATATATATTATGTTGTAATAAATGAGGGAGGATTAAGTATTTCGTCTCTATTTCTTTCTTCTATGGTTAGCTGACGCGCTGAATTCTACTGTATAGCCGGGCTCAAGCTTTTAGCCCGCCTTCCTTCCTGCTGTTTACGCGCCACAGACCTAAACGAGGGCACTCTGACTTAATGACGACCACCGCCATTTCGGTAACGACGAGTGACATAATCATCCCGCTTCTGAATAACGTGTCGTGAGAAAATTTAATTAAAGGGAAACGCAAATTAATACAAGCCGTACGTTAGATCCTCGGCTGCATGCTCGTCCCTTTATTTGTAATTTTATTCCGAGTTTATAATGCTCATATGTGAGGCTGTTCTATTTTTAATTAAATAGAACATTGGGTGTTATATCATTGCGTACGCTACGCTAGACTACATGGGCTTAATACAAAGCTAGCTTCGTTTGCCACAGCTACGTTAAATTTCAATTCATTGTGGGCACTTAGTCAAATGAAGATTTTATAGGTACGTAAGAATATTAAATGGTAACAAACTTATCTGTATAAGACGTATGGTTGATGATCTGTTACGAAAGTATTTATTTAGCAGTAATGTTTCTAAAATTTTTCTCTTTTAAGGTTTAACTTACAAATTGTTCTTAGATTTATTATCCATAGGGTTTGTGGCGCCAGCATTACCATTAAGCATTTACATGAAGTATTTTAATTAAGTAAAAGTTCAACATATTTTTTCTTTTTACTTACTGCACAATAACAAACGCGAAGTTTTATCAGCTAATCAACAAGTCTTTGGAAAAAAAACATCTGTTTTTTTGTTTGTTTTGGCAGCGCCATTTTCTAAAATCACTAAATACGTCTACGCAGCTGCACTCAATCGCAACATAAAACATTTTACACTCTATATACCTAGAATAGGAAACATATTTCAAGCAGATTACTCCATTTGCAATCCCAACAGGGCTATCCGTCTTAATCCGATATTAATAGCCTGTTTAACCCTATTAAATGCAGCTGATTAACAAATGCGCTTTAAATTAAATCATGCAAATTACAATCAAACCGTTAACCAACTATCTTCATTTATTTTCAGTCACGTTCTAGCCAATATTTTTATCGGAATGAATATACACAATTTGATTAACATTTTAAATTAAGTATTGCTTTTAAGCGGTTATTACTTGCCTATTAGGTAAGTGGGTTTATAGGTCAACTAGACTGTTTATTTTGTTTGGAACACTGTTTTAATTTCCGTGCATGAAATTGGTACGGAACGATTTGCTCCTGAAACATTTTGTACATGCGTAGGCACTAGGCAGGCTTTCAGCATTAGTTGGAAAGGCTCTGTTAGCCGAGATAAAAGAGAAGCTCTGAAGCTCTGTTAAGCCTTGGTAATAATTCTCTACGTTAGTCATTACAAATGAAGTCTACTCTTTTAGTCCTATTTACAGTCCCAATAAAAAGCAGTCAATATATGAACGAGACGCAATAAAAGTTAACGTGTATGTATGCGAAGAGGCATCGCTACCCGGCATCATATTACGTCTTGGGCTTACGGTGAACGCTTCTTATCCGAGAGAAGTTGAAGCTTACAACTCAATTTCGTTTAGCAAATCCTGGATCAGCGCGACGCAGCTCCTTGGCTATTTCACGAATACGGCGAATTCATTATACGGGTAATCAATGTTCGATGTGACGCGAACGCGACGATGAAATGCAGCGTAGACGAAATTATCGAAGCGAAATTCACGAGAGTAAAATCGGAGCTACAATATAATGCAAAGTAACATCTTTTTTACCCTAATTATTATTTACACTTCGGTTTTAATTTTTTGGAAAACAACGTTCTAAAAAGGCTTTTACGTCCATTCGAAACGTTGACTGACCTTAAGGTTAAGCATGACACCACGAAAAGCCAAAAAAAAATTTTTCGGCGAAGTATTTCTTCATTAAAACTCGCGAGAGAATTCATTATACTAAAGAATACACCGGTTTTTGCTCAAGTATAATATCGCGACCGGGCCACTGGGAACCCGACCGGTTTCAGAGTAAATAGTACTCCTTCGTCAGGGAATACGCGCGCTCCTGTCGACTGGCGCACGCGCACACTGTGCGCGTTCCCAGCGGCCCGGCCGCGATATTATACGTGAGTAAAAACCGGTGTTTTCTTTAGAAGTATTTCTTTTTGAAAAGTAACAGATATATACTTCGCCATAACTCTGTCTCGGTCTGACACGACGAAAGAAATATTGCGTGGCGCGCATCCAAGCCCAGCTGGGATACAGGTCACTTCTACCACTCATTCAATCTGAATACTAGAGATCTGAAGCCAAAGTCCTGCCAAAGAGTAGCGTCTTCCCATATTCATAAAGTAGGTAATATCATATTCAATCTAATATTGTACCACTCACAAACTATACGACACAAAAATAATAATTTTATTATATAAACATTGAATGGAGTGAAACGGGAAACGAAAGGTGCTATCGACACTTCTAGCTCTATCGCCACACCTACAGATAGAAGTACTTACGCGATAAAGTCGCAGTCAAAACGTTTTCTATGAATACGTAGCAATTTGAGCTGCTGCAGAATAAATTTCAATTTCTCCGGAAAAATAGGGATGTGAATCTGATAAAAGTATCGACTATATATTAAAATATTAATATCAATTAGCAAAATACTGCTGTCAAAAAGACTTTAATGTAATCAGATGCTAAAAGATATAGACACAAACATTACTTCGACACTAAATTACTTGTAAAATAATTGGATTAAATGTGTAATATAATTTATTTGGTAAAAATTGTAGCTGTATCTAGTTTTAGGACTGACCTTTAAAATTGATTACTATAACGCTTTTTCTGTATTTACAAAAATCACAAATATTTAATGAATATTGGTCTTCATTAAAATATCAAATAGCAGCGGGTAGACTGAACATTACACTCATTCACACCACATTTCCTTAAGTATCGATAAAGATACATCGATATCGACCAAGATATTCCTATCGCTGCAACACTAGAGAGGGATGAAATAGCGCATATTGCTGCTGCGTGCGTGTATCTCACATATCAATTCTTATTGTATCCGTATACAACCGGCGGAAGTACGCACGAAACGCGTCGTGATGGCCCGCAGACCTCAGGGGAGATGAACTTAGTCAAATTTGAATGGGGGCAAGAAACTCTCTTAGCTATCGACAAACAAAATCAGAATCGAAATGGGCCTATTACAAAAATCTTAAGGCTCTAGTTAATAAGACTATATATTTGGAAAGGACAGCTTACTATAAATTTAATATTAATAACAAAATAAAAGATCCAAAAGCCTTGTGGAAGAACTTGAAGTCAACTCTTCTCCCAGCTCCCAAAAGCAAAGACATTCCTTCTCACTTCAATGATCCTCAGGTCATTAATAGCCATTTCCTAAATGTCCCTGGTAAACATGAGGTCACCATATCTCAACTTACATTTTTTGAGTTTCGTCAACCTGTACTTAAACCTTTTTTCTCCTTAAAACCTGTCTCACCTAATACTGTTTACAAAATTATAAAAAGTATCAAGTCAAATGCAGTTGGATTTGACGGTATCTCTTTAAAAATGCTTCTTATGACGTTACCACACTCGTTAGATGCAATTACCCAAATTATCAACACTTCAATTTGTACGTCCACTTTCCCTGACCTTTGGAAAGTTGCTATTGTGCGTCCTCTTCCTAAGGTTAGCAACCCAACTTCACTTAAAGATTTAAGACCCATAAGTATTCTTCCTTGTATGTCAAAAATAATAGAAAAGGTGGTGAATCAGCAACTGATGGAATACCTGGAAAGAAATGAGATTCTTCCGAAGTTCCAGTCAGGTTTCCGGAAAGGCCGCGGTACAGCCACAGCTTTGCTTGACGTCACTGACAATATTCTGGATTCTCAAGACAAAGGCATGTGTACAATGCTGGTGCTTCTCGATTTCTCACGGGCGTTTGATGCCATTAATCTCACGTTACTTTTATCGAAAATGAGTTCCTCTGGTTTTGATAGTCCCACTGTCAAGTGGTTCGATAGCTACTTAAGCAGAAGGCAACAGTTTGTAGAAATTTCTCAGCCATCAGGGTCTCCTCTTCGTTCTACACTAGCAGATATTACTAGAGGTGTTCCTCAAGGATCCATACCTGGCCCAACGCTGTTTACTTTCTACAGTGCAGATATAGTTGAAGTTATTGAGAATTGCGGGTATCATATTTACGCTGATGACCTACAAATTTACATTCATTTTAAGCCGGAGAATCTTGAGAATGCACTTACTGATCTTAACGAGGACCTTAATAGAATCATAGCATGGTCGGACGCAAATTGCCTTTTACTAAATCCAGTAAAGACTAAATTTATGGTATTCGGAAGCAGACATCAACTGGCTAAACTACCCTCAGACATTAGTTTGTCTCTTATGGGTCAGCCAGTCGAACGTGTGTACGAGGCACGTAACCTGGGTTTGAGCATTGATGATGCATTGAGATACGAAAATCATATTGCCGAAGCTGTCCGAAATTGTTTTTTCCGCTTGAAAACTTTGTACAAGCTCAGAAAGTGTTTGAGCGAGGAATTACGCGTTCAGCTGGTCGAGAGTCTAGTATTATCAAAATTAAATTATGCAGACACTGTTTACGGCCCTCGGCTTCTTGCTCGGACGCAGCGCCTTGTTCAGCGCGTACAAAATGCTTGTGCTAGGTTCTGCTTCACTATTCCATCAAGATCACATGTTACGCCATTTCTTAACAATAATTATCTTCTGAAGATGAAGTCGCGGCGAAAACTGCATCTGGCCTGTCTTCTGTTTGGGGTTGTGAAGCACAGTAATCCTCCTTACTTGTACGACAAAATTAGATGGGTCTCTGATGCCAGGCGCGGCTATCGTAGGTTGTGTGCTCAGCAGTTGGCGATGCCGCCCTGTCGCACTGTAAATTTCACAGGTAGTTTTCGATATGCGGCTGCCAAATGCTGGAACAACTTGCCTCCTCCCATCAGAGAGCTCAAATCGCTTTATTCTTTCCGGTTAAAACTAAAACAATATTTACTATCAAAACAGCTTCAGCACGGGTTGATAGTGTACGATCAGTCCTTCATCTGACTCTGCCTGTCTTCGCCTCGTTGTCTGCTGGTGTCTCGTGTGGGATAATAATTGCATTTTGTACAAGTTTCAAAGTGGTATTTCTTTTTATTTATTGTTATTTATTTTATTTTCTTTTTTGTTTTCGTTACGAGTAAAATCTTTGTTTTTTTTTTTTTTTTTTGTATAGTGCCTATCCGGTTTTATTAAGTTTAAGTATATTTATGTATATTGTATTATATGTGTATGTATATGTGTAGTTTATTCATAATAATTTTACATATTATTGATTGATTGTAGATCTTTTTGTTATTGCTTTTATACATTTTCTATTGATGTTTTTTGATATCTAAGCGCTTTGTCACGGGTTAGTTATTTTTGTCTGTTTAGTATTTATATATTTTATAGTTACACATACCCTTCAATAAGGGGCTCATCAGAATACCAGCGTTGAGTGTTGGGTCCTTCCAGCACTCGACATTTTATAGCTGAGGTGAGTCCCTTTCGACACTTTTGTTTATTTTTTCTCATTAGTTATATAAGTTTTTTTTTTGTACGTGTTATGTGTCGAATAAAGATATTTCATTTCATTTCATTTCATTTCTTAGTATTTTATCAATGTTTGCGCTATGATGACAGGAAAGATTGTACCTACTATGATAATAAATTATTTAAAAAATATAACTTTTTAAATACACGCTTTTGAGTCTTGGATATCATATAGCAGCAGAGTGCCGGCCAAGACAGCTAAAACGAGCCCAAACATCCATCCTCATCAGATCAGCTCCAGGGTACCATTCGGAGAGTGCGCTCAGGAGTTGCACAATCTGGTCCCACCTGCCCCTTTATTCTATCGTACGGCTAGGTAGACGCGACCAAAGCGCCACCCTTTTATGGTGGACATTCCGCGCGTTAGAACAAAGTGTTTCGAATCCTCATTCCTCATACGAACAGCCAGAATGTGGAACGCTTTGTCAGGGTCTGTCTTCCCGCTAAAGTACAATATGGGTGTCTTCAAATCCCGAGTAAATAGGTATCTTCTAGGTAAGCGTGCTACATCCTAGACCGCATATCTGCTCAACATCAGGCAGTATGTAGTCAAACGCAAACCTACAAGGAATAAAAAAAAAAAAAAAAAAAAACATAATATTACATTGTCACGCAATATACATATGCGTGCATATAAGTGCGAAAACCGGGAAGTTGGTCAAGTTTAACTTACAATATTTTATACTTACATAGATACATAGCAAGTTAAATCATGCATCTTTCTTTTTTACAAGCTTTTATTATTATCATGATGATGATAATGATGATAAAAGCTTATAAAAAAGAAAGGTTCGACTGTATCTAACTACATATTAATATTATTGTGTCAAGATTACACATTATCACAAGGATATAAACTAGGTAGACCAGATAGACTAGGTAATGTAATGTAATGTGTATGTAGTTAGGTTCGTTAACGTTGGTCGGTATACCTGTTAAATAGTACGTATTGCTAAGTTTTCTAATAAATAAGATAACTGAAATTACAATCTTTCATGACCTTAATAGTCGTGAGTCGTATAAGTGAGAATTTGAGAAAAGGAGAAATAAATTTTCGCGGTCGATACATTTTTCGGTCAACATTAGTAAACTTTAATTATTATATACCTAGGTCATATTCTCAATTTAAATATGGTAGACAGATCATATTCTAATACATCCAGACCAGGTCAGTGCTGGTTTTATCTCACAGAAGCAATATGTAGCTGGCAATTCTTCGAGCATATACTCTTAGCCATAAGTCTGTCTATTTTAAATTAAATTTCTTGAAATATACCACGTTTAGAATCACCTTAAAAACTACTTGATACTATTTTTCTTTTTATTTTGTGTTACATACCTACATAGGTACTCGTATACGCGTGTGATGTACCTACCTACCTAGGTATTTTAAAAAATGTTGTCATGCACATAATATTGTAATATTGTTTATTCAACGACGACGAATTGTTATTTAATTTTTTTTTTTATAATTAGTAGTGTTCTCATAGAAGCGATGTACATCTTATAATGAGAATAAATATCTTTAAACCTATTTAATCACATAATATGTGTAATTTCTGGAGTGAATAATAAAAATCTTTTCATCCATTTATCTCTGCATTTTTACGATTTGGACCAACCTGGACAAAGGTGATGTCCACAAGTGGTATATTATTCAGAGAAAAATCTAACCAAGATGATATATACATCATTTGAAAGTTTGTTTTATGGGCTTCTGAAAAATATTTAATTTAGATTTTTTTATGCCTGCATTTATTTTTAAAGTGAAAAATAAATTATCTGAAAAAAAAATAATGCAGCTTTTTAATTTTTCTAGTTTAACAATAATAAAGAGCTTCTAGCCTTATTTTACTTGCATTCAAAGCTGATTCTTCCACATTTACCTCTTAATTTGCTAAAATTGAAAATTATAACCTACCAGTGTGACCAGTTAGTAGGTACAATGTGACAAAAGAGTGTGTCTAATTGGTAAAAATGCTTTTATTTAACAATTTGGAGGTTACTTAATCAGAGTTCCTAGAGATAAACTACCTATTGAGCCAAATATATTTATTTATCCTAATAAAATCAAAATTAATTTAAAAAAAAATGCAGGGCTCTTTTTTGTTTTCAATTGATGTAATAGACTCAGAAAACTATGAACTTTCTCGAAATGTAACGAGTCTTGTGGTTAGATTTTTTGATTATTATTATACCAGCCTCCATACATTTTGTGAACATGTCCTTTGACATAAAACTGAAATCAGTGGCTTGCAAGATAAGAGGCCTATGCACAGCAGTGAGCTATTACTGGCTGAAAATGACGATTAACATTTAGTTTTTTCACAGCTTCCAAAATATAAGTAATGGTAAAGGTAGATAAAAATGAAGCTATTATTGCGTAACATTTATCATAATTCCAATCTCTTCGTTCGAAATATGAACATATCGCGTGTATTTCATGTTACTCGTAATATATGGCACAAACCCCATAATAGTTCTGCGTGGCTACGTCCAGGGCCCCAGTAAATTGTAGTCACAAGTCACAACACAACAAACGTTGCGCGCAGCAAGCTTAAACAAACATAACGTGAAATTAGAGCTGGAGCTCACAGGGGACATTTTGCTTATGACAGACTGTACCTATACAGTAGAGTGCGCACCGTAACAGTCGACGACAAATGGAGGTACCTTCCCTTTACAGGAGGCAACAAATTCTTCATCTCTAGGTACCTACTTAACTAATAACTATCCCTGTTTACATACTGTGTTACTTATATTTTGGTAAACTTAGAAAATCGTGTAATAGAGTTAACTAAAAGTAACTGGAAAAGTTAAAGGAAAAACCACAGATGGAATATTATTATGCCGTCTCGATGCATTGAGGAACTAATTTCATATAAAAACTCAGTGCTTACGACTACGCGTAACGCTAATATTTATACAATTATAATTCATACAGCACAACAAACTACTGCATTTGCTTTATGTACCTACTTCGTAAAAATGCATTTTCAGTGTATAAATATTTCGGTGTATCGGATAAAGAAAGCTGTCTCTCTACGGACGCCTTTTCAACAATTTAAAGGGAACTATGATCAAATACCTAAATAGCAAGGAATCGTTTTGCTGGATTTCATTTTGTTCATGAAAAGTATCAAGTGTAAACTCTATACCGACATATTCGCATAGGATATATATGTTTACTAAGCCTAAGGGGGGTTATTTTGACCATAAGTACGAACACGTTTTACTTTGAAAAAAAAAACATGCATCCAATATCTCAACTCAGAATCGACAAAATGAATGAAAGATCTGTTGTAGCAATAATGGTTTTAATCACCCCCTTTCGGATAAAACTATGCGAATAACCCCATACATGAATTCTACGATGGCAGAATCCGTTTGCAGAATTCCATACAAAAGCCTTGTTCTATGCGCATAACATGCTTTGTTCAGTTCCACAGCTCACACGTACGTCCTGCCAGGGTTCGTATAGTGCTCCTATAATTGTATCTGACTAAGAGGAAGCCCATTTGTACTGGACTCAGCATTGAAAGCTCGAGTGGAGTGCAGAAATGTATTGGAGATATGACTTGAATGTAGTGCCATGCACTAAGGTAACACTAATGTATATCTATTCTGCTCAGGATTGATCACAAAGTAAGCCATCTTAATTTAGTGTCACATTCGATTTTTTATCTTGTCTTGATTTTTAAAATAAATCCTATTGTGGCACACAATACTTGATCATTTACGAGTATGTAACTATAACATATTATAAGGTTGATACATTATAGGTATAAGGTGTTAGAACATTATTCATACAAAGAAAGTTTTTTTTTATTTTCTGAATTATAAAACTATGCAATAGGTGACAAATATAAATAAATTATTAATCAATAAATACCAACAAACGTTTGAAATACAAAATGACTAGAAAATATAAATAAAAACTTTCTTTGTATGAATAATGTATGAACATCACTGTAGCAAAGAGAGTGCTCTAAATAAAGAGAAAAAGGATCCTGACTGTAACATAAAAGCTAAGCATCACTTCAATAGTTTAAGACACTGCGCGGAAATACACTGTTCAACGTTACTCTCAAATATACATCTTTTCTTTATTAACTATAATAAAAAACAATGCTACTTACTTCGCTAAAACTACATACTTAAACAACTACTAGATACATAAAAAGCAATTGGATTACCCACAGACCCGAGAAAGTCTAAAGATATAATCCAAATCATGCTCACTGTCAGTTGCCAGCGTGTCCAGCATATTGGCAGCATTGCCACACTGAATGGCAATGCTTATACATTGAGCCCTTCTAGCAAATATCCAAATAAAAATAAATTGTTTTAGTCACATATCAGACCAAAACCTTTCTTCCCTTCAAAAGTCGACTTAACTTTTTAGCAGACTTTGCGGGTAGCTTAAAACTCTACCTAGACACTTATGTGATCTTAGCCGTAAACCCTTCGTCTTAGTACCGAAGTGTACCTACCTCCGAACCCTTCGCAAGTTAAATCTCGTATCGACGTTCTGTACTAGCCATCCGTAAGTAGTAAAACCCTAACTAATCCTGTTAAGTAACCGTACCCGCTCGTTTATATCGATTGCAAATGTAGCAGCCAATAATCACATAACTCGCTTGGGATGGCGTTCGATTCGATTTTAAATCGAAGGTATGGAAATATGATTAACAAAACTCTATTTTCTGTGTTAATCGGATTCGTTTAGAGATAGTGCAATATGTAAAAGGATTATTGACATTGACTGGATGGTTTCTCTCTTTGTTATTTATGACTTGCTATACCACAACCTACTACATAAATACTGGTAGCTCTGCGAACAGTAGACTTCTCATTTGTTTAACTGAATCTTCATAAGCCTATATATCTCGATTCTCTGTAGACTAGACTGATTTGGTTGATACTCGCAAGTTTTGATAGAATTTAGATACCAAACGATTTTGCAAAATAATATCGAAATCAGCTGATAAATAGCGCAAAAGCAAAATCTCCCTATTGCGGAACATATAATACATTGAGGCCTCCAATCACAAACCGCCTACGACGAAAAAAATCCATAAATTTTGAAAAATGTGACCTCTGGAATTCTCCTCCAGAGGTCACATTTTTCACGGCCACGTCCGGACAGACGAAAGCAAAATCTTCGAGTAAATACGGCGAGCTCTCTTGCTTCGTTCGTTCGGTGAATGAAAAATAATCATTATGACATTAACTAGTATATACCATACTTAGAGTAAGTACAAGCATTGAGGAGAATATATTTCTCCTCAATGTCTATAAGACATACGTAGACTCTCTCATAGAGACAAGGATTCTTCCGGCGCTAATCTTTGAAGATAATACATATAATTCTATCCTTTCCTTATCCTTTCTTCTATCGTACGACAGTCGCGACCAAAGCGCCACTCTTTTATAGTGGACATCCCACGCGTTAGAACCAAGCGTTTCGAGTCCACATTCCTCATACGAACTGCCAGAAAGTGGAACGCTTTGCCTGAGTCTGTCTTTCCGTTAATGTACAATGTAGGTGTCTTCAAATCTCGAGTAAATAGGTTTCTTCTAGGTAAGCGTGCGACATCCTAGACAGCATATCTGCTTAACATCAGGCAGTGTGTAGTCAAACGAAAAACCTATCTCAAATAAAAAAACAAAAAATATAAAGAAAGTTATTTCTTATACTAATAAACAAGCACTACTTGTATATTCATCGTTGATGAAATCCATAATTTGAAACATCTATTAAATGATATCGCCCGTTTAAGAAAAATATTTCCCACCAACGAACCACTACGGGTCAAGTATGATGAAATATCGCTCAAATATCTCAAGTTACTAAAAACTAAGCGTGTTAGTTTTTACTCAAATATTATTAAAAATAACCCGCGCTGTATGTGGCGAGTAATTAACACAGAGCTGGGGCGCGGAAACCGCGAAAGAGCTGACTTCACTGATCTGGTACGGGACGAGTGTGGTCAGCAATACGAGACCAAAAAACATTTGGTTGACGCGCTGAACCTTGAGTTTGTTACAGCTGCGAAAAGAGCTGGGGCTCCTGTGGCAAACAATAGTCGCGCGTTAGCTGCGCTAGGTGGCGAGTCATCCGCCAGCGATGTATCAATCCGACTTGAACCCTTCTCACCTACCGAAATTGTTACGATAGCTACTAAGCGAATTGCCCCAAAAAAAAGTACCGACCTTTACGGCTTATCAGCCGATCTTATAAAATCGGGTATAGTGCCTTTGGCACCTGTTCTAAGTAGACTTTTCAACTTATGTATGCGTAACGGAGAGTACCCATCAGCTCTTAAAAGAGTAAAAATTAGCCCCCTCTACAAGGGCAAAGGGAAAAAGTCAGACCTTAAGTCGTACCGTCCGATCTCTCTTGTTCCAGCTATTAGCAAGGTGTTTGAGGTAGGGCTTAATAGAAGAGTTTTAAACTATGCGCTCCAAAGAGACATCATATCTGACAGGCAATACGCATACCGGGTCGGGCGCTCAACCACAGACTTAGTGCGCGAAGTAGTGTGGCAAATTCTGAAAGCTCGCGAAGCAGGATTGCAGGTCGCTCTGGTCTGCTGCGACCTATCGCGCGCCTTTGACACGGCAGACCATCGACTTATTGCCCAGAAACTAGGTTTCCACGGAATGCGCGGTCCTTCCGGGTCATTGATAATCTCCTTTACGTCAGGAAGAACGCAAGTCGTGGTAGGGGACAAAGGTCGCGTCTCATCCGACGAGCTGGAGAACGAAATAGGCGTGCCCCAGGGATCCTGTTTCTCGAATACTTTGTTCAGTCTTCTCTTGAACGACTTGCCGGGTGCCATCGAAGACGCTGAGATATACATGTATGCTGACGATGTGGCCGCAGTGATTACTGCGCCATCATCTACTCAGCTGCATTGTAAGATAAATTCTGCCGTTGGTAAACTCGATGAGTGGTTTAAGTCCAATGGCCTAGCATTGAACAAGGATAAAACCTGCTTTTTGACTTTCAATCTGAATGGGAGATCGGAAGCTAAGTACTCGGTAACGATCGGAAATACCACGCTTCAGCAGGTCAACTCAACGAAATTACTAGGGTTCCACATAGATAGCGCCCTCACGTGGGAGTCACATATACAGGAGCTATGTGGGAAGCTGAGCCGCTCGTGCTTCGCGCTCAGGCGGCTCGCGAGCACTGCCACGCGGGACGTTGTGCGCTCTTGTTACTTTGCCACAATCCATAGTAATATTACGTACGGATTAGAATTGTGGGGCCGCGCAGCGGAGTATAAGAGAGCTTTCTCTATGCAAAAACGGGCTGTGCGAGCCATTTTCGGGGTTTCGGACGACGTATCTTGTGTGGAGCTCTTTAGGGAACTGCGCGTACTGCCACTACCGTGCGAACTAATCTATCAGGTAGCCCTTTTCACGCACAACCATTTAGGATTATTTGAGAGGAAAGGTACCTATTCTAGGTTAAATTTAAGAAGCAATGCTAGAAAAAATCAACTGGTGACTCCTTCTCATAGGCTGGCGAAATCGGAGAGGTCTGTATATTTTGGTGGGCCAGCTATATACAACCGAATACCCGTAGAAGTTCGAGATGCACCTTCCGCTGGGTCGTTTAGGAATAAATTAAAGTGTTGGCTACATGAACAACTATTTTATGACGTAAATAACTTTTTGAAATTACCTGAATTGTTTTAAGATTTTGTGACTTATTTGGTAATTGTCAAGTTCTTTTATTTTTTTATTTTTTTTGTGCTATATTGTATAGTGCCCTAATGTAATTTTTACTTATTGACTTGTAACAAATGGTGTTATGAATAAATGACTATATGACTATATGACTATAGATGTTAGCGATTTTAAAAAAAAATTATCTTTAGAATTTTACCGAGAGTAGCAGTATTGTTGATTAAATGATGGACAGGAGCAATATACCTAAATCGTTTATGCAGTTACATAAAATTATATTACTTTCGTCTAATAATGTCATGTTTAATCAAATTTAACATTTTTTTCTAAATGTAGGTAAATACTATAGTAGTAGTAAATATACATAGTAGTATGTATGTGTATGTATATGCATCCTAATGTGTATCCAGCTAATGGTACCGAACAATATTCATCTCAGAGTAAATACTGCCACTGAGCACTGTTGAAATGATTGTTCCAACATTTATTACGAAAGTTTAACAATCGTTTAAATGAGCATGGGAGGACTACTAACGCAGCCATTTTTAAATAACTTCAGCTATATTTTGGTCGCAATCAACAGATATTTGATGCCATCACAACTTTTTTCACAAGTTTTACGATTTATCCTTAGTTAAAAGATTTAATTTTGAACCAAAAAAGAAAGAAAAGGAAGCCTCGGAGACTTACTTGTTATTTACAGGGGCTTAAGTTGCATAACATTGTTGCGCGTGCAAATCAGCTTAAATATTTTCCACATTTTGTGTAATACAATACACACATAATATATGTAGGTACAACTGCAGAATCAGCTGTGTTAAAATGCCACGTGGTATCATTTCTAAGCTTCTTGAATGCCTCTATGGCTACTCGGTTAAGCTAAGGTTAGGTTTAATAAAATTTATTATTATTAGTTAATACATAGAGTACCTAATATAAAGTCAGTATCGCCTACAACACACTAAATAATCAATTATTATGGTCGTACTTGCTTGTTTATGGAGCTAACATTAAACTTCGAACTGTATTTTCCCTGAGGCTGTCACTAATACCCGTGATTATATTATGATGGCTACCCACCGTAGATAGCGTATTTACAGAAGCAGCGTCTAATTGTAAATGGTGCAAGCTACAAAAACAAGAACAACTGGTGCTAACTAAACTAAAACTTCTAGTCGAATTTTGAAATTGATTGGAAAAAAGATAAATGTGATAAAAATGCACTTAAAAATAATGAGTACATACAAGAATTGAGAATATCGTTATATGCTCCAATAAATTGTATGTACATATTTATACATTTTTGTATACGTTGCCACTTAACGTGTTTTTCTGTTCTGCCGTGTAAATAATTGTGATATATTAAGTTTTTTTTGGTTTTTGGCAACTTTCAGCACAAAGCGAAGGTTGTATCTTTGTCTAACTTTATCTATGGCACCTACCCTGCTTTGGTTAACTATTGATGCAGGCAACTTGATACACGATATCAACATAATTATTATGTACCTATCTTTAACAGTCAAATAAACAATATGGTACTTTATGTAAACATTCTGCAACAAGTACAAATTGCGGATATATTGAAACTAACTCTCCTATTTTGGTAAGTATGCTAAATATCTACATTTAGGATTTTTTAGCAAAAATCTAAAGGCTTACATCATAAATAAATATGTAAAAATATAGTACCTTCGACAGCATACATTTTATTGTTTCATTATTCATCTATTTGGATCGACTCTACATTGACGCAGGCATTTTATGAGCAATTAAAAAAAAAACTTGTGCGTAGACCATTTCCTTTTAGTAGACAATCATGAATCACTTCAGGGAAAATAAAACTGAAGTCCTTCCACTTGTACTGAAGTGGTCGTATTTCCGTAGGTACAAATTAAAAAAACGAACGGGCTGAAATGCTAAAATTGTGTGAAAGCCGGGCCTTTATTTGGAAGGGTGAAATTAACCACGGAACACTCCTACCCTTTAATTTCGCATTGTGTACCGCCAACGACCGATAGGGATCCCTTCTACTACGACATTTCAATATTAGGGTTATTTTATTAGCTCCGCCTAATCTTTCCTTCCAATTAATTAAAAAAACGGCCTTAATTACTAAATTGTATGGAAAAATGTTAATTTTTGAGTTACTTTTGTTTTTAGCTCGTTGGATTGCTCTGTTGGGTTATTGAATTTAACAGTAAGTGTGGCAGTTTTTCCCGTAGTATGTAATTAGTATTCTAGCAAATTTAATATTCTTTTTTAATAAATATGAGAACTTTGATTATTGAGTGTCATGGAGGAATTTTACAGTATTCATATAAATGATTGAAAAAGAAATCTTTACAAATTGGCATAGCAATATTAATCGGGTATAGTACGGTAAACACGGCAATAAAAGATATAAGTAATGTACTGTGTATGTGTAGGTTTGCTCTACAAAATACGTATGTCGTATTGAACATGCTTCCCAAAGAGGTATTATGTTTCAAATACCAGTACATGTTCAAACTGAGTAACCAATTCAATAAATTAGCCAATAAATTATGATATCAGTAAATAAGTTTGTTCTACAAAATAATTCGATAATCATGTCGCATTGAACATGCTTCCCAAAGAGGTAACATGTTTCAGATACCAGTACATGTTCAAACTGAGTAACCAATTCAATAAATTAGCCAATAAATTATGATATCAGTAAATAAGTTTGTTCTACAAAATAATTCGATAATCATGTCGCATTGAACATGCTTCCCAAAGAGGTATTATGTTTCAGATACCAGTACATGTTCAAACTGAGTAACCAATTCAATAAATTAGCCAATAAATTATGATATCAGTAAATAAGTTTGTTCTACAAAATAATTCGATAATCATGTCGCATTGAACATGCTTCCCAAAGAGGTAACATGTTTCAGATACCAGTACATGTTCAAACTGAGTAACCAATTCAATAAATTAGCCAATAAATTATGAGAACTTGTAAAAATCCCCCCATATAAAAATATATATCCCCATATATGTGTCTCTATAGATGTATCCCCAAAAATTTATTTAAATAATAATCCCGTCTAACCACGACCTACCATGCTGACTAAAGTTATTCTTACTTAAATTTAAACTATGAACTAACTATGAACTAATTATTAACTAAATATGAACTAAATATGGCCAATGATCGTTTAGTGTGAACCCAACGTTGTGATCCGCAAAACCCAGATTATGGTGATTTTGGAAACTACCTAACCGATATTTAAAAAACCTACAATTCTAATACTCACTACCTAATGACCTACAGCTAGGATATTTCTAACGCATTATAAAACTCATACTCATATTGACTACTTGGGGACCGTAAACCTAAAGAGTCAAGATTTCCCATTTTACACAATATCCCTAGAGCTATCAAGAGAACGTAATACTAATTCCTAAAGGATAGAGTACAAATATTAAGATGATGAATAAACATTGCTTCAAATGGTTCAAGAGACAGTTATGAAATCACTTTCCTCAGGATTAATAAAATTGATATAATCCTTGGGAATTATAACTTTAAATGGAAAAATATTGTAAATATTATAGCAAAACAACAGATATCACGGCATAGGTAAGGCGCCCCTCCACCGCGCCAAATAGTCTCCCTCGTCTGACCTGACTTGGGCAGGAGTCCTCCGTATTGTTGTTATGAGAACAGCCAGAAGGGCTATACTACTTTTGTCAATGCTGTCTGTCTGTCATGTCTTCACAAAAGGGGGCAAGACTATCTTTTTTGCAAATTGTCCCAATCTTCGGTTACGGTGTCCGAAGCCCCTAATGGAGGAACCCAGGTTCCTCCATTCCCCCAAAATTAACCTCATATGGTGATATAAGAGGGATCCGATCTAAAAGTTTACTGTGGGGTTTCCCTAAGTCCCAAAGAATGGAACCAAGAGAATCCCCTAGACCCTATGGAAGTTACCTACCTACCTAGGCTATTTCCCTACCTATATTTTCACAGCTAGCTAAGATAACCTACGTCTCTGGTATAACCGTCTTAACATTAAAGGAATTACATCAAAGAATATCCAAAACTTAGTTAAATATAAACGATAGTACAATTTAGAGTCTCCCACTCTAAGAATCGGAATGCTCATCAAGGACAGTCAAAGTGTGATCATATTTATAGTTCTCTGCTTGTAGAAAGACTTTACTTATTAATAAGTTAAATTTAGTAACAGCTTCAAACCTTTGGTTCATAGTCAGTAAATTGAACTTCTCTGTTATGTGGAATGATCCCCAGATCGATGGTCTGTTTTTAGAGGCATTTACAGCTAAAAACCCCAGCCCTGACGCCACTCAACTCTTGTGAGTAAAATAGCTAAAATTGAATGATGAAATATCTGTGTAAAAGCAAAGTCAATTCTAAAAACTCCTGTGAATTTCCAAAGTATCAACTATCCTTTGATAGGACCTTCAGATTCCTTACATAATGTAATTATTCAAGCTTCTTCTCGGCGTTGCCTACAGTCATAATGACAAAATTAATTACTTTCCTGATCTAGAGAAGGCGCTAGAACTCCTACTACTAGACTACGACAAAATTGTTTTGATGGGTGACTTTAACACATGTTTAGTCAAAAACGATTCCCGTGCAAACAAACTTAAGACCCTTATCGAATCAGCTAATCTTAACTTAGTTCAATTGACGCCGACTCATCACTCTCGTACCGCGGACACCTTGCTAGACCTAATTATCACCTCAGACGAACGCTTATTTTCCACATATGGTCAGATTGAAGCTCCTGGCATCTCCCACCATGACTTAATTTACGCCTCAGTAAAAATTCGTACGCCAAAGCCTAAGCCTGTCGTCTTATATCAAAGGAATTTTGCTCGCATGAACTTAGATCAGTTAAATAAGGACGCCGCTGAATTTTACTGGATGGAGATCTCTAACTTCGATTCTATAGACGGAAAGACCGAATTTCTTACTTCCTCAATTATAAAACTATTTGACCATCATGCTCCAATACACCCAGTAAAAATCAAACACACAGCATCTCCTTGGATATCAGATTCTATACGGCAGGCCATGGCTAGAAGAAATCGAGCTTTTTGTCGCTACAAGGGCGACAGATCTGAGGCTAAATGGGCAGAATACAAAAGACTACGCAACAGATGCAATCAGCTATGTCGTAATGCTAGACGGAATTTCATATCCGATCAAATTAAGTCAGCCACTCCAAGCGGAATCTGGAAATTCTTGAGATCATTAGGTATAGGCAAGCACAAGCCTCTCGATTCGAAAATTCCTCTTGACTTAAATGATCTCAACAAGCATTTCACCTCATGCATCAGTTTAGATCCCTCCGTCAAGCTTCAAACTCTGAAAGAAATCAACGATCTTCCCCTACCTAACTCAACCTCATTCGACTTCTCCCCCGTCAGTCAAGACCTTATTCATAAAGTAATTATCAGTATCAAATCCAAAGCTGTGGGTAGTGATGACATAGGTCGCGTCATGGTTATACACATTTTAAAACATATTCTTCCAGCGCTGACTCACTTGATAAATTTCTCTCTTTCTTCTGGCATTTTCCCGGATATGTGGCGTAAGGCCCATGTGCTCCCACTTCCTAAAGTCTCTAATGCTCTTTTACCTAATCATTTTCGCCCCATCTCCATACTGCCATTTCTTTCTAAGGTTATGGAAGCTGTCGTGCATAAGCAGGTCACAGAGTTCCTGACGAATGAAAACCTGTTTGATTCGCGGCAGTCTGGTTTTAGATCGGGGCATAGTACCACCACTGCCTTGCTCAAGGTCACTGAAGATATAAGAGACGCCATGGAAAACGGCCAAGTGACAATCCTTGTCCTCATCGATTTTAGCAACGCTTTCAATGCTGTAGACCATGACCTCTTATTAGCAGTTCTATGCCATCTGAATTTTTCTACCATTCCGAGTGACTGGTTCTCTTCTTTCCTGAAGGGACGTCGGCAGGCGATTCGTACCGATCAAACTAATTTATCAGACTGGTGTGAACTCGTGGCAGGGGTCCCTCAGGGTTGCATTTCCTCTCCTGTACTTTTCTCATCGTTTATGATTATGCTTTCATCACATCTTTCGTGTCAGTACCATTTCTATGCGGACGATCTTCAGTTGTATCAGCATTCAAGTTTAGAAGATTTGGATATGGCAATTTCTACTCTTAACAATAATCTTTCTAAATTGCAATCGTGGTCTCAGCGTTTTGGGATCCAAGTAAACCCGGATAAATGCCAGGCAATCATCATCGGAAGTTCCCGTCGTCTCTCCAACGTAAATCTTACTAGTTTGCCTCCACTTCAATACAATGGCTGCGATATTCCTTTATCTAGTACGGTTAAAGATCTTGGGGTGATCATAGATTCGAATCTTAACTGGCGATCTCAAATCAAAGAAGTTTCTCGCAAATTCTATGCTTCTCTTCATTCCATAATTCGTTTTAAGAATTTTCTTCCCATCGACACTAAAATATCGTTGGTAAATTCCTTCTTACTACCAATCATTGACTACGCGGATATCTGCTACCTCGACATTACCGAGGAACTCCTTAATAAACTCGAACGTCTTTTAAATACCTGCATTCGTTTTATATTTAATCTCAGAAAATTTGACCATATCTCGGAATATCGCAAAAAATTGAATTGGCTTACGATCCGCGACAGGAGAAATGCTAGGATACTCGGACTGCTATACTCCATCTTAAACGACGCTAAATCACCGCCCTATCTTAAAAACTTTTTTACGTTCATGGCTGCAGATGTTGTCACTAGGCCCCCGAGATCCTGCAATGTCCTTCTTCTCAGCACCCCGAGGCACAGTACGTCATTTGTACACGACTCTTTCCGCGTTGAAGCCGTGCGCCTTTGGAACAAGCTTCCAGCCATTGTTCGTCAAGCGCCTTCGAAGGCTGTCTTTAAGCGCCTTGTACGGGAGCATTATTTAAAGTTGTCCAAAATCTCGAACACATAGGATAAGCTATTTTAATCTTTTACTAGTTATCATCTTATTATTTAATATAATAGTTTATGTAAGTTTATGTATTTTATTTATTTTAAAATTGTATCATTATTTAGTATATATTTTTTTTTTATAGTTTTATAGTTTTGATCTGTGTTGATTGTAGTTAATTTATCTCTTTGTCTATTTATTCATGCCTACTTCCCAATGTCTTCTACCTGTAGGTTGACTGGCAGAAAATGCTATTTAGCGTTAAGTCCTCCTTTTGTACAAATGGTGTGCAATAAAGTGTTAAATAAATAAATAAATAAATACTACTAACTTGAGTACTCTAAATATTACAATATTTAGAAAATGCACTATAACAATGTATAATTGTTAGTTCTGAACATTAAAATCATTCATATAAAACATGTTACACAAATATGATCGTAAACATGGGACAATCCCCGTTAAAGATTAATACACTTTAGTAAATCTCCAAATATTGGTACTATGAATTTGAGTACACTAAACGCTTCGAGTACGCTAAAAATACGTATGACTTTTCGAAGATTAAAACATATATTTCAAATCCGGGTATTTCACGTAAACAAGTATCATCGAGATAAATAAATGTAGGTACAATCATAAATCTTCAAGGTTCCGTTGAACTTTGGTATACGCTATAATCACAGCGCAGTAATCAAATGAATATTAGACACCGCAATTTTAAAAATAAGGCGCTTAATGTAATCCGTTTAGGTATAGAAAAACACAATATATTTCATATAAGAAAGTCCAAACCTGCAAATGGGCACAGTAAGAACAAGCAAGCACACAAATAACAAATCAACAATACAAATAAAAAGTAAGATTGTGCGTAAGAGATTGAGGGTATCCAATCAAAAGATTCTTTCAAATAAATCAAGTATTTTTAAGGTCCAACTAAATACACGCCAGACTTAAAATGAATAATGTAGGTATTTTGTAAATGTTTAAAAGTCGTATAATTTTACAAATCAATCTCCCACAAATAAATCGGAATTGCCTCACCAAATGATGATGTTCCATCCTATGGCTCTCGTCCTCGTAGACGGCTAGCTTTCCCTTCCAAAGTAGTTCAGCGGCACGCTGGAAATATGCCCGTTCCTTAGCTTCGAAATCCAGCACTGCATCGAACCGTCTTCAGGTTGCACTTAGCTGTGCCAATCTGGCTTACCAAACGTTTATGCAAATCGAACAAAATCAATCCGCAAGTTTCTCCTTCAATTTGCACTATATTTCATTATAATTTCACTTTTATAAAACGATCCGTACTGAATTACACTATCACAAAGCCGATGTCACTAATTTTCACTTTTCCGATAGTTCTAACAAAGATTTGACAACGCGAAATAAAACTCCCGATAATCCATCAGAGAAATGGCCTCCGAACTAAACTGTGTATTATTTCCATCCGAGGTACGGCATCCTCGAATTCCCGACTTAAACTGTATCCGTCAGAGGTACGGCCCCCTCGAATTCCCGATATTCACTCTTTATTATCCTTCAGAGGTCCGACCTCCTCGAAATCCCGACGTTTTCTATTCAGGAGCTGGTTTCCCCCCGCTCTTTTATACTAAACTAGTTTTTATACGATTGATTTAACTGCAATAAGCGCACTAACACAACTATTTGCAATAACACGGTTCCTGCTAAAAAGGCCAATAATGCAAACAATCACCATAGTGCACATAATGCCATTAAAGCTAAAAACACTCATTCGGAACATAAGCCCAACAACGCAATTAAATGCAATACTAGCAATAGAACGCATAAGGCAACTAACGATCTTAACGCTAATAATCCAAATAACTGCAATACTTGCGTTAAGGAGCATATTTGCTTTATGTCAGTGACGTCACTGGTAGTTTATTACAATGTTGCCTCCCATAAAATTAAATTAAATATTCCGTTACTTTTACAGATTCCCTGTTATTTCTATAAATACGATTTAAACTATTTTCTTTACACAATGTAGCTAGAATAATAGTCATCTAATCTGATGACAATACAATAAATCTTATGCCATTGTTTTAACGCTTTTCTCTTTGAACAAATATTACCGTACAATAATATTACACCACAACTGTCTCTTTTTTTAAAATCACGCGCTGGCAATAGTGATTTTTGGCCCGGCTTTGATCATTGTTATTGTGAAGTGTAAATATTAAATTCTAGTAAAATAATCGGATAAATTAGCTCGAAATACCTATAAATATTAATACAAGATTACTGCTAAACGAATATGCAGTATTTAAAGTTGAATGGTAAGTAAAGTATTGCAATTGGACTACGATTCTTTGCATATGTAACCTAAATATTCAAATCTAATTATTCGATGTTCGTTTCAAGATACTCTTTCCAGTCTTTGACATTCTCCCAGCCTCCGAAAGTCTTCAGCTCCATATAAAAGATCCCAGAGCTTGCAGGACAACTTCTAACCTGGCGACAGTGGCAAAAATCCTTAAAATTGGCTAAAATTATATTAGGTATTGTTACCTATAGAACAAAATAACACGGTTAGTAAATTACTACTCTTTACAGTTCTTCTCAATAAAGATTATTGGACTTGTACTGTACATAACCAAGCCCACCAAATGCTGATTTCTTGCTAATAAACGCTAGTAATTCTCAGCCAGCAAACTAGTTAGACTTTAAAATACCATACATATTGTGCAAGTTGCCTTTGAAACGTACATAAGCCTCCAGACAGCCTAATATCTCTTCCTGATTTTCTTAAGATACTAAAATTAAGAAACTTATTCCTAATTTAATCTATTCCAGCCTGGATTCGGCGTAGGAAAGGAAGATTCCACCGTTTCTCGTTCTCTGTGACTCGTTTCCTGTTCATTCGACGTCCAAGGCCCGTCCCATCATTACCAAAGCATGTGAATTTTCTTCTCATTGTGGTAGTACATCAATAAAGGTAAAATATATCATATCTTACATCTATTACCTACATTATTTTAGCACCTGTGGAGCTATTTTCTATAACTCTAGTTGAGTTGCTCAAAATATTAAATTTTAACAATTAAATGTACCTACCTAGTGGGAGACATAGTTTGTTACATGAGAAATACATATAAGTAGCTACATGTGGACAGCTATGTACAGATGGACCTTTACAAACTGGCTGGAATTTTGATAAATACATACTGTTTGGTATTCAAAGTTTCATTAAAAACAATTGTATTTTTACGATTTCCTAGATTTCTGTTTCGGAGTACATATTATTATATATTTTTAATACAACAGTAGCTATTCAATAAAAAAATGAGAAGCAAAAATGTGTAAAATTATTTTCGAATATAATTTGTAGGTGATGTTTAATTTATAACACGTAAACATAATTACTATAGTAAAATGTCGCATAATGTTAGTAATTTTACAAGCGATATAAAAGCGTTTCACGCTCCTTGCTTTTCCAAGCTGAAGTGTTAAGGGGCACTTTACTTACTAAGAATGATTAATGCTGTGCTGTAGTAGACTGGCTAGTAGCCACACCAAACACTGCGACTACACTTAAAATGCTCATTATATCAGTAACCCAATCATATTTTTAAACACAAATTATACTTACAGTTTATTTTATGGCAATGGAATTCAACAGTAGCCTATACCTACAGGGTTATTCCTAATCAAATAGGATCCTCAGAGCAAATAAAAAAAAACCGGATAAGTGCAAGTCAGGCTCGCACACCGAAGGTTCCGTACAAATCCAGAAAATTTCACAAAATTGGAAGTTACGTTGTTAAATCTCTATACTCATCATCATCATCGACAAAAGTTTTTTTTTTTAATTTTCTCGTCATTTATCGAAAATTGTTAAAATAATTAAAAACCTGTTTTAGCATGTGATAATGAAGCTCTTTTATATGATACCTTACATGATACGATTTACGCACTTTGAATTTTAAACCCATATTTGTGAATTTTGAAGCCCTATTTTTTGTGGTTTAAATAAAAATGTACAGATTTATTCCTATATGTGTACTCTGAGATAATACTTTTCGCCAAATTTCATAGTTCTATGTCAACGGGAAGTACCCTGTAGGTTTTGATTTTTGTGAGTGTCGAAATATGCGGTTTTTTACGTCATAAACGGCTCTAACTTCTTTATATGATAACTGAGAAGTTTTTCCTTTACACAACTGTAAGAAATCATAGATATACGTATACAGTTTAAGTTTTAACTCGATATCTTTACGCGTTTCCGAGATAAAGAGTCTTGACATACACACAGACGGACAGACGGACAGACGGACAGACGGACAACAAAGTGATCCTATAAGGGTTCCGTTTTTTCCTTTTGAGGTACGGAACCCTAAAAATCAAGAGGGAACGCGTTGATCGGTCAAGTGAAGCCGGTTTTTTATACATGTATGAGGGCGTCACTGCTGCGCCGCCATAGTTCGACTGACAAGCCAAGGCGTAGTTTCCTTGTACCGTGATATGTGCGTAATTGTCTTTACAAGGCGAGGCGTAGTTTTGGTCGGCCTCCCTTGTTTGTACGCAACATTCTCTCTTGATTTTTTTATATGCTATGAGATAGGATCCTTGTAGGGGCTTTTTCTGTACATCAAAACTAACAACTTTAGTTCTGCTACTTTTGTTAAAACTAAAAAAAAAATCTTTCCCTAGAAAAATATTTTTCGATCACCCGCGACAAAATTTATGGAACAGATTTTTTTTAGTTTTGACAAAAGTCGCAGAACTAAAGTTGTTAGTTCTGTTGTAAAGAATAAGCCCCTAAAAGGATGCTAATTGATTACTAATAACCCTGTATATCTAGCAGTGGGATAAATATGGCTACGAATGGTGATGATGAATGCAAAACGCCGAGTTAGTAAGTTCTGTATCTGTATCAGCCTTTTTTTTTAATAGTCCACTGCAGGACGTATGCCTACCCACGAAGGGTGATTGGTACATATCCACCACGCTGGCCCGGTGCGGGTTGGTGGATTCACATACGCCATCGATTTTCTTCTACGGACATATGCAGGTTGCCTCACGATGTTTTCCTTCACCGAAAAGCCAGTGGTGTGAAATTCCGTACATAAATTCCAAAGAACTCATTGGTACGGGACCGGGATTTGAACCCACGATCTCGCGATTGTAAGGCGGGTGTCACTACCTCTAAGCCACCACGGCTTTAGTAAGTTCACTCGACATTATTCTGACCAGTTACAAAATGCACTTTTGCACTTCTCATATCTAAATATATTCCAATAAAAATAGAAGCAGTATTTCCTAGCTACATAGTGGTTGCGTCATTTTCATTAATAGCTGGATTCTACTTCTGCTGCAACTGCCTGCATTAACGTTTCACTTTGCTGAATATTTTGCTTCAAATAAAACTGACTAAAATATGTACATGGATGTACGATAGAAGAGCAATGACTATTGACATTGCGATGCTTTACTCAAATAAGACTATTAATCTATCAAAAATATATCAGCCAGGTGATCTTGTGATTATTTAGGTAATTATTTTTCGCAAAAATATTCAACACCGACATCCATCGTGTACAAATTCAAATAGTTTGCTCAAATTGATGTATACATTCTTTACATTATGGTCGATTTTTCAAAAATGGCTCAGCCGATTTCGACAAAATTTAAATGGATTTACATCGAAAGTATACTCTATTCATCCATCCATCCTCACATACTTTCGCGTTTATAATATTACTAGGATATAATTTATAGCCTATGTGTTATTTTGATATAAAAGCTATATTATTGCAAAGTTTCATCTCAATCCCTTCAGTAGTTTTTGCGTGAAAGAGTAACAAACATCCATACATCCATCCATCTATCCATCCATCCATCCATCCATCCTCACAAACTTTCGCGTTTATAATATTAGTAGGAAGGATAGTAGGATAATTTTAAAGGTGTTTATTTTTTATTATATTATTATATTCTGTAATTCATAAAATTATCTAACACAATAATAAAACAATTAAATGCTTAACAATTTATCAATATTACATATTTTACGAGACATAGCGGCTAAAGTTTCGGCCGCATTCAGCAGTCTTTCCCAAGCTGACAAGTTGAGCTAGCAAAATATGTGGTTTCCCGTTATATTAGGGTAAAATATATGCGAAAACTACGTCAGTTTCCATAGTACAGTATTCTGAGTGTGAGTTTTTCGGCGCTTTTCGGCGAGCGCGTAAGCATGTAATTTGTATGAAGAAATGTACAGCGCCACCAGCGGCGCGTTTTTGAAACACAAGAAATTCATACAAATGACATGCTTACGCGCTCGCCGAAGAACGCGTCATGTTTACGACAAAACTCACACTCAGCCTACTGATATGTTATGTATTTTGCACTTACAGCTTTTGAACTTTAGAACACCTCCATGTATATCTCCATGCTAAAAACCGTCGCTGTTTGTTGTCAATAAAAATAAATAGGTAGCACGTCCAATGCGGTCGGTGTTAGGCGTTAAATTGAACGGCGCGGCGGCAGTTACGGCTAATTGAGTGTATGCCCATTAGGGAACGAATGGCGAGGACTCGATTGACGAAAGGGTTTTTCTTTTTGGCTATTTAGCAAGAGGACGGAGTAAGGGGTCGCAGCTGTCAAACTGGATTTTTTGCCGCATGAGAACCATTGTTGGTAATGGTACAGTAGGTCCAATTTTAAAGCCGCTATCGTAAATTTAATAGCGACGTAAAATAGTGTTCTCTCTATCAAATGCATAATGTGAAAAAGAAACAGAGCTACTCTAAATTACTATTATAATTACGATGGCGCTACTGAAATTGGGCCTAATATCAACAGAAAATAATGTATCGAATTTCAATTTCTACTCTGTACTACGCTGCAGCATATGTTTTTTTCTAAAGTTTTACTTAGACGTATGCAGTTCTGGTCTACGTTTATAAATTAATAGCATATGTTTTTATTTTATTTATTTGGGATAACAAACAATAGCACAATTTACATTAGGTACAAGAAAACAATTAACCAAATACATTAATAAATGTGCCACCAACTACATTATCCACCATTTACTAAAAAGCAAGTGTCTTTGCTGGCATGGTTTTCTAAGTACATACATAAATATATTTCAGAAATAATTTTGAAAGTAATTATACCATATTTAAACAAATATAAAACAAGTATTTCATTTTAAGTAAAGCTACCTATTACAGCTTTTTTAAATCTAGTTTCAGACAAAGCAAAAATATCTATATCTACGAAATGTCTATTGTACGAATCCACCAACCGGTGCAGAGGCGCACGTTTACCAGCGTTGGTTCTTACTCCAAGAGATTCAACACTAAGAAGTGGGTAGGTACGTGTGCTTCTACGCGTAACCGTTTTAGGACAAATATAATACAATTGGTTGGTGAGATCGCAGCAATCGTATTTATAATTAATTATACCATGTAAGAACATTGCACCGAGCAACAGTCGACGAGAGCCGAGGGACATAATCTCATATTTCTTCAGTAAAGATTCGTAATGAAGATAAGAATGACAACATCTATATTTTGTACCTATAGGGTCCCGTCAAAACAAGCCAAGCGACGCGGAAGGGCTCTACCTACTTTTTTTCATAGTGTTTATATTTCCTTATACTACCAATAATAAAACTATTAATGACACGTTTCTCAACCCAACACCTATGCCCACTATTCACATGATCACATACACGCAGATGCACATCAAAGAGACTCAGACAATCCGTAATACGTATATATCTACATGATTAATCGCGTAATCTGAGCCAGTGGTGTATTAAGGAAAAACCCTCTAATTAGTGGCATGGAATCAGGATGGATCGCATATCCCGGGATTAGAAGTCGATAAACAGTCTAGTCGGCCAGTGGCTCAAGTAAAACTATACTTAGTACCTACTGGTACAGATTGATGGATCTACTCACTTGTCTAGAATATTTTTTTTGGACTAAGTACAAAAGTTTTACCAATTTGCGCCTCACAAATGTTTCCAATGATGAAATTGGACGAAATGTTTATTATATATATTATAATAATTGTAGTTTTAAATTAACAAACCTACGGTGGTTTCTTGGTACAGTCTGTAGATGTATAGGTAATTGTAATATGTGTTGAGCTTACTTAAAGAAAGGTACACCATAGCCAGGAACATTCCGTGAAGTAACTGAAGTAAATCTGAACTATAAAAAGATACTCCAGCTTTTAAATTTTATCTATGCAAAAAATTAGGCCGATCCGTTGTTGCTTCGTTACTGCATAAAAAGTAACAAACAAGCTAACAATCACACCTTTTGATTATATTGGGAAAAATTTTGGACGAGCTTAATTACGTTAACTAATACATAATTATAGTTAACGTAATCTTGATGGATATATATGTGTATTTGTTGGTAAAAGCTCGTACTAAGTATGTATATACCTAATATTATAACATTTACACTGAAACCTCAATTTGTCAACACTAAAAGATCCATTAACTAAAAATTGAGTTTTAATTACTACCTGAGCTTAAAATATTTATTCAAAAACCACGCTAATTTAAAACAAACTTTTAGTGTTAATCAATAAATTTTCCACTACTTGGACTAGAAATATAAAATTATCGTAAAAAAAAACGTATGTTGTAACGTACTCGCTTAGTACAATTCAATTAATAAGTACTCTATTGCCGCTTCTTAAATATTAACAAACTGCTGCAAACAAACTTTGCTCGTTTTACGCGGAAAACATTTCCCTTACCCAGATATATTTGAAGAAAAATTAACGTAGTCTGTGGTTCTAACTTGGTAATCAAGATCATGAATGTCGCAGTAATGTTTTCATCTTTTCCATCTACCGTAAACTTCGTCTTTATTAAAATCTCTCTCACACTTTTCTGCGATATTTTCGCAAGCTTCTAAAGAACCAACGTCTACAGATCTTCAAGGATATTTTTATTTGTGCCTTTAAGGTGTTCATTACACTGCTTTTGCTGTGATCGTGGCTTAACTCATATTTTCTTGTGAATAACGGCCAGATTTAGTACTTTAAATCAAATAAACTCTTAGATTCAGTTGACAGTGAGCGCATTTTAGGTCTCAAGACTTCTTTTAGTAATGTTTATTCTATCTGTTATTATTTTATAGTTTGTGCATGTTAACAAAATACCTATTTCAGCCTTTTTAACTGTCCACTTCAGGAGGTAAGGTGAGCCTACCCACGAAGGGTGATTGGGCCATATCCACTTCGCTGATCCAGTGCGGGTTGGTATACAAAAAGATAAAAAGTGTAGCCAAAAAAACAATTAAGTGACAGAGTCAGAGACTGATCCTAACCATGCACTCGGATAAAGCCGTACAATATGCAATTTTCTTTTAGTACCTACTTTTATTTAAATTAAGTTTGAAGCTAATTCCCAGTGTGCTCTATTATAATTGTCTGGAGCGTTACGAGCGGCCCGAGCTCGCTACTATGAATAGGGGTGCCAGTTTCACTTTTGAAATGCGACAAAAATTTAAATTGAATGAAATCAAAGATTTAAAAAGGGCGTAGGTGTAGGTAAGTCGTTTTGTTATTTCACAGTTTTTGTGATTTCATTCATCGGTATTACCTACATCCTGTAGGTAAAAATATAGGACATATTGTAGGAAAATCAAGTCGTCGTTCATTTTATCATTATGACGCGGTTCGGTGACGCATAAGCTTTGTCCTTGTTTTGCAAATCTGCCCTATATTCAATGATTCATGTGCTGTCGCTGAATATTTCAAACTAACTATGCTGCTCCACGTATTGTATACGGAACTATAGCTACGCAATTTATATACCTACGTAGGTGCGTATATGGCTTGGTAATGTATTGTCGATTATGCCCAGCGATTTAATCGTTGATATTTCAATGAATAATTCGGAAACATATACACATGTCTGAAATTTTTTTTCAGGTAAATGTTCTCCGATTATTGTTTCTATAGTTGTTTTTCTACAGTAAAATTTACGTCTTCGCCTATGGGTAACGGAATCAAAAGTGACGACAAAGACAATGATGAAATATACATCCTTTTAACTAAGCCTCCCTATTTTCGTTTCGTTTCTTCATAGGTCTATAGGTAATCTGTAGATAAAAATATCCAAAACATACCAAGAACAATAAACACTAAGTTTCACTAACCCTAAATCGGACTTAATCGTGCGAGATAGAAAACGGTTTTCATATTGCGAGAAAAGTGAACGATAAGCAACCCTAAGCGTAAGGGTATTTTGGCACCGCGGCGCGCCGTACCGCCGTAGCCTCATACTAACGTACTATTGTAACTACACACGTATACCTACCATTTGCGGTGTTTGTTGATTGCTCCGCGGGCAAACAAACAGCTCTGGTAATAAAACTCGACTCAAACACTCACGTTTTATACGACTAACAAAAATTACGAACAAATGTTTGATTCGAAGAAAAATATGGGCCGAAAGGGTGGAAAATATACGATTTTTTGGTACCACGTACCGACTTTATTACTTCAGTTGAAGTTGTGTTATTATTGAAAATATTTTTAGAAGGCATCTGAAATGTATAATTTATAATTATTTTCGCTAGTTTTAACATGATATCAAATTGATAACAAACTAGGTTTGTATATTTCCGTTTATGTAATTTATGAATCATATTTATTTCTCTTCATGCGCGATTTTCACGGTAAAAGTGACGTTAAATATCCTTTCAGTAAGTTATTATTTTATGTACTGTATGAAGACTAATAAAATCCTATTTAGAGGAAGTAAGTAATTAAGTTGAGCTCTGAAACACTGCCATTCGAGTTCTTAGAGAGATAATACCTACTTGCTTACGGACACAGATTGTGAAATTTTTTATCTAGTATTTTATTGTCACTCATTATTTTATAAGCCATGGTGGTCAAGAAGTAGTGACACCCGCCTTACAATCGTGAGGTCGTTGGTTCGAATCCCCGGTCCCGTACCAAGTTGAGTTCTTTGGAATTTATGTACGGAATTTCACACCACTGGCTTTTCGGTGAAGGAAAACATCGTGAGGCAACCTGCATACGTCCGAAGAAGAAATTCGATGGCGTATGTGAATCCACCAACCCGCACTGGGCCCGCGTGGTGGATACGGCCCAATCACCCTTCGTGGGTAAGGCCTCCGTCCTGCAGTGGACTACTAAAAAGGCTGGTACAGTACAGTACAGTACATTATTTTAGCCGGAGCTTATGCACTGTTCGACATAGGGCTCTCCTATAGATTTACAACAATGCTGGCTGAAAGCTGCATGAATCCAACGAGTTGATATGAACATTCTTTTTTTTTTTATTTCGATTAGGTTCGCGTTTGACTACACACTGCCTGATGTTAAGCAGATGCGCGGTCTAGGGTGTAGCACGCTTACCTAGAAGATACCTATTTACTCGGGATTTGAAGACACTCACGTTGTACTTTAACGGGAAGACAGACCCAGGCAAAGCGTTCCACATTCCGGCTGTTCGTATGAGGAATGAGGATTCTACGCGCTTGCCTGTACGTGGTCTCCACTCGAGGTCTTCTCGTAGTTTTCAGCTAGATCACCGTGCTTTAAGCTTTGCCTATAAGTGTCTTTTTAACTTTCTAGTGACGGTTTTGCTATTTTATATTACTAGTGCAACTAAATATCGATTTGTCATTATTTCGTGGAGTGTTAGGCACATGCAATGATAGTCGTAATAGTCTTCAGCTGAATTACTGCAAGTTGCATTTAAAACTAAGCAATAAGCACTGCAGTGGTAGCTCTAGTTGTTAAATGAATAGGTCATTTACCTACTTGTGGCTGCTTGCTATGTAACTGCAAAGCCATTTCAGAAGCTATTAGAAAATCTAAAACTCTGGCATTAAACCCATCGCGTTATGCGATTAGTTTTTTAAAGTAGGTATGCTAATGCATACAGGGTTATTTTAATGCTTAAATTAAGAATTTCTAACAGATAGGTATTCTTATTCTGTGTTACGAGTATGTAATGAGAGCACACAAAAAATATACCTATAGCAATGGCCTATTACAATGGTTGATAAAATCCACACAGAAGTCCATTAACGTGTATCAAGAGCAATGGTCGACATCGTAAAGGCCCAAGAGCTGAAGAGTGAAGACCTATCTTCACCGGCTTGATAACCAGATCAGACATATTTTTTTAGAAATATTATCAATTTTAAACACGCCTATCTATCGAGCTATCACTTGCCTATCGAAAAGTGTGGTATTTAAGTCATGGCTATTTTTAATTGACCTATCGTAAGTGAGGTCTCAGAGTGTACTGGGACGAGTCGGCACTTGGGTGTATGTTTGTATGTATATTTGTTCGACAACTCAAGTACCGCTTAACCGATCTCCATGAAATTTAGCGTGAACGTAGTTTATATTTATAGAATTCCCAAAATTTCTATAGCAATAGGATCATGTCCCTACCTACAAGATGGCAAAAAGTTATCGAACCAATTGGTATCTACATACTTTAGTTAAATTTAAAAAACTATTTCAAAAAATGTTTTAAATTTTCTTAAAAAATGCGAAGAAACTTTTTCCCCAACCTTATTTTAAACATTTCACCGAATGTTATCTATGTCTCTCAACATTTGTTTGAAATAAATCGCTAACTTTCATACAAAAATTTGTTACATTTTTTTTAAATCCCAGTAGGTATTTATGATATAAAATAAGAATAGCGAGAGGTCCAAATCCGGAGCGGACTACTAGTTAAATTAATTTTGAGTCATTTTTTTCAATACCTTCACCCATTTGATAACCACATAATATTGATTCCAAATGATAGTTTTTAATACCTGTCACCGGCGGCGGCGTCTACGATGTAGTAGGCTATTAATAAAATGAATACTCGAGCAAAGTGTTATTTACTATTACAAACCAACAAAGTCTTCATTATTTTACAGTTATTCGCACATGATACATAACATTGGTACGGTATTCTGTGTAGTTTGATTAAAGGCGAGAAGGATGAGGTGTGTCGGAGGGCTGGCGAGGACGAACTCTAGGGCTCTCCAGTCTGCCCTAAGGCCATGATAGCGCACGCGTCGCCGCCCGGTGAGGGCTAATGCGATAGGTACGTGTATCTGCCATGGACGTAATATAGAGCGGACCGGCTGTAACCATTGAGATGACATTACGAGTATGTCCTAATAAACTGAATTAGATTAGAACTATATCAGTACAAGTTCTTAAAGTTGGTCTTCAAGCTTTGGCGAAATTATCTCTAGAGCTATTAGAGCTATAGCTATTAGTAGTACATATTATTATGAGAACGCGTAAAAATCTCAGGAAATATTATGTTTAAAAGATACAAGAACTATATCAGTAGGTACAAGTTTTTAAAGTCGATCTACTGGTTTTGGCGAAATGCTCTCTAATGTATATTTATTTATTATCACAACAAAACTTATAAAACATCAAAACTCAATTCTAAAAACTATAACTATTAAAATTAACCTACTTAAAATAAAAACTAATACTAAATACTAAAACTTATATTACTAAAATAAAACTAAAAGAAATGCTAAATAAATGCTCTCTTAAGTATTAGTAGTACATATGAGAGAGCGCGAAATTCGCAAGAAATACCTATCTTTAAAAAATGCATAACACAACATAAAATTATTCTCTTAAAACAACATCGATAAATGTTTACTTATAATATACTTATAATATAATAGGTAGGCCACTACAGCTCTTTTAGTTTGAAAATTTATCTAAAAATAAGTTCACCTTGTACGTAGTCACAGATATCTATAATATTATAATTATGTAGTGAACCGAACGACAGAAATTGACTCAAAGTACATTTTTACTGCAGTAGTTCAGAGTATTAAAATGTCACTTAACTCAATGTACCTATCTATGGCATTTTTATAACTTGACATATATTGTCTCGGGTGACATTTCTACAATAGCTTTAATGTCACTTAAGTCAATTTATGTCACTTTTGCTTGCGGGCTATGAGATCGTATCGCCTCTCCCTTACCTCCATGGTGCCCGCTCCCTACACCTTCAAGGGTTATTTTATGTTAAAGTACGCTTTAAACCGGCGGAGAGCTCTCGTTAGTCGTAGGAAAAGATTGGCGTTGGGAGTGCTATTGAAACTTGTCTCCCGCCACGAGACGGGATCCATGTTTATCAAATTGTAAAACTTTTGTAACATTGTGTATGGGTTCATATGATGTTACATGTGGGTATTACATTTAATTTGTGCCTGAAAAATGATGACGTTATATTTATGAGAGAAGATTATTTTATTATTTTTATTTAGTTGGCTTTGATTCTTGTCTCATTAGTCGCTTCTTAATTAATCCAGTCTACATCAGAGCATTATGTTGCCTGTACATTTGTAAACATCTTTATTGTAAAAAAATATATTTTTTTTCAAATAGATTTTCGTTTGAATATACACTGCCTGATGTTAACCAGATATGCGGTCTAGGATGTAACACGCTTACCTAGATGATACCTAATTACTCAAGATTTGAAGACACCTACATTGTACTTTAGCGGGAAGACAGACTCAGACAAAGCGTTTCACATTCTGGCAGTTCGTATGAGGAATGTGGACTCAAAACGCTTGGTCCTAACTCGCGGAATGTCCACCATAAAAGGGTGGCGCTTTGGTCGCGTCTGTCTAGCCGCACGATAGAAGAAAGGGGCAGGTGGAACCAGATTGTGCAACTCGGATGGGACCAGATTGATCTATTTTCTCGGATTTTGAATATTGTACCACATCAACGTTTTTTTTTTGCTCTACATTACGAAATACATCTAACAGTGGTAACATTACCTACCCAAACCACATTTAAATATTTTTACCGGCGCACTTTACTCTACTCTTATCTACGAGTAGGTATCTACAATTCGCGCATTCATACGTAGAACGTTTAAGCCATTTTGCAAATAGTTTTCAATCGAAAGCCACAAATGCAAGTTAATTTTGAACACAAAATGGAATTCTGTCCGTGCGGAAGTAACTATTGGTCAGGACTATCTTTTAATTTAAACAGAGGAAATTTAGTCGCGGAGTTTATTCTGCTGCGGCGAAGGCAGGTGCGGACTGCCCCGGGCTCTGTAATTAACAAAACAAAGGCTTTTCACTACGTTAACAGTACTTGATGTTACTGCCTATATTATTTTAAGGTGCAGATTCTTTTGGTTAAGCGCTTACGCTATTTTAGTGTTTACGTTCACACGTCTCTGGTAATTGGTAAGTTTGGAAATATATAAAATATATTTTTGTAACATAATTGAGTTTGAAAGAATATACATAAAATCCCTACAAGAAAGCATTTCTGTAACTAATTTCATTTCAAGTTTAATAGTATTTGTTAGTTATTAATTGTATTTGTATTGTGTGTTAGAAATAAAAATATAACTGTGTCATTTTATTATACTACGTGCCAAAGATGAGACTTGAGAAACCACTTTGGTTTGTAATAAATATACAATTTCTGGATAATAGATATACAAACTTTTAAAAAAACGTTTAATAGATATACAAATTCTGGATAGTTAGTTTGTACACGACTGTACCTGCGCAAGATCCCCCACCACTGACGCTGGTCAAGTCTCACCATTGGTGGTACGCACTAATACTGTTATATCATTTCTAGAGTATGAGTTCCTGAATCCTTAAATTTTTGGCAATTGTGAAACAACGAGTTGCAATTTTAAACATAAAATTAATAAGGAATGTGTGATTAACCTGCATAAGTCAAACTATCTCCGTACCTATATTCTGCTTTTAGCTTTTACGTTTAAAGTTTGCATAAACATTGTGTAAAATAACAACTTTGGTCAAAACAGGCATCGTACTCGTAGCACCAAGCTCGATGCTTGAAAATGCATTTTCGTACATAATTTTTGCCTAAACCTGTTTTGTCTCAAAATACCTATATACCTACAGTGTTTGTAGCAGCGACTTGGTTTTAGGATACAGAATCTATAAAATACTGATCACTCATCAAAACATTTATCTATAGATTCTAAAACCTCAATTACCGTACATAATTAACATTAGAAACATGGAGGTTTAGTGATATTATACGAAGTATGTTAACACGGCCAATTGATATTTGAGGAAAATAACGTATCGCATATCATACTCGTACACCCACACTAATGAAAGTTGTTTATTGTGATTTTTGTACCTCATAGATCGACAGCAGACAATGGAGAGATGATCCCGTAAGTATACCGAATTTAAACGGTGTTATCATGTTATTTATTAGCTGACCCGGTGAACTTCATCTCACTATCTGTCAACTGTCAAAATTGGTCACACCAACTCAGAAACCTTCTTTGACTCATGCACAACAACTTTGCTAAAGATCATCACTTGATCAAATGTATAGTTTACTATTCTATACAGGACATACAGACAAACATTTATTTTTATATAGATATAGATTTACATATTTAATTGATTCTAACTTTATTTCAAATCTTGCAACAGCATATTTGATTAAGTACCTACTATAACACATTTAAATGTGTATGTTATTCACATATACATTAATACACTCGCCATTCACACCTTATGTAACGAATAATTCCTAATAATAGGTAATAATTCAATATTTCGTCATTTTAAAAATATTTGTATCTAATAGATATATTTGAAATGTTTTCAATTTGCATGATTATTTGTTTATTTAATATTCGTTTATTGGACAAAACATAATATTCTTAACAAATTCAGTTTGTAACCTATTATTTATTATAGAAATTTGTAGTATGTCTAGATCTAGCTCAATGTTGATTTGATGATGGTCAATATATAGTTGTCAGTAGCAACTCTTTTCAATTGGTTGTTATGAAATTAGATTTTTGGTTTCATTACTTAAATAAATATTGGGGCACATCTTACACACGGTATCTGATTCGAAAATAAGCAGAGCTTGAGATATAGCTGTAAGAAACTGACATACATTCCTATTACTATTTTTATATACTACATACCTATAACTATCCTACTAATATTATAAACGCGAAAGTTTGTGAGGATGGATGGATGGATGTTTGTTACTCTTTCACGCAAAAACTACTAAAAGGATTGAGATGAAACTTTGCAATAATATCAATCGTTTTTAAATACTTGCGAGTATATAGATAATAACCGATTCGGACTCGTGGTTACACCGCTTTGTTACACCAGTGTGACCAAAAGTAAACTGACAGGCACAGAGCAAACATCTATATGTTGATCACAGAAATGCTTGCCCTGAGTGGGAATCGAACCCACACCTTTTGGTTCCAGGAGTCAAGGCCAATAATCATTGGACCATAAAGGCAGTCCAAGTATAAAGTTGATACTTTCCCTTTTCTAATTCGGAATCACAGTAGGGGTAATAATATACATTAATCAATAAATCTATATAATACTAATTCCAATAACTTCTTAGCGATATTTACCGCATTCAATAGTTAGAAGTTTAATGGCGGCAGTAATGCTGACGAGCCTATAGACCGCTATTATTCAAATACGAATCAAATACTTATTGAAATGAGGCGAAATTTATTCGCATTCGTAAACGTTATTTTATTTCTGCTTGCAATATTTTCATTATAACATCACATAGTGCATAAATAGTTACATTCGCTTGCTTAGTGTGTTCTAGATATTTAATAAAATAAATATATCTTTATTGTACACAGAAACACAGTACAGAAACTACACAATATACAATATGCTGTACAATGGCGGCCTTATCGCCTTTGGCGATATTTGTTAGTTATTCTTACTTTATTTCCTGTTTTTACTTTCTTTTTCCATTTACTTATTTGCAGTTAACGTTTTCTAATGAATCTAAAAGCCCCTATGTATTTTCATTCAATTACTTTTTCTGTGTAAGTACACAATGTATTTGAATTACAATCCAGATCATATTTAAGTTAAACTTTGGTAACGATTTGTGTATGAATTATTAAAATATAATTGAATATTACAACCACTATACAAAGTATAATTGTACATATAATATTTACATTCGTATACAATTTTATATAACGGAAACTAGCTTGGTATGATTTTGTTTTTGAAACTATAATAGGCTTACTCACAGAAATGACTCGTGAGTAACACATGTAATGTGTTATATGTATTTTAATTCATCTTATACAAATAAATAAAAATCTCAATCCTTAAAAATTAATAATAATAAATGATTTTGATTTTTAATTTTGACTGTATGTATTGATGTACACAATGTTGATGAACTGAAATAAATAAATATATATGTTAAATTACATTAATGTTAGGTTAGGTTAAAATCGTTATGAAAATCGTAATTTATTAAGCTAGAAGAGAAGCTTTGCTGTGCAATCAAGAAACGAGCCAGAATTTTGGAATAGCAATGTCTTTCGAAGGTACTAAATCATGTGTTATCAAATACGAATCAAATACATATTATCCGAAGTAAATACATATTATCCATAATGATCGCGGCGCAGTAGTGCTCGCGTGGCTCCCCCCCATTAATCTTGTCAAACGAGAATGAAGTGGTCAGACGTAACCCTCATTTCTCAAACCAACGACTAATTAATTACCTTGAAATTTCCTATCTATGCAAATGGAATCATTCCCGAAAAATGTTTGTTTTGACACATATTTGTCACTGTGATGATGAAGCGCAATTCTGTCTTGTAACTGTTTTGGAGCTTATTTTATAAATGTTGTGCGTGTTTGATTTATAGTTGATGATCACTTATTCTCTTAAACAGTTTCAGAAGTACGTTATGCTAGCTGCTCGTCCCGGATTTGCTCTGCTACGAATGAATTACCTAAAGACTTCTTTCGTAAGAAATATTCTGAAAGATGTGAAATGTTATTGCAATCAATTGTGTATAAGTAGTTTAGAAGATTTAAACGGGTGTATACACAGACACGAAAAACAGAAAGATGTCATTATTTTATTGCATATAGGTATAGTCTAGTATATACAGCAATTCATAAAGATTCAAAAAGACAACAATTTTTCAGGCAGACCAAGTAATTAGTATTTATTCAAATAAAATGCGAGTAATTTTTCACATGTTTAAATATAAAATATTCTTCATTTCAGTCAGCCACATGTAATAAATAACGTTATTTACTTAAAGGAGAACTGCAGGTAAACCATATCTCTCTTGAAATTATTTAAAATGTTTTCCTATGGCATTTTTTTCATGTATCCGTGAAGTTCTCGACTGGAGACCACGTATCGGCAAGCTCAGAGCAGGACGTCCGTCGACTGTGAACTGTGGATCGGCATTGAACATTGGCTCGCGCGTATTAAAATTCTTATAAATACAGTAAGCTCGATTACAGAGGCGCCAGCGTAAATTTAATAGCAACGTAAAAAGCGTTCTCTCTACCGAATGCCTAAAGGGAATGCTATTTAGCTATTATAATTACGATGGCGCCTCGTATCTGCGCAATGTACGGTATGAAGTGGGAGGATTCCTGCAAACCAGTGTTCAAAGATAAGAACTTGCTAACAGTTCCTTGTCTGTACATTTATGAAATAGCCAAATTTGTACTGAGCAATCCAACTTTATTTGAGCCATGTGACAATATAAATAAAAGAACTGCTCCTCAAGTGCGTCTCAAACAGCCACAGCCTAGACTAGAGATGATTAGGAAAAGTTGTGTTCACATGGCTGCTCTAATCTTTAATTCTCTTCCTAGTGAGTTGGTTGAACTCCCATACGGTAGATTATGTTTCCAGTTGAAGAAGTGGTTGGTGGCAGAGTGCTTTTATAAAGTGGACGATTTCCTAAGCAAAAGTTCAAGTCGATTACATACATGCAATAGAGCTTGTAATAATTAATGTACCTTGTAGAATAATATATATAATAATTGCTTATTAGAACTTCTCGGGGATGATTTTGAATGTTGAAACATTCAAAATCATCCCCGAGAAGTTCTAATCTAATCTAATTTAATTTAATTAATTTAATTTAATCTAATCTAATTTTAAATTACGATTTTGTACGCCTCAATATGATTGGTAGTGGATGGATATACCTATATGTACATGTACCAGCCTTTTTAATAGTCCACTGCAGGACGTAGGCCTACCCACGAAGGGTGATTGGGCCATATCCACCACGCTGGCCCAGTGCGGGTTGGTGGATTCACATACGCCATCGAATTTCTTCTACGGACGCATGCAGGTTGCCTCACGATGTTTTCCTTCACCGAAAAGCCAGTGGTGTAAAATTCCGTACATAAATTCCAAAGAACTCATTGGTACGGGACCGGGGATTCGAACCCACGACCTCACGATTGTAAGGCGGGTGTCACTACCTCTTGACCACCACGGCTATACCTATATATATTTGTATAATTTTTAGATCTTTTGTACCTACTATCATGCAAATAAATACTTTGACTTTGACTAGGCAGACCGACGATATAATTAAGACCGCAAAAACACAATGTATAAAGCCTCTTCCAACCAGTCTTTTAGGAAATCCACACCAGGGGATGCCTATGTTCAGCAGTGAATGTCCTACGCTGACATTTAGATATATTATCTATTATTAACTTTAAAGTATTGTTTTATTATAAAAATATTCTGGCACATATTTTTTAAATCGTTGTTAAATTGTGTTACTTTTTAGTACCTACCGTACCGTTTGTTTTCAACAATGTAAAGGACATCTCCACAAAATGTATGGAGGCTGGTATAATAATAATCAAAAATTCGAACCACAACACTCGTTACATTTCGAAAAAGTTCATATTTTTCTGAGTCTATTACATCAGTTAAAACCAAAAAAGAGCCCTCCGTTTTATGTTAAATTAATTTTGAATCTGTCAGGATAAATAAATATATTTGGCTCAATAGGTAGTTTATCTCTATCAAACCTGGTTAAGTAACCTCCATTATTGTTAAACGGAAGCATTATTACCAATTAGACACAGTTTTTTAGTGTTTTTTATCACATTGTACCTACTAACTGGTCACACTGATAGGTTATGATTTTTAATTTTAGCAAATTAAGATATGAATGTGGAAGAATCAGCTACGAATGCAAGTAAAATAACGATAGAAGCACTTTATCATTGCTAAACTAGAAAAAGTAATAAGCTGTATTGTTATTTTCCATACAATTTATTTTTCGCATTTAAAAAAAATTGGAGGGGTGAAAAAATCTAAATTAAATATTTTTGGGAAGCCCATAATACAAGCTTTCAAATAATGCATATATCATCTTGATTCGAATTTACTCTGAATAATATACCACTTGTGGACGTCACCTTTACCATTAATTTTGTGTTTCCATTTGGTAACAATCATTAATTAATGGCCACAGTACCCGTGTAACTAAAATATATTTTCAGAAAATGTTATGTTTCATATTATTAGCCCTCTTGTTTTGTATGTATACTTTGAACTAATTAGTACCTACCTAAGTTTTAATTTGTCCATTAATTAATAGAGTATATAGGCATTATGTCTTCTGTACTGTATTCCACTGTTGAATATGGACCTACCTTTAAAGAGATTGTCCATATTCACCACGCAGGCTTAGCGGGTTGAGAGATGGAAAATAACCGCCTTACCACAAAACTTTTAAATACGGTTTAAACACTGTTTTACCGTGAAATTTGTACCGTTAAACATTGCCTAAAGCGTGCGTGGAACTTTTGTGGTAAGACAGTTAGTGTACATTAATATGTGATATTTAAAACTTGGTTGTTTAAGTAATGAAACAAATTGATTGATTGGTTTACTGAGATTTGAACCCCTGAAAGGCCCCTGGAGACCTTCGAATCGGTCAGCGTCGCTAGGTCGTTTCCGTTTCGGCTTCACAATAGGCCCAATTATGAAGACGCCATCGTAAATTTAAATTTATTCAACGTAAAAAATGTTTTCTCTATCGAATGACTAAAGTGAAAAAGAAACAGAAATATTCTAATTAATATCTAATTAGCTATTATAATTACGATGGCGCCTTCATAATTGGGCCCAATGTCTATGTGTATTTGTTTTGTTTTGATATCTTTATTTAAATCCGTTTTATGAAGTAACTTTTACCTACCTACCCTATTTTTACTTCACACAAATCTAATACAATTTCTACATAACTTTTCACTTATGAACAGTTTGTGCATTATTACAATGGATGGGGTTTAAAAAATTCTTCTACGCTTTTGAGCAAAAATTATACGCCGGAGTACTTTAAATTTTGTACAGCACCGTAGTTATTCCGAGACGGGAAAGGTCGTCATTTATTTAATTTAATGTTAACCCTAGCTTACTCTGAAATGTCTGTCGCATTTCTGGAGCGCCGTAATCCGATGCTCTTATCGAAAATGCTGACCTCATACTTTGTGTAAAGTACTGTGATAAGTATCTATACTTTCATAGAAAATGTAGAGAAAAATAGACTTCATTTTTCATGTGTAGATGTAGGTGCCTAAGTAGTTAAAAAATCGGGAAGTGACATAGGTTATTATACTTTATGTCCCGGAAAAAATAAAATATTACTTGAAAAGTCTCGCTACATCTCACAGTATATTTTATTTTTTCTTTTTTAAAGCAAGTTTCAGATAATCCTAAGCTCACCAATAAAATTTGTAAATGAACAAAAATATGAATGTACTTTTTTAGTGCCGTAGATTAATATGTATATTTCGAAAAAATATAAGTAACTTTACAATAGATCACAAAGAAAACGTTTCAATAATAAAATTAAAACATGAAGCAACATAATAACAATTTTTAAAATCTATAATGAGGTGAAGTCATAGATATTACAAAAAATATTCAGTAATGTTAAGCTATAATAATCAAACACCCAAAAAAAATTTTGAAGAGAAGTAATGGACACAAAGTAAGCGTACATCACAAACGTGTTTGAGTATATATTTATTTGTATTAGTAATCCACTGAGTCAGAAAAAATAAGGGACGGGACAGGACAGCCCAGCTTTGACAAGGGACAGCCTCTCAGGGTAGGACTGACAAGTCAAATTTATATTTCGCCATTTACCTCTTCTCTCAATAAAAAACTGTTTTCGAGTGCGGAAAACAGTATGTACTATGCCAAGTGTGTTAGATGAGGAAATCTTTCAAAGAGGCTTTTGAGCAAAGTTATGGGCTTTAGAAATCTAACGCGTCAACAGCAGCACAGTTCGGGCGTGTACGCTTCGATGGCTCCATTCCTCGAATTAGTTTTGAAACAGAAAAGTAGGTAACTATTATTACCTACCCACTCTAGAATTTGACAAGATCATCTTTTTTATGTCAAAATAAGTTTAGAATAATAATAGGTAAGTGAAAAATCTAGAGTCTAGAATTTTAACGTAGTGCAAACAAAGGTTTTTATAAGCTTTTTTTTAACTTGCAATCATCAATATGGAATGTAAGGAAAAAATACCAAGACGATGCTTGCAATGGATGCACCTATATATTATGTATGTAAGTACCTAGTCAGGTCATAAGTATTGTCACACAGTAAAAACATGTGACAGAATTTATGACCTGACTGTGTATATACCTCTATAAGTTCAGGTGGAATCTTGCAAGTTAAATGTGACCAACTTCCCGGTTTCTGATTGAGCTGAAATTTTGCACACAATATATCGCGCGACAATGCAATAATATGGTACCATAGAGCTGATCTTATGATGGAGTCGGAAGGTGGCCATAGGACTCCAACTCTAAACATGATAGACCCGTCGTGTTTGGGCTCGTTTTACTTGTCTTGGCTAGCACTTTACTGTTACATGATTTCCAAAATCTCGCAAAAGCTTGTATTTTTAAAAAAATTATAATAAAAATAATTTATTTTTAGTTTAAAATCTTCTGTCTATATTTTTAACTTAGTGCGAACAAAGTTTTACATGTATCGTAGTAGTTACGACAACTTACTAAAAGAGGCAAACAAAAATTTGGCATCACCTAAAACTACAAGAACTATAGTCGTACACAACAGAAAATACTACGGGATTGATTTCCTGTTCATATGTGTATTGGAAGTACAACTGAACAACTTTTGTCAGGGGTCTATTTTCATATTTATTGCATAGTGGTACACTTTTAGCCGCAAGGCGCAAAGCAATATCACTCACATTCAAATTCTTTTTTTGCGCACACTGTTTACTCTCTGAACAACTGTTTTAGTAACGATTCTATAAAAGTTTATTAAATAATAAACAATGTTCAATTTGCGAACATGACTACATACGAAATATAGTTCTTGCTAATAATAAAAAATATAAAAAAGTTCTTGCTCGTTGTTTGATATTGTTTACACTTTACAGGGTAGCAAGCTAATAAATACCTCGCAGAAAACTCATTTTATGTAAACTATCACAAACTACTCGGGTATTCTTCTCCTCTTTGAAGACCCGAGCATAGTATCGATCGAGAAGTTAAATGAAAATACTTTAGTACATGTTGTGACGGTGATGGGTCTCGACGAGAAAAATGCACTCTGCACTGACGTCTTCTTTGTAATACTAGCACCTACAGAATAACAATTATCACTACAAAGTGGTAGTTAGTAAAATGTACCTAAAGTATGTTTTTGGTTTTCTTTCGTTTTGCTCTTTATCCTAGTATTTAAAGTTTGAAAAGTGTAAGTAGGTACTTTGATTTTTTTTTAATATTGTATGTAATGCTTTCACAATGTGCCGGAGGAGGATTATACATAACTTGGAAAAAGTATATACTTTTTTACATTTTTGGACCACGGACACCAAGGTCACCGCTTTTCGTCAACTTACGTTTTGTTATATTAATAAGCAAAATATATTCGACTGGCTTAGCATTATTTAGTAAGTAGCACAGAGTATTTATAGATATAACTAATAACGGGTACCTATAAAGCAAAATTAGTCCCTATTTAATGTAATAAAATGGTTGATAAACTCTAGCAAATATGAACTCAGTTTATGGTTAGGCGCAAACAGATCTCAAACTGCGAAAAACCACTGAAAGTTTTCATGCAGTGCTGAAATAAAGCAAAAGCTACAAGTTGAACTTTTTGGAGGTCTATGTGAATATTTGAATATCACTTTAATAGCACTTGAATAAAATGTATAACTTTATCTAAAACAAATAACGAATTTTTAACCTCGTCAAGGAACAAGGTTAAAAATTCGTTATTCGTTTTAGAATTAACTCAATTCATGTCATTTATAAGTACCTACTTATACAAAAAATTACAATTTATCGTACTTACTGTTAACATCTTTATATTTTTAATTAATAATGGCACTTTTTTCATAGAGCAATGAGGGAAATAATTTTAACGTAACATTTGATGGGTCTTACAGACAGCTAAGGTCTAGTCATCCAACAATCATATTTCTTGATTTATTGGTCAAACGTTAGGCCGGATCCGTCTGGAAGACGCTTAAAAATGCTTGTTCTTAATTTTTTTTAATAATGATTCTAATTTAAAAAATTCAAGCACTTTTTAGAAAGTAGTATTTAATTTTATTAGACTCTATATTGTAATAATCTGAGGCCAAGGCTTAGTAATGATACAAAGTTTTATATACAACTAGCGACCCGCTCCAGCTTTGCACAGGTGTATTATACATAGGTGTAAACCTTTCCCTTGAATCACTCTATCTATTTAAAAAAACCGCATCAAAATCTGTTGCGTAGTTTTAAAGATATAAACATACATGGGGACAGACAGCAGGAAGCGACTTTGTTTAAAATTATGTATAGATAGTGATAGTGATACCGCAATAAAACAGTGAAATATACATTTCTATTACAACAGTCTATTAGCGATTTATTGTTATAAATAGAAACAAATTTAATCAATCAATTTACGCCTTTTAATGGATTTTTCCGGTATAACTGTAGGTAGCATCCAGCCAAATGACATCTCTTTGGCGTGTGTCACATGTTCGGACGACGCGGAGGCGGGCGGCGAGGTTTAAGTGTTCAAATATGTGCGCAAATATAAATGTTCTTGTATTTTGATGGGAATTACCTTGTACTTATGGTGTACAGTAATATACAGTAAGTTTAACAATAGGTATGATTAAAGACATGGAAATAATTTCTTACTATTCTTACATTGATATTGTATTCGCCATCAGAAATGTGTCTAGGCATTTACTAAATACGACTTCGGGTGCTGCTTTTGTCAACAATATACTTATCATTTGTAAGTCAAAGAAGATATAATAATGACTAAGTATGGTGTGTAGTGTGTACAGCGGATAATACAATACTTGATAATACTTGGCTTACAATTGATAATAACTTCTCATGGAAATTCCATATTAATAGTATTTGTACAAAACTTAGAATAATATTGGGAAAGTTTTATCATTTAGCTAATATCTTAAATCGTGGCACATTATATAATGTATATCATGCGCTGGTTGATGCTGTTATCAGTTATGGACTTAGCTGCTACGGACTTACGTTTGCAACATACCTACAACCAATCCAAAATTTACAAATTAGAATTCTGAAAAAATTAGTTAGCAAAAAAACAAAGAAATCATTGAATAAGGAATATAATAAATTATTCAAAATTTGTAAAATCCTACCAGTCAAAAAGAAAGTCGATTATCTATTATTATTACAACAATTTCAAAATAACACATTTAAACCGATTAGAATATTTCAGAAAAGAACCCGTAAAGCGGCTAAGTCCCAGCTGGAATTGCAATACAAATATAAAAACTATTATGGTAAGCGTACTAGGCAGTGGATCATACCTAGATTATGCAATAACTTACCGGACGATTTCGAGAAATCATTTCAAACAAAATTTGGCTTTAAAAGAATGTTAAAGAAACTGATGTTGGATAAATTAAGCGATGAAGATTAACACCTTAGAAAGCAAACATTTGTATCAAACTTTAGATTATAAAAACAAAATATGTTAATAGATAACTGACAATGACATTACATTGCCCACATGTACCTATAATAACAAGGGAATGTATTTCTATCCGCTTGTACATAGATACTAAGTTATGTACCTAATGTGAGAGCTATCCTGCCTACAAACCGCTTCGCTGTTTGGCAGTACTTTTAATTGTACCTATGTATGTTATATTCGGAACAAATAAATAAATAAAAAAAAAAAAATATTCTAACACATTTATAAGGTATGGATGGAAATAGTTTTTTTTTTTAAATACCGGTCTATGTCATCTAATACTTAGTTCAAAGTAAAGTAAGCACATCTATAGGTATATTAACTGAAGAAAAAAACCACTAGCTACAAACAGCATCGTAATAGCAAACCGTATGTCTGAGGGTTCTTTATACTCAAACTTTTACACATTTTAGTACAGACCGAAAAAGAAAATGAAGAATAAGTATATGTTACTATAATAACGTGAAAAAGGAGTTCTTTCTTGTTTACAAGAGGTAATTACATTGTTGTTGTCGCTCAACACCTGACGCTATCAAACACCGCGATATTACGACATTATTGTTTTAGCTTCATTTTTCACGACCACTTCTTGTAACGTAAAACCAGTTTATAAACCGAAAAATGTGTTTGTAGAGCGCTCTTTTACTAGGTATGTAAATTTAAGTATATGAACGCGTGTTTTAGGGTTCCGTACGCGTCCGTAAGGGTATAAACGTGACCTTATATTACTGAGACTCCGCTGTCCGTCCGTCTGTCTGTCACCAGGGAACATCTCATCAACCGCTATAGCTAGACAGTTTAAATATTCCTGTTGCCGATGTTATTTGGTAGATGCTGGAAATGGGGCTAAAGGGGCTCTCAAACGGTACCCAACATCTCGCGCGAGCCCGACTCGCACTTGTGCGATTTTATTTGTGTTTAATATACCTATATACACCATTATGAAAATGTTTCTTATAACTCATATAAATACCTAGTCATAATATCAACGTTAAGCCGTGGTGGTCTAGTGGTAGTAACACCCGACCTGCAATCGTGAGGTCGTGGATTCAAATCCCTATCCCGTACCAATGAGTTTCTTTGGAACTTATGTACGGAATTTCACATCATTGGCTTTTCGGTGAAGGAAATCATCGTGAGGCAACCTGCATACGTCCGTAGAAGAAATTCGATGGCGTATGTGAATCCACCAACCCGCACTGGGCCAGCGTGGTGGATAAGGCCCAATCACCCTTCGTGGGTAGGCCTACGTCCTGCAGTGGACCAATTAATAAGGCTGGTACAATATCAACGTTCGGCATGCTACACTCTAGAACGCATATTTGATCAAGGTAGGCAAGGTGTGGTCAAACGCAACCTTATCAGGACAAAAATAATCGATTATGATACTTTTTTCATATATTCCTCAGTTTTGAATTTGAAATTGCAACTTTCGTTACAATTACCTGACCTTTGGTAAGTCGGAGAATACGTTAGATATTCTCCGATTAATTTATGTAATTAAGTTGGTGCTGTTTTGATAGACACTTATAAACTAAAATATTAAATTGTTTTTTCTTTCTTTTTAGTTAATTTTTGAATTTTACATCTAACATTGTATCTTCATTTTAAATATATTGTTACATAACTGAACTGAAGCTGTTCGTTTCTTATAAGACACATTAAAAGAACATGTCCACAAAATGTATGGAGGCTGGTATATCTAAGAATAAACAAAAAAGCTCAGCTGTATTAGTATAGCTTAAACTCATAAGTCCCGTGTTTTTCAAACAAACTAGATAGTGCTTTAGATCGACATTAAAAAAATAACGCTTTTTGGAGGTTTTTTTTGTAGTAAATACAAATATTTGTCAAGCACATCTGAAAAGATTAAAATGAATCCAGCAGAGCCTCCACTAAGGCAATTCTTTAAAAAAGCGATAATTTATGATCGTATAATTTTAATTCTTTAGTGTCGAACGCCAAAAAGGTCGTAAAGTTATCATTTTCAGAAGTTTTTACAAAGTCGACGCTGGAGTAAAAAGCTTTTGAATTGATTGTCCGAGATTGTTGTGTCGGCATTGTTTCAGAGGGGCAACTTTACTCATTAAGGCCATCAGTTCTGGTGTGGCATCGACACGCGCACTGCGCTTTGTGTGGCGATATCAATTTAGTATTATCACCTACATTTATTGTTGAGCGAGTAAAGACTTCAGAGTATTGCTGCTATTGTAGGGCTCATTGCTTAGTTTGACTAGGTGTTGTGCGATTACCAAAGTTAAGAAACGTAGGGCACGGCCAGTCTTCATATGTACCCATATGAAGACTGGCCGCGAGTTGTATTTACAATTGAGCGCTGCCATAGCTCTAATGGCACGTTAAATTGTGAGTCCTAGTTGTTTTAATCGTTCAGCTTTAGGCGGCTTCAAAACTTTGACACCAAGGCTACCCTATACAGAGTCATCGGTATTAAACGCAAAACTTTTTAAGGGCGGGTCTAGCACATCTAGACAAACAACTTTTGCACCAGGTTTTTTGAAATTTCGCAAAAAAAAATCGCTTCTCCATACATTTTGCCGAACGATCATTTTGTATGAAAAAGCTGATTCTTTCTTCGTGATTTTACAAACGTCCTAGAACAAAAGTTGTTTCGTTGTAGTTAATAAAGGCACACGCCGAAAAGATTATATATTATTCGCAAAAATCAAACATCAAAAAATCATCAAAAGTAACTCTAACATTCATAGCATCGAGGCCAGTAATAGAAAGCATCGTTATACAAATATTTCATCGTAGCCAGTTATTTTCTATTTCAAACACATAGAAAATGTCGTTAAAATCGGCTATAGATCAAATAGCATTCCAAAACTTGTATAATTAATCTACACATGTTATGAATCGGGTTGTTTTAGCAATATTGTAGTATTTGGTAGAACTATACTGTACCGGTCTCTTGATAGTCTACTGCTGAATACAAACCTACACACGAAGGACGATGGGTCATTTACAGCACACTAGCCAGATACGACTCATAATTCTAGTGATGCTATTGCAGATACCTTTTTATATGTTTCATTGACTTAGTTGTCTAGATGTACTAGACCCGCCCTTAAAAGGTTTTGCGTTTAATACCTATGAACCTGTATATAAATAAACTTACTTCTTGATAATCGAAACCCACTGATATGACTAAACGCATCATTTCTTCACATGCAGTCACACAACACAATACTGAATTGTGCAATACACGATTTGCAAATATTGCAGTGTGATATTTACTAAATTTGGGTACCTCATGTGTCTTGCGCGCGTCTAAATAACCCTGACTTTGAAAAGCTTCAAATTGTACCTCTCCGAAAACCAGAAAGCCGGCACTCGGTTTTCTGGTTGCTTTGCCGAATAGTGCTATGGTACTCGAAGCCGTGGTGGCTTAGAACTAGTGACACCCGCCTTACAAGTGAGTTCGTGGGTTCAAATCCCGGTCCCGTACCAATGAGTTATTTGGAATTTATGTACGGAATTTCACACCACTGGCTTTTCGGTGAAGGAAAAACATCGTGAAGCAACCTGGATATGTCCGTAGAAGAAATTCGATGGCGTATTTATTTATTATTTATTTATTCAATTTCAACAGTCAAAACTTACAGTCTAAAACCAAAACGTTTTTGAGCTTAAAAATAACTTAAACATATCTAAATACTTACGAAAATTTACAAATTTCAGGCAAGAAAAGAATACAATTTTGAATTATTTCACTAATTTTTGAAAAAAACAAATGTGAATCCACCAACCCGCACCGGGCCAGCGTGGTGGATATGGCCCGTTCACCCTTAGTGGGTTGGCCTACGTCCTGCAGTGGACTATTAAAAAGGCTGATACAGTACTCGATGCCTAGCTATAGGTACATAAATACTCCAGTGTCCGTTCCACATCGTCTCAAAGTACCGCGGTCAAACTTTTGTCATTACAGCGATAGTTATCGCGACCACTCGCTAGCGTTATGAAACAACAGTTTGTACACATTTCTTTCTCAAAATCTTTACCAAACAAGATCGGAGACTTTTTATTCTGTACTTAGCGAAATTGAAAAGTGTAACTCAATAATATAACTTGACCAAGTGTCGCCAAGTTTTCAAGTTTTGACGGTAGACTTTCTTTGTGAGCTCTTTATGTAATTAAGCTACTTGGCATAGTGCATTGTATCTTCATGTTGAAAAATATTTTTATATCACTGAACTATTTTTGAGCTGTTTGTTTCTTATAAGACACATTAAAGGACATGTCCACAAAATGTATGGAGGCTGGTATAATAGTAATCAAAAATTCTAACCACAACACTCGTTGAATTTCTAGAAAGTTCATATTTTTCTGAGTCTATTACATTAGTTAAAAACAAAAAAGAACCCTCCGACTTTTTTAAAATTAATTTTGAATTTATTAGGATAAATAAATATATTTGGCTTAATAGGTAGTTTATCTCTATAAATCGTGGTTAAGTAACCTCCAAATTGTTAAATAAAACCATTTTTACCAGATAGACACACATTTTAAGTGTTTTTTTTGTCACATTGAACCTACTAACTGGTCACGCTGGTAGATTATAATTTTTAATTTTAGCAAATTAAGAGATGAATGTGGAAGAATCAGCTACGAATGCAAGTAAAATATCGGTAGAAGTTCTCTATTATTGGTGACAAGAAAAAAGAAAAAAGCTGTATCATTTTCACATTTAAAAAACAGAGGGTTAAAAAATGTTAATTAAATATTTTTGGAAAGCCCAAAAATCAAGCTTTCAAATGATGTAATATATGTATCATCTTGGTTAGGTAGATTTTTCTTTAAATAATATACCACTTGTGGACGGTACGTCACGTCCAATCATTTGGTCCATTGTCCTTAAAAAACTAAAATCAAAGAATTAAGAGCAGACTCTTCAGTTGACCAACTTATGATTACAAAGCCAACCATCATCATATTGATGATTATTAAATATCAATCAAATCTCCAATAATTAGTATTTGGATTATTTTCGACCTTCAAGAGTCTGTGGATGATCCAATTTTTGCTTTTTATGTAGTAGTAGTAGTTTAAGTATGTAGGTGGTACTTTATTTCGTTGTAGTTAATAAAGGCACACGCCGAAAAGATTACATATTATTGGCAAAACTCAAACATCAAAAAATCATCAATAGTAACTCAAACATTCGCAGCATCGAGGCCAGTAATGGAAAGCATCGTTATACAAATATTTCATCGTAGCCAGTTATTTTCTATTTCAAACACATAGAAAATGTCGATAAAATCGGCTATAGATCAAATAGCATTCCAAAACTTGTAATTATTTGCACTCACAGTATCTGCACATGTTATGAATCGGGTTGTTTTAGCAATATTTAATATTTGGTAGTACTATACTGTACCGGCCTCTTGATAGTCTACTGCTCAATACAAACCTACACACGAAGAACGATGGGTCATTTACACCACACTAGCCAGGTACGACTCGTAATCCTAGTGATCTAGTCTACACCATCGAATTTCTTCTACAGACGTAATCAGGTTGCCTTACGATGTTTTCCTGCACATAAAAACCAGTGGTGTGTAAATCCGTAGATAAATTACAAATAACCCCTTGGTACGGGAACGGGTTTGAACCCATGCTTTACGTTTGTAAGGCGAGCGTTTTCCCACTTGGCTACTACGACTTGGTAGCTTTTAGTATTATTTCTGTACTGGCGATTTTCTGCTTAGTCTTGTTATTTGTTTGGATTAATATGTGAAATACGTTGTCCTACTTATTGCGAAGGATATCGTAAAAATGTTTATTGATTGTCCTTCGAGAGGTTTCGGCAGCTTTGTTTCAAACACCAAGGAAGTCGATCCAACTTTTCTCATTAGGACGATCAGTTGTAGCGTTGACGCGCCTTCGCAGTGTTTGAGGCACTTTAGTGTCATCATCATATCAGCATTGCTGGATATCTATAGGCTTGGCTCTGCTGTTAATTTCTAATATAATAAAGCTAGTTGAAAGCTCTACTGTAATGTATCGGCCTTTTAATAGACCACTGCAAGACGTAGGCCTACCCACGAAAGGTGATTGGGCCAAATCCACCAAGCTGGCCCAGTGCGGGTTGGACATACGCCACCGGATTTCTTCTACGGAGACGTATGTAGCTTGCCTCACGATGTTTTTCTTTACCGAAAAGCCAGTCGTGTTAAATTCATACAATACATAAATTTCAAAGAACTGATTGGTGCGGTAACGGGATTTGACCACGATTGTAAGACATCACTACCAACACATCACCACGTTCAACCTTTCTTTACGGCTTTGGTTGAAAGCTACTTGTACCACTAAATAACTTGTTTGATGTTTGTAGAAAATTATTTTTTTACATTCACATTACAGAATTTATTTCATACAATAAATAACATGGTACCTACTTTAGTAAAAACCAATGCTACCTGCAGTTATCAGGTAAACTGTGTTACTGATAGCAACGCCCACCTCCCAGCAAAAAAAAAACTATGTACTTAACATAGCACATAAAACGCTTAAGAACGAATGCAGAAAATGGCGACTTCGCTTTTTGTAACGATCGTTTTTATTAATATATAATTATATTTTTGTGGTTACTAAATAACGTTATTAAACAAAATTTGAATTGTATATAATCTATGTAGGAGTTCCGACTTTAATGTCACTTTAGTAATATTCCTACAATCAAAACTCAGCTCTATAAATAAATAACACAAGTTTCTCTACGGGTTCACTACGTCCCATCACGAAATCCGTACTCATTACAATCACATTACGCAGGGTTGCTGACACAATAAATATGTTAATAAGCTTCTGGTAATATCCAATACGATCATGATAATCAAATAGCAATTGCCGTACTGCAGAGGGGCGTCCATACCTACATTACGCGAAGTCTAAACAAGGAGATAGTCGAGCCGAATCACGCTGAATGTATCGTAGGAGAAAAGGATCACAGAAATTTATTATAATAGCACATAGTTTTTATTTTTTTCGGCATTATCTATAATCTCTGAAATTGCAAGAGAATTGGAGTAATATATACAAAACTTGTTTCTTCACAGACCTCGTATTGTAAATGTTCTGGCGTTCAGCTTCAGTTTTCCTCCCGCATGTCCGTGTGGTGCAAGTAGGTAGGTACCTAGCAGCAAAAAAAGCGAAGCCGAACGTCACACACACACACTCACACACACACACACACCCTCTCTCTCACACACACACACACACACACACACACACACACACACACACACACACACACACACACACACACACACACACACACATAATCACATAGGGACCTCTCCCTATCACGTCTGGTTTTTTTTTTTCTGGGACAGGGGATCGAGCCAAATCGCACGATAAGCAAAAGAGAGGGGTGTCAACAACTTGCCTGCTGCCAACTGCCAGTGGGCTTGAGCATTAGGATTATCTTTAGACCTTCAATGGTCTGTGGATGATCCAATTACTGTTGTTATATAGTAGTAGTTTATGTAGTTTTAGATTATATAAGTCTTATTTAGTGGTAGTTAATAAAGGCACTTGCCCTATTAAAAAAAAATAACTTGCTATAAGTAATATATGGACAACCCTTAGCTGATACCTTACCTACCTACCTCTGGTAATAGAATCTAATTCCATTACGTAAATTTATTCATGGTAAGGCAAGCTTTGCAGCTGCTGCCTGTGCAAAAAGTTTTAATAGTTATTGTAACTTATTTAACGTCTGTCCCACCCTGACTAGTTTGAGAAGATATGCGGAATAATAATGATGTTTGCTGCCTTCTACGTTGATTAAGCCAGGGTAATTATTTATTTTGACTTAATTAGGTTTCCCTTGTACTGAGGCAAAAATGTTTGTTTATGTTCATATTCATGTGTTTAGTTTGCTTATTGCTGAATTCTTTAATGGCTATAAGCACAGCCCTCAGACTCGAGAGTTAGGCCGTGATGCTTCGCTCGATCGAGAACCTCCGCATTTTTTTTGGAAATTCTTCGATCCGCTCCATATTAGGCCCAATAATGAATGCCCCTTCGTAATTATATCAGCAATTTAAAATATTTCTGTTTCTTTTTCACTTCATGCTTTCGATAGAGAGAACGCTTTTTACGTTGCTATTAAATTTACGATGGCGTCTTCATAATTGGGTCTATTTTCTAGAAAATTCTCTAGGTAAAGTCTCAACGGAAGTAAGTTGAATAGAGACCACGGACCAGCAAGCGCAGCGTAGGACTAAAACTTAGACTTATACTTAGCGTAGACTGAAGATATAAGCAAGACCGCAGAAACGCGCTGAATGGAGGCCTCTTCCAACCGGCCTTATTGGATAGAAATCTATAGGGAAGGCCTACGTCCGGCGGTTGATGTCCTATGGCTGATAAATTAAATGGTGCTCATACAACAGTATTTAATTTATGATGTCAACAATGACGAGGGATAATTATAGATAATATATATTTTTTCGAATTTTTTTATCAGGCAGTAATACCTAATATTATGTGGTATATTTATGTATTACTAGCTGACCAGGCGAACTTCGTTTCACTACGTGTCATTCTGATGTATAAGCATTACTATTGCAATGTTTCATCTCAATCCGTTCAGTAGTTTTTTCGTGAAAGAGGAACAGACATCCATAGTCATAGTCATAGTCATTTATTGATAACACCACTGTTACAAGTCAAAATTTAAATACCATTAGCAATGATCTATTTCAATACATACAAAACAACAAAACACTTCATATACATCGTATATGAAATTAATGATTATAATTATAATCATACATACAAACTTTCCCGTTTAAAATATTAATAGGATAGTAATAGAATTTTTTTTATCAGGCCGTAATACCTAAATTTTTTGGTATATTTATGTATTGAATTTAACAAGGAACATAACAATTACTGAACAAATCCTTTCTATAGATAATAATAAGAAAAACCTGATTTCAGTAAAAACCCAATTTCAGTGTTTTGTTACTGAAATGAAATTTATTCACAATGACGAGTAAAATAATCGTCTTTCGGTAGACCAAGAGCTTATAGCCGAAATAACGTACCATAAAATTTTAATTATCACTCAGATATATTCCATTATTCGTAGTAATTAAGCTTGGTTACCAAATGAGTAATACAACCCTATTCTAATTATGTTAGAGAATGATAATTATTATGTCTAGTCTAATTGACAACCTGATTCCAGTTAATTAAACTCTATGCCGCAGCTTAAGCTACCAAATTATAATTTATTAAACCAAAATCTACCTACCTATAGAGAATTGTTAATTTAGAACGTATTTTTGTAATTGCTATTGTCATGGTTGCTCGAAAAAAAAAACATTTGTAGAGATTGCAGGGAAATAATTTTATAATTATATTTTTATTTTTATAATAAGTGTTTGATCTGTTTCTGGAAGCAATAAGTGTGTAATGTAAATATGTGTTTTCATCACATCTATTCGAAAAGGCCTACTTGGTTAAGCCCTTAAGTACGCCCAAAGGTGGTGTTTTCTATAAGGAACTTTATAAGTGCGCCGGAATTATCTTTGCCGCGCACTTTTTGAATTTGGAACAAATAAGTGCGACGGAATAATCTTTGCCGCGCATTTTTTGAATTTGGAAGTATTTGTAATGTTAGTGTTCAGAGCCAATAAAATGAATGAAAAGATTGTAAATAAAAGTTTTCATTTGTTTTATTATTAGATACCATTTAATTTCAATTTAGTTGTTACTCTCTACGTTTTATTTAATAATATAATATTACAATAAAATATGAGGCGCCTTTTATTTTCTCATAGAGGTGATGAAAAGTAAAGTGTACCATTCGGGCGCAAAAATTATTTTTGGCTCGGGCGACGTACTTTGAATCTCTCGCTACGCTCAGGATTCTACTATAGAATCCCTCACTTCGCTCTGGATTCAAAAAAGCGCCCTCGCCGCAAGAAATATTATTTTGCTCCTATATGTTTCAATCTACTATTAAAATATATAAGTATATTATATACTGTATCAGTCAATATTACTATTGCTTAGTTTCGCGTCAAAACCGTGTGTGTGTAAGGTAGAATTTATTAACATTTTTATAAACATCAATTTTATTGGAGCGCTACCAGTGCGTGGTCTGATATATTAGTGGGCTGTGAGTACATATATTTAAATGTAGGTACTTGCGCCGTTTTTAATAATATTAATATTTTATATTTTTCTTGGATGACAGTTTTATGCTAAACATTAGATGTGCACTGATTCACACACTAGAGCAACCTGCGTAGTGGAATGCAGACTCTTTTCAATAAGGAAATTGTTTTTATAGGTTACCGTTTTCAAACATTATTTGACACATTTGAACTTACACGGCGTTTGTTTAATATATCATTTAGACACCAACGCCAAACTTGTCACTTTTTAAAATAGTAAAACGCCGTTCCTAATTCTATTTCCACGTGATAAAGCAGCCGACGGCCGGCAGGTGAAACTTCCGTCTCGCGAGTTGCAGGAGAATTCTAAAACATACTCACGTAGCTCATTTCCCTAGTAATGGAGTTATATTCCGCGGCACAATTTTCAATTTCCTAACCTCCTTTAGCATTCGGTACTACGTCCGCCTTTTTTCTCCGGCGCCAAATTGTATTTTTCGGATAAGGAACTTGGCCTTTCTTAACGTTTTCTTTTTTAATTCCAGTGGGGAGGTTTTGGATATAAATTGTGATTATTCTGAATTGTCATTGTAAGGTGGGATAAGATTTGTGTTAGCTAAAAGTCTGGCGCACACTTAATGATTGAGGTAGAGACGAGGTCTTTAATAAAATGAGGGGAGTTAAAATCTAGGTCCAAAAATATTTTATCTAAAGCTTCTATTTCTATTGTAATCAGTTGTACGGAAAATCGGCTGGAAAACTGATAAAAAAAATCCGAGGCTGATAAAAACGAAAAACGAAAAAATTTGCCAATGACAAAAAATACTTATACAATAAGTTTGTCTACCGGTGTCGGAGCCTTAAGCGGTGACATATATGGCAAATTTTGAATGACTTTTACTGTGGGATCAACTCTGAAAACGCAAAAAAATACAGCTATTCCATACTTTTTGTCGAACGTCTGCAAAAAATCGTATGGAACAGCAGTTTTTTTTTACGTTTTCAGAGTTGGTCTTATAGTAAAAGTTGTTCAAAATTTGCCATGGATGTCAAGGCTCCGCTTAAGGCTCCGACACCGGTAAACATCCACATTGTATATCTAAGCGATTTTATCAACATCAAATCTAACATCAGATTGTTAGCAAGAAAATTTTCCCAGCTGTTGTTAGAGAGACGCTTCCTCATTTTGGTCGCGCAAAATACTTATCGATCGAGTACCTACTTTTCTAAAAATACAAAAAGTCACTTTTGCAAATGTTGTAGAGGTTTTACAAAAATAACTATTTTAGTTCTTGTATTTAGTAATTAAAGTTTATTATAAATTATAAGACCCAACATTTTATTTATTCTGTAGACAATAAATCGAACTCAAAATCAAAAACTAAACTCATGCGATCATACCTGGTGCAAAGGAGCCCAAAATGCTGGCCGCATTGGCCCGCTGTATGGCGATGGCCATCCTTTGCACCAAATACGAGCCAGAGCGGGAGTCATTGGTTTTCTCCCATAGCCTGTGCCCTATTTCTGAAATCAATTATTGTATTAACAAGTTCTTGTATAAGAACAAGTTGTACAAGAACAAGTTCTTATAATTATTAAATATGTTCGTGAGTTTAACGATAATACTAGGTATCCAGTATATTTTCTCCGCAATACGTACAAAAAGCTTTTATATACCTATCAGCTGGGATCTCTCATCCGAGTGAAATATTCGAATGTTCATATAATTTTACTCGCGGAAGTGACAGGCTCACAATGAGTCCGGACCCTTTTTCCCAAAATTAAAAAGCAAATCAGGAAATCGAATCAAACTGCACGCCGATGGCAGAAAAAAGCTTCATCCTATTCTCACCCTCATTATGAAAAAGGTTGGATCAAATTTTGGACAAAACTTTTATCTCTTTCGAATTTCAAGGCCAAAAGTTTCATAATTTATCCCGTATCGTGAAGCTGAAAATTAATAACTCTCCTCTTATCTTTGCGCTAAAAAGAAAAGTTTATATTTTGTAACCAACACGGGTGTCAACGTTTTAGGGACAACGTCGGCTGCCGATCTTAGAAGTTTTGAATTAATGACGTCGAAAAGATTTATGAAATTTGAGCCTAATGAATATAAATAAATTTTCCATTTTTGGAAGATGTCGTGTTATTTTTGTTGTACCTAGGTAAGAAAGAAAAAAAGAATTTTCTGAAATCAGGGCTATATAATATTTACAGCCACCCGACACATACGAACTCACTTTTATTTAGATATGCCAATACCTACTATCTCATTTTCATAAACTTCGAACAGTTTAAGATTACGGAAATTCTCGCGATTTGGGTAGGTGTTAACTCATCATAATGGTTCATCCGGTATGTCTAGCATGTGTGTGACGCATACCTACATTACGTGGTAAGTATATGTATAGCCAATCATACCCGGGCAAAGTCGGGACGAACAGCTAGTAAATTATATTTATCTAGATTATTTTATTAGATATTAATAAAATGCCAAACCGATGACTGATAAAAATAAAGTAGCTATTTCCCCAAACGGTTGCAAAAAATATCACGACCTAAAGTTAACCTTTAAGAAAAGTTACTTAAAGGTTAAGATTTTTGAGTTCCTTCAATGAGTGGAGCTACCAAATTCAAACCACAAAAACATTAATTACTATACAAAGTTTCAGACCTGAAGATAACATCTACCAAAACTTAGTGCCTGCTTAGTCAATTAAGAGCGTAATTGAATAGGTAGCTAGTCAGGCACCCTAGAATGTCTGCCAACGTCGGTACCTAGCTCAGCATTGTACAATATTAATTTAATTTCTAACTACATTCAGTAAGCCCGTAATGGCCACCTCGACTTGCATTCCAAATGAGCCGAAAATGTATGCCTTCTGATAAGCATTAAAAATCGTAACTTATTCAGAGTTAAGGCTTTGATATCTGACGTTATTTGTTTCATAAAACCTAATGAAATATGAGAAACTTGTATAACAAAATTGACACTGACGCTTTGAAGTTAAATAGGTTTGAAGATTAACGGGAACTAGCCTCACTTTTATCACAAGACTAGCGGACCCGGCGAACTTCGTTTCTCTTTCCGTAAGAACCTTGTACAGAGTATTAGAAAACTACAAAAAAAATAAGCCAAATCGGTCAAGCCGTTTTCATGTTATGTCGTGACAACGGAAAACGGGTTTCATCCTACTAATATTATAAACGTGAAAGTTTGTGAGGATGGATGGATGTATGGATGGATGGATGGATGTATGGATGTTTGTTACTCTTTCACGCAAAAACTACTAAACGGATTGAGATGAAACTTTGCAATAATATAGCTTATATATCAGAATAACACATAGGCTATAAATTATAATGATATATTGCGTATACGGGCGAAGCCGCGGGTAAAAACTAGTTTTTATACATATAGATAACTAAGCTAGAAACTATAAAAAAGATCTCAAAACTGCCCAAATTACAAATTACGATAAATAAATCGTCTAAGTATGAAAGACTAACGGACCTTAACCGAGCAACTGAGCTGTAATTGTTTAAAATTATCGCTCTTTCTCTACCATAATAAGCATTTTCATGTACTTAAATCTTTATTTTAAACTACTGTAGTTGAAAATTACACTAAAACTCCTTGCATAATTTATAAGATTTACAGACGTCGGAAAGTAACTGTATACGTAGGGTTATTTCTAATAAATTAGCATCCTTTCAGGGGCTTATTCTCCACATCAAAACTAACAACTTATGTTCTGCGACTTTTGTCAAAACTAAAAACAAAAATCAGCTGTTCCATACATTTTGTCGGGGGTGCACGATATTTTTCTATAGAACAACAACTTTTTTTGAGAATTAAAAAAGTTGTAGAACAAAAGTTGTTGCTTGTGATGTACAGAGTAAGCCCCTGAAATGATGCTAATTGATTAGAAATAACCCTGTATATACACTTGGTATTAGTCCGTTACAAATAATTTAAAGGCACAAAATATAGCGAGCATATACCCATAATCTTTTGATATAGGCTGATGATGATAATGATGAAAGGCCATCTCTTTTTGCTGCTCTTACATAGTAGCATAATAAGAAGGTGCCCTTAAACTCATTTGCTTTGTACATGTTTCATAAATTCAAATATGCAAATTTATATGCCGCAAATTCGTTCTCGCAGTGTCACCGTAGACTTTCGCTGAGTAATTTAATTACCAGTACAGACTTGTTTTTTTCAACTTTTTATTCGCACTCAGATTTGTTTTGGAGATGTTGGGAATTCAGAAAAACAAAAATTTTCTTTTCAGTGCGCGCACGTAATTTTGTTGCATATTAATTTTAAAAACCGGACAAGTGCGAGTCAGGTTCGCACATCGAGGGTTCCGTACAAGTTCAGAAAATTTCACAAAATTGGGAAGTAAGTTGTTAAAATATAAACCATTGATAAAAAAAGTTTCATTTTTATTTTTTTTTACTCTTCTTGTCATACATCGAAAATTAAACATTATTAAAAAAATTAAAAACCTGTTTTAGCATGTGCTGATGAAGTTCTTTTATTTGATACCTTACATGATACGATTTACTCACTTTGAATTTTGATCCCATATTTTGTGAATTTTGAGGCCCTATTTTTTGTGATTTAAATAAAAATGTGCAGTTTTCAGATTTATTCGAAATATGCGGTTTTTTACGACATAAACGGCTCTAACTTATTTTAACGATAACTGAGAAGTTTTTCTTTTACACAACTGCAAGAGACCATAGATACACGTATACAGTTTAAACTTCAACTCGATATCTTTACGCGTTCCCGAGATAAAGAGTCTTGACATACACACAGACGGACAGACGGACAACAAAATGATTCCGCATCTCAAACGGAAAAAACGGAACCCTTATAGGAATAAGGGTTCCGTTTTTTCCGTTTGAGATGCGGAATCCTAAAAAACTAAAAGTAGTTTATGTGATACATCTCGGAAGATGATACATTTCCTATTTTATTTCAAAGACATACAAATAGATCCATAGAAGAACCAAACTAACATAAGTAACCCCGAGAATCAGTAAGTTGGCACTGGGCAGAGTTCATAGCACGTGGGGACTGATTATCGATGGGGTTGAAAATTTCTCGATTGGACTACGTACCGCCAATAGCTGCGTAGGACGTCCACAGATGATCTGATTAACTCTGCGAGAATGCGCTGCATGCAAACCTCAATCAGATCTTATCGGAAATCTATATGGGAGACCTATGTGCTGCAGTGGACTTCCTACGGCTGATAAGATGACATACAGATAGATACATGACTACATGAGTTTTAACGTAGATTTGTACTGTACTGTACCAGTCTTTTAATAGTCCATTGCAGGACATATGCCTACCCACAAAGGGTGATTGTGTCACATCCACCACGCTGGTCCAGTGCGGGTTGATGGATTCACATACGCTATCGAACTTATTCTACGGACCTATACAGGTTTCTTCACGATGTTTTCTTTCACCGAAAAGCCAGTGATGTGAAATTCCGCACATAAATTCCAAAGAATTCATTGGTATGGGGATCGGGATTTGAACCCACGGCTTCACTAATGTAAGGCGGGTATCACTACTAAAATTAACGTAAATCAATTAAGAGTAATTACTTGAATCACATGATAATTACAAGCTATGTAACTACGATTTGTCGCTAGCGTATGTAACATTATCGGCAGTAACAAAGAACGGCTAAATTCGGAATTTCTAATTAGACTTACCCAGAAAACGTATACCTACAGCAAACAAATCAGTATCTTGAGAAATACTCACTTTAAAAAACATTATTCAAATAATTGGCATGTGTTTAAATTTAAAATACAATATTCTCAACTTATTGTACCTATTTGATAATAAAAAGGCTCTTTCCCGTAAAACACATTCAACAGTATGTTTCCCAAAAATTCGTAGAAAATCACGGGAATCGCAAATAAAATAAGTCAGCTAAGAGAAAATACAGTTACTGGGTATTTTGTAGTATTTGTAGGTATGTGTTTACATCACTTTATTTATCCACGTTGACAAAATCAGAGACATTTTGGAGATTTTTCGATTTGCCGCTACACAGGCGGGTGGCGCGATTGATTGACTCCGCGGCTTCTAGACGTAACGTTTCCCATTTATATGAAGATCTCAAGTTTCTGGAAAATACACATGGGAATTCCTCCAACTTGTCGGAGATAACTTGTCCCTTATACGTATGGATGGGTATGATACGCAAAATTTACTTTTTTTGGGATACATCTTTATCGCTTCGAAAGTCGGTCAAACTTTGGCTGATGGATGCCTTTTCATGGTTAAAGTGATCGGGGAAAGTTGAAAAACTTAGTTACTTTGGTTTGCTAAGTTACAGACAGTGACAGAAATTGACGATTTTGAACGGATATGGGCGAGATTTATGTGTCTTACAGCTAAGTTTAAAATATATATGCTTAGAGAATTGGATGCCCAGGAAAGTTGATAGCCAAAGGTTTGATAGATTTAGCTTTATGAATGTTTGTCTTAACTTCCAAAAATCTATAAGGACTGTTTCATTACAAGCTATTTTCGCTGATATTTGTTTTATTGTTTCTTTTCTTTTTCATGACTCTTTCATGTCAACATGTCAAGACTCTTTATCTCGGGAACGCGTAAAGATATCGAGTTGAAATTTAAACTGTATACATATATCTTTGATTTCTTACATTTGTGAAAGGAAAAACTTCTCAGTTATCATATAAAAAAGTTAGAGCCGTTTATGTCGTAAAAAACCGCATATATCGACACTCACAAAAATCAAAACCTATAGGGTACTTCCCGTTGACATAGAACTATGAAATTTGACGAGAAGCATTATCTCAGAGTACACAATATAGGAATAAATCTGAAAACTGTACATTTTTATTTAAATCACAAAAAAATAGGGCTTCAAAATTCATAAAATATAGGTTTAAAATTCAAAGTGCGTAAATCGTATCATGTACCTAAGGTATCATATAAAAGAGCTTTATTAGCACATGCTAAAACAGGTTTTTAATTATTTAAACAATTTTTTATGAATGACGAGAAAAGTAAAAAAAAACTTATGTCGATGATGATGATGAGTATTTAAATTTTAACAACGTACTTCCCAATTTTGTGAAATTTTCTGGATTTGTACGGAACCCTCGGTGTGCGAGCCTGACTTGCACATGTCCGGTTTTTTTTTTGTTGAAGCGATAACTTCTGGCGGCGTTGTGCTCTTTTTGGTGGGTAAAAAATGTTAATCTCGCGTCAGGACACGTGACCTGATCGAAAATTGGTAAGACGTCGCAGGGCGCTTAAGCGAGTGTGATATTGTATTTTACCACACAAATTATAGTAGTACTTCATATGTTCAAGTTTTCACTTATGCCGGTTACACTTAGCTTTCACTCCCGGAGTGGAACTTGTTGCTTTTTTTATTTTCAATTTTTCAACATCAAGATGGACGCCTTTAAGACCTTTGTTTACAACGAGCAGTATAATAGTTTGCTCAAACTATATTCGCCGTTTAATCCCACACTCAGAATAATCTGATTTGCATTGAGATATTAATGATAATGAACATTGCTTAAGATCGATTGATATACGTTTGACTTAGCAATTGGAATGCATAGCTAAAGGTACAATATACAAAATTATCGACTTCATATTGTCCTATTCAATACGATATTGCTGTCATCAAACATGACACATGAATCAATTGATACGACGAGTAGCAGATTAATGTTAATAAAATAACCTTTTTAAAAATTTCTCGACACCGTCATTAGTCATAAGGTATCTTGTACATACATCACCATATAAAATGAATAGTTGTTATATATTTGTTAAGTTACTTATAGAACCACCGAGCAAGTATCTAGGTATAATAAATACATCGTCCCAATATTTTTAAATATTTAATTTATATTCGAACAAAAAAACCATGCATAGAAAGCCTACTAATTTTACAAACTAACAATAAGCTTAATTAAAAATTACGATATAATTATAATTTCTTGTCGACGACCCTTCGGCGCAGTTCCGAGTACTTACCTCTGCCTACGGTTAAGGGTGTCCGGGATTCGATTCCCAGCAGAGCTGATTTAGGTGTTAAAATTAAATATCTGACAGACAGACAGACAAAACTCTTTATTTATAACCACAAAGCAAAAATTAAACCCTATATATACATTTAAGACTATAAATATCATTATAAGCTGGCGGCCTTATCACCCATGGCGATTTCTTCCCGGCAACCATGCACGAATTTTAACTGACGAGAACAAGAAATCTATTATCTATAAATAATCTGTTTTCTATTAGTTACCATTACTATCAGTTGACCGTGTTTTTGTGAGTGCTTGTTTTATGGCGACCGCAACAAAGAAAATCCTAGTAAGAAGTTATTGTATACTAAGTAAAGCGTTATTTATTTATTAATATTAGAAGTAAAATTAAGAAGTTTGTAAAAGAACAGAAGAACACTCATTTATCTGAATACTCATTTTGGTACAAACGTTACGCAAATACAAATAGACATTTGTCATCAGACAGATACATCGTACATTCGGCGACAATTGCTCTGGCGAGACGCCAGACTATTATTCTCGTATGAGTGCCCAAAGTTAGAGAATCCCTTAAATACAACACCCAACGAACAATATGCATGTAATGGCATAATTTTGTCTCATTTGGTGGACAAATTGGTGGCCAGAAACTGCCTCCGGACCGCATGCGGGTCGTACAAATTGAATTTTGAATTTGTACTGCCCGTTGAGTGACCTACGCTACCACCACGCATTAATCTGTTGCACTAATTCAATTCGAAAATGTATTCTGACTGTGAATAAAAAAACTATAACTGAAATTATTAAGTAATGCAGACTCTCAGTGTTTTAAAAATAAGTTGAAGTTTTCATAGGGAAAGATCCTTTTTTTATTCTTTTAATATTTATCCAGGGGTTTTTTGACATGACACCCTGATAATTTTATAGTGATTGACGTTTTTAAAATAAATTGTAAAACGTGAAGAGTTCAAATAATTTTTTAACCCAAGTTAAGTTTTTGCACCGTTGTAAATCTTTTGTTTTTTATTTTATGACATCAGTGTGCACATTGAAAATGAAAATGAAATGAAAATGAAAATATATTTATTTACATAAACATAAGTTAACAGTAGATACATAACCAAGTTAATTAAGATTAAACTTATGTTTATGGGTGTTTTATATACACTACAGAAATAATGACGATTCCCGCACTAGGCTGGGCCTGTATCGCGGGAACTTGGTACGATTTAGCTTATTTAAATGTATAATTTATATACATTTAGCATATATACACCTCTATCTAATTTTTATCTTATAACAATACTTGTACTATACTTATACTTATACATTACTGTCACACATCATTATATACATGTTTTATAGTGAGTTATATATATAAGAGTGCGGTGTTACTCACAATCCTTCACTGACGTAATCATACACACACTCAAACACACGACCTCCCAATGTATCCCGTTCTCACAAACTGGCATGTTATTGCAAGCAATGTAATTTCTCTGTGACGAAGCCGCGCAAATTCTTTTAAAGTAATAGTATTTCACCGTGCCACCAAGATACAGGCATCGCCTAGTTTGGGGCCCACTGGCACTGCGCAACATCGGCAAATGTTCTTATTCATATTCAGTACCTATTCGTTTTACATGTACTCGCCAACGAAGTGTAGAAGAACTAGTGCTGTACTCAGTGATTTATTTTCGTTTTGCTAATATTATATAATATTAATAGTACATATGTTACCAACTAATTGTCAACAACGTACCTATCTACACTGAGCTTTTAGTATTAATTTTGAGTTGGTCTTATCTTTTGCGCATTTTTTTTGTCAAATGATTGTATGGTTAATAAATATATTCTTATTCTTATTCTTAATATGTACGTACCCTAAATATCACAACTCAATAAAATGATTTAGGTAAGTGTTCCTAGCTACTTATACTTATGAGCGTATAGCAGGTAGGTACCTCAGTCGTAAATGGCAAGTTTAATCAAGGACTTTTGATGGACTCAGTTACCTAGGTATTGTTGATTTAGGTAGGTATGTTGTGTTTCTGGAATCGGTTACCTGTTGTATTCCTTTACCTCGAATTGAGAGTATGGGATAATGTCAAGATATTTCTAGGCAAAGCCCTATCTCAATATACAATCCAGAAACCGCTTTATGCGTTTAGATTAAACAATTTAGTTTTGGATTTTCTGGTAGTAATAGATGAAGAAATTAATTAATAAAGCCAATCTGGCATTCAGTTCCGCGTATTGTCAACAATGATCCATAGCAGAGCTAAGTTACTGACAAGCAAGTTAATACCGACATAGCCCAACGGATTAGCAAGTTGAAATGGCAATGGTCAGGGCACATAGCGCGGAGGACTGATGACCGATGGAGTCGAAAAGTTCTCGAGTGGAGACCACGTACCGGCAAGCGCAGCGTAGGACGTCCACCCACAAGGTGGACGGATGACCTCATTAAGACCGCAGGATTGCGCTGGATGCAAGCCGCTTCCAACCGGTCTTATTGGAGATCCATAGGGGAGGCCTATGTCCAGCAGTGGACGTCCTTTGGCTGATGGATGGATGGATGGATGAAGTTAAAATGACAGTGGGCAAGTAAAGTAAGTTAACTGTTGACCAATGGCATCGAAAACCTCTCAAGTGGAGATCACGTACCGGCAAGCGCAGCGTGAGACACCCGCCCACAAGATGGACGGATGAACATATCAAAACCGCAGGTTCACGCTGGATGCAAACCGCTTTCAATAGGTCTAACTCGAGAACTATTGGGGAGGTATATGTCTAGCAGTGAACGTCCTACAGCTGAAATGACCATGATTATGAACCTGGGCTCTACAGTAGGTATAGGGATAGACATCAAAAAGCTTCCTCTAATAGTCTACGTAGTCAATGTAAACATGGGGGATTTGGTCGAGGGTAAGTTTTCGTTGGTATCTACGTCGCGCATCCATCACGATCCGAACACACGGGAAGTCATCGTATACTAGCGAGGCTAGTCATTTGTAACTAGTGGAAATGATAGCAGGATTTATAGGTGACTGATTCTTGTTCGCTTCATTCGTCCATATTGGAACGTCACAACTTTAACGGCTGTCCGTCCAGCCGACATAACAGGGCTGTGTCCGCTGGCTTGTTGGCAACCAAATCTAGTCTCTAAAGCCGTGTACGCACGTACGAACACGAACATAGTGAACAAAACATCAAACATTAACATTTAGTTTGTACGTTTGGACGGCATATTCGAACACTAACGCGAACATAGCTCGAATCGAGTTCGTGCAAAACAGTAGCGAACTCATATCTCAATGGCCATGGATTGGCTCACGCCGTTGGATTGTGGAGTGTTGTGGATAGTGGTCGATTTTGAAGGAGCGTAAGTTTTTTGGTGTTTGCAGTGATTCACGAGATATTGTTTAACGTGGATTCTAGATGGTATTAGTTATGTACAAAAAACGGAATCAAAATACATTACCTTTAGTTTTGTTACGTAACATTTATTAAAACTATTTGAACACCGTCCAATCCGTCTATACGGAACATACAAATACGATAGCCACAAACATGTTTGACGAACAAAGTGTTCGATGTTTGTTAGTTATAGCTACGTAACGAGTAACGCTACAAATTGTTCGTCCGTGCGTACACGGCTTACAGCTTGCTTTTGAACTTTCAACTCAAATAAACCAAACCAATTACTAATTTATTTTGAAGGTTCAGCGGTGGATCAGGTACAGATTGGCCCCAATAGGCCCCCTTACTTTAACAACTTACCTAAGAAAAATTGTAAGAAATGATGATGGTACAAAATTTTAACTATAATACCTATAAAACTAAACTAACAATTATTTTATAACTGACCAAAATAAATCATTGGACCAAATACGATTCAATTTTAATTAGAGTTTGCCATCAAATACTGTTTTAAGCGAACAGTATTTGATGGCAAAAAAAATATTTAAAATATAAAAAGGACAAGGAATGATAAGAATTCAACAGGGCGTGGGCTATTGAATGTACGCCCGCACGCTTTCGCTAACGCTTTCATTCTTGAATCGTCATTAATTTGTCGACAGTACGTGCTTCACGGTACACACGCTGTCCCACTATGGACAAGTAGGTAAGCAGCACATTTTAGATGCATGAGTTCGTTTATTTTACATACGTAGATCTACGTTTTCATGAACCCACGACCACAGGAGTAGCCAATAGAGGCGTTTATGGGAACAAATTTCCCCCCCTCCCTGAAAATGCTGTTGGTTTGCGCTATGAGTTGTATTCTAGATCGTCAAAAAAGTATAAATATGTTAGCTGATTCATTGCTCTCGTGCTTAGGAAACAGTTTCATGTCTTTGCTTCTGCTATTTATCGAAAAACATTTTTCCATTATCCACACCTTTTTTTAACCACTGGGTAACAATTATAATTTTTAACCTACCTACCATATAACAGAACATCTGTTATATGGTAGGGTATACAAATGCCCGGTCTTATGGTGTGACGATCCCGTTTGGGTTTCCACTCTTGATATTTTTAATTTGACATAAAACCTTACACTGTTCTTGGGTTGTTATAAATGTGGAATGCAAGTCCAATTTTTTTTTCAGGTCGATGGTGCTTAAATAAATGTTTTCTTATATAATGTATTTCAAAGCGAAGCTAGAAATATGCGTAGCTTCTCTCAACAGCAGTGGGACAGTGTCTTTTGCTTTATAACGTTGTTGGCGCGACAAATAAATGGCTTGTCGAAACTTCAGCCGACGCCTGTAACAACCTGTGCCATGGTGACGCGGATGCAATCTAGCGCTTTTCAGCTCTAATAACTCATAGCGCGTAGCAGCTATCGCGCCAATATTTCTACTTAAGATCGCAATTTCTTTTTCTTTTTCCTTTTTTTTAACCATATATTTTTCAAACTATTATATCTTCTAATTGTACTGCAATATTTTGTATCCACTACTGGGCATCTACCTTCCCAGTTTTACAAATTTAAAAAAAGTGAATGGTCTCGGTCATCATGGCCTTTCTTGTAGCAGGAGTGCTGGCCGTGTAGCTCGCTACAGTAGTGCTCTGAAATATATTATCCGTCGGTTTTTCGGTAGCGCCAACATCACAGCTGTGTCTGAACCCAACGGTTTAATGCGCGATGATGGAAAAATACCCGACGGTATGACTCTTTTACATTAGAAGTTGGGACGGCCTTTAGTTTGGGATGCTACTTGTGTAGACACATTGGCGCCGTCCCATCTTCCAGAGACGTCACAAAGAGCGAGTGGCGCAGTTACTACGGCGGAATCCCTCGAACGGCGCAAATATTCTAACCTTCACAGTGGTTACATGTTTGTGCCGTTTGGGGTGGAGACTCTAGAGCCTTGGTGACCTGAAGCCTTGCAATTTTTTAAAGATTTATCGGGTAGGCTTAAGGACTCGACACATGACTAAAATACTGGCCTATAATTTGCACAACGCATAAGTCTCGCTATCCAGCGGGGCAATGCAGCCAGCATTTTGGGCACGTTGCCAGTCATAAAGGATCGTTTGAACTATCAATAGACTATTTTATGTCTATGGACAATTAAGCAAAATATTAAGCAATCCCTTTTAGTTAGTTTTTTTTTACATTTATAGTGTATAATGTTAAAAATTTAGTTTTATTTAGTTTATTTGTAATTTTAATTTATATTGTAAACATTATTTTGTGATTTAAAAAAATTTGATCATTTAAACACTGTTTGATAGAACATTTTTCTATGTCAAACAGTGCCTAAATCGTGTTTAATCCTATTTTGATAAGAGTTTATAACTGTTTGCCTATTTCGAATAGTTCAAAGTGTTTATTGCAACCTATATCTACATGCACGTGAGTGGTTGGTGTGAACCAAGTTTCCTTCAAATCCGTCATTGTAGATTTGAGTGGAAGTTAAAGAAAGTATAAAAGAAGACAGAGACAGAAAATAAACAAAAACCCCGCACTAAACACAATAGGATTTGTATATTTCCTTACGGATAGCGATATAAAAATTTCACATCAAAAATTCAGATGTTTTCATCTAAATTCTCTCAAAAGAATCGTTCAAGTCACACGAGTAACCTGAACATAAAAAACAAGAACTGAAACTAGTTACCAACCAGACGGTTGATAAAATTGAGTGGCTCGAGAAAAGTAGAGCCACTAACTTAATAACGCCCTCTCAAATTGTATTTATTTAATTCTAAAAATAAATAGAAGTAGTCGGTATAAATCTGAGAGAACTAATGGGCGGGACGTGACAGTAATTCTACACGCAGGTAAGACTCGAAGGCAGAATATAAATAATTGCGAGACATCAAGTTGTGCAAACATGAATCACAGCGTTTTAATGATCGGCGTTTCAATTCTAAAATATCAATGCGAGTCGCGTTCCTCTGGTCGTTACACGTAGAAAAGTTTACTACGTAGAATCTGGCATTTCAGACAGAGCGTTTGTTTACTTTGCTTTATTACACTTTCGAAGTTTGCTCACAATTATAACGGGCTATTTTGTATTAATGACCAAATTATGGCTGCGAAAATTTACATTTCGTTTTCGTTATTTGCTCGGTGTAAAAGTTCAAACCTGTTATCCTTTATTAGATACCTTTTGAAAGCTGAAAAATATTCCGCTGTATTTTAACACTATAGCTTAAGTAAATAAATTCTTCTTTTTGTGACGTTGACGTATTCTGGTGAAAAGCTGGTGATTTTCCTCTCGTTCTTTGTCATGCCTCTTCTTTCTCATTTTGAGAAGAACTAGATTTCCTATTAACCTGCCCAAATGTAGATTGCAAATTAATAAAACAAAGTCACTTCCCGCTGTCTGTCTCCATGTGTGCTTATACCTTTAAAACTACACAACGGATTTTGATGCGGTTTTTTTAATATATAGAACAATTCAAGAAGAAGGTTTGTATGTATTAATACACCTGTGCAAAGCCGGGGCGGATTGCTAGTTTCACATAAATCTCAGAAAACATGAAAATTGAAAAACACTCAGACATGCAGATGTCTTATATTATCCTGATCCATTTCCTAATCCGACATAATACAGAAGGATGCCAATATAAATTAAAAGGTAGCTTTATGACTCACGGCACATGCTCCCATGACTTTTTAATCTTCATTTTATTATACGCCGCGTAACTCAAAGCAAAACGACACGCGTAAAAGTAATTAATACATCGTATTCGTAGGCATAATTTTAATATCACGGAGGCTTTACATTTGACGGCGCAAGTAGGTAGATTTTAATACTCGATGTCAGCCGCTCAGCATTGTGGGAGCTCGCAGTTAATAAAGAGATTGTGGCTTCGGCTCTGCATCGTACACTCGTGCGTACATTGCGTGTCATTTGGTGTTCATCACATATTTTATTGCAGAACATTACAAATATTGTTATTTATGTAAGATTTTTGTCAAAACATCTCTGAGGCTCGGATTTATACAAAAATTATCCGACGTATGTCTACATGCGGGCGCGTTACTTTATCAATCCCTAGTGCCATGGCACGGGTAATTAAAATTCCCCGTGGACCCGTTAACGGGTCAACCCAACGGGACCACGGGTAACGTCTCGTTTTTTATGAAAGGGCATGGGCGTCCGCTTTTAACGCAGTTTAAAGTCTGAAGTTGATTTCTAAATATATTTTAAAAAGCTGGTACAGTAAAAAACATCATCTTCTTGCATTTATAAACGTTACATTTTAAAATATAATGTTAAGCTTTTATTTATTTGGTTTTATTTAATTATTATCGCGCATATAATATAATATATTACAGCGTATACAATCTAAATAGAACTCAGAATTTTTCTGAATTAAGAACAAACGCAAAGCAGTTCACGATAATAAGTTGAGATATAGCGTTTGGAACATGAATAATCGCATTTTAAAAATAAAATAAATTAAAATATATCTGCGGTAACATTTCAAATATAATTTTATCCACTAAACCGGATCAAATAAACCTATCAAAATAATGTCATTTTTGGCATGCAATCCGTTGTTTTGAATCAGAATTTGGATTAAACAGTCACCAGCGTCCGCATGTTTTGCATACAGAACATGGGCTTCAATTTAGGTGACGAATTAATTACGAATTACAGCTTCATTAAATTGACTTATTGTTTGTGTATCGGAAACTAGTAACCAATTTGGATGATCAAATATGTGGCTTCTTTGATTACTCTGGAAAGGGCCTTCTTGTGATTACGCTCTTCGCCTGCGTAACCAAATTTCAAATCGAATCATTGAAGCGTTTTATTATATTTTAGCATTTATTAGAGTGAACTGCTATAGATAAAAGTTTACCTGCAAAAGATGCCGCCAATTGTTTAATAGGTTAAAAGCGTTTTTCATCCCCCCATCTCGGAAAGAGTATTTTTGCTCCTCAAAATCTGAGTGCAAAAGCCGTTTTTATGCGCTAGAGGATAAAGTAAAATTGAATTTAGAACATGGTGTGCACTAAGTTTATTTGGTGTATGTTAAATTCGGCACCTCCGAATTTATCATACACATTTTCTAATTTGTTCAAAACTTAGACAAGGAGCCTTCTTGCTATACTTTTTTTAATTTGATTTGCGAGCGCCATTTTCATGCATGTCGTATTGTTAAAAGTTAAAAAAAAATAAGAAACTTGAAAACAAGTGAAATACCTAAAATAAGTTATTCTAGTGACGAGGAAGTTTATTCGATACCAACAGAATTTTTCTTCCTTAAATAATCTCGCGAGAAGTATTTAAAACAGGGCGGTATGTAGACGACTTTAGTCATTTCCTCGCTAAGGTGGGATGAAAAGTTACGTGTTGCACTCGAGTGCAAAGATTTTTTACCTTTTGCTCTTTTGATTCCCTCGCTAACGCTCAGGATTCTAATTGTTGAATCACTCGCTGCGCTCGTCATTCAATTTTAGAATCCTTCGCTTGCTCGGTTATCAAAATTGAGCACGCGGTTAAAAATCAACTTTGCACTCTTGTATAGCAAATAACTATTATTTTGCGTATGTACTATTGTAATGTACTATTGGTTTGAACAAAAAAGAGTTTTATTTATCTATCTTGAATAGAAAATAATACTAGTCTATCTCATTCATGATATTGATCATTACTTTTGATTATAATATATTTTATTTCTTATTTGAGTGGAAATAATGTATGCATTTATCCTACTTCCTACTAATATTATAAACGCGAAAGTTTGTGAGGATGGATGGATGGATGGATGGATGGATGGATGGATGTATGGATGTTTGTTACTCTTTCACGCAAAAACTACTGAACGGATTGAGATGAAACTTTACAATAATATAGCTTATACATCAGAATAACACATAGGCTACAATTTATAAAGATATTTTGTGAATTGTCCAAAATATAACGATAAATGTTGAGTAAGTAGGAAAAATCTGCCATCTGCGAGCTACTCTAGCGTGCGCTGCAAGAATGTCAAAATAAACAACTGTCGATCGAATATCTGTCAAATCAATCGACGAGCAGTCCTTGGATATCATCATACTGATAATATATTATCCTTACTTAATATTATAAATGCGAAAGTAAACTATTGAACCGATCTTAATGAAATTTGGTACACAGATAGTCTAGAGCCTGAAAAAGGACACAGGCTACATTTTATCCCGAAAATTGCATAATTCCCGTAGGATAGGACAAAATCTATAGTTAGCGAAACTGTCACCTATCACAACGACGCTAAAAGGCCCAATTTTGAAGGCACCATCTTAATTATAACAGTTAATTAGACTATTTCTGTTTCTTTTTTACTTTGGGCATTCGATAGAGAGAACACTTTTTACGTTGCTATTAAATTTACGATGGCGCGTTCATAATTGGGTTGATTGAGCCTAATATGAATTGACAAAACGTAATTAGATGACAAGTGACATACATTGACTGCAGACTTTTATAAACGTCTTGCTTAGCATAGCAAAGGGACAAATTGTCTTTCCACCACTATAGCTCCTCGAAGAGGAAATAAAGTATGGATTAACAATGACAACTGACATTAAAATTGGACAAAATAGTTTTTCCTTCGCCATGCTACATATTACAATGACGTTTAATACTGGGCTGTCATTACGTCTGACATTAAAAATAGTTTTAAATATACCACCATTAGAGGTTAAACGTATTTCTTTATTCTACCTTTATGGTACAATGAGACAGAATCTATGCTAATATACTAAGAAACGGATCGACTTGATTTTTAGAAGTAGTATGGCATGAGTATGAGTATCTTGAAACTAAGGTTATTAACCTTAATTCTGAATTGTGACCTTGACACGATCATAAATTTCTGTTGGTTTGGTTAAGATTGAACAGTGATAAAAGTGCAGCCCGGCTCAGCTGCGGCACTCCTCATGAGGCACGCAACTTGCCGGCCAGCTTCTCAGCTGCTATAGTTAACAACCCCAGAAAAGCGGCCCAACCTCGAGTGCAAACTTCTAAACTGCCTAGGGGGAAAAGACTAAAAAGCATCGGGAGACCTCTAGCGCCACCTTCTCAGCTGTCTCAGAAAAAAACCAGAGAAGCGGCTCTGCCTGGGATTTCCGCGCCGCCCATAAGCCTCAGCTACTAAGTTCCCCCGCCACGACAAGACGGGAACCCATGGGCGGGTACACTCTAACCTTATCATAATCAACAGAAGCATTTATAAGTATAAGGTATTTTGATGTCGGGTTAGGTTTGAACAGTAACAACAAGGTGCAAGGTACTTGATTTTTTTATAAAGAAAGTTCCTTTATTAACTACCACTAAATACAAGACTTACAATGTAAAACTTCATAAACTACTACATATCAAGCAATTGGATCATCCACAGACCCTGGAAGGTCTAAAGATATTCTAAATGCTCGAGGCCACTGCCAGTTAGCAGCGTGCCCAGCATGCTGGCAGCATTGCCAATCAGCTTCGCAATGCTGCTTATACGTTGAGCCAAATAAACACCAGCATTTTGGTAACGCGGATACACCAGACGCAAAGAAAGACTTTTGAAAACAAGATGAGCTCCTGGCCAACACGCGCACAATGTCTCAATTTCAAACGGCTCAAATATATAACCACTGCCGAGGTTAGCATATTTGCGCCGTATGTGTTGCTCCGCTGAATCGGCCACCGCTCCAGCCCTACTCTGAGTCTCAGAAAGATGTAACGGCGCCAAAGTATCGACGCAAGTCGCGTTCCATACTAAGGGCCGTCTACACTTCCATAGGACCAGCTTCATACCGTCAGGCCTTTTGCCATCACCACGCGCAAACCCATTCGGTTTGAGTGCGGCTGCGATATTGGCGGTCGCAAAAGCCCTGCGTATGACATCGTTCACAATGGCGTGGCAACTAATTACCAGCGCTTCTTGAGCAAGAAAGACGGTGGTGACCGAGCTGGTCAACTAGAGTACTTGAATAGGTGAGAGCGCTCAGCTATGTGCGGCGCGGCAGCAAGGTGGGTCGACTATCTCGACGATATCATTAATACCGCCGGTCGAGCCTGGTCACGACCGACAGAGAGCCGAAGCAGATGGCACTGCAAGAGAGAGGCCTATACCCAACAGTGGGACAAAGAAAGCTGCGGATGATAACGATGACGAAACAAATTAGTTAAGATTGGCTGTTATTTGGGTTTGAAATGATTATTTTCTACAATATTTGTGTACCGTTTCACATTGAATGAGGACTAATATTTTGTGGCGCACTTACTATTTTTTTACCATATTTTTTTGACAAGTGAAACATAAATTAAATTATATCGCGGGCGAAGCCGCGGGTAAAAGCTAGTTTGTCATAATGAAGTTATATTTATGACTATAAGTTTGTAATTTGAAGCAACTGGATGTACTTAATTGTCCAAATCAATTTTTAAATAATGGGAGTTCTATGGGTACACATAAAAATAAACATGAATTGAGAACCTCCTACTTTTTAAGTGACCGCGAATTGCATTTTCCAACTGAGCGCTACCGTGGCTCATGTGGCACGTTAAATTGTAGGTCACGGTTGTTTTAATCGTTAAGCTATGTCATAGACCTTCAGGAGGCCTAAAACTCTGACACCAGGGCTAGCCGCTATGACCCGGCCTGTATGAACTTACTTTTTTCTAGTGGGTAATAAAATAATTTCTACTGAAATGTTAGTTAGTTAGTATAATGCGAATAATGCGTAAAATAGAACAGATATTGAAGTAGAGTTCGAGAGCGCCTAAACTATTTCGCAAGCTAATAACGTGGCTTGGAAACACGAAAGCGTTACGGGCGTGAAACGAGGCTGAATTATCGAAGCAATTTGCGCCCGTGTCGATCATCGGCGTTATCTTAACGAAATTCTGTCGACTCTGCGTCACGTCACGCCAGTTCTCAACGGCCGTTACATATAGCGGGACATGACTAAGTACCCACGCCACGGAATATATGGGAACTGAGAAAATTGGTGTAGACGTTATTGGCAAAAGTTAATTACAAAATTTGAAATCAAAATCCGTTACCGGTCTTATTTTGTCGGACAACTTAGACATGGAGCGGGAAAGGAGGAACCTGTCCATCAGATGTAACATGATCGCGCGCAGATTTGCTAAGTGCTCGGATGAGGTGAAGGTTACTTTATTCAAGGCGTACTGCATGTGTTTATACACGTGCCAGCTTTGGATAAGGTATACTAGAGCGGCCTACAGTACCATAAGGGTGCAATATAATGACGCATTTCGCATCCTTATGAAGAAGCCCAGATTTTGCAGCGCGTCGGGTATGTTCTCTGATGCACGGGTTCCTGATTTCTTTGCAGTTGTTCGGTCTCGGATCGCGTCCTTTTGGGATAGGATACGAAGATCGAATAACGGCATACTACAGTGCCTGTCTGAAAATTTGTGTTGTCCAATATATCGACATTGGATCTCTGTCCACCAGAGCGTGAATCGGAAGTAGCATGACGTCAAACCTAGGTTTGACTTTAAACGATATCTAAATTGTTATTTGGACTGTGATAATTTTGTATTATTGTAATGTTTATTCTTTTCTGTTGTGTAAGTTATATGGGTTGTGTGCCTGAAATAAACGTTTATTATTATTATTATTATTTGATCTTTTGTGGTACGTAGCGTCATATTTAATCATATATTTATGAGCACAAAGAAAACATGGTTTCGTATATTTTAAACTTTTTCAAGTTACAACACCTAAAAGTCGCTTAAATAGTGGTGGAGATTACTATAATAGTATTCTGCAGTTTATAAACAAAATAATTTCCACACAAATTAAATTCAGCGCTTTATCAATTCAGTATAAAAGCAACAAAATCATTTTATGAACTCCACGCCAAGCTAAATACAAATAAAACAAGCTTTGTTTTGGCGGAAAATTAAACAGCCAATAAAATATTCAGATGTACATTTGTTCGCCAATTTTATTGCTGTCCATTTGGCGCTGCTTCAAACACAAAGCTTCTATTCTGTTGATTTTGTCAGAAGAACCTTATTAATCACATCAATAAATAGAAGACTCAATTTATCGTCATAATTTTTTCAATACTGATAAATCGGTTAGGACGTGGCTTATCAACTTTGTAATATATTTGTACCGTCGTATTATATCTGCCTTTAAATGGTACACTTTCGAAACATAAGCATACCTATTCTTAAAGGACAATTGGGTCCTATAAACCACGCTGACTGTTTCAGGTAATTGAGTCACATACGCTAACGACTACTTTCCGTCCCACTAACTAGGTTTCATAGTAAAATTTTATAGCGTGCTTTAACCACAAGGTTATCAACTGAAAAATCTCATAAAAAAAATAGCTGCTTCATACAAAAAATCACAGAACCGTGCCAAATATATGGAATTGGTCAAATGTATGTATGGCCATTTTTCTCGCGATTTTGAAATTGATCCCATAGTAAAAGTTGATCGTAGGACCGTAGAGCACGACGTCATCGCAGAGTTTTTGGTAATTAAGTTAATTAAGGCTGTCCAAATTCAAATAGGTAAAAATTAGGAAGGTTAAATGATCAGAGATTTGAACCTTCTGCTGAAACTATAACTATGGGTTCAAATTTCCGATCATAAAAAAACAAAGTGGAACCAAATTTTTAACCATTTTGACATTCCAAGTTGTGATTTTGATGTATGCCGACAGACATAGCGTTTTTTGTGTTCTACTCACTCTCGCTTAAGCTGTATAACCAGATTATTATGAATAAGACAGCTGTAACGTAGTTTATATTTGAGTAAAATTTAGCAATACTTCTATTACTTGTCATTCTTCTGAGGTTTTCACGCACCCTTTCTGAAAAATCCTGTGTAAAGAATATTTTAAAATAAAAAACCGGACATGTGCAATTCAGGCTCGCACATCGAGGGTTCCGTACAAACATATTGTTAAAATAATTAAAAACCTGTTTTAGCATGTGCTATGAGACTTTAGGTCCATGGCGGCCGGACGCCCTATCACTCTATAAAGACTTGGCCAGGCGGTTAGTAGAAGTAACGCGTGACCAGAATGCTGGCGTCTACTTTGGTCAAAAGCTCAGCATTGCCATTCAGCGAGGCAATGCTGCCAGCATTCTGGCCACGTTTCCTTCTACAAAGGGGCTTTTAGATTAAGTTTTATATGTTTTATAGTTTTGTATGTATATTAGTTTTAGTGATATTTGTATAAGTTTATTTTTAATTATGTAGATAGCTGTAAATAGTACGTTTTCCAATGTTATTTAAGTTTGTTGCAATAAAATATGTATGTCTTTGCATGTGCTATTGAAGTTATTTTATATGATACGATTTACTCACTTTGAATTTAGAACCCATATTTTGTGAATTTTGAGGCCCTATTTTTATGCGATTTAAATAAAGATGTACAGTTTTCAGATTTATTCCTATATGTGTACTTTGCAATGCTTTTTGCCAAATTTCATAGTTCTATGTCAACAGGAAGTACCCTGTAGGTTTTGATTTTAGTGAGCGTTGAAATATGCGTTTTTTACGACATAAACGGCTCTAACTTTTTTATACGGTAACTGAGAAGCTTTTCTTTTACACAACTGCAAGAATTCATAGGTTTACGTATATAGTTTAAATTTCAACTCGATATTTTAACGCGTTCCCGAGATAAAGAGTCTTGACATACACACAGACGGACAGACGGACAACAAAGTGATCTTATAAGGGTTCCGTTTTTTCCTTTTGAGGTACGGAACCCTAAAAACAACTGGTTGCACTTCGAGAGTGCTGGCAGAAGTGAAAACTTTAACGTTGTGCATTTTTGAACATTTTGGAATGGTTAGGGAATAGTTTCGCACGAATTGCTTTATTTATCAGTATAAAAGTACCTACTATCATATGTGTGGTTAAATACAATTTCACACAAGTAAGCGCCCTGCGCCGGCGGGAGCAGGTCTACTTACGAATTTTCGATCTTTTGCGTGACGCGAGTTTAACATTTTTACTCATTCCAAAAAGGGTACAACGCCGCTAATAAAGTTTTCACTTCAAAAAAAATAACATAAATAAAGCTGGAAGTCCAATTTTATACTAAAATCGAACATAAAGCTGGAAATATACTATCGGACGCGGCTGACGGACGCGACTGACTGCCGCGACTTAGCAGTGTGCACGTCTTAACACATCCGGCGCGCCAGATCGCTCTCGGACGTCCGAATGCTCAAGGTCAGCCCAAGGTGACGTCCGCGACTTATGTCCGATAGTTTGCACGGCTCAGTGTACATTCATTATCTAGATACCTATAGAATTGTTATTAGAAGACAAACAAAACATTGATATATGTTGCTTTAGTGAAACTTTCTTAAAAAATGAACATTTAGAATCAATTAAACTTAATGGGTACCAAAACGCAGCACATTTTTGTAGGAAAAAAACTAAACAGGGCGGTGTAAGTATCTATGTAAAAAATTCCATCACTTATAAAAAACTGAACTGGATTGAAGATATTTCAATTGAGCGCCACTTTGAATGCTGTGGGGTGGCAATACCAGACTTAAATATTGTCATAATATGTATATACAGATCTCCGAAAAGCAATTTTAATCTCTTTATTGAAAATTTAGAAATACTACTTAAAAAAATAACTTCTAACTTCAAAAATAATAAAAACAAAATTATAATTGGCGGAGATTTTAATACAAATCTATTTAAAGAGACAAGACAAAGAGAAGTATTCTTAAACACACTTCAAATGTTCAACATGCTCCCAGTTATTACTAGTGCTACGAGAATTACGCAAGAAACTGAAACCTGCATAGACAACATCTTAACAAATGTCAAACGTTTTAAAACTGAAATTTTGAACCTGGATATATCCGACCATACAGCCCAAATGATAAGTCTCTGTGTTAACCTAAGTTTTAGAGAAAAATACTGGTATATTTACAAAAGAAAAGTAGACAAAAATATTAGTATTTTTCAAAAGTATTTGTCGCAAATTAATTTTGAGAATGTATATGCCTTTGATGACCCCAACCGAGCCTACAATGAATTTATCAATCTCTACTGCCTAATACTTAACTTATGTATTCCAGTAGAAAAAGTAAGAATTACATACGATAAAACGGCAAATTGGAAAACAAAAGGTATCAAAATTTCTAGTAAAACCAAAAGAAACATTTTTCTAAAATTGCAAAAAAACGCAACTTGTAATAATGATTATCTGTATAAAAAATACACAAAAACGTTTAAAAAAGTTATCCGTACATCAAAAAAACTATCTAATATTAAATATATAAATAACAGCACTAATAAAAACAAAGCCACCTGGGGCGTCATAAAAAATCAAACCTCACAGACCAACAGTATCAAAACCTCAATTGATAAGATAAAAGTAAACGATAAAGAAATTAGACAACCTAATAAAATAGCTTCATTAATGAATGCATACTTTATAAATCGCAATAAAACTACTGATTTCAATAACTCTATAAAACATACAATTACTGAAAGAAATCCAAAAAGCATTTTCATTTCACCAGTAACCTGTAACGAAATAAACAATATAGTAAAATCATTAAAAAACAAAAAAACAGCTGGCTACGACGGAATTTCTGTCCAAGTAATCAAGGAAACTATACAATTTATATTAGAACCGCTGACGTACGTAATCAATCTTACGATTGAAACCGGCCAATTTCCAGATGGCATGAAACCGGCAATCATAAAGCCCATACACAAAAAGGGCTCAAAATCTGAAATGAGCAATTACAGGCCAATCGCCATACTGCCAAGCTTTTCAAAAATATTTGAAAAGGTTCTATGTGATAGAATTACGACATTTTTTGACTTGACCAAAATTCTCAATAGTAACCAGTTTGGCTTCCGTAAAGGAAAATCCACTACTCATGCCACCTTTAAAATGCTGAAACAAGTCTGGGAAGAAATTAATAACAAACAAACTGGTGTTGCTCTCTTCCTAGATTTGTCAATGGCCTTCGATTGTGTCGAGCACAAAATCTTACTTGATATATTAGAAGAGATGGGCTTACGCGGCACATCGTCCACTTTACTAGAGTCTTATCTGAGTAAAAGAACACAGGCAACAGCTGTAGATGTATACAATAAAGACACAAAAACAATAGAGCAAAAGCTCTCTGAATTCCAAAATATTGAATTAGGTGTCCCGCAGGGTAGTATTGCTGGGCCAACTCTATTTAATTCATATGTGAACAAACTACCGCAATTTATCAACCATCTCTGTGTTATGTACGCCGACGACATCACTATATTTATACCCCAGAAAAACGCCAGTAAAACCGATTTTGAAAAAGAAGTAAATAATACGTTAAAGAAAGTTACAGACTGGTTACAGAGTAAAAACTTAAAAGTTAATATGAATAAAACGAATATGATGCAATTTACTAACTATAAAACAGTCCCACTTAATCTCAACATCATGTACAACGGAACCAGAATTAAGGAAATAAATGAAACAAATTTCCTAGGACTAGCTTTGGATAAACACTTGAACTGGAAAGCGCACATTATAAAAATAAATAACAAAATCTCTAAACATATTTACGCTTTGTCAGTGCTCAGTAACATCGCTTCAAAATCAGTAGCGATGAGCGCCTACTATGGATGTGTATTCCCTCATTTAACTTATGGCATAATATTTTGGGGTGACTCTGTAAATGTCGAGAACACGTTTATATTACAAAAGAAATGTCTCCGCTCAATATTCAATTTAAAATCCACTGACTCTGTACGTAATATATTTAAAGTTCATAAAGTTTTAACCTTGACATGTTTATACATATTAGAGTTATGTTTATTTGTAAAAAATAACGAAAAAATATACTTCAGTAGTAAATCTAATAGAAATGAAAACTTACGGACAAAATACAAATACAACATGCAGATTCCCCAGGTAAATAACACCATGTACCACAAGAGTACATATATAAATGCCATACTAGTCTACAATACTCTGCCATCTGAAATAAAAACACTGAATGGGCATAAATTTAAAAACTCTCTTAAAAATTGGTTAATATACAAAACGTATTACGATATGAAGGAGTATTACGACAAATAAGTATTCGCAACTCTTCAAACAGAGCTGATATTCCACGTTCTAAATATTATAAATATATTTCAACCATAGTAAAAATGAATATCTAATGTACTCGTATTATTAACTTTGCTTAAAGATTTATTATGTAACAATATTTTTATTACCTTATCACATTGTAAATAGTAGATAGTTATTATTCATCTTGTGAGCCCTCTTTCTATGTACATAATTAAAATTTGTTAATATAAGTTCATTTAGGTCATATTAAAGTAGGTAAATAAAATGTAGAATAGATATAACACCTAAGTGTTCGGTATAGTTAGTTTGATTAGTACTTAATTTGATTATTGTCCAATACATTTCATGTATGCAAGCTTCTGTAATGGGTAGTTATGTCTTGTCAAGTTACTTCTTTTTAATATTGCACGCCCCTAATGGGTCCACTATTGAAACTAATATTTAATATTAACACCTTTGTACATAGTGTTGCAATAAACGATTTCTGATTTCTGATTTCAGTCGTAGCTGTCAGTCGCGTCCGTAAGTATGTTTCCAGCTTAACAGCTTTGAAGATATGTTGTTTTTAAACTTTCGCGATTTAAACACATAATTATTATATACTACGGGACTAATCGCGCATTAAAATTATGAGATAAATAAATACCTCCTCATCCCGACGTTTCGGCCGAATTGCATCGACCGTGGTCACGGGTAGACTGCAGTCTAACCGTGACCACGTTCGATGAAGATAGTCCATCTCTATAGATGCGATATATGAGACGCGGTTGTCAATCCCTATAAACTTGCTTCATGATATCTGTGTTATGTGTTCCTAATCTTTTTCTTATCATTATTGGATGCCGCAATTCGGAAATACGACTCGGGAGTTTCGTCTTATCTACGCGGAGCAGCCGCGCAAATATAAATCTAAAAAATTGATACCAATTTATATGTTAAACATTCCCTGAACGAGATACTCGCTCTCGTACGTTCCCTGCATGATTCGTTATATCTGGGTGAGGTGAAATTACGGGATTAAAGACTTATTCGACGTGAATAATTTCTATTTACGCGGGATCTCGGGAAAAGGTTCTCTTATTTATTTCTTTTGGTGACCTTGGATCCGTCGTTTCGAAGTTTTTTGAATGGACATTGTTCATTGTTTAGATTACTTTTGAATCAAATTTTAGCTAAAGAAACTCTAAGTGAGATACAAGGTGAAATGGATAGAGTAAGCAACATGAATTTAGCAAAATAATCCCTATTGTATAACTATGGAAAAATAAAATTGGTAGAAAAACTTTTTAAATTAAACAGTTTTATGTAGGTAATAAAAGCTATAAAATAATAACTTAGAAGTAAAATCGTGGAGCCTTTGCCTGGAAGATTTCATTATGTACCTACATTGCGCCCCACAAGTTTATTTTTGAGTAATTATTTTTTAGTTTTTAGTACGTACATAAAACCGTTTAATTTATAAAAGTATTTTACCAATTTTATTTTTTTTATTTTAGTATTTATTTTGTTACTAAAAAACTGGGTTTTACGTAAAAAAAAGCCCTTTCATTTGATACTCATAATATATTGAGGGGGTTGTGTAAAGAAATCTAATCCGCCATGTTGTGGCGGTGGCCATCTTGTATTTACGTCAATACTAAATATAAAATATTGTATTGTCATCGCAACTAAACGTGTGTATCCAATATCAAATCAATCTGTCCACGGGATGGGGGTAAATTAAAAAAAAAAACGTTTAAATTGTAATAAAGTTAAATTAAACCGTTTAACAACTGTCATTGGTTTTTATTGTGGTCGTCTGGTTATACCGACAACGTAAAAGTATATTTTTATTTATTATAGTAGGTATTTTATGAACCATACGTTACCTACAATTTTCACTCAATTGATTAATGAATAATTGTAAAAAATTTAATAATAAAACAAATAAAAATATGTACTTATTATCAAAGGTTGACGGTGTATTTGATCCATGATAAAAACCAAGGACACTTGTTTTTTCTAATCTTATACAATAGGTTTGTGTGTGTATGTATTTCTTTTTGTACTATTACGAGATGGGTTCTTGGATAATCAGTTAAAACGCTGATTAATCACTTTGCACTTTATTGCACAAAATTACAATACACACGACACAACTGGTTCGCACAAACACTTCATACTGGCACTGATATTCACACAAACTAGTCACTTCACAATCACTGGTATCACACTTGAACACGAGATGTTTTCGACGGTAAACGAAAAACTGATCCCCAAGGGTCGGCCGGCGTATTTATATCCGTTATTTCCTATTGTCTCGAACCTACGAGATAAATCGAAACATTACTCGATCTAATAAACGCTATTGTTAACAGAGTAGCAGGTTGGAAAGTTCTGGAAGGGCCATTGTCCTTCGATACAAAAAAACACCATTAAAATCGAATACAAAAGACTGGGAAAGAAAAGGCACCAAAAAAAACTAAACACAATAGACGGCAGACATGACTGATCCCGCTCGAGTCATAAAACCATAAATCTCGCACTTAGGTGTAAACAACTTGCCGTCATTACCGCGGCCTACTGCGTCAATATATGTTCTTTGATATTTTAGCCAATTGTAAACCGAATCATAAAATTCTTTTTTAGTTTGAAAATGTGTATTCCCAATTAATTTCTATCGAAATCGGCTGAGTCATTTTTGAAAAATCAACAATAATGTAAAAAATGTATACATCAATTCCAGTGAACTATTCGAATTTTGTATAAGATGAAAGTCGGTTTTTGTCATTGCGGTTTTATTTAAATAGATAGAGTGATTCAGGAGGTAGGTTTACATGTATGTATAATACACCTGTGCGAAGCCGGGGCGGGTCGCTAGTATTGTGTACAGCGTTTATGCCAAAAACATAAAAATAACAAGTAGTAAAAAGCGCTAGAGCGCTAGTGCACTGGTGCGTACCTACTATATAGGATTTAGTGATCAATTGCAGCCTTGCCGGCTGTTGTGATGATCAATCACAGTTTGCACGGTGCATTTTATTCTATGTATGGTGGTTGAATCCTCAAACATTTAAAATAGATTTCGAATTGTTTCATTTAAACAACTTAATGAATAGTAAAAAGATTTTTGAAAAGTGGAACATTGTAACAGTTTTGTGTAAAATATTGCTCCAAAAATGCTCAAGCTTTTAAACTAAGCGTAGAGCTAACATAAAACTGCTTCTTGCACTAAATTTTAAAGTCGAGATAAGTAAGCACTTATCATCTGCGACTTGGCTTGACGTATTGCAAAACTTGTTTGCATTATAAGCGGTAAATCTTGTCAGTTACCAACTTTTGCAGGAAACGCGCTACGTACAGCCAGCTTCGAAGTTATAAAACGTATCTAAAATGCAAAATTGTGGAAAAAGGAAGCTTGAAATGTTATATTTTTATTGTAATAGTAAAGATAGAGAGATATGTTTTGTAGCGGGATTGAAAATAACTACCTGCTTTAAAATATCCGCATCTATGTATGTGTTTGTAGCTATACTAGGTGTTTCTCTAAACGACGGAAATATTCTAGGATATTCTCTCATTTTTACTCTTGTTATGGGACCAACCCCAAAATCGCGAAAAAAGAACATAAAATGTTTATCTTATCTTGACAAAATGTTTGTACACGCTTTGTTCCCTTGATAAAATTATTAGCTATCAGAAGCAGGTTTATTTTAAAAAATACACGTGGTATAACCTAAACTTATTTAATTATTACAATTTTGTACCGACAATCAAAACTTCAACACAATAATAATCTAATTGATTGTAAACTGACAAGAGGTCCGCTCCGCGCAAAGCTTTCGAGAAAGAATGGCCGATTGGTTTTTTTTTTTTTTTTTTTGAATGACTAAGAGCTGTTGGCCTCTGAGGCCTCTACAGCTTACCGGGCATGGGCGAGCGCAGAAGGCGGCTGAGCCCTAAGATTAGGTTATAGGGTGACTAGCGCAAGGGCACCTGAGAAGGTACGGACCTCGGCTTGGGCCGTCACCCGGCGGGGGAGATCAGACTTGCCCGGGCACCCCAGCCCCCCTACCGCCTAAAGTAATAGCAATCGTAATAGCAATAGTTTATGACTTCATTTTAGTCATTTGGCACCGCCTATGTGATGTTAGCCATCAAAGTTTTTCATTCAACGATTGCTTTCGCAATCCGCGCAAAGCAATTGATGGCTAACGTCACATAGGCGGTGCCAAATGACTAAAATGAAGTCATAAACGATTGCTATCACGATTGCTATTGCTTAGGCGGTCGGGGGGCAGAAGGGGTGTGCCCTGTGGCCCTAATAGGTTGAGCTGATTGACTATTTGGAGAGAATCTAACCGATCTTCTAACAGATCCTGAGGGTCCTCGACCTCGCCGGCGGGGTCGGTGTCTGACTGTGTGCCTTTGGTAACCGGCGCCTATACCAAATACGGAATACTTCCTGTTGCAGGGAGCTGTCGGATCGAGTGACCCCAGCGCCGCAGAGGTGACTACGGCGATGGGGTCATCCGGGTCGCCCAGGAGGTGTTTGAGGCGGCGACGGAGAGGAGGTGGGTGTGTAGTGTCTGGCGTGTAGTCCGAAGCTTGGACTACGAGTGGGTTGGGGTGATGAGGAGTCCTATCAAAGTAGCGGCGAGAAGTGTACTTGATGTACTGGGTAATGGAGGGGAGTTCGAGGTCGCAATGCAGGTCAGAGTTTCGCATAAACCAGCTAGCTCCGACTGCTTTGCGAATGAACCTATTCTGGATGACCTGAAGCTTGTTCAGGTCGATGGAGGAAGCGAGACCGAAGGCCACGGAAGCGTAGGTCATAACGGGGCGAATGCACATTTTGTAAATTGTCACCTTATTTCTAAGGGACATTTTACTGCGCGCATTGAGGAGAGGACTGAGTCATCCTAAGAAGAAGGCCGCACGGTTGCGGACAATCTGAATGTGTTTGGAGAAGTTGAGTTGTCGATCAAGGGTCACGCCAAGGTATTTGGCCGTAGGGGCCCAAGGGATAGGCTTTCCGTTAAGCGTGAGTTGCTTAGGCGGATTGCTCCTGAGCTTTTCGGGATGAAAGTACATAGCTGCACTTTTGTCGGGATTGACAGTGATGGCCCAGTTCTTGAACCAGTCACCGAGCTTGGAGAGAGCTCTTTGGATATCGAGCATCTGAATGTTCCTTTTCCAGCCTCTAGAATAGAGGGCGGTGTCATCCGCGTAGAGCGCAAGCTCAACGTTGGGAGAACGAGGAATGTCGCTCGTATAGAGCGAGTAGAGAACGGGGGCCATTGCTGAGCCTTGAGGGACTCCAGCAGAGATCGGGCGGGGGGCCGAGCGAGCTCCCTTGACTTTGTAGGAGAACTTTCGACAAGAGAGAAAGTTTTGTATTATAAATACAAGTCGGTCGGGGAATTTCTTGGCGAACAGCTTGTAGACCAAGCCGTTGTGCCAGACTTTGTCGAAAGCTTTCGCTACGTCCAGGAAGACCGCTACGGTCCCCTGAGGTTTGGGCTTGAGAAGATAACCGTGACTGGGTTTCTTATTGAAGCCTTCGAGAATGTACTCCGTGATGCGGTGTACTTGTTGAACACAAGAGTGTTTGGCCCTAAAGCCAAACTGCTCGTTGGGAAGGAGATTGTTGTCCTTTATGTGGGACCAGATGCGCTTCAGAAGGATGCGCTCATAGATCTTCCCCAGGGTACTGAGGAGACTGATGGGACGGTAGCTAGAGGGCTCAGAAGCCTTCTTGCCGGGCTTATGGATGCCGATGACGTCGGCGGACTTCCATGTTTCGGGGAACATGCAGTTGTTCATAGCCGCATTGAAGATGCTGACTAGAAGACATACAAGTGAGACGGAGAAGTGCTTGAGCACTTTGTTACTGATGCCGTCGGCACCGGGGGCTTTCCTGGCATGGAGGCCCTTGATGATCGACTCGACCTCGGAGGCCGTGACAGGCTCGAGGGTATCAGTGGGGGAACGGAGGATCTTTCTTCGACTTCTCTGTTCACCGTATCGATGGCCGATTGGCGCGCTTGCACCAGCTTATATACTTTTTCATCGGTTGGTCTTCTAATAATATAATAAATCTGAAAGTGCATTTATTGACTTGTTTTTTTTTACTCTTTCAGGCAGAGAAATGGATTCACTTGATTTTTGGCATAGATATTGTTTAGTGTTTTATATTATTTACGGAGCGTGTCTGCAAGACAAGAGATGGACAAAGAAAATAACATCATGGAAAGGACCAAGCGGCAAACGCCATAGAGGAAGACCTTATGCGAAATGGCAAGACGACATTATTAAGACAGCAGGCAAAAACTGGCAGCAAGTGGCCATAGATAGAGACATGTGGGCTTCTTTGGAGGAGGCCTTCACCCATAGGGGGTTCTTGCAAAATAAACAACATAATTCTTAGAGACAAATATCTTAATAGAGATAAATAGATTTAAGGAAATAAATACTTAGAAAAAGAATTATTCAAAACTTAGAACATAACTTTAGATGCACAAGTATACATATTATATTATATAGATAGTTATGTAGAGCATATGGCTCTACATATATAATAGATAACTAATAAGTAGGTAATAACAAAAAATAAATTAGATAATTAGTAAGTAGGTATTACATTTTTTAAGTGTATCAAGTTCTAATTTCTAGTTTGTAAGCATTTTTTATAATCGCTTTGTAAAACGCAAGAAATAAAAGGCTATTTTATTTTATTTTATTTATTTTATACGGAGCGTGTCACAAGTTACTTTTTATACAGGATATAAAAATCCAGTGGGAAGCCTCGGGTGAAGCTAGTTGAGAAAATTATTAAGTAAATTAGTTCAAATAATAGACCAATCATTAAATAATAAATAATACATATTAGGAGACATCTTACACACGGTCTCTGACCCGAATTAAGGAAAGCATGTGATATGCATGTCAAAGACTGATATACTACATAGGTATATATATATTTTTAAATACATAGATTATACCTAAATAACACCCAGACACATGGCAAACACCTATGTTTATCACGTAAATATTTGCCCTTGATGGAAATCGAACCCACGCCTCTTTGACCCAGAAGCCACGGTCACTTAACCACTGCCACCGAAGCAGACAATTACTATTATTACAACGCGGTCACATTAACTCGACGCTTGACTATGTGACGTTATTTTAGCGCTCAAGTACGGTATGCAAAAAAAAAACCGGGCAAGTGCGAGTCGGAGTCCCGCACGAAAGGTTCCGAACCATCATCTATAAAAGATAAGTTTCTACCTGTTTATTGAGATCGAGTAAAAATTGCTTAAAAATAATGCGACGCGTCGAGTTAATGTGACCGCGTTATAGTTAATTATTAAATAGTATTTAATGGATCTTGTTGCGCTAGGGAGTCCACTTAGGCTTTCTCAGATACTGTTAAACTAATTTGATCAAACGTAGCCTAAAACGTTGCCAAATCAGATAAGGTAAGAGGGCCTCTTACTGAAAATGGAAGCCACGTTTTGCCCAAAAATCCCATTAATTTTTGTGCTATTAACATTGTTAGAGTTTTTTGCGAATTTTTAGTCAGAACCACTTAGCCAAAGTTCATAAATACCCAGGGGCAAGGGCAGTATCCATTACAATTATTTCTTTTTTATTTGATGTTGAGCAAATGATTAAAATATGATGAAAGCCGGTTTTAGTATTGTATAGGTATTTTTTATATATATAAAATGCGGTCCGTACGGGTTTTCTCACCACTGGCATTTTGGTGAAGGAAAACATCGTTAGGCAACTTGCATAGGTACGTCTTTAGAAGAAATATGATAACGTATGTAAATCCACCAACCCACACTATACCAGTGTGGTTCTTCTTCTTCGTCGTGTCGATGATCTTCAGTTTTTAAATTATTTTTTTCCCAGTATTTGGCTAAGTTCTTCCCTCGGGGGGTGGCCTCGTGAAGGTCTTGCATAGTGCACACATTTGGGCTCTGGGGGCACGAAAGAAGGTGCTGCATGGTTTGCGCTGGCGCTCCGCAGTCGCACTGCACTGCTGCTGTGTCAGAATATCCCCACTAGGCTAGGTTGGTCCTGCAACGGCGCACTTGTTTCCGCAGTCGGTCCAGATATTTCCATGTGGGCCACGGGAGAACTCTGCCTTCTGAGAGGGTTTCGGAAAGCTCTATAAAGTCAGAAGGTGGTGGGTATGTGTTTTTCCATGTGTCGAGGCGGGCTTCGACAGCATGTACTTTTAGGCCAGTGTGGTGTATATAGCCCAAATCATATTCTGTGGGTAGACCTATGTTCAATAGTGGGCCAATAAAAAGCCAGTACAAGTAGATATAGTACAAAATGAGGTCTAAATGACTCAGAGATCTTTAGTAAACAAGCAATTTAAAGTAATAGAAAGAGTACACTTGAGTAAAAAATTGCCAATAAATTGAAATGACATTACAAAGTAAAAGAGTAGCCAATTTGTATAAACTATTGATACAAAGCAAGCACCAATTTACCGAGTGCTAGCGCTACAGCCTTAATGATGTCTACCTACTTACTAGACATCATTAAGGCTGTCTACTAGTCTAGTACTAGTCCTGCTTTACGATTCTACAATAGGTAATTATTATTTATATTTTATAATCTTAAACGAAATGTTACAAACCAAAAATTTTCATTGATATTTAATAACGTTAAGTTATCAAAAGTTATGTAACGGACTTAGATAAAAATTGAACCTATTGATATATTATAATTTTAACCCGGTATTGTTATCCAATAAATAGTCATTAGGCCCAATTTCAGAAGCGCCATCGTAATTATAATAGCAATTTAGAGTAGCCCTGTTTCTTTTTTAATATAATATGCATTTGATAGAAAGAACACTATTTTACATTGCTATTAAAGGCGTTTGAACATTTGTGGCATATCCATATCCATCCGCCGCCATTTTCTTCCGCTTAATTCCAGTAGTATATATCTATATATATATATATGAGTATGGGACACTTACACACACAATAAATCCATATTTCATACTAATGGCACCTTAAAGTGTCACGTTTTTGAGATTGCTGTACGAGAATTTTGCGTTCTGAACATCTATTGTTTGTATAAGTATCTCCTACCCATATATACTACCTACTTTAATTGTGCGCAGAAACTTAAAAAAATATGGCGGCGGGTGGACATGCCAGCTTCCATAGAAAAATGTTCAAACCCCTTGGGCCTATTATCTAGATAGTCACCCAGTTCCCTACTACTAGAAAAATCGCGAGTAAAATCTAGTGTCTTAATAAAAACAAACCTAAAAACGAAAGTTATAACGTTTAGTTAGAATACTTAATTTATCAATTGCTGGTTAGTTACATGTCATTTTGTATGAAATTATTCCGTGCAGTTTATCACTGGTTGCCACTGCAAGGCGTAGAGGTAGAAAATATGAATATTTATGAAGCTGACTGTACTCCGGCGGGACCGCAGCGGTATTATAGTCGAAGTTGTGACTCTCATCAATTAGCAGGTGACTACTTGCACCGCCTTCCGTTTGCTGCTAAGTGATGCAACCGGTCTAATCACGGTAAATTGTAAGAATATTTATGTAAGTAAAGTTAATTTTAAAGCTGATTTATAATTAGCTTTCTTCTAAGCCACGAGCATCTTTGCCCACAAAGTGGAGTCACCATCTGGCGTGTTGGTGTAGCACCAACTTATACATGAAAAAAGCTTTTAAACACTTGATACAAAATCATGTAACACTAGCTGACCCGGCGAACTTTGTTTCACGCAATATTTCTATAAATTATAGCCTATGTGTTATTCTGCATCTTTGACCACAAATGTATTATTCTGCATCTTTGAACACAAAGTGAAAATCACCATCTGGCGTGTTGGCGTAGCACCAAGTTATACATGAAAAAAGCTTTTAAACACTTGATACAAAATTATGTAACACTAGCTGACCCGGCGAACTTTGTTTCACGCAATATTTTATAAATTATAGCCTATGTGTTATTCTGATGTATAAACATTACCTTTACAAAGTTTCATCTCAATTCGTTCGCATTAAAATTACGAGATAAATAAATACCTCTTCATCCCGACGTTTCGGCCGAGTTGCATCGACCGTGGTCACGGTTTCGACCGAGTTGCATCGACCGTGGTCACGGGTCACGGCCGATGCAACTCGGCCGAAACGTCGGGATGATGAGGTATTTATTTATCTCGTAATTTTAGTGCGCGATTAGTCCCGTAGTATGTAATAATAATGTGTTCAAATCGCGAAAGTTTAAAAACAATATCAATCCGTTCGGTAGTTTTTGCGTGAATGAGGAACAAGCATTCATACATACAAGCTTTCGCGTTTATAATATTAGTAGGATAAAATAGAGAGACAAAAGATGTGTGCACATTGTAAATCGTATAAACCTGAAATTTTAAAAAGTAAAATTGTATGGGCTTTGTAACCTATTTGTTTTTAACATAATGTATTTAGATTGGTGGTTTCATTGTTTTCAGATGCAGTTCTAACTAATATCCACTTCCTTCATGGAGTCCTCAAAAGTGTTTCAAGATATCCCAATCTCAGTGAATTGTTAGAATTTCCATCATACTAGCCATTCATTCATTCACACATTACAATTAGTAAAATCTGTATAATTAGTGCAACCTTATTTTATTTAGCGCTTTATGATTATACTCTCTGTTGTAACGAAATTCTACATTTTTCAGAAATACATTGTAGACTATGTAACCATCTAAATTTGTGTAAGCTAAACTATGAATCTATTCAGCGTACACATATACTTTCATAATATATTGGGTGACATTTAGGTAAACATATAATCACACCTTTTGAGCAAAAATGGTTAAACAAATGTCGGTTCTTTCGTTTACGACGAATCATGATACATAAATACACTCAGCCGGTGTATATTCCGTAAAAAATAAACTAAACACATTTCCACTAATAATACGAGATCCTTTGTTCTAAACTCAAAAGTTTGAAAACCCTACTAAACGAGTTTCAATTCTACCCGCAGAATAGCTTGTCCAAACAAAATTTTGAGGTCTTCATCAAGCACAATGTAAAGAGGTACTTACACGGTAATTTATGGCTCTAATATAGACATATTAGGGTTACCCCTTTCATTAGAGGGCAGCGTAATTGTTCAAATATTAAACACGTCCCGCAGGTGAAATTATCGCTGCCCCGGAAATAAAATGACACGGTTATGTAGGCATTTGTGCCGGCAAGCACTGACGGACCTATTACCGGCCACGGTCCGCTGGCGCCGGCTATATCGAGACGCCAGGTATTACTGCAACTGACTGTTTATATTGCCTACCCTTTCCTGTGGCTTTATCTCTGATGTTCTAGTTTCCCCGAGTGTGGAAGTAACTATCGTGTACTGACGTCACGCGAAGAAAAACTGTAGGTTTTATTTTGTGTCAAAAAAAACAATATGGTTTTGACCCCACAGATTATTGATTTTCAGAGCATATAATAGTTTCAAAAAACAATATTATTATCTTTTTTCTTTAATTTCAGGTACAGATTGTAGCCAACTACACCAATATTCAATCAGAGTCTTTGGTAGCAAATAAGGCAAATTATGAAGAAAACTTTAGTGTTATTTCATCAGGTACGATTTCAAACTAACTTCTACAATATGATACGCCGTAGAGCTACGTGCTACGAGCGTAGCCCAGCTGCTACGAATGCTACGAAAGAAATGTGTACGGAGATATCCTTACTTCCTTACTAATCATACTAATATTATAAATCCGACTCCAACGGAGCAACGGATTGACTTGATTTTTGGCATGGATGTAGTTCAAGGGCCGGAAAGTGACATAGGCTACTTTTTATTCCAAAAAAATTAAAGGTTCCTGTGGAATAGCACAAAAGTAGAATTCCACGCGGGCGAAGCCGCGGGTAAAAGCTAGTAATATTATAAATCTGAAAGTGTGTTTGTTGGTTGGTTCTTCTTTCACGTAGCAACGGAGCATCAATCGGACAAGATGACAAATATGCTCAACTGTTGGTAAGCGTATCGTTTAATTACAACAGTCCAGCAACGCCACTTAAAATTATTAGCAGTCGTAGTAGCAATTCACTAAATATGCCAGCGAATATTTCAACAACTCCCACCCTGTTTGAATAGATTAAACTGTCTATAAAGCATCCAACGTACACGTGCCATTGAAACTCATTTGAACCAAAAATATTCACGAACTTGTTCCCACTCCATGCGTAGGTACTTAATAAAATAACCTTTAGTCGGCTGTAGCAAAACGTGCCACATCAAAATGGCGTAAAATAATTGTCGGTAACGTCGCCGGCATCGAAACATTTTGTCTCGTGGGTTAAATAAAACGCCCGTAAAGATATTGATTCAATTGTCAGCGATACCTGAACGGTGCGTATTGTTTTTGCCTCGCTATTGTTCACAAAACAATAGTAGTAAACGCTGTTTCCATTCCGGCGAGATATGATTCGAGGCCACAGATCTCGTGAAATGAGACATTTTCTTAGAGGAGACTTAATTCCGCACGAATTTAATGCATAAATCAGGGTTCTAATTACGATCACTAGGTTTATAGAAACTTTCTTTTTGTGACAAACATTTCAAAAATTGACGCGTTCGCTGGATTTGAACCTGCATCTCTCTGGAATTCCGGTCGAGATGCTTTGTCCAATTAAGCTAGAAACGCTGTCTGCGAAGGCGCCGAATTAGTGAAAGTGTTTATCATTTTTACCAACTACTATATTAGTGAAAGTGTTTATCATTTTTACCAACTACTACATTGTTAGAAGCGCCATCTGTGAGAACTGCTTTAAACCAGTCACTAATTCGGCGCCTTCGCAGACAGCGTTTCTAGCTTAATTTGACAAAGCATCTGGGCCGAAATTCCAGAGAGATGCAGGTTCAAATCTTGCGAACGCGTCAATTTTTGAAGTGTTTAACACAAAAAGAAAGTTTCTGGAGCACGATAAAAATCATTTCATTAATTAAGCAGTTCTCACAGATGGCGCTTTCAATAATGTAGTAGTTGGTAAAAATGATAAATACTTTCACTAATATAGTAGTTGGTAAAAATGATAACTACTTTCACTGAATTGGCGCCTTCGCAGACAGCGTTTCTAGTTTAATAGAACAAAGATCGGAATCCCAGAGAGATGCAGGTTCAAATCCTGCGAACGCGTCAATTTTTGAAATGTTTATCACAAAAAGAAAGTTTCTATAAACCTAGTGATCGTACTAATTACGCACCAAACTCTCAGTTTAAAATCATAACTAAGCCAATTTTACTCAACTTTACACAACTATTGCTGCAAACAGCATAACAAAATATGACTTATTCTAATGCGCTTACACAATCCTGAAAAATACATTACGTAAACGTGTATTTTGCGGTGTATGCAGAGTTATTTCTAATCAATTAGTATGCTTTTAGGGGCTTATTCTGTACATCAAAACTAACAACTTTTGTTCCGACTTTTGTCAAACCTAAAAAAATAAAATCAGCTGTTCCATACATTTTGTCGCGGGTGAACGATATTTTTCTATGGAACAAATTTTTTTTTTGTTTTGACAAAAGTCGCAGAACAAAAGTAGTTTTGATGTATAGAATAAGTATAAAATAAGCCCCTAAAAGGATGCTAATTGATTAGGAATAACCCTGTATATTTTATATACAAGGTGTTACTCTGAAAAGTGCAGGGATTTAAAAGGGTTGTGAAATATTAGTAAAAGTTTTACTAATATTTTTCTCGACGAAATGTATGCAAAGCAACAGCCTGTATAAATATCTCGCGCACCAGATAAATAAAAGGCCTTTCTCTAGAAGGCTTCCCTTTAAACATCTCTGTCGGAGGCGGTCGCCAGACGCGTGAGCGCAAACACGGCGCGTTTCAGGAAGGTATTTGTCGCGCTGCCTTGTCGCTCCTTCCTTTCATCGTTATGATTAATGATACTTTATTTTTCATTGAAACAGCTGCTGCGTATTTTTTCTACTTTCACGTCTTCTGTTCCATGACGTGTACCTATTAGTCACGCCCTGAAAAGCTTTCCATGTGGATTTTAAATCTGTTTTTCCTTTATCTTCGACATTTGAATGCTCGGTCCGATTTCAGGCGACTTCTCGTGCCCCATCATTACGCTTTCTACTTTTATTTGTTTATCCTCGTTTGGGAGACCTAAGCTTTTCGTTTGGTATGTACCAGCAAAATCCTACAAAATTCTGTTACTTTTTTACTGTGCGTATTCAATTTCGGCGTATATTGGGGTTGATTTTGTCGTATAACTTACTAAATAAATAAAACATGTGAATCAATTCAACGGAACTCATATTTATCTGAAAGATTTTTTACTTTATTTTTAATTCATGAAATAATATTAACGTTCCAATTACTTTACAGATTTTTAAGTGATACATTTTCATTAACTTATCTCTTTCCAACTTTACTGGTTGTTTAGTTTTGTTTCACGTCGATTTGTTTTAGTTTGTACAAATATCAATTAAAAATGAAATATGAAATGAAATTTTATAAAAATGACTAATGTTCTGTGCCATTAGTAGCGCACTACCATACATTTATAAAATTCATCGTATTGAAAGTGCATAAGACCACATCTACAATAAACCGACCGGTTACACCCTGCACCCTATTCAACGAAGTTTCCGAAGCAATACTACTTCACCGAATCCGTATTAATAATAATATTTCCGCGTAGTACAACAAAACAAGAGCTCTGCAGCGCAAAGTTTTTCAAAACAAAGTTTTTCTTGTAGCCGGTCGTCTTCCTAGCCGAGCCGCATACAAAGGCACAAATGAATGTCTAGGACTTTTATCACGAGTAGAGAGTAACCGCGGGCATTGTCTCGTCAAACCGGATATGACATTCACTGCTTTCCTCGCACAAAAGTTAGAGCAACCATAACTTTAAATAGCAAACCTTCAGGAAACTGTTCTGACGTCTTCCTTTTATGACAAAAGCAAATGAAGATTGCTTACCTTCGGGGTACTTGTAGCCATTGTGCCCGCATTTCTGTGTATGACTCGGAACTCTGATAAAAATGCGCAAAGTACGCCTGTGCCTACGTCGCCGCTTCTTTTGTTTTATCTCAGCTCGTAATAGCTTTATAAAAACAAGAAAGACACTTGTTAGAAGAACTTGAACAGAACTATTTTTTCAATTCACGATTTATTTGAAATAAAGAAGATTTTGCAAAGTAGCCTCAGACTTTGTACAGCAGCCCAAAAAAGATTACGTAAACAAATTTACAGATACAAACAGCGGTAAAACAACGGTGTTTAGTTACAGTGGAATTTTGTATTTGCTAATTTGTTTTTTTGTTCAAAACCGCCATTGCGCCGCCATATTTTACAACCAATGTCAAAAGATAATTACTGTATCAGCCTTTTTTTAATAGTCCATTGCAGGACGTAGGCCTTTACGAAAGGTGTTTGGGCCATATCCACCTCGCTGGCCCAGTGCGGGTTGGTGGATTCACATACGCCATCGAATTTCTTCTACTGATTCAGGTTGCCTCATGATGTTTTCCTTCACCGAAAAGCCAGCGGTGTTAAGATAATTACGATCCGAAGATAAAAAAATTCCTATAAATTGTGGTTTTTAAATAATATATTTTTGCATTTTCTCTTTTGCATTGCAGCACACGTGATCTCGTTACTATGTTTCTATTTCTCTCATTACATGTCTGTCAATGTTTTAATGCAAAATTATATGTGACATTTTATATGTGATTATCATAATTAGTTTGATATTTAGCGCAATTGAAGTTTAATCGTAAGAATAATAATATATCCTTTCAATTAAAAAAATGTATTGCATGACAAGAGCTGTCTAACCCATAAAACCACCTTATATCGCAAAAATAAAAGGCACGAATTATTCCCTCTCACATAAAGTGAATCTAGGCACCAATAACATTGTTGTAGGTATTATAAAACAGACATCGATGGGATGATGTCGGCGGCACGTGACGATCGGCGCCAGTTTCTTTCATTTCCGCCGCCAGAGGAAGCTTTCAACTCTTCCTGGCCATAATGGACTAGGATATAGCATTAGATATCTGTAATGGATTGATCTAAAACTCTGCAGATAGTCTGTGAAATTCGATAACTGATTAAGTGCAGTGAATTTGGATTTACGCTATCAAATGTAGTTCGTTGGAGTAGTCCTTTAAATCATTTATTGTTTTGTTATTGTCTAGCGACTCGCTTCGAATTCCTATACAGGGTTATTTCAATTAATCAATTAGCATCCTTCTAGGGCTTATTCTGTGCATCTAAACTAACAACTTTTGTTCTACAACTTTTGTCAAAACTCAAAAAAAAAATTGTTGCTCCATAGAAAAATTTAGTTCACCCGCGTCAAAATGTATGGAACAGCAGATTTTTTTTTTGAGTTTTGGCGAAAGTCGTAGAACAAAAGTTGTTAGTTTTGATGTACAGAATAAGTCCTTAGAAGGATGCTAATTGATTAGAAATAACCCTGTATAGGAGTTTAACTATCTGAAATGGAGTACGGTCTATGTACTAAGTACTTTTCAAAAAATGAAATATTTTTTTTAATAAATGACGCAGTTTTAAATTTTACTCGGATACTTACAAGAAAAGAAGATTTGTGTTTTATTTGAATATTAATAATGTTCTAAAATCTATTTTTTCAAATATTACATAATTATGAAACTATACATTGCGTACGTATCATCAAACGCATTTAATATTCTGTAGATGCCAGAAAATTTTAACATAGGTTAGTAAATTATACAAACTGCAGACCATTATTCTTAACAATGAATTTAACTACATAGCCTCACCTTACATTTTCACAATCGATAACCTATAAACATAAATATTTGATGGCCATTTTATTACAGTGTAAAATATGGGTGTCGCAAAACAGCTCCAAGTTTATTATCAAGCGAATTCACTAATAGGAACATTCCTCGGACTCCCGCAGAGTTAATAACGTGGAAACCCAGACACTGCGCGAATAGCAAACTGTCCCCAAGCTCGAATGTCACTTTCTGTTATAAAACCACCCACTAAATATACATTGTATCGAGTTGTACTACAAACTATAAAAAAGCTACTTCAGTCTCTTGTGGCGTACGTTAAAAGTAGAAGCAAAAGCACCTTTAACCTTGAGCAGTATAAAATTTTCATAATTGCTTTTAAAAGAGCCACAGGCTCCATTAGGGAGTGAACTAGACGGCTGAGAAGAAATTTATACTGCATCTCATAATAGTTTCAATAACTTTCCCTTCATTAACTTCGCTTAGTTCTTAACTTAAGTGGTTCAGTCTTAGCAAGAAAGTGCAAGTATCGGAAAAGGTAACTTAGTACCTACATGTATGCATACCCGAGTGTTTATACGTGTAGATAGAAGATCGTTTCCACGTGAAATGGTTACGGAGCATCCTTCGGGAACTTGAAACGCTCATAATATCACTGATTTGAGAAGTTGCACACTTCGTGTTATAGATAACTACTTAAGTACTCTCAACTTTGCATATAAGCATATAAAGTCTAGACTAAAATAATAGTTTGAAACGAGTCTCCTCGTAATGTGGTATGCAAAACAAGCTCAACTCTTTTACAGATTAAAATCTTCTCCAAGTATTAAGTAATTATGAATGCAAAAAATACCAAGCAAATATAACACTCCAGAAGCGACGTAAATTAATTACAGTGCAGAGTTTAATTCAAAGCACTGAATAAATAGTTGAAGAATGAACAAACGCTCGGATGGGTGCATTGTTAAGAACTTGAGGAACTCAACTTTGTGTTTATATTCAAAAGTGCATTAAGTACTCATAACTTCCAACTCGGTTGGTTCGTAGTGAAGCCATTGTAGCAAGTCACCTTCGAACTTTGTGAGAGCAAAGGCAAGTGGGGGCCCTTTACATGCACATAGGGGCTCATTTACATTCTTCAAGAGTCGGTCGATAAAACCTCGAACGTACACGTAGTCGTATAGTTACAGATGGTTACGGGTCTTTTGATACTGCAGCAATTACTTTAGTACAGTTAAATGGAAAAAACTGTTCAGCTAAGCTAATAAAACTTCAAAATAAAAGGCCGCGTGCTATGACTTCTTGTCAGGAGCAAGCAGATTTCGTTTATGTTAAGTCTTTCGTAGCATCAATCTTTAACACACGTCAAGATAATTACAAAACCAAAACAAGATACATAAAAATATAATATTTCTTTATTCATATCACAATTACATAATATTATTAATTAGAATAATGTTATCTTAAAACGAGCTTATACAAAATTAGTCGAAAAGCCCGCCCCTAATTGTCACCGGGGCAAACTTCATCACACTAATTGCATTGCACCAAAAAAAACTACATAAAATATATAAAATAAGATAACAAAAGTCACAGTTTTATTATGGAAACTAACGTAGTTTTCACACATTTTACTACTTTATATAACGGGAATGCACTCACGTTTATTTTCATAGTCATTACAAAAGACTATAGTTTCGATCGTCCGCGACCGTCGCGCCGATCTCGGAGAGAAAGATCGCTGAATGCGATCGAAACTAGTCATGTGTAATGACTATAAAAACAAAACGTGAGTGCATTCCCGTTTTCTAAAATATTTAAAAATCACAGTTATAAAATTTTGGCACACAACTATGTAAATACAACCACCACTTTACCTGATTTTCTAGCCTTTTCTAAATTCAATTCCTCTCAAGAGACTATAAAAGGAGAATCTGGCGTCTTAAACACCAAATTAAATTCGCGAAATGTCAGAAACGAGACCGTTCAACACCTGTTTACGAAAAAGGGACATGATAATAACGTGAAAATGTTCGCCCTTCAGACAATCACACGGAGAGACAATTGGAGCGGACGAATCTCTCGATTGTAAATTGAAAAGGCAAAACGTTGCATGTCGATAACAATGTAATTGCACGTGTAATTTCCCCGCATTGCGTTAAATTAAGTGTGATTTATAGTGCAAACGTTTATTAATTTAGATGTGCGATATTATTTATGGTAATTGCGAAAACAGTTGTCCATTTTAGGCGGCGAATACAGTTCAATCAGATAGGCGTCGATCACGTAGAGGCTTTAGTAGGTATCGTAGATACGAACTAATGTGCTGTTATGCTCGTAGTTACGATTATTCATGGAGCGAACTAAAATTTTATGAATAAGAAAATGTAATGTCTGAATAACGTTCGTTCCTCGTGCCTGCGTTAAATAAGCGAGTGTGTAAACTTGCGAGGGTAAAAAGTAGACGTGAACATTGTATTTAAGAGGCAATAAATTTTCGGAGCGTTCCCTCGTATACCTCAGCATTCATTTTCAGATTTGTCCGTCGCTTTGGAAAATGACGTATTAATTTGACAGGGGGTGGATTAAGAGGAGCACTTGCTTTCTGGCGTAATCTCCGTCCCCACTTTAATTTCTGACACAGTTACCACGCTCGGTGCTTTTGCAAGTCTATAAAACGTTTCCCAAAGCTCTGAGGGAGCCAAATATGCAAAACTAGTTTATTGAATAAAATGGAACGAGATTTCAAGCCGGGCTTTCTGTTCTGCAGCTGTTTCATGCTTACAATCAGCATCTTATTTGTTCTGATAAGGTTTCATGTTTCAATCGTTTATTTAGGTACTTAATCATTATTATGAAAAACTTAACTCGTAAGTGTAACGATATGGCCTCGCTTTTATTATTTTAGCAGAAGTAAAATTGTTGTTTTACCAACAATTATTACATTGTAGATGCTTAATAAATAGATATATGTGAATACATACTAACACTTAGTTAAATAAATAAATAAAATAAATATTTTGGAACATCTTACACACGGCCACTGACCCCAAACTAAGCAAAGCTTGTGATATGGCTGCCAGAGACTGATATACTACATATACTTTTTTTGTAATACATACTTATATAGATAGTAACTAAATAACACCCAGACACAGAAAGACACTTATGTTCATCACATAAATATTTGCCCTGGGTGGGGATCGAACCCACGCCTCATTGATCCAGAAGTTAGGGTCACTAACCACTGAGCCACCGAGGCAGTCAGTCAATTGTAAGTAAAGGTAGTTGTAAACTAAGGACTTCAGTTAATACTTATTGCATTTACTTATATAGTGTACAATAAGTTATTAGATGCCTATTCATTGTGCACGTTAGACATGTGAAACTCTCGAAAAATGTTTCGAGCTATGAAAATGAAAAAAATAAAAAAGAGACGAATATTCATCCGGGGAACAACTTTTCTCTTGAGTATTCTGATAAAAATGCGATATCCCTCGGAAAAGCATAGAGATAATTCTAAAAGCTACTTAGTGCAAAACGAAGTCGAGCGAGTAGCTAGGATCTTCATCACGGACGATATCGCCTAATGTCCTCGTGCTTGTATTCCTGGTATATAAATTGACCTTATCGCCCCAAGTACCGAGAGTTCCATACATTGCGCGCTCTGACAGCAGCCATGTCTCACCCACGGTTAGCTAACCAAATCACGTGATATGAACTGCATTTGTACTAGCTAGTCTAGCAATAATTTTTCTACGTGATGCCTTTTAAGTATTTTCCTGTTTCCTCCATTTTGGAACAATTTAGAAGATAGCGTTTAGTGATAGTTGGTTGTTATACAAGCTATTCTATAAATAATTTAAAATTAAATAAGTTTTAGGTATGACTAATCTTTTCATAATTTTTTAGATGTTTGGGTAGCTAAAATACTTACATAGATACCTGCTGCAATCTAACGAGAAACAAGAGAAAAAATGCCTGAAAAGCTATTTTCCACTTTCAATAAACCTTTGCTCTATGTTTAATAATACAAATGAAAAGCTACAATCATTTTTATCAGAATATAATACAGATGTTATTTACGCGTTATTTTTTATGGCATACTGCAAGTCTAATATAATACAAAACAAACAGTACAAATCAGTGGTCAGTACATCAGTTCTCGGTGGCTCAGTGACTGCCTCGGTGGCTCAGTGGTTAGTGACCCTAACTTCCGAATCAAAGAGGCGTGGGTTTGATCCCCACCCAGAGCAAATATTTATGTGATGATAAGTGTTTGCCCTGTGTCTGGGTGTTATTTAGTTACTATCTATATAAGTATGTATTTAAAAATATGTATACGTAGTATATCAGTCTCTGGCAGCCATATCACAAGCTTTGCTTAGTTTGGGGTCAGAGGCCGTGTGTAAGAATTCCCAATATATTTATATTATATATAAATGCGATCAAAAGAATATTTTACTGGTATTGAACTAATTTAAAGTATTAGAATTAGTGAATTCTGCAATTATAAAAAATAATATGTATTGCAAATTTGCTAATCTAGTTCAGAGATTGAGAGATAAGCTTGTAAAGATTTTGGTAGGGATATAGAGGGGTTGTCTTATCCATTTCCCGCAAAAGATAACATAGTATAGCTAATGTACGACACTTACGGGCAGTGATGTCATAGCCTTCTGCCTCTATGTCTAGCAAGAAAATAATTATGCTTGTAACTTCTTTATTTCTGAGTTGATTATATTTTTGTTTTCGTTAATCGGTTCCGTTTATGGTTAGCTGTTACAAGAGGACATCAAAAAAAATTGTCAACTAGCCCATTCTAGAGTAAACTTACTATCTGCCATAAATACCACACGTGAGTATCACTTGTGTCAGAGTCTAATAATAATTAAAATATGCAAAAGCCACGCTAGGCATCTTAGCAGCTATGAAGTTAGCTGGTCAGTAGGCCAAGCGTGCAACCACGAAAAGAACTCTTTTCGACGTGTAAAAAAGTGACAAATATACAGGGTTATTTCTAATCAATTAGCATCTTCGTAGGGGCTTATTCTGTACATCAAAACTAACAACTTTTGTTCTATGACTTTTGTCAAAACTCAAAAAAAATTAGCTGTTCCATACATTTTGTCGAGGGTGAACGATATTTTTGTATGGAACAACAACTTTTTTTTTGAGAATTAATAAAAGTCGTAGAACAAAAGTTGTTAGTTTTTATGTACAGAATAAGCCCCTGAAAGGATGCTAATTGATTAAAAATAACCCTGTATACTTCGCCGTAACTCTCTCTCATTCTGACACGTCGGAAGTACGAGGAGAAGAGTTCCCTAATGTTTCCACCAAGTCGCTATGTATGTCTTTGGTAGACATTTTTTTCAAGCAGAGGTATTTAATGACAGCTCTGATTTCGTGTTTTTCCATTTTGATGTTCACTCCTTGACAGTCCGTATTCAAATGAATGTAGCTCCCGGGAATCGTGGCCTATTTATATGATTTTTTTTCCTGAACTAGTTGGTAATTGAGCAAGTGACTGATATTTTTTTTGTATTTTTGTGTGCAGTAGAAATAACTGATTATCATTACTATTGGATCACCCCTCGTAATATTAGGAGGTGCAGATCCTAGCCCGGCGGGATTGGGTTTTGCGCCGCTTGTAGCTAAAATCACACAGTCGCCAAGAAGTTTAGCCTATAACAGAAATGGTTTACATAAAAATAATTGTGCAAACGCTGAGCCACCAAAGCACGACAAGGCAAACCAAGTAATCTTCATTGCTAGTCCACCTGTGGACTACATAGGGAAACTTTCTGCCCGTGACCACGGGATGTCGCGACGTGGCGGCAGCGGTTGAATTTCATTGTGGCCCCTTAATGATTAGAGTTCGAAGTGCGGCCCGCGGCCCGAGGGTTAACACTCCCGAATAGTTTAGGTAGAATCCACGTTCCGTGCATGCCGCGGTCTATGTGGATTTACGCATTTGGAAAAGCAAACCACGATTATCTTCTACTGGTTAGTTATACATTGAAGACTATAGTACCTACATACCTACCAATGAAATGTAAAATTACCTACAAAGTAATGCAACGTAGAGAAGACTAGTTCTGGTGAACTACAGCATAAGACGAATCAAATTTCTTGGCGTCTATGAATACCAATTTTAGACTCGAAAATAATTGAGCAATAGCGATGGCGTCTAGACTTGTATGGAAAAATAAAACCCGACTTAGGTATGTGTGTGTTGTCGACAACACTGAAATGCATACTCCCTTTATTGTGTTTCTATTGGTAAAGAACGGACGATGCCCTAAGTTTAAATATATCAATTTATTATCGTTTACCCCTAATAAAAGCATGCAAATAAAAAAGTACTAAATAAGACTAAACTAGCTGGCCTGTTTCGCTGTCAGCGGCACTCGGCGATAATTTAGTTTTGTTAGCACCCAAAAGGACCACTATTTAGAAACTAATTAGTATTTTAGAAAGTATAGTTAATAGGCTTGACTATAAAATAAATATGCATCATAAATAAAAGAGATATTTGTAATTGTTTAATATTTATCGGAAAAAAGTAGTGATTACTCGATTTTAAATCGTGTGTAGGTACCTACTTCTTGTATTTACTTTGTAAATTGTAATTGTAATGACGTTGAGTAAGTATATTTCCATTAAGTAGTTCTTATATACCTACGTATGATTTATAACATATATTATAATCATGTCTGTTCTTTGAGCGGTATTAATATAAATAAAATTCTTTAAGTACCAAAGAAATATACGAGCATGGCGGGCCTAGCCACCAGGCCAATACAAAGTTAAGTATTCCCTGAGAAATAATTTCTATACAATTGTAACTAAACTACATTTAGCATTTACTTGACTCCTGTGAGTGATGAATAACGCCTACAGGCCGCCTACGCGGTATCGGATATACCCACAGGTTATCGTATATCATGTAACGACACGCTTAATCTAGAATTACCTACTAGAATAAAGTGTGGATAAAACTTTCAACTTGAAGAGGATTGCCTAGTCAATCCTCTGATGATCCTCTGGTGTTCCAATTATTGTTTGAAGACGATAGTCACATCTACGAGTAACTATCCGGAGTCCCGTTAGTTTGACAGTCTGTTATTTAAAAATGACATATTTTAAGAGGAGTGCGAGGTGACCACTGTTTTCGCGTTTTTGTAGAACATAAGAGAATTGTTGATTTTAAACTTTCGCAATTTGAACACATTATTATTATATACTACAGGACTAATCGCACACTAAAATTACGTGATAAATACATACCTCATCATCCTGACGTTTCGGTCGAGTTTGCAACTCGCGATTAGTCCCGTAATAAATAAAAATAATATTTATAATGAGAATTTTCAATACGTTTTTGATAAAATTTACGTTCCGAGAGAAAACTCTTTTTACCCCATCTATTGTAACAAAATGTTATGTTTTTGGTGTTAATCGCGTGAGTAAAGCTGGAAATATACTATCGGACGCGGCTGACGGACGCGACTGACAGCCGCGGCTTAGCAATGTGCACAGTCGAAAATATCCGGCGCGCCAAATCTCTCTCGGACGTCCGAACGCTCAAGGTCAGCCCAAGGTGACGTCCGCGACTTATGGCCGATAGTTTGCACGGCTCAGTGTACATACATCCATTATCTATATATCTATCAGTCGCGGCTGTCAGTCGTGTCCGTAAGCCGCGTCCGATATTATGTTTCCAGCTTAAGAAATATTGCACGTCAGTAAGTCTATTATTTTTTTCAAAAAAGTTTTTATTATCTGTGTTCTTTTCAGCCAAAATTTTGCGTATACCCATTGAGGAAGGAATGCGTATACCTAATATTATGTCATTTTAAAGGCTTGTAACATTAAAGTAATTTAAAAAAAAATAAAAACTTAGACGTATACACCTAGCCATTGTAGTGCTGATTACATGAATACAAAAAAAAACACTTGAATCGGATAATATTTAGAAGTAGATAACACAGCTTATTGTTTTTATATGTTAGTACTTCACATTTGCCTTAAGTAATGACCATATTTATATTGCTGTGTACGCATATTAAGGGATATTTTCCAGTTCTGTACTTTTGTAGTATAACATTTAGCTCTTAATTAAATGTGTCCTGTTCTGTGTATCTTTATAATAAAATAAAAACATTTTTTTAGTAAATATTTTTTAAATAAACCTAATTAGGTTTATTTAAAAAATATTTACTTATAATATATATAATAACTTATAATATATATATATTACTTATAATATTTATAACACGAATGTTAACATTCGTATTATAATTATTCTTCTTATTAACCCGGGAGTAAAATTGTAGTAGGTAGGATTTACCGCTACCTAATGTTAGCTACCTACATATTTGATTTTTCGTGTGCTAAATTTTTTATCATTTTTGAGTTGGTTCTGTTGGCAAAATAACAAAATAAAATAAATCCGAATAGAGAAACTCTTCCTTTTTAAAAACCTATACAGGGTTATTTCTAATCAATTAGCATCCTTCTAGGGGCTTATTCTGTACATCAAAACTAACAACTTTTATTCTACGACTTTCGTAGACAAAACTCAAAAAATTTTTTTGTTGTTCCATAGTAAAATTTAGTTCACCTGCGAGAAAATGTATGGAACAGCTGATTTTTTTTTAGTTTTGAAGAAAGTCGTAGAACAAATGTTGATAGTTTTGATGTACAGAATAAGCCCCTAGAAGGATGCTAATTGATTAGAAATAACCCTGTATATTTATTTTATAGTGAATTAGGACGGATGACCTTATAAGGACTGCTGAATCACGCTAGATGCGAGCCGCTACCAACCTGCCCTGTTATTGGAGATCTTTAGGGGAGGCCTATGTCCAGCAGTGGACGTCTTTTGGCTGAAACGACGACGATGACGACGAATTATGTAATTTCTGACACGGTGTAATGAAACTGCATGCAGACATGCAAGTGTACCGAAATATCGGGACCTCTACAAATCAGATATTGCGCCACAAATCCCGTAACTCATAATACGAATGTACATAAAAACCGTGAGAATTCAAGAAAACGTTTTAAGTAAGTAATGAAAGTTCGACATAAATCAGACGAATGCCATTGGTGACCGGAGTATGTCAGGGCACGGTCGGATTTCATTGTGGTTTGGTAATGATTTCAGCGCGAATGTGTGGGCACCTCCGCCGCGGCGGGAGGCACGAGATTAAACGCGTTTTGCAACATTTAGTTTGGATAGAAATTACTAAGCTTAGCGTAGATTCAGCGACTAAAGCCTTGTACTTAAAACTAGGATTAAATTATGTAATAGTGTTTTCGTGTCCGTGTTAGAATGTCTCAATCATTAACTTTGATTCTAGCGTCAAATCACTAAATGAAAATTATCAATATGTTTCTTAAATAATAAGTAAGTTATAAAATGAAATGAAATGAAATCATTTATTATCACAATAGTACATTGAAAACAATAAAATAAAATAATATGCTCATCAATGTTCCTATTAATGGACTCGTCCAACAAAAGATCACAACATAAATACATGATTAAAAAAACAAATTCAATATCATAGTAAGTAATTCAATAAAATAAAAAATGACTAAAAACTATGTTTCTAAACCAATTTCCAGTCTCAGTCAGAAAGCGACAATACTCTGAAAAATGTAGGTATGAAAGATATTATGATCTACCCACAAGTATTCTACCGCACATAGAATCGTCGATAATTGGGTAAAATGGTAGCTAGTCCTGATTCCAGACTTTTTAAGCCAACTGAAGGCCTCTAATGCGGCTAAACCGTTAATATAACCGGGTCCGATAATTCATTATTACAAAAGAGAGTAACGATATCAAACATTTCGACAAAATGTATAAAACAGCTGATTTTTGATTTTTTTTTTGTGGGTTTCTGTATTGATCCTTCTGTAAAAGTTAGTATGATAAGTGATATTTTAGAATTATCTGTTGTCTATAAACTCACGCGGTATATGAGCAAAAGTTAGAAGAAAAAGACTTAAGAGACTATTTTCGTTCAAAATGTTTTGTGGCAGTGTGCGACGCAGGACTCAATATCCTTTTCGTCGTCCCTTCGCTAATTACTTCATCACAGCCTTTAATGCATTTATCGCAATTAGCGGAAAACTTGGACGCTTCAGTTTGCTTATTAGAATAATTAACTTTAACGTTAGTTTAATTTCCTTCAGCCGATAAATGAATAGAACATCCGATGTCACTGAGGAAAATTAGGTAAAAGTTTTCCTTATTTATCCGAAACAAAGGTCGCGTAGAGGGGGAAAGGTAATCAAAGAGGCTCTATTAAAAAGTATTACACTCACTAATTACCCGGTTGAAAAACTCACGATGACTAAGCTTACATTGCTAGCTATTATTGTCATCAACTTTATAGTCCGAATCAAACAACTTGGCGGTTGTGATGTAAGCTACAAGCTGCTGATAACCAAATCCTGAGTGAAGCTTACTTAACAGCTGCTCTAGGATTGGACTATTTGCATCTTGTAGCTAACATCACATCTGGCAAGTTGTTTTATTCGTCATGTACTTAGTTACGGATACAAAGAAAACTTGCGAACCTGGACGAATAACAGAACCTACAAAAAGCAGTGTGATAGAAGAGAATAAAATGGCAAGGAGTGAAATAATAGTGATGAAAGAATCGAATGACAATGTTTTGTGGTGGTGTAGCGACCCAAAATATGTCCTGGCCTTCGATCCTAATAAATCACCGCTCTTCTGTTTCACCGATGTATGTAAAACTTTTTCCTGGTGTAAAAACGGAATGGTTACCGTCTATTTAGGGGCAGAGCGATTCCGTGGGCGGCCGCAACATAATCATTGAATTAAATCAGTACCGTAGGCATGTCAGGGGCAACAACCTATAACTCACAAGCGGAGAGCGTCTCGCGGCCCATAACATTCAATCGTCCGCACGAGGGGAGAATTTTGATGACCTCAAGGAAAACTTTCCGTCGGAACACTCTGTATAAATCCGCGGAGTCATGTCGGGATTTCCTAAATCGCCTTTTTTATTTATTACGAGGCTACTACAGTAGGCGGCCGTTTAGGCACTGACGTCGTGTTACCCTTACGTGATACTTTTTCACGGCCGGGATGATGGACGCGAGGTGTACGTCTCTATTTGGAACCTGTTGGTGACATAATCTCTCGTGTTGGCTGCATTATTTTGCAGGTTTTACTGTAAGAGTTATATTTTTATTAAGGTCTAGGTTCCTTTATTAAATAATAATAAGATATATTTTTTAATGATTGAAAGAGAGAACTACTTGCACTGTATTAGTAAATAAAGGATCTACGAGGGCTCAAACTCCACCAATGAACAACAGAACAGAATTATTTTTTTTAATTATTTAATAATGACAATACTACACTACTACTACAAAGAAAGCAATTGGATCATCCACAGAACCTTGAAGGTTTAAAGATAACATAATTATGGATCTCCACAATATCCGCTGAAGAAAATGGAAGCCGATAGAAATATCGTTGTTTTAATTCGCGAGACCAATGCATAATAGTGTCTTGTTCACTTATCGAGAAAATTAAATAACACAATCGTAAGCGTATAGCAGACTTTTGTTTTATTATTTGCTAGGCAAATATCACATTTCCGCATTAGACTTCATTAAACATAGAAAATTGTATTTTTTGCATGCCAGAGTTGAAATACCTAGGCTATGTTATTAACGCTGATGGTTTACAAACCGACCCTGATATGTTAACCAGTATACGTAACTTTCCTTTCCCACCACTGCCAAGCAGTTGCGTGGTTTTATTGGCTTATGTTTATATTACAGACGTTTCGTTAAAGATTTTTCCACAATTATCTCTAGACAAAGCTTGATTTACCCGGTTCCACTTCGTTTTGGTCGAGTTTGAGTTAAAGTTTTTTTTAATCTCCGATGGCTCCACTTCAACAATGAGGTAGCGCTAAAAACAGTACCTAAGTACGAATCCCTGCTAAGTGAAAAGATTCTACAAGTACTGAAATAAATGCTGCTTTAAATTACTTGTTGTATATTTGTAGCGCTTATTATTATTTTTACATAGACAAGAAAAACAATAAAAGAAAAATAGAAATGTTGATATTACTTACATAAATGCTTCTTTAAATTGCTTGTAGTATATTTGTAGCACTTATTATTTTTTCACTAAGGCAAGAAAAACAATATAGCTTAAATAGAAATGTAGTAAATAAATCATCTATTACCATAGACGATGCTATTACCAAGCTATTACTTACGAATAGGTACTTAGCGTTGCTATCCAATAATACTGAAACTATGAAAAGTTGCAATATGAAAGCTCTCCCTGCAATATTCAAAGAGTTTTCTATCAAAACTCGATCGAAACGCTATTTCCAAGCGGAAACACATCTGACTATCGAGTTTAAGTAAAACAACGTACATGTCATACATGCTTGCACCGTAAGTTTCGCGAGATGTGACAATTTGCAATGATCTACAAAAACTTTATCATACCACCTACTCGAAAAAAAAATGTAGAAATTTGACGAACCAAGGCCGATTAGCAAGTTAAAATTGCAGTGGGCACGGCACATGGTTCGTAGAATGGATGGCCAATGAGGCTGTACATATCTCTAATGGAGATCACATAGGATCACACAGTAGGATGATCACCGAAAATGTGGACTGATGATCTAATCAAAACCGCAGGAGCACCCTGGATGTAAGCTGCTTCCAATCTGTCTTATTGAAAATCTATAGAGCGTGCGTCCACTATAAGACGTACAACTGATAATAATATTAATAAGTAAGTTCGTATAGACAGACAGACAAAACTCTTTATTTACAACCACAATATGAAAAATAAACACTATTTACACATATACGACAAAACATATGATTATAAAGTGGCGACCTTATCACCCATCGCGATTTCTTCTAGGCAACCTTGTATAGGCCTTGTATAGGCCGGGTGGCTGGCCTTGGTGTCAGAATTTTAAAGCCGCCTGAAGGCCTAACATGGCTAAATGGTTAAAACAACCGCGACCTACAATTCAACGTGCTATTCGAGCCACGGCAGCGCTCATTTGTAAATCACCCATCCGAAAACTGACCGTGCTGAACGTTAAGTACTTAATTTTGGTAATCTCTGACAAACACCTAGTCAAACTAAGCTACGAGCGCTACGTACTGTCAAGCGTATTGTAGGACGTTCGCCGAAAATGTGGACTGATGATTTAATAATGACCGCAGAAACTCTCTGGAATCGGTCTTATTGTAATTACCATACGGGTTCTGTTCAGTAATAAACGTTGTACGGTTGATAATAATGGTGATAGTGGCTCACGCGCTGCGCGCGGTAAATAGGTGGCCTTTCTCTAGATATCTCTGCTTGCACTCGTAGGTACAATAAATCCATACTTCCGCGCGTTATTCAAGTCATGTATCTCATCGGTCTTCCGTCTACTGGCCATTTCGTGTTTACGCTTTTATTGGAGCCGCTCCTTTTTGTCTGTTTACTTTGTACATAGAAAATAAGACGTATTTGATGTGATGAGATTTATGTATACTTTTTCTGTAGCTACGAAAATAAACCATTCTACGGCGGATAGAATTATCATTACACCGTATTAATGTAACCGAATATAGAAAACGCGATTCGTTTATATATTCTTACACAAACAAAATGCTCACCGGATGCTAAGCTGTCCATGATAAATCCACAGCTATACCAGTTCAAAACTCGGCACGGCACTCGTGCGGATACGGATCCCGTGTCGTGTGTTACCCGTAGGTAAATGTTGAGAGCATTAGAGCTCACCATAAATCGGTTAAAAATAATAGTCGATACCTAATTTTAAAATTATAGGTTTTGAAAATGATTGCGTTTCAATTTATAATTTTGGAAAACTAACAGCGCTTCCTAACTATCAAATATCATTCAATTTTACAGATCAAAAGTAATTCTAAAAACCGCACATACACGTAACCTACGCCAATACACTATGAAACATGAGTAATATTCCAAAATAAGGCCAGCAAAAGAAGCGAAACTGATGGCCTGTTCAACATACGGTATTGAAAACGGGTTAATACTAGTACGATGAATGCTCCGTATTTAGAACTGCTCATATTCACTCCGATCCCAGCGCTTCCTATTGAACGTCGGGCTCACATGTTGCTGCAAAAAAGGCTTGCGTCAAAGGCCCTTAATGTAATTGGCAAGTACTTCTGAGCTCCGCTGGCGTTAAAATAATTCCTGTCGGGAAGTGACGTCACGGCTGGCGGCAGTGGCTCCGACGTCCTTCCGCTGGCCGTTCCCCCGAGCCTCTTAGCTGCCTTTCATGTTACATACTATGAGAAAATTATGCGGACACATTTGGTACAACTGTGCCGCGTTATTGAGAGAACGAGTTGCAACTTAGGTAGGTAGATTATTCCGAATATTCACTAACAATGCTCTCTAAAGTCGCATAGGTATAAATTAGCATTGTTTTCACTTAGCAAATAAGTTTTTTTTTTTCTTTTTTCTAACTTCTAATCAATTATTTAATTTTATAACTTAAGAAACATTGAAATTTCATTCTTAACTACGTTATACCTATATAAATACATCCTACATATATATTTTTAAAAAAAGCTAAAAATCGGAACAAATACTGTGTCCGTGTGGTAGGGTGCCAAGAACGCTAGCTGCATTCCCACGCTGAATGGCTAAAGAGATTCTCTGTGCGAAGAATGAGCCAGCTCTCTTGTCACCAGCAGCTTCAAAACGCTTTGGCGAAATTATCTTAAATTTTTTTTTTTTGGGTTGGATCCCACTTTTTTTGTAAGTTAAATGTAGATATTTGGAGTCACAATTTCAGAAGAAGCTTTTGTTACGATCACGTGACAAGATCACGTGACAGGAACGGTTTTATTTTTCCGACTGTTACGCGCAATAACCTAAGTAACACGAGCTAAATTTACTTTTATAGTACAAACGTGAGTGAAAATATAGGTTGCCTTTCATGCGATATCGAAAAAAATGCGAAATCATTTTCAGGGAGCGCATAAATTCGCGTCATTTATTATCTTCATAAAGGCGACTCACCAATTCATAAATATGGCATTTTAGGGCGAAGATAAGTGCTGTATCCGATCGAAGTTAAAAGAGCGAATGGGATTGTACGATCTTTGGAATCGCGTAATGGACGAAAACGACATCACGAGTACAAACCGCCGTTTGTCACATCACTAATGGTGCGGAAAATCGCAAAAGTCCCGCTTTCTAACAACGCTGAAGTAAAATCGATAGATTGAAGCCGAATAACGCATAATATATTTAAGCCACTCGAGTTTGCATAAAATTCCTTCGAGATTAGGCACGTTGCAGAGCGCGCAGATCCCGCGCCAGGTAAACAAACTAGCATGTTGCTCGACAAGTATTTACTAACTAGTTCAGATTCCAGCTACCAGCTAGTTCTATACCGCTAGCGAGATACTGCATCCTACTACTTACAACTATCTGTATCGAAAAAACTTTTGTCGTCTACGATTTACATGCGTAAAGTTGAAGTTTGCTTATTTAAGTTCAATAAGAAGACAGATGTAGGTATCATCATTATGCATATAAGGGTCTTATGGTTCCTAGGTTCTATTCTTCTTATACTAATAAAGAATTGTAACTCAAATAGGAAAACGATGTGTTTCTCTGAGAACAAAGTTTTTATTTAAGTTTACAATAACTATTACTTACATAGAAAACTTATGTACTACAAAGTAAATAACAATAATATCTTACCTGAGAACAAAGAAACGACATTTAAGCTTATATTTCAAATTACAATCCTTACACAATATCTGTGAATCCCTATTATATCTTTTTAAAATGTTTCTCAAAGATTCGACAATTTTATGCGGTTTTACTAACTTGCTTTATCATTGTTGATTGTTTTTACATGGCAGCTGGCAGATCTACTACTGTCTTACCAAGCATGTTGGCCGCCATTATTTACAGCGCCATCTACAAAATACATTGTTACTTTATCGACAGTGCTCAGCACTGTTTAAACTAAAGAAATATAGTACCTATTTAGATTCTTTACATGCTAATGTTTTTTATCCCACAGCTGGATATAGGTATCTTTCTTGTAGTGACAACTTCAACATTATGCTATCAATAAATGGCTATACGAGAGACGTTAGTGATACTATGAGTCCCCTAAAGATTTAAAAAATATTTATAGCATGTTTATAAAAGTTAATAAATATGATAGTTGTAGCAAAAAAACGACCTTATAAAAGTCCATGTTATACAAAACCTAGAGCAATTCAATACTCTAGTATCGCACAAACATTTCAAAAAACCAATTGAAAACGTATAAATAGAATATGATGGGAAGTTTATACAAACATGAGGAAAACATCAACAAAACTTTCGTGGCTTTGGATTTATGAACAAACATAAGCATAAAAAACGTATACACATGTTTTTCCATAAATACGGTAGAGTGAGTTTGCTCAACATATTCCACAATACATGTATACAGGATACAGACGAGTGTATACGTTTGCCACAAAAGCATAGCGAGCGCTAAGATTATACGCCTGATTAAATATTTTCGCTCCAATGCAAATAAAGGGAAGGAAAAATTCTGCCAACAGTTCTATTGTACGCTATATGTCACATACGGCATAGATGTGTATTCATTCACCTAGATATAATATTGGTTGAGAAAAGTTTCGGGCGTAGGATGTCGATATAACTAGGTAAAAAAAGATATTTACCTATCTACGGTAAGAAAACCTTCGTACATATCTCGAACGTTAAATTTATTAGGTATTTACTCATACATTTTTCTTTTACGCTCTCTTTCATAGTAGGACACAGATTTTGTCATTTTTAATGTAAGAAAAGGCCGGTAAAATAATTATTAATATTATTCTTCTAAAGGTGAAGTCCACAAGTGGTATATTATTCAGAGAAAAATCGAACCAAGATGATATATACATCATTTGAAAGCTTGTTTTATGGGCTTCCGAAAAATATTTAATTGAGATTTTTTCGCCCCTCCAATTTTTTTAAATGTGAAAAATAAATTGTATGAAAAATAACAATACAGCTTATTACTTTTTCTAGTTTAGCAATGATAAAGTGCTTATATCTTTATTTAACTTGCATTCGTAGCTGGTTCTTTCACATTCATCACTTAATTTGATAAAATTAAAAATTATAACCTACCAGTGTGACCAGTTAGTAGGTACAATGTGACAAAAAACCACTTTAAAAATGTGTCTAATTGGTAAAAATGCTTCTATTTAACAATTTGGAGGTTACTTAATCAGGGTTGCTAGAGATAAACCTATTGAGCCATATATATTTATTTATCCTAACAAATTAAAAAATAATTTTTAAAAAATTGGAGGGCGCTTTTTTGGTTTTAATTGATGTAATAGTCTCAGAAAAATATGACCTTTATTGAAATGTAACTAGTGTTGTGGTTCGAATTTTTGATTATTATTATACCAGCCTTCATACATTTTGTGGACATGTCCTTTATGCTAGATGTGTCAAAATAAACTTTGTTTTATACCGCTATAATACTCGTAGCAAGTTTATGTCTTAAATTGTTCAAATTTGTTGTTTTAACCGTTTAGCCATGTCAGAAGCCTTCAGGCGGCCTAAAAACTCTAACACCAGGGCTATAGTCACCCGACCTATACGAACTTACTTTTTATTGTTCAAATTCAAACAAGGCGTTGCATGCCAAAATCTTGCCGTACTCTATTTCATTATATATTTAAATACCCTCCTAATATCGGGTATTGCAACATCGTATGCCAAGATTCTCAGAGCCAAATTACCTATTCACCACACGATAGCTGTCAACATTGCTATCATGGCAAATTTATCTACCTATAAACTCAAAGCAAATAAAAAAATCAAGAGAGAACGTCGATGAACAGTCAAGTGAGGCCGGTTTTTTATACATGTGTGAGTGCGTCAGTGTTGCGCCGCCATAGTTCGACTGACAAGCCAAGGCGTAGTTTCGTTGTTCTTGGATATGTATGAAATTGTCTGTACACGGCGAAGCGTAGTTTTGGTCAGCCTTACTTGTTTGTTCACAACATCCTGTCTTTATTTGGTCTGTGCCTATAAAATATACAAGCCTACTTTAAATACTGAGAGACTCGCGTGGATTGTTTTAGCTTGGGACTAGGATCATTTAAATAAGAAGAGGCTCGTACCCAGTAGGTTCCACTTACGCCAATGAAGAGAGTAACGATGATGATAATAACTTAAATATCAGTAAGGTAAAAAATGTATACTCTCTTTTTTTAGGATTTCTAGGCACGCATGCATACTCCGTCCTTATTCAAGAAATAATTACACGGTTGAAAAAAAAACATTTAGAATATAAACTTAATTTGAATCTGAATTATGTAAATATACATTTTGCATTTCTGGGCAAACTGAAACTTTACACGAATGAGCGTTTGCTTAGGTACGAGTACACAAAATTAAATCAGTAACAAAATATATGAACGTTTCAACTCAATTCATCATACTTATTCCGGCAGCAAACATTCACGTGGAAAATTAATGGGCCACATTCAATTAGATCGCTTACTGCTTCAATTCTAATTAGAATACGAGTTTATCAGCGCAGTGCGTGCAGGCTGACCCAAATTTGTGACATCTCATAGGGGCGACACTTGTATTTGTACCGGAAGCCCGAGCGTAAAAACTGGACCTTTTTGCCTGTCCGAATGACAACATTAAAGCTGCCCAAAGAATTTCTGGGCAGGGTTAGCGAAAATCTCAGGTGAATCCACATTTAGTCTTTCTTACCTACCGAGGTAATGCAACCTCTACCGCTTTTAGTTGGATTTTGTTTCTCATTTTACGCGTGCCAATTACACGTAGTCCAAGGGACTTTGATGCACTCGTGCTGTGATACAAGCGTTAATTAGCTATGACGTAACCTAAATAGCTTGCTGACTTTCTATTATAGATATGAAAATGTTTTAACGTCCAATATTTTTCTTTTCTTGCATCTACTACCAAGTTGAGTGAAATTTTATACCAATGTTTATTTTACCTTGCATAAACAAATAAACATCTTCAAAATTTCAGCCGTGACTTTGCGTACTTAATTTCAAAGCATTATTTTGCAGGCAAGCATTTTCCCAACCAACAATTATGAGAAAAGTTTCAAAGAAAACCCAGTTAAGCAACTGGGTCAAGCGAGCAATCAAGCAAAATAAGCTTATTCATAACTTCATTTGTGCAAACGATTGACTAGTAATGTGTTCCACACGAAGCCAAGCTTATTACGATAAACCACATATATGGAAAACTTATAAATTAACCCAACTAACCAACCAAACATGCGATACGAATAATAAATAATAGAAGACAGCAAAATTGGTATTCGCTCGTACATAAATGGTGGAAAGAACGTACACTTATATCAGTGGATATTTAGAACAGATTTTTTATTGTTTGAAGCACAATAGATCTTTTACATCACTTAAGAAAATGACATATTGAATTTCTGGCTCACAATTGGAGAGAGCGAGCTATGACGACATGGATGAAAAATATCTCCACTCATCCGAAATGAGGGTCACTAGAATAGGTTAGAGAATGAATAGATACCCTATATAAAGGAAAAGTTTCAAAATGGCGTTTTCATCGTGACCATTTGACGTACTTAGGTACGAGTATACGGATCCCTAAAGATATGGATTTGTACCTTCTCGGATATAGAATGTAAAGACTTTTGGTAGATTTACGATACGTTGTACGGCTAGGATTTATTGTGGGTTTTTATATTTCGACTTAGCCAGATACGACTCAGAATAGTGACGTGAAATGGTTGTAAAAGACTCGAGTCTTGATTTTGCGCAAGTCTTGAGTTTAGTTGATCGAGAAATTTTAAGTTCTTTGATTTGTATTGAATTTATATTTTACTAGCATTTAATTATTTAGTATCAGTAAATGATTACACTTATGCAAACATTGAAATATTATTTTTTCTTTCCGCTTCGTTAACATAGTTTCCTACTCCAGTTAAAAACGCAAAAACTATATTTAGAAAACATCTGGGATTTTCAATTTTCGATAACTTAAAATCTATAGAAATAAAGCAAAGGACTCGGAGAGTGTTTAAAAGAACTTGAAGTTTTCAAAGAAAGCTTCAGTTTTATTATACTGAGCCTAAAAACCCGAGTTTCTTACAACACTAACTCAGAAACCGTTTAGGTTAGATAAAAATTGTGTGCAGCGTGCGATGTTACCGACAGCCTCACTTATACGACTGTCGTAAAAGTCAGGGATCTTTTTACACGTTTTATTTAACTTTCCCTGTGTGACAGGGATTTTGTTTTATATTTTGAACTGGCAACTTGCTAATCCTTTGGATTACGTACCGAATTTCTTGTTCATTTTGGAGCGTTGGTGGAAAGTTTTTGAAGTAGGTATTTAGAAAATCCAGAAAAACACCGTGATGTTAAATTAAATCTCTGAGAACAAAGAATTTACAACGGCAGCAGGTTACGAGAACATTCGCAATTCTAATTCTTTTTCTCTACAATAGAAAAATAAAATATATGCTCACTGCAGGTCATGTTTTACTTGAACAGAAGCTGGTAAAACTCAGGTTGAATTTTATGTAATACAAAATAAATTAAATTACTAAGCCGATATATAACTATCATTATTCAAAATAAGATCAAATACTTATACGTAAAACTTCTAAAACTTATGTATTATGACATGAACTTCGTATAATTTATGAGATAATGGGAAAAACCGCAGGGAAGGGTAGTGTAAATATAATATTCGCGGGTAGATATTAAGTCGTGCGGTAATACGGCGCGTTCGATCTCAGTTATTACGTCGTAAATCTGGAGGCAGGCGGATCGCTGTCGCCTGTCGATTATCACACAAAAAGACTCTGTATATCAGTACTTGTACTGCCGCTTTCATCATTGATAGAGCCAAAGCCACCGAGCAACCCACGGTCTTGTAATCTCGGTCTCTACCATTGATCACTTCCACAGAAGTCATGAAGATTGCGTACATGCCTTGAGCATTCATACTCTCCACCAAAGGCTCCATCTTGTGGCGGCCTTGTGTGTCTTGTCGTTCCATGTCGTTGTCGACCATGTTTGAGGGAAGACCCTCAAACATTAGAGACAAAGAATTTGAGGGAAGACCCTCAAACATGGTCAAAGAGAGCGCTTGCTGGCATACACAATTACACATCACACTTGTAGTACACAAATCGTATTTCAGTCTTCTATTTGAACTTTTTGATTTAAACGAAAAAAAGTCGTAACGAGTAAAACGTTGCGTGCTACGATTAGAAATATGCTACGTTGCTACGCCGTAGTCATCGAAATGGCATTTTTTCTGTTGCCATAGCATAATATTATAATGAATACAAAAATATTTTATTACTAGATGACAACCCGGCTTCGCTCGGGTGAAATATGACTTATAATACACACACACTCATCATAATTTTACTTGATCACCATCTTTACGAAGAGCTCTTCGCTGCATCAATTTTTTACAATCATGACAATGATTACCAAATGCAAGGAGCATAGATGAAGGAAGGATCGCTTTGCTCTGAGCGAAAACTTATCCTTCATCTATGGCAAGGAGATTAGGCTGATAACAAAATGATGAAGGTCAAGCAAAACAATTATGAAAGACATATATTAAAAAATAGGTAATTTCGGAATGATGGATGTAAACAATATCCCAAAGTAATTGCTCAAAACTAAATGAATAAGTACTGAAAATGTATCTATACATTCTGATAAAACGAAAAGAAAGGCAACGTCAACTTTAAAGATTAGGTATGGCAAGTATTATATTTTCTATGATTATCTATCTATCTATCAGCCGTAGGACGTCCACAGCTGGACATAAGGCTCATAGATTTCCAAAAAGGCCGGTTGCTGATATATTATGATGTACTTTATGTAGCCTGTATCCTTTGCTTCTCCAGTGGAGTCTGATTACTAAATTCACAAAATTAATAGCCTACACTCCTGTCCTATTTTATGTTTCAGATCATTGAAAACATTAAGTAGGTACCTAACCTTCGGTAAGGTACTAACCTAGTATATTAGATATCTGTGGTACTAACTAAAGGTTGGACCTTAACGTGACTACGACAGTGACTATTTTGATACAATATTATCAAAAATTATTAAAACTTAATACTTGACACTGGCAAATGCACCAAAATGCGACGCCAAAACATAAAAAACTTGACTGTTCTAGATCAGTGATGCCAATTTAGCATTTTTATGCTAAATTTAGCATATTTTCATCTTGTTTAGCATATTTATTTGCAATTTAGCATACGTCATATTTTTAGCATGTAAAATAATTGTACAATAAGTTTTTTACCATTAAAATTACATTCAGAATTGCAGATTTATGTCAGCAATATCGTTTTTAACGCTACCACTTTCAAATGACGAAATTGAACGGGTTACTTTTAGTTTTAATACATTCAGTATTAAAAATTATGCTACGCAATTGTTTGTCGGTAAAAACTATAAATGCTATTTTTTTATACTTATAAGATTCAACTTAAAAAGGGCAAGGAAATGCTGCTAGCCTTACGCAGTTCCAGAGAACGCACTACGCCCTGTAGGCAAGATCCAAGACCAAGATACTTACATTTTATTTGATAACATAATAATAGGTCATAGGCGATTAAAACACATATTTTTTAATTAATAATAATTTTATAATTATGTTACGTTTCATTTCATATTGAAAAATGTTATCACAATTTTTAGCATGTTTATATAGCATTATTTTGTCACAATTTTAACACCATTTTAGCAGATTCTTTATTTGTGGTGTTGGCAATACTTCTCAATTTATGTCATCCGTCATCCGGTGTCAATATGGACACCGTGTTTTTGTTTGTCAGCACCGTTATAATTTATTAAAATACTCGATAATCCGAATTTTCCGGATATATGTTGTCGACTCGAAATCATTATTTTTTTATGTTTTATCATTCAGATAAAGTTTCAATCGAGTCTACCGTACCCCTTGACGAAATTATTAATATAGATCTATTTGTTTTTTTAATTTATTTATTGTGATTTTTTTTTAATAATGACCATACTACTCTACTACTATATAGAAAGCAATTGGATCATCCACAGACCCTAGAAGGTCTAATGATAATCCAAGTGCTCAAGCCCACTGCCAGTTGGCAGCGTGCCCAGCATGCTGGCAGCATTGCCACGCTGAATGACAATGCTTATACGTTGAGCCAAATAAACACCATCATTTAGGTCACGCGTCGCGTCCACCAGACGCTCAGAAAGACTTTTGAAAACGAAATGAGCTGAAATAAAAATTAATTGCTAAAAATTATTGAATTGAAATTGAATTGAAAAAAAACCAATTGCTTTCTATGTAGTAGTAGTGTTGTATTGTCATTATTAAAAAAATCACAATAAATAAATTTAAAAAAAAATATCTAAATAAAAGTTAATATTGAGAACCTATACATCTGTCAAAATTGAGTCTTTGGAACATAATCATTTAATTTTTATGGTGGAGCGCTAGAGACAGCGTGAGATTTTTTTTTTGGGTTTTTAGCAATTTCTTTCATTTAGCATTTTGATTTTTATGAACTAACGATAAGTTTTAAACAATACTCCTGATGTAAAATACAGTATTTAGCAAGCTTTAATACTTCGTCCGTGTCTATGGTACCTCAAGCAAGCGCGTTAAACCGCGCTCCCAAATTACTAGCGATAGCGATCATTATGAAATTGAACGTAACACGAACATAGACGAGGGAAGACTTATGACCGAGATGCGAATCTCCCGGGGCGTCTTTAAAGATTTTAACGATTGACAAGCCGTCGCTCGTAAATGCGATAAAAACAAACCTCTTATAAAATAAATGGAACTCCCGTATTTTTTTTCTTGTTCTTCATATTTTAGGGATGGTCGAGAATATTATTTTAGTACAGCTCGTAAGCTCGTATTCATTATTGAGTAATGATTTTGTTCCGAGTAAAGTTGTTTGGGTTATATTATATCAGAGCCAAAAATTAATAATAAATTAGTCTCATTTCTTATGAATATCGGCAAATAAATATATTTCAAGATAATGTTAAATACGAAATAGTGGCGTCGCCCGTAGACTTAAGGTTTTAATAGAGGCCAAACAGAGCAATTCAACGGGTTATTTTGACGAAACTACAAATTGCACCAATATAAAAAAATAAGAAACACAAGTTTAATCTGTCTTAATTATTTCCCATTGTGTAAAAATTAAATCTATAAGCTAGGTTTTTTGTAAAAGAATGTTTTATGAAGGTCGGTTCATACTCAATTACTCAATAACGAAAAATGAGTAGTCATTAGTTGTAACTTAAAAAAATTGAAAAGTTGAAAACATTAAACGGTACAGTCAACAGTAAGTTTTAGAAGCTTTGTACGATTTGTTATTAATTTTTTTAATTCATTTTTTCACAATTGCACCCTGCCGCGTGAATAGCACCACCCGCGGGCCCCTGCGCCGGCTGTGAATTGTGGTGCTTTTCACTACGATTAAAATTGCCTTAAAAGTATCTATTTGATTTAGTTTATTGTAGTTGTTTTAATCCTGACAAGCCGTGGTGGTCTAGTGATGATGACACCCGCCTTACAATCTTGAGGTTGTAGGTTCAAATCCCGATCCCGTACCAATACGGAATTTCACACCACTGGCTTTCCGGTGAAGGAACACATCGTCCATAGGAGAAATTCGATGGTGTATGTGAATCCGCCAACCCGCACTGGGCTAGCGTGGTGGATATGACCCAATCACCCTTCGTGGGTAGACCTACGTCCTGCAGTGGAATATTAAAGAGGCTGGTACAGTACAGTACAGTTTTAATCCTATGACAAAGATAAGGCCTCATTTGTCGCCTCATTTTGGAGTGTCTGCATTCTTAAATTTTGTATTTTCACTGCATTCTGCATTATATAGTTAAAGGTAATTATCATTTTGGAGTGTCTGCATTCTTAGATTTTGTATTTTCACTGCATTCTGCATTATATAGTTAAAGGTAATTAACTCAAAGGGTTGCTAACCAATATAGCTAACAGTCGCTTGAAGCCTTTGATTTGAATCGTTCAAAAATACGCGTGCAGAATACATCCCCTAGGTAATCGGATAGCGGCTTTCAACGAAAATTTTAGTCTCTATTATAAATTGATCTCGAGTTCGTGGTACCTCTCCGCAGAGACGCGATTTTGTTTTCTTTATGTTTGTCGTTAAGGGCGTAATGGTTACACATAAATCATTCTGTAGGAATGGTGTTCGCTGGCTAGACTTTTGGTAACAACTATTATAACTTCACGGGTTGATATCAAGGGTTCGCGGCGCTATCGGACTCTAACTTTTATTCCGAAAGTGTATTTGGCTAAATCCCCCACAAATGTTGTAGAAGTGGAAGTTTGTTTGGCAAAGTCACTGTTATTAATTCTTAATTAGGTCGGTACTATCATAAAGTTTATATAATACCTACCGTGACCTCAAACAAATTAACGATTGAGGTCTAAATATTAGTTGATAGAGATACTATACGTATATTATACTACATTCGAAAAAATATAAAATACTTTAATAATATTCAAATTAATGTTTTTTTAATCAGTTATAACAACAAAACTAATTGAGAGAGCAAGCGTTGTTTTCCCATAAAAAATTGGAGAAGGCAACCTTTATCACTTATGTATAAAAATGGGTATAAAAATATCTTATAACCTATTCTCAGACATACCATATATACACAAAAAAAAAACATAAAACTCGGTCAAGCCGTCTCGGAAAAGTTCGATAACAATGACAAACAGCATAATACTAGATTCTAAAAAATAAAATATGCTATTTTAATCAACAACTATCGATATGTTCGTGCAATATCCGTCACCGAGAACATAATAAAGTTTCGATGCGAATGTAAGACAGCAGCTGCCAGAAGCAGATGTGAACAAAATGTCTTCCCCTTAAAGGGATAATGTAGCGCCTAATTTTCATACAACTTTGACCCTTTTAGAGTTTTCGTGAAAGTTTTTTGTCATTGCGCTAGTTTCACGTAATTAGAATTATTTCACGAAGGGAAAATAACAAAAGCAATGCCAAACTAAGTAATGGAAAAATATTTTTATTTAATTTTTACGTTTAAGACAGTGCTTCAGACTTGGGTACTCTGAAAATACCTACATCATATTTATCAAGAAACAAAGAAACTGGTTTGAAAAGAAGTTTGTTCCAGTCTCTAACCGTAACGAGAGAAACGTAGAATCGAATAATTTAAAATTATTACAGTGAGATCAACTATGAAAGAGTGGTAGTGAGGTATCATTCTTCCTATCATGTAGCAAAATGAAGTCGTTAAGTTCTCATAGAGGTACATATATACGATTTCTAATGCAGATTCTGTAAAAAAATGCTAACTTTACAGAAGTGTTAAAGGCGGCGTCTTTTGCTAACCAACTATAACAAACACCTACCTATTAAAAAAACAACGGCTTGCACTCCGGGAGTGGCAGCAGAAGTGAAAACTTTAACATATAAAGTACAATCATTTATGTTGTAAACTCAGATCAAATAAAGAAGTCAAGAGGGAACGTCGTTGAACAGTCAAGTGAAGCCGGTTTTTTATACATGTGTGAGTGCGTCACTGCTACGCCGCCATAGTTCGACTGACAAGCCAAGGCGTAGTTTCCTTGTACGTTGATGTGTGTAACTGTCTTTACACGGCGAGGCGTAGTTTTGGTCGGCCTCACTTGTTTATTCACAACATTCTCTGTTGATTTTTTTATTTGCTCTGAGGTTGTAAAATTAGAAAATCACACACGCACTCTCACGCAAGCGCCCTGCGCCGCTTAAACGAAACAACAGGAGCAGGCATACATTTTCGCCACGCGATAGAAAGTGAGGGATATTACTTCTTATCTTACGCGGCGCCGGCGGTCTACTCCCCATCCATCTTACGAATTTTCCATCAGGTCACGTCTCCTGAAGCGAGTTTAACATTTTTACCCTGAAGTTTTCATCCCAAAAAGTGCACAACGGCGCTAAAGGACTTTTCACTTCAAAATACTACTTTAGATTGTTTTAAGCGGTATATTTAAAGAACCACTTCATTAAAACTACAACGGGGGTGCGCGTATTCCCTGAGGATGGAGTACTACATACTCCGAAACTGGTCGGATTCCTTGCGGATCGACCGTATAATTAACTAACAACGAAATTATATAACAACGTGAATTTTAGCCGTATTCCGTTATAGTTATTTAAAGAACTTTTAAAATCTCCACCAAATAACGCAGATCAAAGCAATGAAGCATTTATACGATACGCACCAAAATTCTGTAAACGAATTGAGGTATAATCCGTGCCTACCTCCCGCCTGCAAAGCTGATAAGCAACTTACTCGAAAGCTTATTACACAGACCCGTTTGACAAATTCACTTAGATTTTGTTCATGACGCTTGCTTCCGACAAGTTTTCAATTCTGTTAGCCTTGGACGTGGATGTAAGAAAATAAGTGGATATGCTTTAATGTTGAAAATTTCCGACACAATTTTCCGTAAAATGCTGTCAGGAGTGCCCACAACTTACTCGTATATAAACTACCTATTATTTATCATTTAAAAGGGTATAATTCAATACAAAGCCGGAAAGGGGTCATTAAGATCATCATTCTGAAAAGCATTTACTATAGGGTCAACGCAAAATTCAAGAATAAAATAAATTGTTCCATACTTTTTATTGATTTCAAGTTTTAATTTTGAATATGACAGTTGATCTTTTTTCTTGTACTCGTGTCCAATGTCACATTAGTTGATTCCCTAGTATAACGAAAATCTACAAGATAAGGCTTATTTTCAAAGACAAGTGACGTCACTGCCGTTCTGTTATAATAATACATACATCCATGATTCCCAGTCTCTCAGCGCGGTGTTGGCAAATGAAAGGTTCCGCCGAAATGTGTAGCGCTTTAGACAGCTTTTTTTATGTAAAATTGTCAATATCTAATTTATTACTTGTTCCTTGGTTGCTGTATTGAGTAGAGAAAGAGAGAGCTAATATAACTTCAATTACCTCGTAAAAATATTTTGTATTATCAATGGCATTTTTTACTCAAATGAAAATTCGTTTGATAATCAGTTCGCGAACTAGTCTAGAAAAAGGCCGTCAAATGCACTTGAAATTGGCCTGAAAATTATTATTATTACTAAACGACGCAGTATTACATTTAAATTGTTAGACGAATGTTATATTTCCGAAATAAATAAAGGGAAAACTACGACTACATTACTGTTCATAATAAAATAAGAAATCAATTGTACATCTTGGCTACATTTCAGAAAATGAACCGTAAATGTTTTCAATTTTATCACTTTTGAACTCTATGAGTTTCAGTAATATGTTATACTTACCTTAAATAAGGCTTTGGCAATTCGAATACATTATTCTTATATCACAATACTAATCGCGCACTGAAAATACTCGCCCGCGACCACGACCAATGCGATTCGGTGGAAACGTCGGATAATCTGATAAATCAATGACTTGTATTCTCAGTGCGCGGTTTTAGTGAGCCACGTGCGATTTTTGTTTTATTTTGACACTTGTTTAGTGTTAGTTTGATATTAGTGAGTCCTACAAGCGTGAGTGGCAGCCAGTAACAGAGCACCGAACATTGTAAACACGTCGGAAATAGATTTCGCCCCGAGATAGGCACAATTTAATTTCACCCGCGCCGTATACAGGTAAAGGTAGTATTAAACGCTCCTGTTCATAATAACAGGAGATTGAAAAAAGTTTCCTTTGGAATAGGTTCGTTTTATATTAAAAGGTAATCTCCTCGCCACTAAATTAATTTTCAACTCAGATAAATTAGCCCTAATTGAATATTATACTTACGTTTTAGCTTGAAGAGCTTTTTGGGAATTTGCGCGTTATCTTTTATAGTTTAGTTTTAATATCCTGAGAGATGTCGGTAGGAGTTGTTTTAAGTGAAATTACTTTTATGATATCAAGAATGGAAATACAAATTTTTGCCCAAGTAAAAAATCCTACTTATATTTTGTTTTACTTTGATATTATAAACGCGAAAGTTTGTGGGTATGTTTGTGATATTTCTACTCTTTCATGCAGCAACCTCAGACCAAATAAAAAAATCAAGACAGAAAATCGTGAACAGACAAGCGAGGCCGGTTTTTTATACATGTGGTGCGTGCGTCGGTGTTGCGCCGCCATAGTTCGACTGACAAACCAAGGCGTAATTATTTCGTTGTACGTGTATGTGTGTCTAATTATTTCTGTACACGGCGAGGCGTAGTTTTGCCGGCCTCACTTGTTTGTTCACAACATTCTTTATTTTTTATTTAGTCTGAGGCAGCAACAAAGCAAAGGATTGACTTTATTTTTGGCGTTGGATATTGTTCAACGGAATCAAACTTTAAACAAACTTCAAAGGCTACTTTTTATCCCGGAATAATAAAAGATTCCTATGGGATAGCACAAAAATCAAAACTTACCTAAGCAAGCAAAGCCGCGGGCAAAAACTAGTTAAAAATAATAGTGACAATTCATTTTCGGCCACAAAATAGCTTTACATAAGGGGAGTTTATGAACTTATTATCTATCTAATCAGCCTGTATCCACGCACTGCTGGGTATTGGCCATCCTTTTTTTCCGCCATTCTTTCCGGTCATGTGCAAGCCTCATCCATTGCCTCCGGACATGTACGATTACATCATCTGACCATAGAATGTAATATTATGTAAATTAACGTTGCCACACCCTTATAGGGTCATATGTGTATAGCTTTTAAAACATGTTATTTAAGATCTACATGTAATACCACAATATGTTGCAATAAAGATTGATTGATTGATTGATAGGTCTGGTGGTCGATTGGTATCCCCGGTCCTAGCACTATTTATGTATAAAAAATCAAAGTAGCCAACATTTAATCTTGAGCTTTGCTCATTGAACCTAATAGTTAACATTCTTCAAAAAAACCACTAATCCACTCATAATCTGTAGCAAGCAAGCGAAACACAAAAAAATCCACGAGTTAAATCGAGAATTTTCTTAAAAAATACACATCGCATATTAAATGAATGAAAGACAAAAGTGCAAAAACAGAAACCTCAGTAGTAAAACCAAAAATGTACATTATAACCTTTTAAAGGCCAGTTTTAAACCGGACACGAACAGCATTATGTTAAGCCAATTTACTATAAAGATTTTACATTGTACTACATTTCCATCAGATCGGCTCCCTCCCCTTGTGGGGGAAATAAAAGCACGCAGTAATGGCGCCTTTGAAAGGATAACTTGACCTGATCTGATACGAGGCCCCCGGACCAGGAAGTAGGAAGGGACACGAAGAAGTTTTCATTTGTATACTACGGTACCTTTTATTATTTATCTCGGTCGCCCGAGGGCATTCGTCAACTCAGAATAGAGGACAATGATAATAATATGGACAGTCAAATCATTTATGTTTTTTCATGGAAAGATGCTAAATGTATTTGTACTATATAATAATTAATTTACAGTAACGTTTGCAAATTACTAGCGCTCAGTTGAGCACGCTTCAGACTTTCAATGTGTCCTAGAATTTACCTTTTATTAATCACTAGCCGTAGCTAGTACCGTGGGGCGTACCCCACGGTTCCACCCGCGCAGCTTACGATTGTGTGTATTTGGTACAATACTAAGTAAATTGTCTTCGTGGTAATTTATACATAGGTATACGATTATTCGTCACCTGTTAAGCCGCAAACATACTATCGGACGCGGCTGACGGACGCGACTGACAGCCGCGACTTAGCAATGTGCACAGTCTTATAACATCCGGTGACGTCCGAACGCTCAAAAGGTCGTCCGACGGTGACGTCCGCGACTTATGTCCGATAGTGTGCACGGCTCACTGTATTTTCATAGTCTAGATACCTATCAGTCGCGGCTGTCAGTCGCGTCCGTAAGCCGCGTTCGATTGTATGTTTCCAGCTTTAATCATTATTTATTTTTTCGTCATATTAACTGTACTATACCTACTACTAAGATAGCTTCTTGCAAAATAAAGAACTTGAATATGAATCCACAGTGACATAAATGAGTATAATAAAACAGATAATGGATATAACCAATGTCTTTTGACAAGAAGCATTTCTTTCAAACTTGTGTGTGCCTTTTAAATTGTTTTTAATAAATTCAAAATCTAGTATAATGATTTGATGAACATCCGCATCCTAACTGCTTCTTCGAGATAAACCGAAACAGCAATTTGCCGTACATCCAATTCATGCAGAATCCGGCTCATTTACGACAAAAATTATCTATTTAGGCACGTCCTCATGCCTTGTGACGGAGTGAATCGCTCGTTTCGCCCTATTCAGTGGCCCAGTTAAAGCGATCCTGATTGCATATACCTCATACCACTACGCAAATTGTTACGTAATTTTACTGGATTGCATGCATTTCGATAGTAAACTGTATTCATGAGGCTCTTGTTAGAGTATCGATGTTTGATTTTCAGACTTTGTGAAAATGTTTGTGGGGAGGAAATTTTGTAGAACGAAATGATTGACTGGCCACTGACGATCATTTCCTTTTACAAAATTTCCTCCTCACAAACATTTTACGGCTGAAATGATGATAAATAAGTTCATAAAAGTCCGGATGGATCAGGGTTAGCCATCCGGCTTATATGAACTTAATTAAATAAATAAATAATTGTCAGACTTATGTGTCAGATTTAACTTGTCATCCGAGTTACGGTAATGCTTAGTTGTGAATGCCACCCGCGGCCGTCCATCCGAAGACTGACCGTACCGAAAATTGCTTTACTTTGATAAATCACTGACAAACACTAGTTAAACTACGAGTATGCTATGAGAGCTACGAAATGATGATGATGATTATTACGCTAAGGAGATTTAATTGCACTCATTAGGGTAGAGCGACACCGTTTTAAGTGACTTGGTCTACTTATGTTAGCGCAGATTTTTACGGTGTCATTGAACTTTCAAAATGTGATATGGACAGATTTTATGACCTCAAACGATTTTGAACTAAGCTTCTACAAGTTTTATTAATGAGTCAAACGTGTGCCATGAACAATTACATGACATTTCATTTACAGTGTTCATATTATATTTAGGCGCTCGAGCACAGCGAGGGCGCCTATAGTTAGAGGGTGCAATTGGTGCTTACACCCAAGCTAACTATTCTGCTTTACATCTCGATTGTGAGGTGTAGAAAAAAACCGGCATTACAAGAATAAAACATTTTATTGAAATTGAGCTTCGCCGTCCGATATTTAAAATTGATGACTATTATACTCACACGAAGACAAGGCTGAATAGCAAAGTGACCTCTATGGTCATTGGGCTGAATGCATGATATCTATTTCCAGTATGATGGTTAGATGTACGCGAACTTTTTGAAAGAAAGAAGTGTTTTTTTAATTACTTACCGCCCTAGGGCTTTTCTATCTACATTATTACCCAAGAGCGCTTATTAGTCACCTACAAGCCCCATTTGAAGGTAATAAGAACCTACTTACCGAACATGAGAGATGTAAAGTATTTTTATTACCTTATATATTATACCTTATGGGAAAGAATTATTTTAATGCTTATAAACGACTTTTACTACGGGACAAAATATCATTGGCTCTAGATAATATGTATAGACGTTTATGATGTATAGTAAAAGAAGTTTAAGATGATGAGCATACACACCTCTAATTCCCTGCAAAATGCAAAACAAGACTTTTCGTTTGAACAGACAGAAAACATAAAATACTAGTAAGATTCCTTGGTGTAACCCTAAAAGGCAAGAAAGACGAAAGCAGGTATTACTTACCTCCAGATTAAATATGTATGCTATGTCTGCCTAAACTTGCCCACGCAGAGAGTAGCAAGAGTAATGCCTGAGTGTTTCTGAAAATTAGAATTTATAGGCCTCAAGTTACCGAGGAACTTCAAGCCCCGCGTAGATGACCGATAAATCGGTACCCAATTCAATCCCAAAGATTTACGTTCTACAAAAAATCGGGCCGAGCTGACCGACAGTTAGGGTTCCCACCCCGTCTATAAAATATCCTATCGTATTAAAGGTCCACCTACTAAAAGTTCATTGACGCTGATTCAGCACATAAATCTAGTTGGTATATTTTGCGGAAACTAAACGCTCTCAAAAACACGCCTAATCGATATAGTTTATACATTACTCAATCAAAGTATATTTAAAAAAATATTTGAGAGCTGTTTTGTCTATGTTACTATTGCTTATAATAACTTAATAGTATAATTACAAAAGGTATATAATTTAAGCATATTACTAAATTATAAACGACGGTCAGCGTTTGAATACAATAATTAATCAACGATAAAAATATATAATATTTAAACGCACTTTCAATACCACCAAGGGTTGGTCCTTCTTGAATAATTATGTAAATAAGATTGCATTGATAAGTATATAATTGTGTTAAGTACTATTTTATTATTTTTAAACTATTTATGTACCAGTTAAATGTAGGTAGTATTTAATAAACTATTCTGATTTTGATTGTAGTGTACAGTTTACATTATTTTATCAAAAATTCCGCTGTTTTGTCAGCAGACATTCAGTAGGTGTAAGACAAAGATGAGGCAACATTTAAGATAAATGGCGTGTATAGATACTTTCTTCCTTAAATATGAAAAAGAATTTCGAACCCTGCTAGAGTTAGCATTCAAGCATACTCCCAGTACCAGTTTTATAGAAAAAACTATAATTTGATTGTGGTCTCAATCTTCTATTATATAAAAGGCTTCCCTGAGTGACTGACTGACAGACAGCCTACAGCCCAAACCGCTTAAGATATGAGCTTGAAATTTGGAATATAGGTACATTGAACGACGTAATGGAGCACTAAGGACGAACATTTTGAACTTTCGACCTCTAAAGGGGTAAAACGGGCCCTTTTCGTTTGTATGTAACTTTTTATTCCCTGTACCGATTGACTTAAAACTTTGTATACATGCTTTTCAAACAAAATAAAAGTTACGTTTTTTCCTGTTTTTCCGAATTTTCCTCATCTAAGAGGTCAAATAAGATCCCAAAGTTGGTGAAAAAAGCGTCAATTACATCGAACCAGCTGAACGGTTATGGTTGAAAATTGGTATAAAGGAAGCACTCAGCATGTTTTAATACAGGAACTAATAAAATCCAGGAAAATCTATAAGGTTCCTTAGGGATACGCAAAATTAATAAGTTTAGGCCACAGCCCAAACCGCTGAAGATATGACCTTGAAATTTGGGATATAGGTACATTGAACGACGTAATGGAGCACTAAAGACGAAAATTTTGAACTTTCGACCTCTAAGGGGGTAAAATGGGCCCTTTTCGTTTGTATGTAACTTTTTATTCCCTGTACCGATTGACTTGAAACTTTGTATACATGCTTTCCAAACAAAATAAAAGTCACGTTTTTTCCTGTTTTTCCGAATTTTCCTCATCTAAGGGGTCAAATAAGGTCCCAAAGTTGGTGAAAAAAGCGTCAATTACATCGAACCAGCTGAACGGTTATGGTTGAAAATTGGTATGAAGGAAGCACACAGCATGTTTTAATACAGAAACTAATAAAATCCAGGAAAATCTATAAGGTTCCTTAAGGATACGCAAAATTAATAAGTTTAGGCTACAGCCCAAACCGCTGAAGATATGAGCTTGAAATTTGGGATATAGGTACATTGAACGACGTAATGGAGCACTAAGGACGAAAATTTTGAACTTTCGACCTCTAAGGGGGTAAAATGGGCCCTTTTCGTTTGTATGTAACTTTTTATTCCCTGTACCGATTGACTTGAAACTTTGTATACATGCTTTCCAAACAAAATAAAAGTCACGTTTTTTCCTGTTTTTCCGAATTTTCCTCATCTAAGGGGTCAAATAAGGTCCCAAAGTTGGTGAAAAAAGCGTCAATTACATCGAACCAGCTGAACGGTTATGGTTGAAAATTGGTATGAAGGAAGCACACAGCATGTTTTAATACAGAAACTAATAAAATCCAGGAAAATCTATAAGGTTCCTTAGGGATACGCAAAATTAATAAGTTTAGGCTACAGCCCAAACCGCTGTAGATACGAGCTTGAAATTTGGAATATACGTACATCGTACGACATAATTAAGCACTAAGGATGAAAAACGTACCCAACTCTAATTTACGGGGTAAAACGGGCCCTTTTTGTTTGCATGTAACTTCTTATTCCCTGTACCGATTGACATGAAACTTTGTATAGATGGTTTTGAGACTAAATAAAAAATATGGCTGTACCTGTTTTCTAAATTTTCCTTAAAAAAATCCTTAGGGGTCAGATACGTCCCAAAACTTCAATGCGCTTTTTTAGTATCTAGGATTATAATAATGATAGTTTATCTTTAAATGGGGCAAAATGGGTCCCCAAAAGTTTACGATTTTTTTTTATTTTGTGAGCCAATAGTCTTAAGCTTAGCGCACATATGGATCAATATAGGTATTTTACTATGGGATCAACCCTGACAAGCGAAAATTACCTACATTTTCCATACATTTTGTCGCGGGTCGATGAACTTTTTGTGTTGAACAGCTGATTTTATTCACGTGCTTTTGGGGTTGGTACCATTGTAAAAGTTAATCAAATTATGAGTATAATAGCATCCTAGAATATGCCTGACTAGAATTACGACTTGTGTGCCATTTTTTCATTTGCCTGGAAAATTAAATTTCTAATGACTTAATGAAACATGTCGAATACCTGTACCGGCCTTAATTAATAGTGCACTACTGAAAATAGGTACTACGGATAGCACTACGGATAATAGAAACAGGTGGGTCTTAAGATGAACATGGACAAGACGAAAGTCATGTGTAATTCCCATGTTTTACCCACCCCGATTTCTGTTGGAAACTCGGTTCTTGAAGTCGTTGACTCGTACGTCTACCTAGGACAAGTAGTCCAGTTAGGTAGGTCCGACTTCAACAAAGAGGCCAATCGACGAATTCAACTCGGCTGGGCAGCGTTCGGAAAAGTGCGTAGTGTCTTCTCGTCCGACATACCTCAGTGCCTCAAGTCGAAAGTTTTCGACCAGTGTGTGTTGCCAGTGATGACTTATGGCACAGAAACGTGGTCCCTCACTATGGGCCTTATTAGAAAGCTCCAAGTAGCCCAACGAGCTATGGAGAGGGCTATGCTTGGAGTCTCTCTGCGAGATCGAATCATTAATGAGGAGATCCGTAGAAGAACCAAAGTTACCGACATAGCCCAATGGATTGGCAAGTTGAAATGGCAATGGGCAGGGCACATAGCACGGAGGGCTGATGACCGTTGGGGTCGAAAAGTTCTCGAGTGGAGACCATGTACCGGCAAGCGCAGCGTAGGACGTCCACCCACAAGGTGGACGGATGACCTCATTAAGACCGCAGGATCGCGCTGGATACAAGCCGCTTCCAACCGGTCTTATTGGAGATCCATAGGGAAGGCCTATGTCCAGCAGTGGACGTCCTGCGGCTGATGGATGACTGAAAATAGGCCTATCCGCGAAGGGTAATTGGGCCATATCCATCACGCCGGCCAAGCATGGGTTGCTGAATTCACATACGACATTGATTTTTTCTACGTACGTACAGGTTGCCTCAATGTTTTCCAGCAAAGAAAAGTGAAATTTCTTACATAGTTACTCATACAATTATTATTATTGGCTCCCTCGGTGGCTCAGTGGTTGACTCTGACTCCTGGGTCAAAGAGGCGTGGGTTTGATTCCCAGGGCAAATATTTATGTGATGTTCATATGTGTTTGCTCTGTGTCTGAGTGTTATTAATGTATTTTTATTTATTTATTTAACACTTTATTGCACACTATTTGTACAAAAGGAGGACTTAACGCTAAACAGCATTATCTGCCAGTCAACCTACATGTATAAATAAATAAAATAAATATATCTTTATTGTACACAGAAACACAGTACAGAAACTATACAATATGCTGTACAATGGCGGCCTTATTGCCTTTGGCGATTTCTACCAGGCAACCTTTGGATGGACTGGAATTATTCTAAAAATAGGAGTATGGTCGGTGGTGTGTGGTCGGTACAGTACATACATTGAAATACATGTATATGTAGTATATCAGTCTCTGCCAGCCAAGTCACAAACTTTGCTTAGTTTGGGATCAGAGACCGTGTGTGAGATTTCCTCCAGAGTTAATTTCAGAAATTCGGCAATTTATCATCCAAAAATTCACGTATGTACTCTGTAATAAGCTTTAGATACAAGTAAATTAAATAACCAAATACTGAGACAATTCAGGCTAAACTGTAGGCATTATTTTGCAAGTAATACAATAATAGGCTCAGTTTTAAAGACGCCATGGTAAATATAATAACAACATAAAAAGTGTTCTCTCTATGAAACAGATATAATTATGATAATTAGCTATTATAATTACGATGGCGCCTTCATAATCGAGCCTAATGCGGGCTTAACCACGAGCTACTATTATTTTAAGTAAGTGCCAAGAAAACGCGGGCCTGACTGTGGGTTTTTATCATTTTAAGCAGTTACGAAAATAACGCGGGCCAGACCGTGGGCTATTATCATTACAAGCAATACAAAAACGCAGGCTAAAGGCATGCTATTATAATTTTAAGGATTTATTAAGACAACACGGGCCAGACCGCGAACATTTAGATATTATTATAAGCAAATGCCAAGATAACGCGGGTTGAACCGCGGGCTATTATTTTAATTAAGTAAGTATTAAAACAACGTGGGCCAAACTGAACTGAAACTGAAGCCGTGGTGGCCTAGAGGTATTGACACCCGCCTTGCAATCGTGAGGTCGTGGGTTCAAACCCGGTCCCGTACCAATGAGTTCTTTGGAATTTATGTACGGAATTTCACACCACTGGCTTTTCGGTGAAGGAAAACATCGTGAGGCAACCTGCATACGTCTGTAGAAGAAATTCGATGGCGTATGCGAATCCACCAACCCGCACTGGGCCAGCGTGGTGGATATGGCCCAATCACCCTTCGTGGGTAGGCCTACGTCCTGCAGTGGACTATTAAAAAAAAAGGCTGATACAGTACAGTACAGGGCCAAACTGTGGGTTATAATCTTTGTAAGTACCTAATTATTAACACAACGCGAGCTAAACCGCGGGCTTTTATCATTTTGAGCAAGTACTAAGACAATACGGGCCAGACCATGGGCTATTATCATTGTAAGTAATACGACAATGCAGGCCAAACGGCGAGCTTTTATAATTTTAAGCAAGTATTAAGACATCGCAGTCCATGCTGCGTGCTATAAATAACCATCTTAAGCAAGTACTAACAATACGCGGGCCAAACCGTGATCTATTATCATTATAGGCAAATACTGTTACAATTTTGACCAAACCGTGGGCATTATCCTTGCAAGTAATTTTAAGCAAGTATTAAGACAACGCGGGCCAAATTGCGGACTATTAGATATTATTATAAGCATGTACAAAGACAACGTAGATCAAACCGCGGGCTCTTTTCATTTTAAGTAAGTACCTATGTACTAAGACAACGCGGGCGAAGCCGCGGGTTTTAAGCTAGTTTATAGTATAAACTTTTGGCAAACTTTCACGGTTTAAACGTTGAGGTGGCGTAAGACGAATATGAGGCGAAATTTAAGATTATTGGCGTGTATCTATAAATCTGCGGACGTTCCACAATGGCTGGAGTCTCGCCTATACAATACGATCAGTGTGTCCTGCCCTCACGATATATGGTGCCGAGACATATTCATATTCATTTATTTCTTGCAAAATAGGTTAACAATTTTATGTGATCTTAAATAACTTATAATAACTACTCTATTTTCGCAGTCAGCATGCAAGAATGTTGTTGTTTTTTAGGGGAGAGTTCTCCCTTACATTATCATAATTAAATTACACATACCTTCACCATTACACAATTACCTAGCTAACAAAATATTGACATTTGGAAAATTAAAAGACTAATAAACAATTAAACCAATTAATTAACAAGCATAAAATAAAACAATTGTCAAGTTAAAAACATACAATGAGTGAAGTTATGTCAAAGTTATCAATAGACGTCACAGACTAAAAAATATATCAGTTACATTCGTCATGATGTCAATTGTAAAATTAATAAATGTCAATGTCAAAAAAAAATATAAAAAATATTTACATACAATTTTGTTTCAAGTCAGGATTTATAATAAGATTTATAATTTATAACAATGATCGAGGATATGAATTTTGCGATTTTATATCTTTATCATTTAAGAAATCGTCTATACTATAATATGCATTATCAACTAGTAGTGTAGATAAGGCTGTTTTAAATAGGTCAATATCATCCTCAACTCTTATTTGAACAGGTAAGTTATTATAAATGACCGGTAGCATGCAAAAGACGCTAGTATTAAGAAGATGAGTCTTTGAGCAATGCCAGCCACAATTTGTTTTCCCTATTTCTTCCAACAATTTTTTTTGTCTAAACAATTCAGGGTGCATTTTAGCGAATATGGCAACTTTCAAAATGTAGAGAGAAGGCATAGTCAATATTTTTAATTTTTCGAAGTGATTTTTACATGATTGTCTCCGTTTTAACCCTAGAATTGCTCGTATGCACCGTTTTAGAGCCTTTTGCTGTTTGTTTGTCAGTCACGTTACCCCATAACAAAATCCTAAATCTTAATATTGATCCAGCATGTGCATGGTATGCTGTAACAACAGTATTTAAATTTGCGATATTTCTCAATTTTGAAAGTGAGTATGCAGCAGAATTTAATCTTTTCGTAACATTGGCAATTTGTGATTTCCATTTTAAGTTATTTTCAATAGATAAACCTAAGAATTTGATGCAGTCTGTTTCTTTAATATTATTACCTTGACATAATCGAAGTAAAAATACAAGTTGCACAGAGGGCCATGGAACGCGCTATGCTCGGCATCAAATCAAACTACAAGACCGCGTTAGAAATGTCGAGATTCGTCACCATACTAAGGTGCGCGACGTTGGTCGGACAATCACAAAACTTAAATGAAGTTGGGCAGGACACATTGCTAGACAGGGCAATGGCAGGTGGACAAGAACCTTAACAGAATGTTGGCTGCGCGTAACTGCAAACGAAGCGTGTGGCGTCCACTAGATCGTTGGGTCGACGACATCGTAAGAGTTGTGGGTTTAACCTGGACGAGATTGGCACATTATCAAGATGAATGACGTACAAGAAGAGAGGCCTATGTTCAGCAGTAGACGATTACAGACTGCAAATGATAATGATGATGATAGATACTTCCGCAAATGTGTAAAAATAATCACGAACGGCAACCCTGCTACAGTGGCTACGATTGGCATTCAAGCAGATGTGACGCGCAGTTCGTACTACAAACAGATTCCATAAATCAACTCTTGTGTATTTCTCTGTGAAGTAGAGTACTTGTACCTAGTCGTAGGTCAAAGTATATTTTGTTGATTGAATACTTTCCTATTTCATTTCGAATACAGATGTGAATTTCATCATTATTACTAGGACGGAAAAATGTATAATATGAATTGCTGTGCAAGACTTATCTTATATTAAACTATCTAAACTTTACTTATCTAAATGTATCTAGATAACTGGCGGCACTAGCGTTCTTGTCCTTGGTTTCAAAATTCGACATTTTTAAGTAGATAGTTTTAAGGACATAGAACAGGCATAGCCCAACAGATATAGCATTTTTATATACACAGACCAAAAACGTTTTTTATAGTGGTCTAATTCAGTGTACTCAATAGTTTTCTAAAGTTTAACTAGCATAGACTGTAGTTTAAGGTAGTAGATTTAAAAAACGACTCCAATACTGAAATATTATTTAACAACAATATGAGGCTCTACGTAGATCAGACATAGAGGTTTTCAACTAGTTCTTAAATACCTAGTGATTATTACTTTCCGCTTCTGCATTGTAATTAACAAACGCCTCCAATTGTCGCAGTCCCTAGCTAGTCTAACGCTAATACTCTTAACTACACAAAAAGAAAAAGCTCCAACAAAAGGCTGATCACGAAAATCCATCCACGAACGATACACAATTAAACTTCAATCAGCTTATTTCCCTCATCCGGGGTTCAGGAAAAATTATCTAATAAGGTCTCTACAATCGATTCTTCGAGCTCAGAGATCCTGCCGAGGACTGGGAAGAGATTTACTCAATGTATTTCGGGACGGGGCAATCAGAAAAATACGTTTTTCAAAAGCGAATTTTCTCAAATGTCCCTTTGCTTACAAATGGACTTGTGAATTTATACTTGCGTACTTGTTCACACACACAACAAAATACTTTGTTTTCTATAAATTGGCTTTAAACTACCCTAAAATTATAGAAGGCATTCTAACGTAAAAGTAGGTAGGTACGATTCTGGAAGTGACATACAGTTTTTATAAAAATTTAACATTTGATTATGCAAACAAAAAAGGGATCCAAATAAAAAACCTTAAAAACATTAAAAAATACACGAGATTGATTAACATATTCACACTTTTATTATACGTACTGTATCTGAAATATTACTAAAGGGGACTAAACATTGTAATAATATTATCTAATGAAAAATATATAACAGAAACATCGGTGAAATAAAATAATTCCATTCCGGTAGTACCTGTGAATATAAAAGAAAACATCAGCCTTGATTCCGTGTTTGAACTCACCGTTGCTTACAAAACTCAATAATTCAAACTTTCTGCTTGTTGAAAATAGTCGGAGAATTTAATATAAAGCTAGGCCTTTCGACAGACCAGACAGAGGCGTTTCGTCAGTCCTTTCCATTAAGGATGGAACAATCACTCCCAAAAAGTTCAAAAGATTTTAAGCCCGCGCTTAACTGTAAGCAATTAGTTTAAGAAACAAAATTAAGTTTTGGTCCCCGGCAAGAGAAGCGGGATCACAATTAATCTTTAGCGCTTACGTCTGAGTTTGTTTGTAAAGTCTCAAAATGTATTACTGGAAATACATCGCGACTTGCATGCATGCATCTCTGAGACTTACGTATGATAAAATTATATTCGTGCTTATTTTTATGATACATTGTTTCTTTTTCGTAGGAAATCGCAGATTTTTTACTGTGGAAAATTTTAAAAAAACTGTCACTTCCCACCAATTCACGATGCATCGTTTTGGTGACTCTAAAATATAAGAAATATTTATTTTATTCTACACAATGTTAGGTACAAAAAATAAAATATTTGACTATTTAGACGGTAATGAGATCATAATATATTTGACCACGGATGTCTAGATTCTTTTAACATTACATAACTGACCAATAAATATAACGAATCCATTAACCCAATTTTGAAACAATGGGTAATTAAAATCATGATAATAAATATTATCGTTGCAATATTTGGTATTATGTATGTCACCCATGAAACGCGACGTTATTCAGTTAAGTTTTTGAATACAATTAAATGGATTTGAATGATGTTTAAAGGATTATTGGCTATAAAATTTTATTGAAATAAGAGAATTTTTCACGTATATCTTTGTAGTGATGAGTCAATTAGAAGTAGGAAGTAATTCATTAATTATGGGGAATCTTACCAGTTTTTGGCAAGAGCGCGGACGACCGCATTGCCGCTTATTCATAAAATATGAAAAATACACAGGCACTGTCATTTCTACTTGTCAATCCGATGGACTACGTCTACTTTGGTTATTTTATCGACCTCGCCATCCCTGATTCTTACCGCAAAGACACTTCGATTATACAGGGTTATTCCTAATTAATTAACATCATTTTAGGGGCTTATTCTGTACAACAAAACTAACAACTCTTTCGTTCTGCGACGTTTGTCAAAATTAAAAAAAAACTGCTGTTCCATACATTTTGTCGCGGGTGAACGATATTTTTCTATAAAACAACAATTATTTTTTTTAGTTTTGACAAAAGTCTCAGAACAATAGTTGTTAGTTTCGATGTACAGAATAAGCCCCTAAAAGGGTGATAATTGATTAGGAATAACCCTGTATAATTCTACAAATCTGTGCAGCTTGCAAAACACCCTCTTGAAAAACTTAGGTATTAATGTTTCTTACATACTCGTAGCAAATTAACCTTTATTATATATTTAGGTATTATGCTTAATGCCTTGGGTAGGTTAACATTTACTCATAATTTATTTCGCAAAGCACGATAACAGTTTGGCAGAAGGACAGTATTTCGTCGCCGCGTCGCCGAAAGGGCTGGTGCCTAAAGAGCGTCAAGGGAAAACATCGCGTTAGGGGTGGCCCTGAGTTCCCTACAATTTCGTCCCTAGCCCTAATCGCCTACGGCCCTGAGCTCCTAGTACAAAATTGTTACTTACTCGATAAAATAAAACCAAAAACAAGTAGAATATTAAAATTATCTTGGTTTAAAACCGTTTTTTCATGTTTTTAGTATAGGTTGTATATTACATTGTGTTCAAAAAGAGCTTGAGTGTATATTACATAGACAACAGTAAGAGAAAAAAGTGTGCTGCGGTTGAAAGTTTGAAGATATAATTCACGCAAAACGGCGTTGAAAATGCATAGAAATGAACTATATAATGCTTCGTAATGTTATATAGGTAATCAGTATGTAATCAACACGTAAGCGATATTTGAACTACTGACTCAAATCAATCAAATGTCCCGATGGCGTTTCTGTAATATGTCGGATATGTCATATGATTTCAAGGCAAATTTTAACAATGTATGCCGAAATAATAAAATTTCCTACAGGTAAAAACAGAGTCAGATTGTGTGACTGTGTGTGTGTGTCGAAGCCAGACAATGAATTAAATATTTGATACATCATTTTTGGCTAGCAATAAATATATTAAATTTATACCTAGTCATTATTATACGAGCTTATTTAGTGTCGTTTATCGTGCTAAGTCGATTTTTAACTTTATCCACAGCAAAGCATTGGGTCTAAGCTGAATGACTACATAAAGTATTCTCTTTTTTTGCACTAGTGTGCACTCAGTTAATCTACAGGATTTGTACAGCGCTATCTGTTGGCTTAGTTTCACTTTCATGCATCTTTTTATTTACTTTTACGTTATCAAGTTAGTTAAAAAACTCGTACTAGGCCCTGTGGTACCCAACAATTCTGCTTGCGGAAGGGAATAATTCCCGTAATGTAGGTATCCTGTTTCCCATTCAAGGGACAATAATACTTTAGTGCAGACAGTAATTAACTTCGCTTGCTAATTTCTTTGAATTTAGTACAATGGCCTGGAACTTTATTTTGGTAAATTTATATTTTAAACACCAGCCGCAAACCTTACCACAAAAGTTTTACGCACGCTTTAGACTATGTTTAACAGTGCAAATTTCACGGTTAAACTGTGTTTAAAGCGTATTTAAATCTTTTGTGGTAAGGCAACAGGTGTTGTATTACAAAATGCGGGTAATTTCAGAGGTGTAGGTATAATAATTATGTTTATGCTTCATGAACATCTTTTAATATAGTACCAATTACAAAATCTCAAAAAAGTCTGGTGTTCCATACAAAAGTTAAAATGACATTTGACAAAATGTACGCATTAGCAGATTTTTTTTCGCTTGTAAGATTTTAGCCGCCGCAGGGCTTATGATACGACTAAACGATTAAACCTCACACATAATTTTAACGTGATAGATAGATAACGTGTCATTCAAACTAAGTCATTCTAGTTTAGGCCACTATTTCTTACATTGTTCTCGTCAGTTCATATCAATTTCAATCATATTGGTTACCGGGAAAAAATTGCCATGGGTGATAAGACCTCCATTTAATAATTATATTTAGTCTTAAATAATAATAATAATAAATAATATCGCAGGGGCGGCTTTGTGGCGAGCCGTCGGTGAGTGGCGACACCGCGTACCCTGATTCCCTGGGGCTAAATGAGACCCCTGACTCCTCTCTTGCCTTAACTGGCTGGCTTGGAGTGGAAACCGCAAGAGCTAAGAACCTAAGCTCCAGGGTGGAAGTGTTAAAGGGCATAACGCCGCTAGTAGCGTCTAGTGAAAGCGCAGCACACCTCTCGACACCCTAAGCCGTCCACACCAATGTTGCCCCTCCGGCGCCAAATTACGGTAGCCTTTATGGGGGGCCCATTTAGTGGATGGCAAGTCACCACCCGCCTAAATATTTTGAAATGAGGCATCACTTGGCGGGTGCCGCACCTCATTCCATAGACCAGCTTATAATCATGTAATAATTCATTAAAATAGCCTAAGAAGTACCTATTCCCCGCCTTTACAATAGTTTCCATCTTCCTATCACCCAAAAACTGTATTTTTTTACTTAATAATTGTAAAAGGGCCTCTTGGTGTTGGTTTCGGCCCCACCAATGCCCTTCAAAGATCCGGGGCAACCCGTGAGTTGTAAAACAAATAAATGGAATAAAAAATAAATAGTTTATTTTACAAAAATAATTTTACAAATCATTATCGCACTAACAGTAGGTAAACACAACTTAAGTTTAGGAGAAATCCATCAAAAGTCCTGCAGAACCTACACTGAGAAATCATCTCGTGTCGTAGGTGTCTGTGTTACTTCTTAAATGAGCAATTATTGGTCGTGTGTTCTTGTGACATCATCTTCATTATTTTGATTTGGTAAGTGCTAGCTAAAAATATGTACATAGTGTTTAATTTTTGCTTTGTGGTTTTAAATAAAGAGTTTTGTTTGTATGTCTAAGGTAGCGCATATAGTTGTAAATATCACCCGTGGTCACCGATCCGATGACTGACGGTGTAAACCGTCAAACTAAGTTAGTTCTACACTAGTTCACTGCTGAACATACTCGTAACTCTGTCTATGAATGGCGTTTGGACTAGGCGTTTAACCCATTCCAACATAATAAACTTTATTATACAGCACGAAATCACATATCCGAAAAAATAACAAATATTGAATAGGAAATAACGCAACAAAAACGTAATTACGGGATCGAATCCCATCAAGTCTCATGGTAAATAGATAACGTTCTCTGAATATTGTGTTTCTTGTATTCCACAGCCCCGATAGATGGATACTATCTATAAGAGAGGACATAACAAAGGAAAAATAAATCGGTACACTTTTGCTAACAAATGTCGGTAAGCGATGTTCCAATCTTATATTTGTCTAACGTTCTGAATAAAATAGTCTTCGTATTAGAAATGTGGTTTCTGAAGAAATGTGTTTTATTAGATAATGTAAGATCAATAAGAATGTCTTGGAGCCATGTGTTTTAGGTAATACTAGAAGAAGCCACATAATATTGTATACCTACTACGACACAAATTGAGCTATATCTTAGCTTATTATCAATATTAATATAACCAACTGGTAATTTTACTACGTGTTTTACAGTAGGAAAATATGGAGCCTTCGACCAAAAACATCGTAAGCGCCTTAATATGCGAAATTGGTATGTTTACCTTTTGTTCAAGCGGTTTTCATTGATTAAAACTCTTCTCGTGTAAAAAAAGGAATTTGTCGGTTGCGATGTTTTTTCTGAAAAGGTTCGATATGTGGTGTGTTTCGGTTTGGTTTCGGTGTGTTCTCTAGTCGACGGATATATTCTAGAACATCGTTGTAAGTACTTAATTACGACCAACTTTTACTATGAGGCCAAAACTGAAAAAACAAAAAAAATCGACTATTCCCTTCGAGAAAATATATACAGAGCCACAGTCCCTAACTGAAAGTAGTAAAATAATTCCGAGCGCCGGCATACATACCGACTTAGATATTAACATTAAATAATTCACAATGACCCGTTTTCTCGACGTTATGTAGACATAACGTCGATTAGTGCTTATAACCGAACACTTAGGCATCGCGCAGGGTTGTAGTCAGTTTGCAATCGCCTTACGAATAACTAAAAAACCTGCCCATTACGTAGCTTGGGCAGGGTTTTTCGACACTTTTTTTTCACGATTGTGACTCTAGATATTTGCTCGAAGGATGTTCCACAAAAAGATAATTGTAAATGTGTGAAACAGTTTTGTCGTATTTATTATTCATATGACCTTTAAATATTATACACATGTATACCTAAGTGGTCTAGTGGTAGTAATCTTCGGGCAAATTATTTTAGTTACAATTATGAGGTCGTGGGTTCTAGTCCCGGTCCAGTACGAAAAGGAGTAGGCTTTTCTTAATTGAAGGAAAACATCGTGAGGAAGAAAAAAAAAATTGATAACGTGTGTGAATCCGAACCCGAACTGGGCCAGCCTGGTGGATATGTCACAATAACCCTACGTGGGTAGGTCTACGTTCAACAGTGGAAATTAAAAATGCCGTTAGGTACAGAATATACCTATTTTCACAGACTAATAAATCATTGTATAACTTCTTGAGCCTCGTCCTTCAAAGTCAAATCACTGGCGGCGAATGTAGAGACCCCGTAAATACGCCTTTTTGTCCACTATCATCGTGTCGTAGACGCGATATTAAATATCGCTTAATATTTTTCCTAGGGTTTACGCCGGAGAATAATGATGTAGTGAGAATAGAAAAGGTTCCCGCGGATTTTCGAGATAATAAAGAGGTACCAGAGGGTGTTCAGCATCAGCTTTTATCAAGATAAACTACCTTTTTATACGCATTTATTAAACTGGGTTTTAGTTCACCATTCAGTTTGAGTAGGTCCATACATTTTTCAAGAGTTTCACGTATGTTTTTAAAAAGTGCCTATACATTTAAACATATAGGTTTATTCTGGAAAGGTGTAGGTTCTATTCGAAAAGAGAATAAAGTAAGCTCGTAAAGCTAGCCCTGGTGTCAGTTTTTAAGCCGCCTCAACTATCTCTGTCATGGCTAAACGACCAGGACCTACAATTTATTGGAAACGAATCAGATCATTATACTATACTGTACTGTATCAGCCTTTTTAATAGTCCACCGCAGGATGTAGGCCTACCCACGAGGGTAATTAGGCCATATCCACCACGCTGGCCCGGTGCGGGTTGGTGGATTCACATACGCCATCGACTTTCTTCTACGGACATATGCAGGTTGCCTCACGATGTTTTCCAGCCAAGCCTGTGATATGAATTTCCGTACATAAATTCCAAACAACTCTTTGGTACGGGAATGGGATTTGAACCCATGACCTCACGATTGCCACCTCTAAGCCACCACCGGCTTCGACCAGATCATTATGAACAACGTTTATTAAGGACCCAAGCCAGAATTCGTGTAAAAAAATTACCTATTTCATAATTATAATTTATTGATTTCAGGTTGTATAGGACGTGTAATTTTTTCTCGTATCTTAGGTTGGTTTCATAGTAAAAGTTCTTCATAATGATAAACTGAATCATTCTTTTCGGGTTATTATTCCCTTTCTGAATAACTCTGTTACTGAAATTATCAAAAAGTTTATTTAGCGTAAGAAGGATTCATTAAAGCCAAATAAATTCATGCAAAGAAGTGGTTGTATGAAAAAGTTGCGAATGGCATGATAAAAAGTTTTACTAAAACCTTTTTGGCACCATGATATGTTTTATAACGTTATTCAACCGTAAATTCGTTACTAAATAAATAAAAAAAATTGGTCTAAATATAATTAGAAAATTTAATCTTGGAGAGGTTGAAGTTTTCTTGAATTGATCTGATATGCAATGTGCACCCTGTTTGAAAGTTTGCCACAAACAATAACATATAACAATTCTGGAGAGGCCTAAGCCAGAATAAAAATATCCTAAAACCTATAAAACAAAATCGGTAAGCCGTTTCGGAGGAGCTCGATAGCAAATACTGTGACTCGAGATTGTTTTTTTTCTTGTACTAGCTGCGCTCCGCGGTATAACCCGCGTTAGCCCGAGATAAAAAGTAGCAAATGTGTTAATCCAATATCTAAGCTACCTTCATACTGAATTTCATCCATATTGGTTTGTACGTGAAAGAGTTACAAACATTCATACATACTCACAAACTTTCGCGTTTATAATATTAGTAGGATTAGAAGCATCGACTTGACATTCTATATTGATGATTAGAAGACAGCTTTGCTCCTACGTAGATAATGCACGTTGGTAAAAATATGCTAGGTACAATACATAGCAAACCTACTTTTTTCTTAGCATTTTCCTCACGACATCACATAAAACTAAATTATTATACGTACTTTATTCAAATATCTTCCAGTTTTCCCCATATCAACCCCACATTTTGATAAAATATAGATAACCATAGTTTAGATAATATGCTACGATAAAAATACAGCAAGTGACATCTACTGGAATTCGACGGCAACATTTTGAAACAAGGTTTTCAGCGCACCGAAGCTTTTAGATTGAGGTTCTGTGTACTCCAAAGTTATTTCTCGGTACATGTTACGTTCCATTTTAGTTCACCCAAAAAACACAAGATAACGCTAAAATAATAGATAGATATTATTTTAGGAGGATATTTCAGTATCCTCATGTAACAAACGTACCGTAACCGTAGGTAACTCTACGATTCTACTTTAAACCTAGTTCACTAAAAGAACAAAAGGTGACGCCGATGTATACTGGCGCTTTTGTTTAAAATAACGTAGCCCAAAAATAGGTACCTACAAAGTTATGTATAAAAACACTAGAGCCGCTTGAACATTTGTAACTTATGCCAGCAGTCGGGATAAGTTACCAGCGCTACATTTGCTTACTCAGTAAGATTAGTACCTACCTTCTTTTTCTTTCTTATCTACAATTTTAAATCTTTAGAATAAATATCCTGTGTTAAATATCACCATGAAATTGTATGTCCTTTCGTCGTAAAATATTTATTCCGAAGATACAACCACTTACAATCCCGGGAGAGAATGTTTTTTTCTAAGTAACTAGTGAAAACCATGGATGTACTATAAACATAAATACTAACAAATAAAATTGTTTAAATCCAGACTTTTGAATTACATACATCTTTGTTTCGTACCGTCATCGTTCTTTAACTGTGTAGTTTACAGATATCTGTGATGTGAGTGCAGTACATCCATGACGTGTACGTGACATAACTGAATAGGCCATTGCGATGCTCTAGGAAGTCTAACATTTAGTTTTGCTTGTCATTATGACCTTTTCTACTATGGAGTCGACTTTTAAATCGCTAAAGAAATCAACTGTTCATACAAAAAGTTCGTCGAACCTCGACATAACGTTTTGAACTTTTTTTTTCGCATATTGGATCACCAATACATCCGTCGGGTCTGGACATGCGTCTTAAAAATATACTCTAAACCTTGAAAAATAAATTACGCCTTGAAGAGTAGGAGATGCACCGGTTTTGACCATATGATGTCAAAATAATTGCACCAATAGAATTTAAACAATGTTTTGTAGGTACTATAAATATAACGGGACAATAGCTTTAAGTTTATTTTTAAATAGTGCTACTTAGTATAATTTCGAAGGACTAAGAATGGTAGTGGCAACATTTCTGGGGTAACGCTTGTAACAAACGCTGCTGATTGGTTCAAAGGAAAATGCGATGATGACATAAAAGATGTCACTTGTGAGTGGGAAGAAGAGCTGTTTCGGAGAGGTTATGGTGAACTGTGATTAGAACGGCTCGAGTTGTGGTTCTTGATAAAATGGTGGCAGCGTGCGTTAGGCTGCGGAACGCCATGTCCTCCGCTTAAAGTTTTCTCTATAATTGTAGTCATACGTAATCTTCTGTGAAATAAACTGATTGTTCGTGACGTCGCAATTTATCTCCTCGCCCGCTTAATCCACGCCACGCCACACTGAAGTATTGTTGGGTCAGATGGTATAAAACCATTACCACATTGAAGCACCATAACTGATGCGGATCCTTTTATGGATTCGACAAATATTTATTTTGAGAATGTCAAACTTTGAAAAATTCTTGAAAATTAGGTATTATTTTGTCATTAGAATTGTCTACGCAATAATTAAAATTCAAAGTAGTAAAAAATTACACCCGAACGTTAGTTATTCGTCTGACTTCCGTGTTTTTTTTTTTTGATGCGGACTGCGGATCATGGACCTCTCCATGGCCCTGCCCAAATTGCATAGAAGACAAGAGACATAAGTGACAATTAAAATATTGGGTAAATGCATCGATTGTACTCGTAGCCAGTATGACTAACGTTCGGGACATCGGATCCGCTGTCATGAATCTTAAGTGGAGTTGGGAAGGACACGTGGCCAGGCTGTGTGCCGACAGGTGGAGTAGGACAGTGACGGAGTGGTGGCCGAGGCAAGGCAAGCGGAGCGTTGGTCGTCCGGCTGCAAGACGGCGAGACGATAATATGAAAATCGCAGGTCGATCAACTTGGATACGATTAGCACAGGACCGTGACAAATGGCACCGTAAGAGAGAAGTCTATAGCCAGCAGAGGGATAGAGAAGGCTGTGGATGATGATGATGATGGGCGGGGTTTATGCAGATATAGGTAGAGACTGATAAAATAATAACATTTATTGGTAAATTTCTTATTACACATTATATGCTATTTTAGAGTCAAACTTAAATTCAGATGTCTTGATCCTATCTCCTATCTGCTCACTTTCTTACATCCCAGACCAAAACAAACAGTTTTGTCAGAGTGTCAGAAACACTACAAAGGGTGCGCCCTCTGGGTCGCCGGGCTCCGTCCATCCCGATAAGGACACATTCGTAGGAGTCGAATAAAATTATACCTATTTTCAGCTGACTTTCAGTAGCGCTCATGGCGTAGTATTGGAGCGCCGTAAGGTATAAAAGGATTAGGATCTCGGAATCCAGGGCCAAATTAAAATTAAAAACAGGGCGCATTCAATAAATTTTCATATAAATTTTTGAAATGTGTTTTTAATAGCATAGAGAAAAATATTTTAATTACTAAAATAAATAATCATTAATTTTTCGGAGTTTTCTTTTATTTTCATTAGTTTAAAGTTATATTTTGAAAAGGAGAACTATTACAAAGTTGTCCTTGGGCCTCAAGGGACTGCAGGTATAAAGGTGAGGGGTGGGGGGATTTTAGAAGGGACAACAGCAGCTGTTGGGCACTGTTGACGCGGTCCTCTATCAGATTAGTACACGTTGCACCTACCTAGGCTAATTACGTAGCTATTTTTGTGCGTTTTGAGATAAAATATTTCTGAGTTTTGTTTATTTGAACTTATGTATATTTATTATTGTGCCTTAATCGCACAATAATAAATATACATAAGTTCAAATTTGGTATTGTAAATGATGTTACCCAAATTGATGTCGTTTTCATTAATAGGCCCAATCAATCTTCTTGTCATCTGTGACAACGAGAAAAGTGCTTGCGCAGTAAAAATATATTAATTTGTTAACGGTGCAATGAGAGAGGGTCTGCGCAACTTGTTGCCAACTTCACGGGACGCCAAAAAGTTTAATTCGGCCTTTACCTTTTTTTGGATAATTTATTGCCTTCAATGAAACTACATAATCCATTACATAAAAAGAAATTGGATCATCCACAAACCCTTGAACGTCTAAAGATAATCCTAATGCTCAAGTCCACTTGACAGTCAGTTGACAGCATGCCATCATCATTACCACGCTGAATGGTAATGCTTATACTGAGCCTTATACATTGACAAACAATAAGTACTAACTAAATATAATATGTTGTTCACATAATATTAATATGTGGCAGTAGGTCTAGCAAATGCTAATCGCTAGCAAATGTTAATGAAACATCCTTTGTCAAAAACAACTCGACAACATTCGAGATCGAAACTGAAGGTTTGACTACTAATATATAGCGCAAGGTTACCTCTGTAACAAACACAGAATTTTAATAGGTCAATTAAAAATATTCACACTTCGAGACCATGTGCTAATTAGATTTGTTCGACATGTTCTGGATAGGTATGTAACTAACTTAGTTAGGTACATAGGTAACTAAAAGTGGCTATTAACTTACTAATTAAAAGTATAATAAGTGCAGAAAAGAAATTACTCTATAAGCACAGATTCTGACTGACTTAGTTCAGTATTTATTTATTTATTTTATTTATTTATTTATTTACAGGCCAACAGCACAAAAAATTACATTAAACTTAATTATACAGATAAGTATATATAGCCAATAACAGGCCTATTCCTAAAATAAGATACATAAAGGAAAGAAAAAACAAGCCGGTTCAACCACTCAATACGTACTTAAAGTTTACAAATATGTATGTAGGTATATATAACAGCAATATAAATTTTATAAATTACACTAAACAACTTAAATCGGCTTTGATAATTAATATTTATACAAACAGAGTGCAAAAAAAAAAGAACAATGCGTATGAGAAGAAAAAAAAAATATATACATAGATGAAAATATGTGTACCTACTGGATATAAAAATCAGTTAAAAATTAATTATAGTACTTACTTAAAAATAATCTATCAGTATGTTGTACCCTTTTACAATACCTAGTTTAATTCTAACTTTATTTTATTAATATATTAAAACATTACGATAAAAACTTACAATCAACTGACCTATACTTAGATAAAAGATTACAATGCCCAAAAATCAAATCGTGTTTACCTACTGGCAAAATAAAACTTACAGATTGATACCCTCGTTAAATTCTATTAACATCTCTAACGTATATAAAAAATAGTGGAAAGTATTAGCATGCGAGCCATTACCCACCCAAATAGTTGTGCGAAGACGTATGCCTGAAGTATAAATAGATAGGTGCTGATAAGACGCAAGTAGGCACATCGTGCACATGTGTGCGTGCCGCGAGGATTTGTTATGATTCTCTGATGGACGCATTCAAGCACCAATGCGCAATTTAGTCATAATACTATATTTTCATAAAATAATACAAAATGTAATTTTTGATGGTTACAATTTTAGATTACGAAAAGTAAGGTGAAATAAAAGTTTTACCAAATTCATTAGTGAATGTTATATTATACGAAGAGAAGTTAAGTAGGTGTATTTGTTTATTACTTAGTTTTGTTTTTATATGTTAGTTCAGTCGGTAAACTGTTTATTATTTATTTTTGTTGTATTTAAGTAGATATGAAACTATAAAAAGATAGCTATAAAGTTATTAAATCATAAAAACAATTAGTGTAGGTGCACCGGATGCGGCAACTTAGTTTTAATGAATAATTTGGCAATTTTATATTAATTTGGCAATTTTATATTAATTTGGCAATTTTATATTAATTTGGCAATTTTATATTAAAATAATATAGATGTTTGTTACTAATTTTGACAACAAAAGGCCACAATCGGGTCATTGACCACAACAAGCACACCCACTATATAGATAGATAAATAATTAATCGTGTTTAATTCTGTTTATATACAATAGAAGTATTTGACTACATTAATGTACTTATAAGTTTTTCGTGTACTTTACGTTTAAACGTTATTTTAGGAGTATTAAATACATCCAAATCAGAGAATCGTTTGTTATATGTTGAGCACAAACGGGCAACAGGTGCGTTCTTTGTGTAATTGGTGACCTTCAAATCAGATGCAAACAGCTTCGTCCTTGTGTGTCGTGTCCGGGTTCTAGGTATATTGAAAGATATATAGGAAAGTAGGGTAGGGGTGTCCAAGTGAGAATTTATAATGTTATATAAGAGCATCATGTCTAACATCGTGCGTCTATCTTTCAAAGGGGTCATTTTATGGCGAATGCATCCTTTGTTGTAGTCTAAATATGTTCGGGCTCGGTAATTAAGGTGTTTAATAAATTTTGACTGTATTTTTTCAATACGCTGAGAGTGCGTTATATAAAAAGGGCTCCATATACAACTTGCGTATTCGAGTACGCTGCGAACGTATGCATTGTATACTGATTTAATGCAGCTTAAATTTGAAAATGGCTTACAGGTACGAATAACAAATCCTATATTTTTGTACGCTTTGTTTACTATAGTTTCTATGTGATCCGTGAAAGACAGCTTGCAATCCAGAATAACGCCCAAGTCACGGACCTTATCAACGTGCTGTATTGGGGTATTATTTAACTTATAAGTAAATTTGATCGGATTGAATCTACGTGTAAATGAAATCTGTTGACATTTAGAGACATTGACAGTGATTTTATTAATAGTATAATAATATTCGAGTCGATTTAGGGTTTCTTGCAGAGCGATACAGTCTTCCACGGAGCTAATTTTACAGAATATTTTTTTATCGTCCGCATAGAGAAGATATTTTGTAGTATTAAAGCATTTATATATGTCGTATATATACGCGTTGTACAGCAGCGGACCGAGATGTGATCCCTGTGGAATTCCTGAAGGGATCTTAATAATTTCTGACTTGTATCCACCCACCACAACTGCCTGGGTCCTATTGGTTACGTAAGATATGGTCCAGCGAAGTAGATCTCCATGCATACCTAATTTTGATAGCTTTTCAAACAAGATCACGTGGTCCACGCGATCGAATGCCTTTTCAAAGTCGGTATAGACCACGTCCACCTGCCCTCCACGTTCCATGTTATTTAGTACGAAGTGAGTAAATTCGGTGAGATTAGAGGTCGTTGACCGACGTCGAAGAAATCCATGCTGAGCATCACTGACTCCGTTAATGATTGTGTTGTATATTTGGTCGTACACGATCTTTTCAAAGATTTTACTAAAGGTATTTAAAATGGAAATTGGGCGATAATTTTCTACCTTAGATTTAGAGGACTTTTTATAAATTGGAACTACATGCGCTTCTTTCCATTTTGCCGGGAATTTACATTCTCGCATAGAGCGTTGAAAAATGAGTTTTAGAGGATATACCAGGGCCTCTGCACAGTTACGGATGAATACAGGCGGTATGTTGTCAGGGCCGGCCGATTTACTAACGTCAGATGTTTTCAATATGCTCAGAATATTCTCATCTTCTATTTTTACTTCACTTATACTGTGAGAGTCACTACAACTCGGTAAATTAAGTCCGGTCAAATCATATAGAGAGGGTGGTTCCACAAATACACTCTTGAAAAATTCATTAAATCCATTGCAAATATCAGGCCCATTACTGTAAACTTCTGATCCGTACGTTAATGTTTTAGGATATGAAGATTTACCTCTTTTAGATTTAACGTATTGCCACATTAGTTTAGGGCAACACTTAATTTTGTCTTGCAGATGTTCAACGTAATTATTATACAACTCACTATCTAAACGTTTTGCTCTTGCTCGCAGTAAAGAAAATTCTAAATAATCGAGGTGATTATTGAAACGTTTCCATTTGGCATGAGCTTTCCATTTTTCTCGATGTAGTTTTTTTAATGCGGTACTATACCATGGTGGATAAGTCCTATTGTCTCTTTTGACTTTACGTTCCGGAATAAAAAGGTCGAAGCATTTGTAAATTTCAGCGTTAAAGAGATCTACTGCGTGATCGACATCGTTACCGGATTCAAATATTTTGTCCCAATTTAAGTCACTCAAGTGTTCATTAATTTTTTTATAGTCACATTTATAAAAATTACGGCTTGGTTTACATTGTTCTTCAAGAGGGCGCACAGTAATATTTGCAAGGTCAATTAAAAGACAAGTATGTGCACGATCAATTTTTGGCACTAGGGAATTACGAGCAGGTTTACAGGAAGAGGAAAAATTACTGAATACTAGATCGATTGTGTGATTATAAATGGTTTTAGTGAAATTACTTTGTTCCAGCCCCAGCACATTGAATTCATCGACTAAGTTTTTACCTGCGTCCTGCAATTCTACCGGCCCTTTTCGTATATGCAGTGGCCCGAGATGAGGGTCCCAATCCACGCAAGGAAGGTTGAAATCACCCGTGATTAAGAAAAAGTCATGACAGTGCGAATTAAAAATGCGTGTTACATTTTGCACAACATCATTAATACCTTGAGGCAGTTGCTTGTCGGGCGGCGCATAGATAACACATAGGTGTAAGTCGGTGCCCACTGTGGCATTAAATGATTTAGAAGGAATTGTTAACCAAAGAATATCTGCGAGATGAGTAGTTCTTGCGTTATCTAATATGTGTGCGTCCAAATCCGTACGTACTAAGATCATAACACCGCCGCCCCGTGAGGTATTCGTAAGGGCTAAATCCCTATCCAAGCGAAACACATCGTATCGCGAGTCGCTAAATTCGCTGTCTAATATACCATCGTGAAGCCAAGTCTCCGTAATTATGATAACATCATAGTCATTACTAACTAATGCTCTGTGAAAGTCAAGTGTTTTTGTACGTAAGCCTCTTACGTTTTGATAAAATACGTTCAATTGTTTGTTAGCCATTGTGAAATGAATAGCATAGGTATAATAGTACATTATATTTTAAAGAACAATAAATCTGTATTCTGTTATGAGACTTATGTATATATAAATACGTGTTATAGTTAGACATGACTTGCAAATTACAATGCTTAGTTGGCACGCCGAGTCCTGCGTACATATCATGAAGTTTAAGCATAGCTCGCATGGTGCCAGTAGGTAAAATTATGTGAAAAACGTTATATATTGAATTATCAAACATGTTAATGTTATGAAACTTAAGCATGGCTCGCATGGTGCCAGCAGGTAAAATTATATGAAAAACGTTGTAAATCGAATTATCGAACATGTTAATATTTAATTGTAGCATCTTATTTATGGAGAAGGTATTGCTAATTATGCTTCGGTACAGTGTTAGGTAGTCGCGTGGGCATGCCACAATGATAAGGGTACAACAGCGATTATGTATTATTAAGTTATGTTTAAAGTGTTTTAATACTACAAATACATCCTCACCAGGAAACATGAGATTACCTCGAGAAAACGTAACCAGATTGAACATTACATTCGTACATATACGGCGACTATTAAAGAGACGACAGGTCACTTTATTTTTACCAGGTCTTCTTCTCTGTTTATAGCGATTTTTGGGGACTTGTCGTCTCTCCTGAAAAAAATCGTACAGTTTCTAACCCATAGATACATACTTTTATCAGTAATTAAATCACGACTTTTGTTATAAAGTATCTTGTTATCAACGGTTAGGTGTTCATTTACAAATATTTTTTCTGCGCCTTGCATTCCTATGTGGCTTCGGTTGATGCCGCGGGCTCGTCGAATACCAGCCAGTATGTTGTCTTTCACTAGTCTAGATTTTAATTTAACGATTATGGCTCGCGGGACTCCCGGTTTTCTCAGTTTTGGCTCGACTCGGATCGCAAATTCGATATCATGCGGTGTCAAAGGAACGCTGGCGTGTTTGGCAATAGAGGTGACTATGTTTAACAAGTTTTCATCATGTCTCTCAGGCACACCGACAATTTCCAAATTATACAGTCTATCCCATTGTTGCCGCTTTTTGAGTTCCAGATCTAGGGCGTTACACTTAGCTTTGAGATTGCAGATATCTTTCTCGTACTGATCTATCTTCTTGATTTGTTGTTCAATCTCAGTGAGGCGGTTTTCAAAAAGATCTTGACGGCTATTAGAATAATTAGCTGACTCTTCAAGGGTAGATAAACGGCAGGTCACACTTTCAAGTAACTTACTAGTGGTAAGAATGCTGCTTGCACTTATACCGACATCTTGCTCCAGATCACTAAGTTTGGACGTCAATCCATTCAATGCCGTCTCCGTATTTTTACTAGTCTCACTAACCTCTCGAACTGACTGTTGTAGGAAACTTTGTTGTTTGACAACGTCGTCATACTTGTTATTTAACGATTCAATGGACAATTTCACATTCTTCATTTCACCCATAATCGTCTTTAACTCCTGTGAGAGCGTGTTGGACATATTATTGTTTACCTGTGCTACAATATTCAGGGTATGTTTTTGTAAAATATCATCAATAACGCCACGTAAATGCTGCTGCGTAATGGGTGAATTTGACTCGTCTTCCGGCGAAGAGATAGCGGGTCTTTTAGTAGATCTACGGTGCAATGGTGTATTATCGTTGTTACCTTTTTTCGACTGGGCATTTGCACATAACGGGCACTTCCATTCGTTTGCCTGAGTATCATCTTGACCAGTAGAAAACAAGCAGGCGCAATGGAATAGTTTGAAACATTGTGTGCATTTCAAAGATTTCCCATCGTCCGTGCTTTGTTCACAACAACCCCAAACAAGTGCATCCATGTTGTTGTAGTATAAACACTCGTTACGTCAAATTGCACCAAGGTATCTTGTATTGTAAAAACTACTTCACGGGGCAGTATGCTGTGACGCTGCAAGTAAATATTGCCAATCACTTTTTCAAGGCGTTAGTTAGGTCCACTTATTCAACGCCAGATAAAATTAAAAATAGCTTATTTCTGAGGAAACACATTATCTCACTTTATAACACTGATTTTATTTGGCGTATTAGTCAATAACACTGTTTAAAATAGTCACTTTAAACAATAAAAAGCAATAAATACATGGAAGCGATAAAAACAACGACTTGTCTTTTCCAAGTACCCACGAAGAAAAAAAAAGCCTATAAGATACCTATTATAATTTCACTATTGTTCAATTGACATACCTATCCAGAACATAGCGAGCTCTAAGATATACAGTTTTGTTCTCGGTATCTTAGTTCATGGTTTGAAACTAGGGTCTATTTAATACGCACATATCTTAGAATAGACAAGAAAAGACTTTGGGATTCGAACTCTAAACCTCCCCATCAAATATCCAAAAGGTCTACAGTGTATGATACTTCAATAGGACTAGGTATCAGATCATAAATTTGATAATAAGACTTACAGAAACAAACGTAGGACAGAAAAACATTGAAATTGATCGCTTTTTGATTTGCTTAGACATAAGCTTGCTCCTTGCTAAGTGATGACCTATGGGGTTGAATAGTTCTCAAGTGGAGACCACGTACCAGCAAAAGCAGCGTAGGACGTCCACCTATACGTCCAATCAGTGGATGGACCACCTCATTACACCATACTATCGCTGGATACAAGCCTACCTTCCAACAAGTCTTACTGGAGATCTATATCTATGTCAAGCAGTAGACGTTCGATGGCAGAAATGACGAATAATAAAGCTTGCTTTGCATCTGCTAGATATCTATAAGAGTGCGTATCTGAGCTGAAATGATGATGAATCCCAAACATATGATTTTGATGTAGGTGTATCCCTGCAGCCTCGGCTGTGTACTTCAAAAAAGTTGCACGCTGTAAGGTCAAAAGTTAGATTTGACGATAAAACCAGTTTAAAAATCAATGAAGTTAAGCAATACGGGAATAACATTGCGTTGGCAGCGGTTTCAGCGCTTTCAGTCGTCCTGAATAAAGCAAAAATAATATGTATAAATCATAATTTAATTGCTAGGCTTTTTATATGTCTATTCTGTCAAAAACATTGATGATTTTCCTTTGTTTCAGAAGTTAAAGATAATTTGGTGATAGTAACTTATTTTTAATTATTAGCATTTTGCATTTTGTTAGCTAGCTGCGTATCGCGATTTTCCTGTTTTCAGCATTTTTAAGAGCAATTGCAATGTTTGATAACTTTTCATACTCATTGCCCCCACTAGGATTCCCTGTGCCACGGAATACAAAGAAAGACATCTCAAACCCAGACTCAGTATAGGTCGTGCCCACAAGTTGGCGGATGTTGAGCTAGCTACAAGCAATCCAGGCTGAAACTCACATAAAGCCGCACGTTGATTGGCTATTGCGCAGCTTGTAGCTAACTTCACATCCTCTAATTTGTGTGGCGCAGCCCACTTCATGTCTGATTACAGTTAGTTGCTATTACATCACGGACGTTAATGATGACTGACTGTTTTACCTACTATGTATTCCATTTTTTTGTCTTTTTATATAAAAATGCGTAATAGTGAGACTCCAGTGTCTCTATTTTGTGTGAAGTGTGAAATAAATGTGAAGCAAAAAAAAATGTTTTTTGTTGACGTTGACCAGTTTTATCAAAAATAAAGAGGTTAAAAATTTATAGAGAATCATGTGGTTAGATAACAAAGGCTTCTTCCGAACATAATATAGTTTTAAAGCTCCGGACTAATACTAGTAGTATTAAAACGAAAGTGAACTTTTCATTGCACTTGTTCGTTTGGCAGTCATAATGTAATAGTCATTATGTAATAGTCATAAGCAATGCTAACGTGTATTTTAATTTAGCAAAGAACACAAAAAGTGCTTTAATCAAATGCGAAAATATATTACCTATCATAGACTAAGCTTGATGAGCTACTACTAATGTCGCAATGCAATCATATTCAGCGCAATGACGTTGAAAAACACCATCGATCCAGCGCAATTTTCTGCTGTAAGCGCTGAAAAGCCGCGCGCGAGCGACAGCAGCGCCGCTCGGTGTCAGTTCGGCTTCAGGCGTAAACCGCGTCGGATGTACTGCGAAGTCGCGTACTCACTGAAACGATCAGAACGCCTCTCCAACCGCCACATCCACGTGATGGGATTGCAACAAAGTGATCATTCTCTTTAGTGACAACAAACATACGGTGAGTTTTTATTCCTACACTACTTACTACCATATTTAAATAGACTAGAGCCTCTTTCTGCGCAAACGTAAACCATCAAATCCAGGGCTCTGTTTTTGCGTTAATTTTTCGTCATTCATAGTTATTTTTCCTAAGAGTAAACCACTTATTTAAAATTGGAATATGTAGGCTTAAAGTGTATATAGCATAAACATGATATCATTCCAAATTCGTCTCTAAAAATGTGTCAGTAAAGAGCTCAAAATACGAATGAAAGACATTCAAGTCGAAAGTTAGATTGATCGATATAAGACTATTTGTAACGAAAATCTGCTCTAATATATATATTTATATATTATTGGTAATATGTAGCATAGTTGGCTTAAAATATAAATCCTTCGACTATAAACACCTAACACTAACAGCACTATACCTATAGCTAGCTAGGTATCCATCTACCAGCCTTTTGTATTAAGTCTGCTTTTAGGTCATAATAGCTTTTCTATTCAAAACAGCAGTAATAAACATCGTCAATTAGTGGTCTAGAAGGTCTTGCTTTTAAAATAATGTACCTTTCAGCTTAACATAATTGGACAACAAATCACAATATGTATTTATGAAGGGACGAATGACGCAAGTATGAGTTGGACTCACGCATGAAGGGTTCCGTACTGTATGGGAGCCACTTAGCAAAAAAACAAGTTTGTATAAGAGGCCTTCTTAAATATTTATATTATTTATTGTTAAAGCTGCAATTGAAATAGGTACTTACATCATCAGTGAAAATTTCAAATTTCGGTTTTTACCCTTTGGGTACGGAAGCCTAAAAACACAACCTGCAAGGTATTGTTCGTCCACAGAGCAAAATGACCTTATATACACATATACTAGGTTGACTTGATATGATACTTTCAGTTTTCGAAATCGGTTTCAAGTCCAATCTAAGTAAGCATCGCTCAGTTATGTTTTCAGAGTATGCATTTTATGCTAATCGTCTTAAAACAAAAATGGTTTTCTGCCAAAAGAATTCAAAGAATTAAAAACTTTTTAGTCATTATCCTGGTAAAAAGGACATGGTCATGATGATGAATTTTTAAATTAAACTAAATCGTTTTTTTTTTACTCTAGTTTAATGAAACCTTAGAAAAGGTTTATTCAGAAGAGTTACTGAGGTATCCCTAAAAATAAAGCGTCCCATAGACCGCTGCGGCTTACTCAACAATCTATCACACTTAATTTAACTATTTAGGCTTCTGTGGTTGGTTGAATACTATGCCGCAGCCACAACCCGCTGAGAAACCCTGTAATTGAGGTCTTTGTTGATAACTTTTTTTTCGGTACTTAAAAAGCATCGGAATGGGACTCGCATTTAAAACTGAGTGCTGACGTAGCTCAGATGACTCGTAGGATTGTAGGGCTTGGTAGGTTTAATGCCTTTGGACTAGGCTTTAAAAAGGTAGACTTTAAAGCTACCCGGCCTGTATGTTTTTTTTTACTTAATTAAAAAAATATATAAAGGTATTGTAAAAACAAAAGCTGCAACAGTCTTGCACGCACAAGGAAAATTTAACAGAAAAACTTTTCTGTTCTAAGGCTTCTCTAAGAAAACCTCTGAAATACGTTTTATATACTTTGTGGATTTCGTCACGTAAGGAAAATTTCCCAATTCTATACGAAACCTCAACGATTTTCTTTTTTTACGGCATTTCCCCGTAGAATACTTAGCCTTTAGATCTAATACCGCGTTTGTACGTATCTTGTACACAATATATCTGAAAGTCCCTTATTTTGGTCAAATTACAAGATCTCACTGCTCTTGAGGCAAAGGCGTCCACCAGATTTTCCACTATTTTCAGTCCTGTTCCAGTAAAAGTTAGCATGAACTATTTTTATGGGATTTAAATGCCAACAGATGGCACTCTATATACAAATCCTATAGAAAATTGTATTTTGCGCTGCCTCTACCGGGCGCTTAAAAAACTTATACTAGGAGTATTGTGCTGTCTAACTACGGATGAGTTGGGGCCTCTACAATCGAGCTGTATCTCGCGTAACGCGGCCTCTACCAGCGAGCCGCATAAATGAGCAGCATAAATATAAACAATTTAAAATCAGTAATATGTAAGTTCTTATCTTTTGTTGAGGTCTATCTAAATATCGAGCATCAGTTAACGGGATCATTTTGACGTGACAACGTCTTATAAATTGGTTTGCCGGGTGACACTTCAAGAAACTGCGTTACGCTCCGCTCACGTTATGCGCTCACAATGAGAGCGAGTGAGAGGCACGCGTCATGGTTAGCCCGCCTAAGAGCGAGAGAGACAGACATTTTCATCCTTCTTCCTACTATACGAATGAATATTCACATTAAAATTATTTTACCACTCAAAGTCGTTGTCACGTAAAACTTTCGCCCGTATACCGACTTTACAGGCAACCAATTTTTTTTTTTTACTAAAAACTTCATATAGGCGAAGGGACGTCTAAAAACGACCATACAGATGAGACATATTTTTTTTATCAAATGTTATCTATTTATGTACACGCAACATGATAGTATGCCAGTCGAAATGTGTTCATGGCTATTTTTAATTAAATAAATCATTATTCCATTGATTTTTCCATTAGTAAACAAAATGACTATTATGAAGATGGTGTTGTGGTTGATGATTAATACAATATCTAATACTAAAAAGTGTTTCGAGTAACAGTATTTAAAGTAAGTATCAAGGATCCAAAGGGTTAGAATAGGTTTAATGCCAAAAACCGTTAAATTAATGATTTTCTCCTTATATGATTTTAATAAATCACAGTAGGTATTTTTTTTTCTTTGAATATTGATATTTATCCACAGAGATGGCGCTGTTGTCGCTTGATGCAATTTTCAAACACAAAAATGTATGGAAAATCTTATCCAAATTTGTCAAAACTGTTAAATATGAATTGTATTTTGACACTATCTGGAAAAAAACTCGGCAACAGCCACTAAATTGAGATATTTTCATTTCTCTTTCAAACTCATACCATATTAAATCAATGCATCTGCTTCAGATTTTCTAGATCAACCACTTTATCCCTCTGGTTGTAATAGTTATGTGATCCCATACCGTTATTTTATTCAAAGATTTTAAAATATGTTTTGAATATTTAGTGTATTTCCGCTATCTTACGTAAGCGGAAGTTCGCTATCGTATTTAAGCGGAAATACACTAAATATTTATTCAAAACTTATTAGACTTCTCTTTCAGTAGGTCAAAGGTAAATAAGATAAAAATAAACAATAAGTACCCATCAGTGAAGCCAAAAAAATGTTTCGAAAAACTAAAATTGAGACGTAAAAGTTTTTGCTCCAGTTATTTTTATCTAAATAAGACTATGTAATTTGAGAATTCATTAAACGTCCAAACTTTACCTACCTACAAAAGTAACAAACCTTACAAAAAAATATTTCGAATCATCAGAATAATCAAAATGAAATAAAACCTCATGTGTAAGAGATGGAGAGATTTTAATTGATGCTGGGGAAATAATGTCTAAAATCTGAAGCCAAGGTGTGATCTAAAATGGCGTCTAAACACTATACTCTATAAAATTTAACTTGATCTCTGCGACAGTAGAAGATTGACATTTTTAGAGTTGGGATAGTGGTGGAAAAAATCGATTTTCAAACAATGTTGTAATGAAATCGAATGAGTAGTTGAAGGTGGAAATTGGATTTAATTTACTTACTATTATTTAAGATCAAGTATGTACACATGTAAATAATGTTATGATATTAATTATATACTCATAATAATGTAACGATAGTATTTATCGACGTTTTTCACTATTATCGATGCTAATGTAACATATAATTGGGTTTAGTTTAATTACACATGTAAAAAATGTTATGATATTAAAATATACAATAAAATTAATGATAAATCAAGTTTTATTTAAAATATCGTCAGTATAAACTATCGATATTTTAATTAAAACTCTGTGGTCAAGATCATTCGTCGCCCATCACTAATCGGCATGCCCACAAAGTATGACATTGACAGGTACTGTCTGTACTTTTAAGAAATTCAGGACTTCATAGGCGTGATTTTTCTGACAGCTGTCGCACAGATCAAGTTAAATTTTATAGAGTATAGTACAGCTCTCGCCGTCTGCGTCTAAGTAATCTTTAATGTCACAGTAATCGGCTTCTCATTTATTTCTAATCCATTATATATTGTACATCCATGACAACAATACGAAATGAGAAATACTAAGCAATTTATATCCGTACCCACGATACTGTGAAAGGTATCTAAATCAAGCTAAATTGACGGACGGACGCAGGTAGATAGATAGGTAAGTTATTGGAGAGCTCGGGTAGTCAATAAATTGTTTAGCGTCTAGATAGATCTACTCGTACTACGGACAATTGTCTAGAGAGTTGAACGAGGCAGCTGCGATTGTATTTTCGAAACAAAGCTTTGTGAGAATCTGAAAGGCCATATAGTAGTGCCATAGCCATTCTATTCACATTTTCGATTCGTGAATTTCCAATACTCGTTGCAGAATATTTGTCTATCGTATTATCGTCTGTTGCGGGATAATTTTAGAAAATCGTTTTAGTATTGTTAAATGTATCTAAGTGAAAGAAAAGTAATATATGCCCTTTTTCGTATTTTGATTTCTTTTGATAAAATCCTTAGTAATATTATATCCGGCGTTGTGTTTGTTTGGTATTTATTTACGGAGCAATAGAGGGATGAATAGGTAGACTTAATTTTTTGTATGTATCTTAAATAACAAAATATTCCTTATCTTGACATTTTGGTACAAAATTACTTTTGATGTTAGATTTCGATTTTTATATTTTTCATATTTTAGGCTACTTTTGATTTTCGTTGCCATCATATGAATCTTGTGCACTTCACGAAGAGCGCTTCTTTACGTAGGGGCTCCATAATTGGCAATACAAATAGCTATAGACAAGTATTTATTTGGTGCTTTTTCACTAATAGAATTATCAGCAGCTTACACCTAATCAACACATTCATTCAAAACTTAACCGTCAGCTGGCTCTGGTGGGCGGATCAATTTCCGTGGGTCCGTGCCTCACGGTTTATATTATCCTCCACCTGGCCAACTATATATTTATCCAATAACTAAATATTTTTGTTGCCACATTTACGATTTGCTCCCGAGATAAATAAGCTCACTTTACACACAAGTACTTTTAGAAAGCAGCTCCCCTTATTCCACCGACCGCCCACGCCTCTTGAATGTTTAATTATTACTTGGAATAGCAAATAGTAAATAGGATGAATATATATATTATTTGCTAGGCTTATAGGGACATAAAGATGGAATCACATAGTTTGCGTACTAGATAGTCGTAATAGCTAATTCGCTCGTACAATAACGGGCTCATGAGCGATCATCCCGTTTCTAAGTCACTGTGAACATGTATCAATTTATTCGATAAATAGTGTAACTACTCTTACTTTAGATATACATGGTGACTACAAATTTACTGCAATACTCTCTGCTCCTGTGACTCTGATTATACATGCAACACTGAAATGTAATTACGCTCGTCATGATCACTAACTTTCCATGGGATTAAACCCGAAATCGCAAAAAAATACAGCTGTTCCGTACAGAATTCATCTGACCTCGACAAAATGTATGGAATAGCTGATATATTCTTCGATTTCGGAGTTGGCCTCATATTAAAAGTTAGTCATAGCGAAGAGCACAATTAGTTACCTAGAATAGTCATATCAGCCGGGTTATCATAGGCACTACGACATAATATTATCGTCGCTGTAACTTTTTCACACGTCGAATAAAAATTATTTCGCGATCTGTGATGCTGGGCTAGCTGGATCAACCAGCAAGATCAGCTAGTCAGACAGAGAACAAACAAACCTACAAAAACAAGCATACAGTTCTCAAGAATTCCCTAAGAATGGCAGATGTTTAACGCTACAAAAAGGAAGGAATAAAATGCCAAAATATTTAGATAAAAATCGTCTTTGGAATGAGATTTGTTCCCGTAATGTTGTCGTTATCTCAGAATAATTACGTCGTTATATTATTATAAACACCCACCACTAGATATCTGTAACATCCCCCAAAGATCTCGCAAGATGAGACATGTCGCTTCAATCTAGCGGGATGCTATTATAATGTCGCACGAAACTCTTTACTTAGAATTACAACTTCGCATAATATCTACAGCTACACAATTATTACTCTTATATTACTTAGATTACACTGATTCATATGCGCTGACACAACACCGCATTCTGCATGTTTCGTAAACATGCCTTTTTCGGTATATGAGTATTTGCTATTTATAAACCGATGTTTCAAGATAAGACCGGCGCGCTCCGGTTAAAGATAAGACCTCTCTCTAAATCTCTACGACGCCCACATTACAAAGAACACATCTAACTTTTCTATGAGCAACACATTTTAGAAACATTGAGCTTTTCTGACTATAGAGCCAGTAGGTGTACTGGTGTGGAGGTGTGTGACACCATCGACTTAGCATAGAATACTCGCTCTATAGTCAGAAAAGCTCAATATTAGTACGTCCGTTACGTTTGGCTCGTTAGATTTGTCTAGACGACTACTATACTAATAATGATACCTTTTTTGAAATTATTTTTGAGACTTTTATCTCGTAAAGTTTTATTTGTGAAATAAAATACTACTATGTAGAGGACGATATATTATAGTAACCGTCACCGATTACCGATTATATGACTTTGAACTTAGACTTGATTGGCAAATTATACGAGTACAATACACTACTTTTTATGAACCATGACAGATGTAAAAATATAAAGATAGATACAGAAAAAGGAAAGATACAAAGAAGAAATTAATGATGTGGAAGTGAATGTAAAAATATTCTGAAGACATTTATACGTAGTTAGTAGTTACCTATCTATTATGACGCTAGTAATGACGACATCGGGGCGCTCTTACGTTTTCTTAGACGCGAGCTAGAGGCGGGCGCCGAGGCTGCTTCAGTAAAATAGTTCAAGTGACGACGGAGCTTAGGCTATACTTAATCACTTAATCTGCTATGCTGTGCGTTGGGTGTTGAATGTACTTACATACATAATTTTGAGCACTAAAGTGCATAATAATTATGTGTAAGTACTTAGTTAGACGTTATATCATAGCATTGATTGACTAGGTACGTGTTTGTCAGAGATCACCGAAATTAAGCAACGTTTGGTATGGTCAGTCTTTGGTTAGATGACCGCGAAAGACATTTTTAAAAGAGCGCTAGCGTGGCTCGGATGACACGTTGAGTAGTAGATTCCGTGTGTTAATATAAAATATTCGGTAGTTTATTGAAACTATGATTACATTATGCCAGAGGTTTCTGATTATGTTGAATTTCGTAGTTTCAAAATAATTGTAAATATGACACTAAAACATGATAAAATAACAAGCATTGTTTAATAAAATTTCTATAGAAGCAGTAATAGTTCTATATATAATTGAACTAAGTTTTATTCGTTGTAAAGAATAAAAAATATATGTCTTCACACGACGAAAAAAGTAATTTTTATGCAAATACCAACAACCTTATTTAATAACAGTCGAGTATTTATTTGATGTGTATTATGAATGTTGTCCATGACACTGATGTTATCTTCTATGCAAATATTACAGGACGACCAACTTGTGTAAATAGTTGTCTAAACAGCAAAACTAAAGCTCGCCACTCGAGGGCGTCTGTTGTTGTTTGTAAAATGCGATAGTGGCTCTCCCTGGGTTGTTTAATTAAATTGGCTGTACTGTACTATCGTGGGTGCGAATGCTGCCTTATCAGTCGCGTGTATTGTGTTAGTCGTATTTGATTAAGACCACCCGCGGTAGGTCCTCTTAAAACAATGCAAAATCAAGTAACTATGTGCGGGGGTTCAGAATTTGTTTAGGCAGTATGTTGTGCCGAATCGCAAGGACAATATCTACAATAAGTAATAAGAATATGAGTTTATATACGTTGTAGAAATATGCTGATGTTTTTTGGTCCTACGTATAAGCAATGCCATTCAGCACGGTTACTGCCAGCATGCTGGGCACGTTACTGGGAGCGGGCTTGAGCATTTGGATTATCTTTAAACCTTCAACAGTCTGTGGATGTTCCAATTGTTTTTTTTTTGTAGTAGTAGTTTAAGTACGTAGTTTTAGTTTAAGCATGTGATGCTATTAAATTGATCGAGATTAAAATATTTTTTATTTGTTAAATATTATATTATTTTATGTTGTTCTACGTAAATTGTCTTACCTTCTTTTTTTAAGGTTGGTTCTTACGAAAACAGAAAATAACATAATAGTTTTACATAGCAGGTAGTGTGAACTTGGCTACGAACCAGCCTATTGCCCAGTGGATTAGACAACCTACTCAAATCACGGACAAACATCGGTTCATCCCATAGTATGAGATAATCAAAATAATATAAATACTGTACAACTCTCTCAAACTCACGTACCTACTCTTAATTCTTTTAAGTTTATTTTTTTTTTACTATAGCGGGCAAGTATGTATTCTTATTAACAACAAAAGATGTAGTTATTACCTATGCAAAAGGCTAGATTTTCGAATATCTTACTCGTAGGTGTTGAAAATATTGCTCAATTCAGCCAGATATCTTGAAAGGATATTTCTATATCTAGTTGTATACAGAAGCCACAACTAGATATTCTCATGAAATAAACCGAAATTCCGTCGACAAGGTTACAAGTTGTCGCCTTTCAGATGAAGACCCGAGTCATTTGGAAGCTTTCCAAGCTTTTTCCAATACCTACTCCGAGGTACCTCCATCAGAGGCTGTTACTTCAGACGTAAAATTTGATCTAGATTTTCTTAAGGCTGTAATTTTTTCCCGAATAGGGCAAAGCTACTCGAATGGTAATGTTTAGCAGTACAGATATAATATGTATAAATATCCTACTAATATTATAAACGTGAAAGTTTGTGAGGATGGATGGATGGATGGATGGATGGATGTATGGATGTTTGTTACTCTTTCACGCAAAAACAAAATACTGAACGGATTGAGATGAAACTTTGCAATAATATCAGAATAACACATAGGCTATAAATTATAATGATATATTGCGTATGCGGGCGAAGCCGCGGGTAAAAACTAGTATAAGTATATGTTTGTTTATTCCCTAAAAAAAGTGTTACCTACTAACCAGGGCCAATTAATAACTTCGTTCCGCACGGCCAGTATTATTTGGATGGGTGACCGCGAGTGTCATTTTCCAGCTGAGCGCTACCGTGGCTCGAACGACACCTTAAATTGTAGGTCCCGGTTGTTTATCCATGCCACAGGCCTTCAGGCGGCCTAAAAACTCTGACACCAGGGCTATCCACCCGGCCTATACGAACTTACTTACTTTGGCCAAATCGTTTAATAATCAAATTCTCACGAGATATGCGATTATGAACCAAATCGGTCAAAAGCTATTCGAGATATCTTAATATATATAAATCTCGTGTATCAATGTTTGTCCTCAATGGACTCCTAAACCACTTAACCGATTATAATAAAATTCGCACACCATGTGCAGTTCGATCCAACTTGAGAGATAGGATAGTTTAAATCTCAAATTATAGTCGCAATTTTAATTTATTTAGCCACAGCAACGCGTGGCCGGGTCAGCTAGTAGATTTATAAAGATTCAGTTAACGAAATGTGCTGCTAAAGTGAGCCTTGCAACTACCGTAATTGAAAACATTTTTGCATGCGCAAATTGTGCAATTTTGTGAACAAATTGCGTACTCAAAAATGATAAAAACTAATTTTCGTGAGATCCACTGTTTCAAGATCTGTAACAATAAAAAACAGCTTGTAGTGATACAAAGACGATATAAGATTTTTACTTTATTTGAGTACATATGTCAAAAACAGAAATGACTTAGTTCTCAAGTGCAGAAACAGAAAAATGTACAACATAATATCGTAAACGTTTTAGATATTGGCTTTTATTAGCAATTTTTTGTCGTCAATGATAACAGCAGGTTTTTCTGAGTAGCAAACTTTGGAGCAACAATATTAAATTTTATAAATAAAGTATAGGTAGCTGATCTGGTAAACGTATTGTCACATAAAAAAAATTAGAGGGCCACTCTTAAAACCTAGAAATATAAAAAGTAGCTAATTTTCAGCCCTACCAATTATACTCATAAAAATCGGTGAAGCCGTGTCGGTGGAGTTCCATAACGGACACTGTGACATGATAAACGATTTTGTTATAATACGAGTATATAGAAATACGCAACAATAACTTAAGTTTAGTCATTTGGTTTTCAAATTTACAATTCTGAAGCACCGACCTTGCATCTCGCTGTGATAAACATGAAGGTCGCATCTGATGCTCTCTTCTATTGAACCGTGTATTTTACATAGTCTCCGCTAAATATGATCTTCTATGTAAGAAAGTCACAGAAATAAAGTCATGAAATTCGTATAAAAAGAGAGGAACAGACGCGTAGAAATAAGGCAGAAGAGATATAATATATTATTGCATTAGGTTTATATTTGGGCTACGCAAATATGACCAAGTATCTCATTTTCGTACTAAGCTCAAGTGGCTTCCAATTCGTCTTCGTCGGAATGCTCATATCCTCAATCTTCTTTACAACATCCTCTTCAATCCTTCTACCCCACGCTATCATAAAGACTCTTTTTCCTTCTGGCGTGATGCTCATTCCCTTCCCCTCCGATCCAAGGATAACCTTTCCCTTATGACCTCTACCGCACGGTGTGAAACTTTTTATGGCCGTTCATTTGCCTTTCAGGCAGTCCAGTTGTGGAACGCCTTGCCCGTTGCTGTCAGAAAAGCTCAATCACTGAATGTATTTGAAATAACGCAAAGCAAACCTATTTGAAATAATAAAAAAATGTATTTAAAGATCAGGTTAACCTGCAGAAATTGTCAATCTTTAATTGTACTGTTGTTGTTGTTGTTATTTAGTTTATTATTTGTCATAGGTTTCTTTAATTTTTTTTTATGTTCTGTTTTCTTTATTTTTAGGTATTTTAAGTATTTTGTTGTTTATGTTGTATAATCTAAATTATATTTTTAACTAATGCGCACCCCGTCCATTATTTATACGCTTTCTGTCCTCTCCATCCTAAGGTTTCCTGGCAGAGATCGCTATCAGCGATAAGGCCGACCATTGTTACACTGTTTATGTATTTTTTTTCTTATTTTTGTTTATTTCTTGGTGTGCAATAAAGAGTTTATCTATCTATCTATCTATATTACGATTCAATTCGATTCGATGGCGTATATGTATCCATTGTGTGAGTAGGCCTATGTCTTGTAGTGGACTATTAAAAACGCTGGTACAGTACATATACAAGTATTTTTTCTTAAAGACTTCGATATTTATTTCTGAGATAAGTGTAAAATTAAATAAATGTTGGATACCATAAACCACAAATCACGCACACGCAATATGACATTCCTTCTTTTTTTGTCAACAGCTAAATACTCTTTCTATGATAAGATGTCGCGCTTTGATTTGGTTATAAAACCTGGCTACTGGGGAAAAGATTCAACTCAGTAAACGAATATTTGGGTGTCCATTAATTTTTATCACGCCTCACACCTATCGAAGACCGATGACAAAGCATTTTAAAAAAAAACGTATTTTTAGTTTTTTTTTAACTATATTTTCTGTGGTATTTTATCAAATGTAGAATTTGACTTGTAGTAGAGTTAATATTTATTGGATTGAACTTTACTTTTTAAATTGTATTTTGGTTCACCTGTTCTGCCCTACCTCCGTCCAGTCCTTTTAAAACCTTTCGATTTCGTCGCGCCATGGCGCCATCATGTTAAAGGACGACCTCGGGGTCGACTAGACAAAGGGACCCACTCTGTTAAGACCTTTGCCCACCTATCTGGTGGCATAGGTACGGCTTACGTGTCCCGCCCACCTCCATTTGAGCGTTGCAGCTTTAAGCGTCCCACGTCACTAACGCCTATCATGTAACGCAGCGTGGTGTTACGGACGCGGTCTATTCTTATAATACCTATCACAAAGCGTTCAAGTTCCTATTGTACACAATTTCAAACAATTTAAATAAGTTAAGATTTATTCATATTTTTTTATTCATAATAGGGCTACATTTGGCAACCAACTCGCTTGATGGAAAGCAAAGTTGTAGCAAGCAGCCCTAGAAGATATCTATTCACTCTTGTCATCCAGATTGTAATTGTCTGGAAATAATAACGGTGGTAAGGCATTCCAATCCCTAGCGGTCCGCATTATGAAGGAAGAAGCGAATCGTTTAGTACGAGCTGGTAGCATGTCGACTATGTAGGGATAGTATTAAAGTGATTTCGATTTGAAATAAAATTAATGTTTCATAATCTTAATCTAGATATACCTCGACATCCCAAATAACAATCTATATCTAAATTCAAGAGTCTATCATCACAAAATGTTGCTTCAGAGTCTGACAGACATTAATAGACAACAAAGAGAAATTATATGACGCGTACAACGATGTTTTCAGCCAATATAGCCAACTCATTAAGAGTTCATCTGTCTCGCCTGCTAGATGAGAAAATGGCTCCTGTCTCGCACATAACTTTAATCTAACGCTAGACCTAGTATCGACGATTTAGGTTATCAACCCCTTTGTCTTGTCCGCCATTGTAGGCGATATATCGGGTATTGGGTAAGTGGATGAAAAGTTTAGAGGAGGAACGGTTTAGGTTTGAGGTTTAGATACATGTTACAAATTGTCGCACGAATTTCTTTAAATATCATAGTTTTTTGGAAAACCCCTTAATGTTCTTCGTTGTCGAACTTAGTAAAAAAAAATCGATCCCTAAGTTTTTTAAGACTCAAAACTTTGCAGCTTTTAATTATCACCATGCGTGCTGCTTTTTTTTCCTTTAACCTAAAATATAAACCTAGCTGAAAATACAAAAATACCTGAAATGTTTGAAGCAAATGTCGTATGAACTTTTTGGAAAAAAGAGTGGAAATATCTTCCGTCACCTCAGCTGTAAGCCCTTTTTAAACTCTTACCTATTGGACTTACCAAACTGTACTGTATCAGCCTTTTTTTAATAGTCCACTGCAGGACGTAGGTCTACCCACGAAGGTGATTGGGCCATATCCACCACGCTGGCCCGGTGCGGGTTGGTGGATTCACATAAGCCATCGAATTTCTTCTACGGACATATGCATGTTGCCTCACGATGTTTTCCTTCACCGAAAAGCCAATGGTGTGAAATTTCGTACATAAATTCCAAAGAACTCATTGGTACGGGACCGGGATTTGAACCCACGACCTCACGATTGTAAGGCGGGTGTCACTACCTCTAAGCCACCACGGCTTCCAACCTTACCAAACACCCTATATAATTCTATAAGTAAGATCGAAGCCCATTATAACACGTATTAACGTTGGCAACATAACTCTGGTAAAGTATGTATGTATAGATCCAAATGTTATAAACGTTTTTGCGTGGGAGTAGCGCTGTGAGATGCGTCTGGAAGCCTCTGGAGAAATAAGATAGCAAAATAACTGCGCAATAAAGATTAGGTTTTTGGATTTGAATCCATTGTTTGTTTTTGTTCAGTGATTGAATCTATGAGTTATTAAATATGTGTAAGTACCTACGGTCTGTGTCTATAAGTCTACGCTTCATACATGTATGCTATTATATAATGCTCTGGTAGCAGTAAATTAGCGTACGAAAGTAAACCATAGCTGTTTATACAGGGTTATTTAGAAAGAAGGGACTAAGCCGAAAAGGTTTAAATCATCATTATGAACAACTTTTATTATGGGGCCAATACTGAATTAGAGAAAAGAAATCAGCTATTTAATACAAAATTCTAATTTTTCAACGGCATAATACATTTGTCGTTGAAAAATTACAGTTTTGTACCAGCTGATTGTTCGTAACAGCTGTTCTATTTTTACTCGAATTCTGGACCCCTAGGATAAGTTGTTCATAACAGTGGTCTGAATCAGTTCTTTTTACCTTAGTCCAATTTCTGAAAAACCCGGTTACCGGTTGGTATATTTAGAATTACCCAAGTACCTATTTATCTAACAAATAATATCTGTGATTACCAACACACCTTTTTCTCTCAAAGAAAAGGTTCTTATAACTAGTAATTACTAATTATTATGTAATTACCTACGCTAATACTTTTTCCCTCAATACCCAGAAGACAATTTGTATATAACATCTAATACGCATTATTTCCTTTTATATTACCAGCCAAATTTACATAGATACCAGGCACAACTCTCATCGCGTTTATATAAAACCAAGTTTTGATTTACGTTCTACTGCAGCGCCGTTCTATTTTATTCATAGATTTTGCTACAGAAGACAAGACGTACAAATGCTTAGGTTTTACAAAGCTCCTTCTATATACAGAGTTATTTCTAATCAATTAGCATCCTTTTAGGGGCTTATTCTGTACATCAAAACTAGCAACTTTTGTTCTACAATTTTCGTCAAAACTCGGAAAAAAAATTAGCTGTTCTATACATTTTGTCGCGGGTGAACGATATTTTTTTTTTAGTTTTGACTAAAGTCGCAGAACAAAAGTTGTTAGTTTTGATGTACAGAATAAGCCCTTAAGAAGATGCTAATTAATTAGAAATAACCCTGTATAATTATCTAAGATTTTTTACTATGGGCCAACCCGAAATTCGAGAGAAAACTCAGTTGTTCCATACTAAATTGCAACTCGGAGTCGACAAAATGTATCAAACAGTTGATTTTTTTCTCGAATTCTGGCTCCATAGTAAAAGTCGTTCATAATGATGGTCTAAATGACTTCCTTACGTCTTAGTACGTACACCAGTTATATATACATGTTATGTATGTATAACACAGGCGAAATACTAGTGACGAGGAAATTGAGAAATAGGTATTTGGGCTAAACTATTGCCGTCGCGATGCGCCCAAACCAGGGAGCTTCAATGTGTGTGGTGATGCAATTGTATTTGTGTGCGTACTGCGCTCGAACTCTCCCCGCACTCTACCTGCGCCCCAACGAACTCGCTGGCCGACCGATATTTTATTTTGAATTGTAGCAAAATATAATATTACGTAGAGTGCGCGCAAGATAACTCTGCGTGCGAGTCGTGGCGCCACGTACGTTATATCACTAGTATTCTGTATTCCCTGGCAGCATTGAATTGGTTCCTGATTTTGGCCGTACGTAGAGCTATCTTGCGCGTATTCTACGTATGCTCTGGTTACCTAGTAGGTATGGCGGATAGACGATAGCAAACAAAAAGATAAAAGATTAATTATTTTAAAGATTAAATATAAAGATTATTTATTTTTCTGCCATTAGGAAGCTACATTATTTGTGATATGGGTTAATTTTTCTTTAAAGGCTAATTTATTTTCATTCAAATTATTATTGTATGACAAAAACGTAATATGTACCTAACTAACATCATATACAATTGATCAAAAGCAGCGAGCAAAAGTAGCAATTTGGCTATTTGATATCTGTAGGCGCTGCAGTTTATATAATATATTTTTACTGAAATTACTTCTTTCTAAGTATAAATTAATTATTTTTTTATGGAAATATCTTACATTACGTCGTTCTTCTACGGTGTATAATAAATATGCCAAATGCAAGTGGGACTCGCGCTCGAAAGGTTTCATACCGTATGAGAGCCAATTATTTCGATTCAATTATATTTTTTTTAAATTGAGATTTGAGATATACATGATATATTGAAATATTATATTACTAAATATTCTGAGAATATTTCAAGCGTCTACCTTTTGTTTATAAATAAAAATCGTGCAAAAAATCACGTCTGTTGTATGGCATGAAAAAATATTTATTTCATTCTATTTTTTGACCGACGAAACGGAGGAGGTTCTCAATTCGACGCGTATATTTTTTATGTATAACCAAGCGTAACTTTTTACACAGTAGTCCGATTTTGATATTTCTTTGTTAGGATTTTTTTTTTATTGGAAAGAATATACTTCGAAATTGATCCCATTTAAATTTTATTGAAATGGGCTGAGCCATTTTTGATAAATCAACAATAATCGATCCGTGCGAACTATTCGCGAATTCTGTACCTACACGGTTGAAGTAGATATTTATTTTATTCTATTTTTAGTTTTGTTGTTATAATGGGAACAAATACATTATCTGTGCAAATTTTAACTGTGTCGAGGAGTCTTAGTAATAGGATTTCGTTTATCTAAAACTTTTTGCCTTATATATTGTAGGTACCTATAACCGTATTTGAATTCCGAAATTAGTTCCATAGTATAAAAATATGTATATAGTATAAAAATATAATAATATAATGTGCCAAGGCACATACTCGTAGTTCAATGAACGGATGTATCATTTTAACTTGCCAATCCGCTGAGTTTTGCTAAAAAGTTCAATTAGAAGTGCTTTAATCTAATAAAAATTGTGGATGTTTTATCCTGTATTACTATAATGTGTGCCTTACCCACTGCTGCTTTAATTTGCTAATTGTTTCAGTTTTTTAAACTTTTTTAAAGTAGAACCAAAGTATGACAAGCAGTTCTCTAAACAGTAAACCTCGCATCTGTTTAATTGAATCCTCAATTATTTTTATACTATGGAACTAATTTCGGAATTCAAATACGGTTATAAATGTGCAAATTTTAACTGTGTCGAGGAGTCTTAGTAATAGGATTTCGTTTATCTAAAACTTTTTGCCTTTTATATTGTAGGTACCTATAACCGTATTTGAATTCCGAAATTAGTTCCATAGTATAAAAATAATTGAGGATTCAATTAAACAGATGCGAGGTTTACTGTTTAGAGAACTGCTTGTCATACTTTGGTTCTACTTTAAAAAAGTTTAAAAAACTGAAACAATTAGCAAATTAAAGCAGCAGTGGGTAAGGCACACATAATAGTAATACAGGATAAAACATCCACAATTTTTATTAGATTAAAGCACTTCTAATTGAACTTTTTAGCAAAACTCAGCGGATTGGCAAGTTAAAATAATACATCCGTTCATTGAACTACGAGTATGTGCCTTGGCACATACTCGTAGTTCAATGAACGGATAGCCGATGGGGCTGTTTTTTTTAATGGATCTCACGTACTGGCAAGCATAGAACGTTTTTTGCTTAGGTGGACTAAGGATAGATTTAAATGTTACAGTTATAATACATTTTTAGAGAGCTCGTGATTTTCCTAATTAGAACTATTATTTCTGCTTAGACGCAGTAATATAATGTAATTCATAATCTTTATTTGCGTATATGGGTGTTTACAGTGTAATACAGATGTGATGTAAATTTATGATCGCCATATTCCACCTTTCGGCGTGTAATGAATGAAGTAGTAAGTATAATGGCACATAGTTCCAAGAATGCTCAATTTTACGAATGCCCAATTCTATGAATGGCCAATTCTAAAAATGCTCAATTCTCAAAATTGCAAAATAATTTCAAATGGGAAAATCACATTTTCATATAATTAATCACCGGTAATTAAAGCACAATCTCTAGGCAAAGTTTGAAAATAACAAGTTTTACTATTGAATCAATAGCTTAGAGAGGTTTTCAAGTGAATCAGAAACTCGTAGGACAACTTTTTCTTATATGAACAGAAATTAGTAACGTTTTGTATCTTATTTATAAATCGATATTTTTAGTCCACAAAACTCTATTAAAGAATAGAATCTGACTGTTCATGAACTACACTAAAGATAAAAAATTAAAACCATACATAATAAAGTCACAATTTCGTAGTACAATTTTTTAAAGACGTAGGACATCCCATTTTTTTCCAATGTACAATTATTTTGATCACCACTCAATTGTGTAGTCGCTGCAATAAGTTGCAGTAACTAAACGCATATATTCCATACATAAGATCTTGTTCTTCAAAAGTAACAAAGATACATCGGTAAAATTACAAGATTTGAAAAATTAACTAATATTTTTAAAATATATCGATATCGATGGACATCACTAGAGCATCGACAAAAATATCGTCTATTACTACATCCCTAGTGCTTGTGTACGTATAGGTTTGAACCTCCCTCACCTCAACCCTACCTCCGCATCGTGCGATAGGGACAATTGCAGCTCAGAGCAAATTATACCTACAAAAATCTTGGCGAGACAACGTTTCGTATTACGCTGTTTTCTTCATCAAAAACTAAATTAATCAAGTATTTTTTATATCAAAATTTACAAAAAATATGTGCTCACGATTCTGTCATTTCATATTTTGTTAGAAATTAATAAGTCTATTCTGGTGGGTCTTTAAAGACGTCGGTAAAAATGGTGAATTTTTTTGTGACTTTGAAGGTTCATATTTTCCCTGATAATTAATTTATCAAGAAAATGAAAAGACAGGGTAGTTTAAACAGCTAAATTTAATTTTATGGCAAAAAATTGTAACTCTAAAAGCATTTTCCAGAAAGAAAACAGCGTTATACGTTTGTATGGAAAAGTACAGACCACCTCAGCTCTTAAGGCCGGCTGTTGTTCCACTAGTTTTTAAGTTTTCTCAACCCTTTTTACAACATGTCTCATGTGCGAACAATGTCTAGCAATATTTCAATTTAAGAACGTCTACTGCTAGATCTCCGAAAATACTAGTTAAAAGCGTATTGCAGTGCGATTTTGCAGTCTTAACGAAATCATCTGCATTGTGGAGGACGTGCTACTCTTTACTGGTACGTGGTCTCCTCTTGCCAACTTTACGAACTCGTTCACTGCCCACTGCCAGTTTAACTTGCTCAATCACACGTTAGGTTTATATACACTTCGCCTTGAATCAATAGCTTTTACATTTCATGTCCCGGCATTAAGAAATCAAGTTTATCTGTGATAATTATCTTTTATTAATAAAATGTAGGTACAAATACTCCGCAATTCGCATAATATCTGATATCTTATTACTCGCTGGAAATAATCATTTCTTTTGCTCATCTTGATTTGTAACGGCACGTGTAAATTTTTAGGGTTCCGTGATAAAATTGGATAGCAGTGGTTTTAGTGCGGCAATATTTTCAGACATTTAATCCTAATTTAATATCTCTCTCTAGGGTGTGAGAAAATAATCTGGTTCTACATTGAAATGTAGAACTACGCCGGCTTAGCCCTATTTTAATTTTAATGGTTAAAGTATCGTTAAAGTTATCGTTGTCTTAAAGACATTCACTAAAACTCAAATTTAATTATCTATCAAGCACAAGAGACCTACGTAAAAAAATACTGAAAAAATCTCCAATTGTAATTAGTCAATTGTCACAATATAATAAACAGTTAAATAATAACTAACTAAAAATAAATATGTACATTACTTAATTATTGTAGATGCTATTTATATACGAAAACATTTGGCGATAATAAGTAAAGTAAAGAATCGGCTACGTAACTCCTCCACGTCTTATTGCATTCATAATTTTATCGCCTACGCAGATGGCGTAGCAGAGCTACGAAATTTTCGAAGCTAGAAGCAAAATCGCACTTCGCGTTTTTATACCGTATTTATTAGGCAAAGGCAAATTTACTTGACTTTTTAAACGACCTCCAAAAAGGAGGAGGTTATTAGTTGGTTTGTATTGTTTTTTATATTATCTGAATTCTCCGTTGTTTATGTACCGAGTTTGTTTTCACAATTTACAGAAGAACATCGCAATACTTTCACGTAAAAAATATTTTTTTTTGGTTCAGTAGTCTTGAAACAATCTCAATCTGCAATCTCAAAATGAACGTCTACACTGTGGTCTACACGAATTAAATAGCAAACAAAATACCTACTTTGACTTACTGTTTTTGACTTGAGGTTAATTGTGTGAAATCGGTTTTGTTTTACGTTTTTTCTATTCACACTATCTTATCTAGTATTTTACCATACAAGCTGACTGGCAAGTACTTGCAATTAACCAGGATGTAGTCTAGGTACTCTAAGTTTTATCTACAATAACGAGCGCAACTACTTCCTAGAGCAGTGGGCTATGACCCATCTAATACAAGCTTACAAACTCGGAATCCATCTCTATGAAATCTCTTGCTCAGTCGGTTAATGTGTCGTTCTACAAGCAGGGCCCACTCAATATTCGCTCACAACCCACCAGTGGGTCGTGACCCATAGTTTGAGAAACCCTATCTTAGCGTAATTGTAAATGCTCAACCAGTCTCCCTGTACGGCAAGTCGACGATTTTTCAATTACAACGACTCATATTTTATTCCATGAATTTTTGATTTGCAAAGACAACCTAAGTCAATGTAATCTAAAAGAAATAGATAAGTAAATATGTGGCAATGCTGCCAGCATGCTGGGCACGCTGCCAACTGGCAGTGGGCTTGAGCACTTGGATTATCTTTAGACCTTCAGGGGTCTGTGGATGATCCAATTGCTTTCTATGTAGTAGTAGTGTAGTATTTTGTCATTAAGACTTAAGTATATATTTAAAAAAAAAAAAGTAAATATGCCAGTAGGTAGGTACTAGTTAATTTATGACAATACTAGTTTTCACCCGCGGCTTCGCCCGCAAACGCAATATATCATTATAATTTATAGCCTATGTGTTATTTTGATGTATAAGCTATATATAGCTATATTATTGCAAAGTTTCATCTCAATCCGTTCAGTAGTTTTTGCGTGAAAGAGTAACAAACATCCATCCATCCATCCATCCTCACAAACTCACAAACTTTCGCGTTTATAATATTAGTAGGATTAATATACTACATATTTTAGCTAATAATACTTTTCTCTTTAAACTTAATGTGGGGCAAAGTAATTAAAATTTTATTTCTTCAGTACTTACCTACCAACTTAAACATTTTCACATTTTAAGGTGGAATTGATATTTCAGTTGTTACTAAGATTTTTATTCTTTAATGTTTAATGAATAATCCGTAGACCCGAAATTTAACATTTAAATTAATTTACGAAGTCAAATACAGAAATCATACCCATAGTCAATGAAAGCCGCTACGGACCAGTCCTATTGTAGACCTTTAGGGGAGGCTTATGTCCAGCAGTGTACGTCATATGGCTAAAACGAACGAACCCATCGTTAATTACAGAAATCACACCCCATACAACCGACAACAACAACACACGCCGATAACTAACTGATTTTCTGTTTATAAAAAATAAAATAACCTGTAAGTCTGTAAGTACTTCACCAACCAATTCTTTTTTGAAGATTGAAGATTTTAAATGCCAAGAAGGTTATAATTATTATGTGAGATCTAAATACAGTGATATGTTACCTAGGGAATAAATTATTTTTCATTCAAAAAGTATCAACTAAAGTGCCGAACGAAAAAAATGATTGGTTTCTCAGTTGCCTATCCACCTCCTGTTTCATCTTGCTTCTGGCAATCACCGCTTAAGCCTAGTGTTCAATGTACGCAATGAATGACGTAAACATCGTGACTTGGCCAGGAACTGCTCGTAGTGGCATCGCATCGCGCAGCGGCAATCGATCGGCTGCGCGCGCACCTCCACCATCCTCTCTTCAGCAAAGAGCCAGACCTCCAGTCGAATATAAAATTCGACAGAAATGTACCAAACTTGTGCTAAGTGACCATCGAATAAGGAAAAATAGTGACATCCGTCCGCAGCGGAGGAACCCTAAGGTCAGTGAAGTCTTTACGAACTGTGTAGCGTCGATATGCACGCGAGGTATTCCGTTCTGCCATGTCGGTTTACATTTTTCATTGAGTGTATTTCCTTGACATCGCGACGTTGTTGGCGTAGGCGTGTTTTATTTTCGATAGGTTTGCCCTTTCCTTCTGGCATAGTAGCAGAATTTTACTATCCGAAGTATAGGCTGAATATATACTGCTATTAAACGGGTATATACCTAAGTTTATATAAAGAATTAAGGCAGGTGACCGACCCTCGATACTCCACTCGTCACTAACGTATTCAATAACAGTAAAGTGAAACAAAGGATTATTTTTATATATTAACAAAATTGACTAATCTTTATTATAAGGTCAGGAACATTTTCATGAACAAAACGAAATTCTAGGTCAAGCATCCCGTAGAGTCGATATTTGCGACAAGTGACAAATTTCAACTTTAGCTCTGAGAGATAAGTTCTATTATTGCTTAAATAGGTTTAAAAAGATCGGGGTGTGAGGTTTGAGGGAAGTCTTGACAGATGGACTATTGTTTGCGAAATTAGCTAAAACCTCTGAAAAATTACTTCAGTGGCACGAGCGAATTTATTGGTAGCTCTTCTGAAAACGACATACATTTGAAATTAATCCATACGAAATGTACAAAGTTCACTTTTTTCAATTGTTTATATTGCTATGTGTAGTTAACTCACTAATAATATACCTATTCAAAAAAATCTGTTAGACATACGAATATCTCTATCTCAGATCTGATTGGCAAAGTTTTATCCACCTATCATTACACATCATCATAATTATTCTTTTGATAACTTTTAACTTAAATATCGCACCACTAAAAAATGTTAAGGTATGTAGATTTATTAGGTACTTTTTTATGCTAAAACATTTTAAAACATATGGTAGAACATTTTTCATAGCTTCAATATTAGGGGTTTCTTGATTTAAAAAAATCTATACCATTAAGGTCAGCTAGTAATTTAGAGTTTTAATAAAACTTTTGTAGAAATTCTATTAAGGTTTCTTAATAGATATATACAATAAGGTCTTATTACATTAAGGTCAGCTAGTAATTTAGAGTATTAATAAAACTTTTGTATAAATTATATTAAGGTTTCTTAATAGATATATACAATAAGGTCTTATTACATATGTAGGTAAATTTATGTAGGAAGGGTAGCAAGCCCCGGTGTCAAACTTCCGACATGGCTAAGCAGTAAAAAAACCAGAGCCTGCGTTTACTATTTTACGAGTCATCTGATCCACGCTAGAGCTGTTCTAATTACCACCCGGGGTCACTCATCCAAAGACCGACCGAGCTGACCGTCACTTCACTTCGATGATCGGTAGATAGCACCTGTAAGTCACTAGTCAAGTTATAACACGCTATTAGCAGAGCTGTATACCGAACAACCGAATTTCAGATTAGGTAGAATTACGTAACGGTTTGTTTTCTCTCTTGTGTTCAATATCAGTAACCTAAATATTAACAGGATAGAGAAATTATACGTCCATGAAATGTGTGAATAATATCTCATTATAATAAGTCTAGTACTAATATAAAGCAGGTGGCATTTACAACTGAGCGCTGCCGTGGGTCGGATAACACATTAAATTATGACTCTCTGTTATTTTAACCGCTTAGTCATGTCGGAGGCCTTTAGGCGGCTTAAAAGCTCTGGCACTAGGGCTACCCGACCCATGCGAACTAACTTTCGATAAAACAGATTGATGAAGGAGTGCATATAACTGTTCATCCATATCAAGTTGTAGACAAATATTTGCTTTTGAAAAATTGAAATTAATTCAATTTAAAAATTAAATACTTCATCCATTCATCCATCAGCCATAGGACGTCCACTACTGGACATAGACTTTAAAGATCTCCAGTAAGACTTACTTATTTGTACATATTAGTCGACAATAATGTTTAATCATCCTTAGAACTAACTACACTTAAACACTTACTAATAAATATTTTGGGACATCTTACACACGGCCTCCGACCCCAAACTAAGCAAAGCTTGTGATATGGCTGCCAGAGACTGATATATTACATATACTTATTTTTAAATACATACTTATATAGATAGTAACTAAATAACACCCAGACACAGAGCAAACACTATGTTTATCACATAAAAATATTTGCTCTGGGTGGGGATCGAACCCACGCCTCTTTGATCCAGACGTTAGGGTCACTAACCACTGAGCCATCGAGGCAGTCTAAGTTCAAATCAAGGAGCTTTGTTTGTTGATAAAAAGTTTGTACAAATATAAGCACCAATTTCGAAGTTTATCAATATAAACTAATATTAATCTTCGGAGCCCTTAGACTCTTGATTCGAAAGGCGTCCGAACTTTAACTTATAAAAAGTAAAAACAATTATATATAATACCTACGTATACCACTTTATTTATAGACGAATATACAGGTTTTTTTTGGCAAGATGTAGAAGGCGATTTCATTTGCTTACAAATTTTACGAATCTCAATTTTTTAACCGTTTAAATACAACCAATTCCAAAGAACTGAACCCATCAGTTTAATCTTCATAAAAACAGTTAAAACACTGCTTATTTATTCAGTAAAATACTGTTTTTGATGTCTCTGAATGTAATGAGCTTTTGAATAGACTTTGAAACGACCCCTATTCTTGGAAACCTTCAATCGAAAACATCAACAGATGTTTGTGAAAGCAACAGTAAGTATAAAGTGAGTAAATAATGTGTAATGTACTCGTAGGTGAGGATTTTACCCAGGATTTGGTGTGTGCTGAATTAGTAATGGTATCTACGACGGCCACGTGTATCCCTGCCCTTACCTACTTCTCTTAGCTGCCCACTGAGGTAGAGCTTTTTTTAACATTAAGTCAGCTAGTCTTATTAAAAATTGCAGACTTGTACGTTAGTTGTACGCATAATTATGACAGCTTGCCTATCGAAAAGTGTTCATGGCTATTTTTAATTATATTTAAAATATGTCATGAACGATTTTTTGAAAGCAAGCCTGTATGATTAATTTATTTATTTATAGACGAGCTGTGTATACTGATGTGCCTATATCAAGCAGTGTCGAATAAAATGAGTATTTATCTGTCAAGGATTTTTTTACCGTTTTTATCCAAAGGTCCAGTCTATTCTTAAATGTGTTTATAGTTCTTGCTGAGATGACTTCCTCAGGCAACCTATTCCAATTGTAGACAACTCTATTGCAGAGGATGTGGTGTGCAGTGTTGGTTTGTGATGGTGTAGGCTGCAAGAGGATTTTATGACTTCTGCTATTGCGCATATTTTCCTTCAAGGTGTACATGTCGTGGATATCCGGAAGATTATAAAAGCCATTGAGAATTTTGAAGGTCTCAAAGAAGTCTCCACGTAATCGTCGTTTTTCGAGGGTCGTGAAACGAAGAGCTTTTAACCTATTTTCATAGGTCTTGCGGCGCAGAGCATATGGAATCCTGGTGGCTTTTCTTTGTGCAGTTTCAAGCAAATCAATATCTTTCTTAAAGTAAGGACTCCACACCTGGAACCCAAGGCAGAAGCCTTATATAGGTTTTGTAAATCTTAATAAAAACATCCATTGTGACTGTCAGAAAAGGACTTGCGTATTACAAAAATAAATGAGCTAGCCCGTTTGACTATCATAGATATATGCTCTTCCCATTTTAAATCTGCAGTAATCATGACTCCCAAATCCCTCTGTTTGTCTTAGGGTTGGTTCAACCAAGATGTAACACACCACATTTGATTGTGTTCAATTTAAGAATCCAGTCCCTGGTCCAGTTCTGAAAGCGGTCTAGATCTTTTTGAAGCTCTCCAGACTTTATCAATGCATTAGCAGAAAAATTCCCATCATCTGCGAAAAAAGATGACTAACATTCTATGAGCTCTATCAGATCCGTTATGAAAATTCCAAACACCTGAAAAGCGAACACAGAACCCTGAAGGACAACACTGGAAACCAATTTTTCGTTCCGATAGTGAGTTCCCCACTCGAACCTGAAATGTTCTACCCGATAAGAAGCTCCGGTACCACTCAAGCAACTTACCACGCAACCATGATGTTCAAGCTTGAATAACAAGCGCTGGTGAGGTATTTTGTCAAATGCACGTGCAAAATTGAGGCATCCTACATCAACAGGTTCTTTTTTATCAACTTGTACACTCCAGGAATGAACACATGTCAATAAGTTAGTGACAGTTGATCTTTTTTAAATAAAACCATGTTGCATTGATGAGATCACACAATTTCTATTTAAAAATTGTGCTACTCTCTCGCTTATAATCTTTTCCTGAATTTGTAAATAAATTTAATCTTTTTATGATACCAATTTTGACTGTTTATAAGATCGACGTCGTACTTATATTGTCATATTTGTACTTGCCAGGTAGCATGAACAAAATCAAGTACTTAAGCAAACCTACCTAGGTATATTCTCTACATTAAAAACTATTAGTTGGAATAAAAAAATACCTGCTATCAAAAAATGCAGGTAAGAAGAATAATTTTCAATAAAATAATTTATACGAATAAAATATAGTCACACTTTTCGATAGGCAAGCTATCATAGGCCTGTTTGTATGTAAATAGTATCTCATTATAATTAAGACATATGAGACATATTATGTCTCATCTGGTTGTCAGATGGGTGAAGGTCGTTCTTCCACGTCTCTTTCCCTATTACTAGGCGTCTAAATAAAATATTGATACTCAAAAAAATATTTTAAACTAATAATTAAAATAAGTACGTAATGTAATAAAAATTTTAAAAAAAATACATTTTTTGTAATACATATTTGACCGAAGCAAACGAAGCGAGAGGTCGAAGATCTTTTTAAAGTCGACGATTTTGTTTTCGTCAATCTGGATGTGGATTTTGCTCTACTGGTTTCATTTTTTAACAAATCTCGACGACTTTTGGTACAGATGTACTAGACCCGCCCTTAAAAGATTTCGCGTTTAATACCTATGACCCCGTATATTAATGTTTTCTTTTACCGTCTCCGATTTTTGATTGAAGGGATATTTCTCATGCTGTCGCGCTATTTATCAGCCAATTCCGATAACAAGATTATTTAGCAAGATCGTTTAGTATCTCAATCCTAATATGATTTACGAGTACGAACCAAAAATGAAATTATTCAAGAGCGAGTCGAAATATAGGCTTATAAAGATTTAGTTAAAGAGATGTGTCGCCAAGTCTACTGATCGAAGAACTACAAGGTAGTGATTAGATTTACAACCTTTTTCCGTCAACTTTCACGTAGAAACGCGCTACGTGAGCGCGCAGAGCATCGTCATCGTAAACTTATTAATATCACATAATTTGCTCTCGACGAGTACCTACAGATTGTTTGAACAGGTCGAGTTTCAGACTGTATTTCTACTTCTACGATCTACTTTGTTTCCAACAAATCAGCTGATATAAATTCTTAATAAATTTAGGATACTTTTGAACCAGTATTTCGGACTTAGAAAAAAATAGTGTCTATGCACTGTAGCATCATAGCACAACATTAGGTACCTAACCAAAGTACTTAATGTAATACAACTTCCCTAGTTATATTTTTTTAAATATTTTGGGACATTTTACACACTAAGTTCACTGAAAATTATTTACTAAGTTCACTGAGTTATTAAGCTCACAAAATTGTAACGGGCAATAAACTCGAAATATATCATCAAAACTCTATCTATCAAATAACGATAATGTAACTAGTGAACTCAACACTCGCGCCAAGTTTTTAGGGTTCCGTACCCAAAGGGTAAAAATTACTATTAAGACTCCGCTGTCCGTCCTCGGTCACCAGGCTGTAGGTATCTCATGAACGGTGATTGCTAGAACGTTGAAATTTTCACAGATAGCGTATTTCTATTGTCGATATAACCACAAATACTAAAAACATAATAAAATAAATTTTAAGAAACCATACAAAAACGTGATTAACTAATGAGATATTAATATCGGTAACGTTTCACTGAATATCTAGTTAAATATTTACTTGCAAAATAAAATATACACATAGGGAGGCTCCTTATTTAGTACGGAACCCTTCGTCCGCCAGTTTGACTCGCACTTGGCCTATTCAGGAAATATTTTGCATAATATGTACAGAATTAAAAGCAGAAATGCTGTGTCCGTGATAATGTGAATTTTTAAAAACACAATATTAGTTCAGCTTGACTAATACTGAACTCAAAACTGAAAAACAAATGGCAACTTAATGGGGACCTCGCTAGTATTTGAGAGCTTTTATGTTCATTAAGGCCGGATGGCTAGCCCTGGTGTCAGAGTTTTAGAGCCGCCTGAAAGCTTCTGATAGATATAAACGATTACAACAACCAACACCGTTAGTTGCCCGTGGTCCTACCAGATGTACTACGTAGGAATTCTAGAATATGACAGATGTCGCTATGACAGCTGTCACATTGACGTCCGTCATTTTTGAAACTAAAAAACAAAAGTAAGTAAATGTTAACACATTTGATTTTCTTTGATATCAAGATCAATATTACAAGCAAAATGGAAAATATGTCACTGCAATATTAGTAGGACCACGGGCAAGAAATTTTTGCCGTAGTCCTACCAGAGTGCTTGGTAGGACCACGGGAAAGAAATCTTGCTCGTGGTTCTACTAGTAGTACATCTGGTAGGACCACGGGCAACAAACGACCAACACACACTTTTTTAAAATTTTAACGTGTCTGTTATCCGAGACCCGGCAACTCTTAGTTGTAAATACCACCTGCGGTACCTCGTCCGAAGACTGATCGTACCCAACGTTGTTTAACTTTGGTGATCGCTAAGAAACACCTAGCCAAACTACGCTATGAGCGCTGCTACGGTAGAGCTGTTCAGTTATGTTTAAATTCCCATACGAACATAAACAGTAACTAAATATCTAAAACCTCTTAATCTGTGTCTAAAGCTGGGGTCACACTTGGCTATGTTGGCTAAAAAATATAGTCTTGGTTCCAACACCCCAAAGTGTGGATCGGTCTTGAATTAATATTCATCCATCCATCCATCAGCCGTAGGACGTCCACTTCTGGACATAGGCCTCCCCATGGATTTCCAATAAGGCCGGCTGGAAGCGGCCTGCATCCAACGCGTTCCTGCTATCTTCATTATATCGTCAGTCCATGCACATAATCGGTGGACGTACCACGCTGCGATTGCTGGTCCGTGGTCTCCATTCGAGAACTTTAGGGCCCCGTCGGTCATCCATTCTTTGAACTATGTGCCCTGTCCATTGCCATTTTGATTGTTATTGGATTAATATTCGTCCAATCCAAGACCGATCCACACATAGGAGTTTTGGAACCAAGACTATAATTTGTAGTCAACATAGCCAATATGTGGCCCCAGCATAAGATATGAAGACTTTGTATCACACGAGCAGGCAAGATGTTGTTTACCTACCGATACACGTGTTCTGTAAAAAGATAATACTTATACGCTGATCGATTTATATTTAACTTGCTGTCTGGGTCAGCTTATTTCATCGTCGATGGCATAATTAGACGTGTATTGTTTGTTCATTTACATATTTACCTGTTACGGTATTTATATTAGGAACTTATTATTATACTAGGTAAATAGAAGTTTTGTCATATTTACCTTATTGCACGTACAATAGGCATGAAAACTAAAAAAATATAATTAGTTCGTTATATAGATCAAAAAGAATTAAGTAATCGTAGACACGTATTTTTTCTTTAAATTGATGAAGATATAGCCCGTCTAAGTTCTGCATGACGTCACAAGTGCCATAAAAATGTATATGCTTCTTTAAGACATGTTACATCACGACCCCCACTCCCAAACTTTGACAAGGTTTATCTTTGTATCTTGTAGTTAGATTGACACAAGAAAAAATACGTATCCAATATTTTTTGATAATCTACCTCACGGACTAATTATAATAGTGATTTTTTTACTGAGTAATCATGCCTATTATGTAATTACACGTTTTACTGAGATGTAGGTATTTTAAATTATTACCGTTGATGTGATGGTCAACCGGTAGCAAGGTAGGTCGACGATATCGTCAATACCGCGGGTCGAACGTGAACATGATTGATAAAGGACCGAGGCAGATGGCATTACAAGAGAGAGGCCTACATTCAGCAGTTGACAAAGAAGGCTGTGGATGATGATGACAATAAACCCAAAAGGGTATTAAAACTAACTTGTGTGTCGAATCTCTCTGTCTATGGCATATTATACGCCTTTTTTAGGGTTCCGTACCCCAAACGGAAAAAACGGAACCCTTATAGGAACACTTTGTTGTCCGTCTATCCGTCTGTCCGTCTGTGTGTATGTCAAGACTCTTTATCTCGAGAACGCGTAAAGATATCGAGTTGAAATTTAAACTGTATACGTATACCTATGGTCTCTTGCAGTTATGTAAAAAGAAAACTTCTCAGTTTTCGTTTAAAAAAGTTAGAGCCGTTTATGACGTAAAAAACCGCATATTTCGACACTCATAAAAATCAAAAGGGTACTTCCCGTTGACATAGAACTATGAAATTTGGCGAGAAGCATTGTCTCAGAGTACACATATAGGAATAAATCTGAAAACTGAACATTTTTATTTATATCACAAAAAATAGGGCCTCAATATTCACAAAATATGGGTTCAAAATTCAAAGTGAGTAAATCGTATCATGTAAGGTATCATATAAAAGAACTTCATTAGCACATAGCTAAAACAATGTTTTTAATTATTTTAACAATGTGTAATTTTCGAAGTATGACGAGAAAAGTGAAAAAAAAACCTTTTTTGTCGATGGTTATAGTACCTATAGAGATTTTAACAACTTACTTCCCAATTTTGTGAAATTTTCTGGATTTGTACGGAAACCTCGATGTGCGAGCCTGACTCGCACTTGTCCGGTTTTTTTTTCTATTAGCACACGGGTAGTAATAGTCGCCCACCTATGATATTTTTCACCCGGTTTATTATTATCCTTAGAACACTGATATAGGCGAGATAGTTTCAGATTTAGGGGTACCTACCTACATGTTTATTTCAATGAAAACTGATTTTCAGGTTTGTATTGTCTTATTTGATTGACTCGTTAAAGTATAACTTACCTACCTAGTTATTAGTTTGTTTATAAAGCGCTTACCAGTAATAAGTCTTAATATCCATGAAGCCAAAGTTTGATTACAAGTGTCCAAGTCAATAAAAGTTAGTTCCTTCGCTAATTTGTGCCCTTTTAGGCCGACAGGGTCTTGGAATTTTTATGAGTCCTTGGACCCTTCAAACTTGCCCAATTTCTGAATTCTTAGAATACTAATAATTATCTGAGGAGTTTTTCGTAAATAGGTACCTAAATATTCATACCTATTAGGCTTATATTGACTTTTAATATTTTGACTAGATTACGAAACCCAATTTGTTTTAGCTGTCAAATGAACCGATTGAATTGATGGATCTAAATAAATCTCGACGAGCCGGCAATTTCATTAAAACGTACCTTGATGAACCAATAGAATAATGCTAGGTGACGGGTTAAGGCGGATCCACATTAACAACAAGATTTTTTTCTGATAAACAATTAAAAAATTTCGTTGTGAACGCATGATTTAAGCCTGCATAAAATTCTACGCAGTGCGGGTTACAAGATTTGAACCTGCGCTGCTACGCAGTGCGGATTAGAAATAGTTCTGCATTAAGTATATCTTGTGTTAACAAGTCGTGGTGGTTTAGTGGTAGTGATACCCGCCGTACAATCGTGAGGTCGTGGGTTCAAATCCCGGTCCCGTACCAATGAGTTCTTTGGAATTTATGTACGGAATTCAACACCACTGGCTTTTCGGTAAAGGAAAACATCGTGAGGCAACCTGCATACGTCCTTAGAAGAAATTTGATGGCGTATGTGAATCTACCAACCCGCACTTTGCCAGCGTGGTGGATGAGACCCAATCTTCTTTCGTGGGTAGGCCTACATCCAGCAGTGGACTATTGAAAGGCTGATACAGTACAGTATATTTTGTCATGGCACTTTAATAAGTCATCATCAGAATATATGGTTTAAGATATTTATTTTCTCAAAGAATTACATAAAATTGACTTATTAGGGAAAATACAACCTAGATTAGTGCTAGATTAAATAGCAGGTGTAAACACAATTTAAGCATATATTTAATAAACTAATCTATTACTCTACTAGAACATTAGTCTGGCTACGTAATTTGTCAAAAATATTGTGGTGTTATAGCTGACAATTTAGAGCATTTGAAAAAAAAGATTTTTTTATGATGCGAAGTTTTAATTTTTTTCTAAGGTAACCATATTATTTTCCAAAATTCTACGCAATTACTCTGCTACTATAGGTTCTTTCCTTTCCTATAGTATTTTTTTAATATGGATATTTATATGCGTTGTCTTTACACCATATCTTTAAAAAGTCAATTTTGGCATTAGGCGCCCCCTTAAATTCTAAAGCCATCCATAGGGGGTATTTAAAATGTTTAATTTGACTTGTGTTATTAAAGACGACTTATATATTTGTGCAGACAATGTCGCCTCTACTAGGAGCGCTGCTGCGGTGGCGCCGCGAGGCCGCCCTGGCGGACGAAGCGGAGGAAATGTCTTCCACCACCGAAAACATCGGTAAGTTTTATTGACACATTATTTTTACCGACTTCCATAAAGGTGACGGTGCTATGTTCTTCTGTATGTATTTTTTGTGTATATTTATAGATAGTGGACCAATTTTAAAAAAATCTCTTATTTCGTAAGTATACTCCCGAAATGGAACCATTTAAATTTTATCGAAATCGGCTGAGTTTTTGATAAATCAACATTAGTGTACATGTCGTGCCATTTTGGCGAAAAATTATTATTTGTAGACGGCTACGTACGACGAAGCAATAAAAGTATCTTCTATCGAATGCGTAACGAAGTAATTATCTTTATTGAGCCAGGAGAAACCTAACCCCTCTGAGCATGAAAGCGTCTATAAATATATGTATTATTTCATAGCCGAGTCAGTGTCTCCAGCGTGGAGCACGGCGGTGCCCACGACGGAGTCCATCGGCGAGAAAACAGCGGAGATGGCGCGAAGAATCGGCATGGAGACATGGCAGCTCGTCGCCATTTTAGTCGGTAAGACATATTTTTATTTAGAACCCTCACAAAGTCCCTTTGATGACTTAGACGCTCTATTACAACCTCGACAAACAACCCATGATAAACATTATACTTTTTTATATATCTCGCAAAAAATGAAACAGGCATTACTTCTAGCTTTATTATATTTCAAAAATAATGAGGGAGGACAAAATGTCAACACAGTTCGTGTGCTTTAGAATTGAGACAAAGAAACCGTCGCATAACAAAGGTGTAAAATGTGAGGCAACAAATGTTTTGTTATATTTTATGGTTGTCGCGCAACGCCCACTAAATCTTCCTCTGGATGTACCGAATGCAATTTTTGATTCGAGAAACTCGATGGTATTTTTAAGTTTAATCTAAGGATACATTTTCTTAGATATAAGTCCTTTAAGTACCTATGTTTGCAACGCCTATTAAGATTAGTGTACATAATGCAAGAAATAAATAAATACTAATACTAATCGAACTATTCAGTTGTATTTTACTCGTACCTTCACTTCTCAGTAAAATCATAGAGCTAAAGTTCAAGTTACTTCCCTCACTTATGAATGTATGTAGGCGCTGTAAAGTCAAACTACAAAATAAATATTGTTACACGTGCGCAGGGGTTGGTGTTGTGGTGCTTGGAATATGTTTCTGCTGCATCAGGCGATGTTTCCGCAAGAGACGGTCTAAGGATGGCAAGAAAGGCATGAAAGGCGTGGACCTCAAATCCGTCCAACTCCTAGGTTCAGCGTACAAGGAGAAGGTAACGTTTCAAACATTTGGATAACGATTTTGTGTACAAATTTTCTGAGCAAAACATAAAACCCGTAGCTTCCGCCTCAACTGATCAATAACATAAAGAGCTCGAAGTTATTAGAATAACATTTAACTTCAAACAAAGGAAGAACATAAATATGAATGTCGAACCCAACTGATGGTAGAGCATAAGTTAGCTAGAAATATCATCTCTATACCAATTTATTATTCATTACATTCTGATTTTCAGAGAATAATCAATATTCAAGTAGTCTAAAAGGTTTCAGAAATAGCCGAATATTCAAACTGGCTAGATAACAATTTACTAATAAGAAATATAATATTCATGTGAAATTTGCCGCGGGACGTGCATGTAGGTTCAGCCTGACATGGAGGAGCTGACGGAGAACGCGGAGGAGCCGGACGACGGGGACTCGAAGAAGGAAGAGCAGAAGTTAGGGAAACTGCAGTACAAGGTTGGTAACGTATGCTTCTATCAAACCACGGAGGATGACGACCCAGTAGACGCACTATGCTTGGTGCACCGGACACGAGGTGACAGCAAAACACTTTATCGAAACCTTTTATGCAATTTCCAACTATTACATCGCCATCTAAAATCACCACATACTTTGTACGCTGCCCTGTCATTAGCACAATCGAATAAATCAAGCTTTCACCTAAGATACAAATAACCCCGTAGCGGTCCTCATTCTTCGTCTCATCGTAGCATTTCGTAATGTTTGTAAACATGATCATTACTTCACGACTCGTTAAGCCATTTATGACTTCACAGATCGTAAAGTAGACCTTTATAGAGTTGGATTTCAATCACAGGCAATTTACTTTCATTTAGAGAATCATGAGTCGAAGTAATTACAAATTTAACTGATACAATTTGTGGTTTGCAGCTCGAGTATGACTTTAACAGCAACAGCTTGGCTGTTACCGTAATCCAAGCAGAGGATCTGCCGGCCCTGGACATGGGCGGCACGTCCGATCCTTACGTGAAGGTTTACCTTCTGCCAGACAAAAAGAAGAAATTCGAGACAAAAGTTCATCGGAAAACTCTGAGCCCCGTTTTCAACGAGCAGTTCGTGTTCAAGGTAAGTAGAGCAACTCGGAAATCGTGTTTATTCGCGTTGAATTGTTACTAAATGTATGTTTATGTGCAGAACGTGCCGTATGCTGATGCCATGAACAAAACTCTAGTGTTTGCGATCTTCGACTTTGATCGCTTCTCGAAACATGACCAGATCGGAGAAGTGAAGGTACCGCTGTGCCAGGTGGACCTGGCGCAGACCATCGAGGAGTGGCGCGAGCTGCAGAGCGTGGAGGGCGAAGGCGGGCAGGTGCGCTCTCACTCACACATAGCCTCCACTTACCGACCACCTTGAAAACGCCCAGTCAAATGTAAAAACTGTAAATTACAAGGTCATTGAGCGCACGAGCTGATGACTCCACATGCTTTTCGACAATACATCGTATTTACAAGTTTTTAAGCTATCGAGTTAATCATCCATGTTGAAGACTGTGTAATATAATCCAAGCTTTACTTTTCAGCACTTGACACATCTAGCCTAGATGTGAACGCCTTAGCTTAGGTATTTCATAGATTATACTCCGAAACACTCTCGTGGTAGAGAGAATTCGTGGTAGATTGAATTTTTGCTGGGCCATAAACGAAATATTGTGCGGTGATAAGCTCATGAATATAGTGAATAATATACAATGTTGCACAAAATTCTAATTGGCGACGTTAACCATCAAGTTAACAGAACACCCAGGTCACATCAACAGACCCTACACAAATTTTATTTAGTGTCTGTAACATAGCAAACATACGACTCCGAGAAGGCACATAAAATGTCATACCAACCGAATATTTCGTGTACACAGGAAAACAATATAAAGATACTATTTTATACTTTTTCTTAGCTTAGGCTAGACTGGCAAAACACACAAACAACAATTACAATACGAATACATATTTTACATAATTTACCTACATAGTAAGTACATTTTAATTTTTGAAATCCTGTCATTGTTAGATATGTGTTTTGGCAGAAAAGCATTATTTTTGATAACATACTATTCTTTCAATAAATATGAAGTGAATTTATCACGAATAACAGTTCAATAATGCTTTGCTGGTTAGACTAAGCTCGAATCTCACAGAAATCCCTCCATGTCCACTCATAACGTCACCAAGTAGATGTTACAAATGCTAAGTGACTGACCTCATAATCATTGAAAGAATGGTTGAAATTTTAAAATTTTACTGCACTTTTTGATTAGAGGAACCTTGACCATGTAACATTATCATGAAATGAACCGTTTCATATCGCAAGACGTGCAAACCATGCTCAGCGCGCCGCAAGGCGTGGCACGGGAGTCAAGGCACCTCAAAATTATGGATTGAGTATTTATTTTTCTGATAAAAATTAATTTCAACAGCAAAAATGTATTTACTTGGTTTTTCTCTTTTTCTCCATATTTTCTCTGCTCTGCTTGGCTGTGTTTGATTGTGTCCTGAACAATCTTGCATGCCGCTTCAAAAACGAAATGATCATTCACGTAAGTATTATTTGAGACACATCGAAATTAATTAAACATTGGATTTTTTGATTTGAAACTGCGTGGTACTTAGCCAAGTGCACAAACACGGTTAATATTTGTATTAACCTGACTATTTTTAAGATACAAAACAAGTTATACAAATGGTTTTCATCGAGAAGCTTTGAGACACGTAGGATGGCAGTGGCAGGACATTGTTAAAACATTCCAACCCATGTTTTGAGACGAGATGTTTGAGAATATCACCTTTACCTGTAATCACCCGTCATACCATGTTATTTTTGTTTTTATTTTATGTTTATCCATCCAACACTTTATTTTCCTTTGATATTGCGGCTGGGGAATGTTGCATGCTCGTCATTTGTGTTTTTGTGTTTCCCTGACTTGGCATTTTTCTAAGACCATGTTTTTTACTATGCTGAGAACAAATGACAACTCAGGGTTTAATAAAGCATTCAAGTTTTCGTAATTGGCTATTAAAATGTGATACGTCATTTCTATCAAGAAGAGTACATTGGTTCGTACAGTACAAAGTATTACCTATAAATTTTTATCATTTAATAACTCTCTTGATGACGGTTACTTTTGGAAGTTAAAAATGATTCATGCTGCTTTTTTCAATCAACATTTAGTAGTTTTGTCTGAAGCCTTATAACAAGAGGTCATACTAATAGATGATTTTCAAAGATATGTTCCAGGTTTTCCAGAGTAAGGATTTCCCTTTGAACAAACGTAAACTTTTTTGAACCAATGTATACTCCTGCATGAAACTAGCAATTTGTGTAAATATTATGGTGTATTAAGGCATGTCATCACTTTATTAACCAATACTATCAGATATTTTATTTATGAATTTTAATATTAAGCGCAGTTTCAGCAATCAGATCACTATTTATTTAAAAGCTAAACATTTTTCATACTCTCTGATCTTCCTATCCATCGTAGAACATGGTAAAAAAATTACATAATAAAATCATAGTTAATCGCCACAAATTAATCATAAATCATAATTATTTCAACTCCACAAACACACATAATTATACAATAATAACAAAATAAAAATACGAGAATAAAAATAACTTACTCCTGCTAACATATCATCAGACGTAGTTAAATCATTCATTAAAACATAAAAGTATATATCGATTAGGTATGAAACGTTTCCTCCATTTTACATCACCTATATACCATTAAACTGCTTTATAACATATCACAGTAATGTACCGAATGTTTGTTTATTTTATAGAAATATTTAAGAACGCACCAAGTAGATGTATGTACGTACTTATGTATACCTACACTTACTTAATTCTACTATGTACTTCACATGCACATATAGTAAAATGTGCTAAAGATTTGCGTAAATTAATTAGATATTTTACGTTACAATCATAGAAAAAGCAAATATTTATAAACGCTTCCGATACTTTGCTCTACTTAATCAAAATCTTTGGCAAATTTTGTAGTAATCGTTGTTCTATATGTATTTATGTATATTTATGTTAGCTAATTGCGATCTGTTTCTCAAATGGTTGTAGGTTTTGTACAGGATACATACTACATCCTACCGTCATGGTATATGACATGATTTACTAAAATGTCTGTCGTACCTACGTACTCGTAGAGTTCGAGTTAGGTTGCGTTTTGTACACATCAATAGGTTAAGGTGAGGCTAGACAACCCTTACAATTCGATGCCTTGGTGATCTGAGCTGGGTGTAATATAAATCATAAAATTGGCTTCATTTCGGCAACAGATCGTAATAATAAACACTCTATCTTCTATATACAAACCAAACTATATTTTATATATTTCAGCGGCAAGAACGCTTCATTTTAGGTTTTATGGATATTGTTGTATATATTTATTTTGTGCGTCTAGAAATGTGTTATACCAATGTATATGTATCGTGTTTAATTTGTTTATTAGATGAAATGACATGTGCTAAAACGTTATATGTAACGCAATGAAAGTGTTCGTCAAATGTGCGTATGTTTAGATGCAATATTCTATTTTTCGAGGCTACAATGTTAACTGTTTATGGGCTATGCCTTCCGAGCACGTTGTTCGACATAGACTTTCAGCTTTTACAGCAAACTAAGCAAATTTAATGACAAGCTTGTTTCGATTGAACCAATTTTGTCTTGTTTTAATTCACAATTTGTTTTAATAGTAGTTATTCGTTGATTAAGCTGTTTCCTGGAATTCTGTGTCGACGTACTAACAACCATAAACTTGCTTTTAGGTGACTACACGGTGCTAATGTTATGTTCATTTGTTTTTATTTGGTGTAACGAGATTTTGCGTGCCCCGACCCGCCCTAAGCCGCGTAATTTATGGCCCGTATTATTTGTATGTTTTACAAAAAGCTTTTCAAACCCGTTCTTTGGACGCTGTTCCTCACACAACTAATCCTATATATCTTTCATTGTCACATTCAATTATATCTATTGAAACTGTATTAGTTATTTTCGGAACATATTTTAAGCGTAAGATAATGTTAAAATGTATAGTCAGGTATACTAGCACATTTACATCACAGATGACTTACGATCTCGCCTAAATATTTTTACGCAGTAGCAATATAACTAAATAAATAATTACATACATCTGATCAAGTTATTAGATGAATAATGATAAGGACGGAGATAATTTACACGTTTTTAAGAATATCAAAGAACTTGTTTATTAAGGGGGTAATGTTTAGACGCATATTAATTTTGGCAAATACGCATTTCAGGACAACAAGTTGGGAGACATATGTTTCTCATTGCGTTACGTACCGACGGCTGGAAAACTCACAGTGGTAATTTTGGAAGCCAAGAACCTGAAGAAAATGGACGTGGGCGGTTTATCAGGTAGAGTTTTATATAGCGTAGTAAATATTTCTATCCACTCTATATTACATAAGGCTATAACGAGGTATCTACTTAACAAATCTAATTTCACAGGGTCTAGGGTACTTTTTTTTATGTAGGTATATAACCGATCAGCTTCTTTAGCTATTGTACCTTACTGAATATTGTGCATGGTCTAATATTAATTCACATACCTATATAACATTTATCATCTGCATCACACTAATACAAGTAGGTGTCGATTTATTGATTCATTGTAGGTAATGCTTTTTCATTATATTATTCAATACATATGACTATATTTTAAATGAAGTAAGTATTTATTATTAATCTTAGTTCCCAATTATACTTTACTGCATTAACGTTCACAGAGCACATTTTACAATTACTCATATTTTATAGTATTGTGGGTTTTCTCTGATATTTATTTTGACTCTTCGAAGTCTTAAAGTAATGCGTATTTAATACGTAGCCACACTTACCTACAGGATCACTGCACATCAAATATTTTTTTCTGATTCATCATTAACTATGCGACCACATGTTTGATCATCTTTCATTTATATTCTTTATACACTTAATACAATGTAAAAACATCTGTTTAATCAAGGTTTTGTCTTTTCCATATCCTGCATCTGCGGTGGCTGTTAACAGATCCGTACGTAAAGATAGCACTCATGCAAAACGGCAAACGTCTCAAGAAGAAGAAAACGAGCATCAAGAAATGCACACTGAATCCCTATTACAACGAGTCATTTACTTTTGAAGTACCATTCGAACAAATACAGGTGCGAGCCGAGATTTATACAAAATTCGATGTTGCAGCGCACGGCTTTGACAACGCGAATGAAGAATACCAAAACGAATTTCACACATACCGAAATAGATATTTGGGTCTTCTTCACTCAAATTTGTCTATTCTGTGCGCGACTTGATGTTGTGTACTAATTGTTGTCAGTATACATTGGTGGTAGGCACACCACTCGCATCCAAGCCAATCCTAATCCTTTGCATCGATTTATTTTAGTGTTCGAATGTTCCGCAACATTCAAACACGTTTCGTGCATTGTTTATTTGTTACATGAAAATAGTTATCGTGGTTCACGAAGTTTAAAATTTATTTAAGTTAATTAAAACATTCTACACCAGAATTAAGTTCTGTAAGAGTAGCAAAAAATGTTAATCTTAATTATAATATTTATTTTTTGTTATTTTGCGTTGATTGCCTTCGTTATTATATTAGAGTAGCTGACTCTACAGTAGAGTTCTTTTAATGTTTGGCTTTGATCCTATGACGCTTTTTCATCTGTCTATATTCCTTAGTCTGTTTCAACTCCTGATACTCTCCCTCTAATATATTGTATAGGGTCAATGTCGTTACACTTTTCAAATATATTATGCTGATCTTCATTGGTAACTAGGTGTTTCGAATGAAGATTTCCATTTTTATTGACCACTGTAAATATGTTGGCTTTATTCAATATAATATGTGTCCCATCCTGCAACTAAGTGGTGTTCGACAATCTCCCCTCGTGACTGCATTGCAATTTGGTGACTTCAAATTGTAATTACTTATGGTTTAAGGAATCCAGTCCCTCGTTCTTCTTCGATAACTTTGTAAATAGTTCTATTTTTTGTTCTATTTATGTCACTTTGAGCTTAGTCCCTTTACTTTATTTATTCTATATCTGAGGTATGTATTCCGACTATACTTGTCTTACTATTCGTTAAAATTCTGCATCTACTGTTTGCTACTCCGTAGTGTCTTGTTTGCATGTGCCCTGTCTTGATTGTAATATGCTAAAATACTGCTTTGCAATGTCAACTATACAACAGTCTTGTACGTATTTATATGATGTACGAAGTTATCTTTGAAACGTATTTTATATAGAAATTTCACGTAGATGTTATGACAACTACTTTTGCCTAAAGCTTGTACATGATCTGAAATTTAAGTGATCCTCAACCACAAAAATTTAGCAATCACATAGCAAGCTACAAAGTCTGTTTTCAAAATTAGATTTCATTTTCAGTACTCACTTGCTTTCCACTCTATTCATATTAGAGTTCTCACTTTCTTGATAGATCAAATTCTACTATTTGTATTTCAATCGTACTCTTAAATCACTACAGTACTCGCTACTAAATACTCTAGCATCATTTTCTTATAGCACATTAATAAAGAAATAAGACTTCTTCACATTATTAAGCGAATAGATTTCTAGATGAAGCTTTAATAACCACATCATTGCGATTTCAACTGGTACTTACCATATTTAGACAAACCTAGCTGTTTTTGAGAGTTGGGACTGTTACCTTTACTAAAATGTAATTTGCGCTTCAGAAAGTGAATCTAGTGGTAACGGTGGTGGACTACGATCGCATTGGTACCTCGGAGCCGATCGGGAAGGTGGTGCTGGGGTACAACGCGTCTGGGACCGAGCTGCGCCACTGGTCCGACATGCTGGCTAGCCCGCGGCGCCCTATCGCACAGTGGCACACTCTTAAGGACCCAGAAGACGGAGAGAAGAAAGATTAAACGAAGCACTGCAGTAAGTTTTTTTCACTTCACGCCTCTTTGCGGTTAGAGTAGAGATCAAGAGTGGATTTTATGAATTAGTGTAAAAAAACTATACTCTATTCGTAGGATTGTACTACAGTGAGCGCCATGTATTTGCAATGCCCGACAAGGGCAACTAAGTCTTAAGAGCTTTAAAATAATTATAAGACCTAATTGTAAAACACTTAGTAGCAAATAAAGAATATGAATATGAATATTAGACATAAGTTCTGAGACAACTAGTGACTACATTATAGGTTTAATTATTAGAGATGGACATTTTAGTTACTGAAGAGATTACAGGAGAAAAGTATGAGGTTACTGAAAATATGAGGCGTCATGAAATATTGACGAATAATGAAGCATCTTATTGGCTGAAAACAAGTCGGCGGATGCGAAGATATAGCTACAAGCTACGGTATAACCAGACTGAAGCTCACATAAAGGTGCGCTTAGATTAGGTTTCGCGCAGCTTCTAGCTCTGACTTCACATCCGCCAACTTGTATGATTCGGCCTAAACCTAAATTCAAAATTTGTTATTTCAGGGACAGAAACGTATCCAAGATGAAGACGCGAGTGCTACGAACAGACAACCCGTACATTCGTGTGAACGGAAGAAATATATTACTTTCGTGCTTTATAAAACATTTTGGCTTGATTTTAATTTTATAACATTTAGTTAGTGTGTGTTTTCAACTAATAGGTAATTAAGTACCTAGATGTTATAATTTCTACTGTAAGTTACAAAGTAAAGATGACATGTTTATTTTAGCCGATTTTACTTATAATGTTGTAGCATGAAATGGACCGATTTTTGGTGTATTTATAGATATTGTTTACATCACAATTTCTTGTGTTATTAGTATTACTTATATGAAAAGTTACCGCCTCATTTTCCAATAAACCTAACGAATCTACATTATTACATAGGCAAGTTATGTCTAATCATTTTGACTAAGTACATAATTATATTAACGGTCAGTATTCGAATGGGTGACCGCGGGTGGTATTTACAACTGAGTGCTAACGTGGCTCGGATAACGCGTTAAAACGTAAGTCCCGGTTGATTTAACCGCTTAGCCATGTCAAAGGTTAAGTCAAACTCAGACACCAGGACTAGCCACCGGGCCAACACAAACTTACTTTAACGTGTCAAGCTTTAAAATTATCCTTATTTATTATTGTGTACGTTGAACATAACATGAATTCTATTTATGAAACGTATTACAATTTAAAATAATACAATGTGTCGCGGTGCAAATTGTCTCGACTTTAGGAATTTCCACAGATAATTCCACATGGTTGGACACGTTATTTATAAAAGTGCATCATACTTTTATTATATACTTATGTGAGAGTAGACTCTCTGTTCTACGACTACTTTTCCTCTTGGTAAATACTCGAATGTTGTTAGATTGTTATAACAATTGATTGGGCAATATGTATGTGAAGAGTGTGTACTTAGTAGTATTATAATTTACATTTATTTCGCTTTTACAAGTTCTAGCTCTTATATTCCCAGAACAACATTTAATTTTATAGTTTTTATGAAAGTAATATAGAATCTGCTTATGTTAAGTTATATCGATGTGTGTTTGTAGGCGTTTTTTAATTTTTTAGTTTAAAAGAAGCGATCGTTGTGTCTGAGGATTTCAACAAAACCTTATCTATCGTCTATCTATATTACTACCTACCTGTTTAATGCTATGTAAATAAGTTGAATCCTGTTAAAATTACTACATTCTATTTTACTATATATAAGTGTTGAAGTATTGATATCCATTTATTATAAACTAAATTGTGTTCCTCCTGAGATGAGAACGTTTAATTTATGTATCTAGCTCAGTTCTAATCTTATTTTTTTGTATAGATGTTTTCTTTTCTAAGGAGGAACATTAGGCCTATAACATAGGTATCTTAAAATATGTTATTTTTAGGCATGACAAGTTTAAAATTAATTCAAAATTTGTGTACTTACCCTAGCTTAGTTGATCATTTTTAAGTTTGTCATTACTTCACGGATAAGGAAAAGGCCATTCGTTTACATGTGATATCATCGAAACTAGTCATCAATCAAGGAATATCGAAACCTCAATCGCTTCCCATATAAAAGAATATCATACTACAGTTGCCTTCTATTACTTCATTAGGTATTTCTTTCAAGCATTTGAAATTTGTACCTACGTATTTAGTCAGTGTTAGGATCAGTTATACTTGCATATAAGGTAACTATGATACCTTTGTATCTTACTAACGCTTGACTGTTGTTGATCTCAAACATATAATTATGTTATTGTGTATATACCTACTATAATCACATGTTAAATTTCACGATCACTTAATATGTATTCTATAGAAGTAAAAGGAACGGGCTTCATGTAGAAGTGCACCAACACGAATATGTAGGGATAGAATTGTGGTTCATGTACTGTATCTAACAATAAATTAAATTAATGTAAAATAGGTTGTATTTATAGCAAACTGCAACAGATTCATTGACAGAAGGCGCGAAGTACTAGTCTATTAAGTTTTATCTAATCTAGAGTTTATGATATTGTAAATTTTCATTTCGATATATTAAGAGCTTAGATGTTTCAAAACTTCAAGCTTTGCTTAAGGAAATATACTACTACTAATTATTATTTATAAATTCTCAATTGTATTCCTTTAGTTCGTATAAATCGTACGTAAATGGGAGGAAAAGTTTCATCGTTGGCTCAAATTCAGCCAATAACAGAAGATGAGACTTTGGTTACGAAATTATATCAGCTGCTATGGATCTGTTGCAACCCCCGTCAAAATAATCTCAGATCGTACGAGCGGTCGAGCCTCAGTAGAGTTGACAATATAGACATTCCAGATGCTATTTAATGTAACATTTTATAATATTGGTAAGAGAACACGAATGTGAATAATCGCTAGTGTAAACTAAGGTAAGTTTATCATTAACTGCAATACCTACAAGTCAGAATGTATAATGGTGACACGCAAAGATAAAATGACACAAATTGCTGTTTCGCAAAAAACTTGAAACTTGTGAAACTACTTGAATTATTCGAGTCGTTTATGAGTTTTCTTTTTGTCAAGTTTTTCTAGTAGAAATTTATTCCTCAAAGTTGTAAAATACTGTTATAATTTAAAAACGAAAAATACAATGCCTAGCGCTCAGAGCAAATAAAAAAATCAAGAGAGAATGTTGTGAACAAACATGTGAAGCCAACCAAAACTACGCCTCGCCGTGTACAGACAATTACACACACATCCAGGTAACTATGAAACTACGCCTTGGCTTGTCAGTCAAACTATGGCGGCGCAACAGCGACGCACTCACACATGTATCAAAAACCGGCTTCACTTGACTGTTCAACGACGTTCTCTCCGGATTTTTTTTTGCTCTGAGGGCTAGCCCGAATCATAATTCGTGGCGTCAGTGAACACGGGGCGAATCATTGCGCAGCAGCAAATTCGTTAGGACAGCTACGCGATAAGCGGGGATGTGCGCATCTTGTAGCTAACTTCACAAATGCCAAGAAATCTGTTTAAGCCTATACACTACAGTAAGAAAGGGCTATCTTACTGTCCAACAGCGATATCGTCCAAACAACCTTTGCAACTATCATTATCAACCTGAATCGGGGTTCAATTCTAAGTTGAATTTGTAAAGCCCACCTTATGTGAGCTTTACATAAATAAATTACATAGGTAACTACAAATTATATTGTAAGATAATTCTAAAACAAAATATAATAATAATAATGATGGGGACATTGAACTCGTCATAATAAACTATTATATACTATCAAACCACTCTAGAAAACGCAAGCCGATGTTTTGCATAAAATCGTAATTCAAATTTAATATTTGCCATAGCCAAATAACCGTCTTATCTTTGATATCAAATGATATAACAACATACCTGCTCGTAAATAAGAATCAGGGATGACCTTGGCAGTATCTCGGCAAACTGTGTCATTTTAATCCTTGTCGATGTATGAAGAGAATAAGTGAAATTGTACAGGATTTTTTACTAACACTACAGTGGTATTTATTTGCCTATTTTCATTGTGAAAACTAAATAACATCAATATTTTGTAAATTAACAACTTATTGCCAATTGTTCATAAGAATCATCAAACAATACCAATAAAAATTAAAATAAAAGTTTAAACAGAGTTCAAAATATATTGTAGGAATTATTGGTATATAATGTATATAAGTGCAACTGGAGTACATCAAAATGATCAACTTTTACTATGGGATCAACCCTAAAATCGAAAAATAAATCAATAAGCTGTTCCATACATTTTGACAACCAACTTTTTGTATGAAACAGCCGATTGGTTTACTGGTTACAATTTTAGTGTTATTACCATAATTACAACTTTTATTCATCTTCACATAATTAATGAATTGCTCTTAAGAGATTGTGTGTGAAATGCCTAATAAGGAATGATTTAGATTAGAACGGGACGGTCACGGGGCGTGCCCCGTCCGGACCCCGTAGGGGCCGTGAACGGGGGCCTTATTTTGTAAGCGCTCTGGCGTTCGGCTTCGCTTTTCCTCCCGCTCGCTCTCGCGGCGTGAGTAACTGGCGCGAGCAGGAGAAAAAGCGAAGCCGAAGGTCAGAGCGCTTACAAAATAAGGCCGCGGGTCACTAATGTGAAACGTTGCATACAATACATACATTTCGGACGACCCTGTTTATATTACAACGTGCCGGCCGGGCTCGGATGGGGCACGTCTTCGCCACGTTGCAATATAAACAGCTTCATAAGAAATGTATGCAACGTCTCACATTAGTGACCCGTCCACGGCCCGCACGGGGCCCGAACGGGACACGCCCCATGCTCGGCCCGTTATAATATAAATCATCTTTAAATCATTTATTACATGAAATTCTATTGTATGGAACACAATATAGAGTTCATTTTTGAGTGCCCTATTATGAGCTTAATTGCTTGTGAGTGTGTCTAATAGGCAATTAAAGAGGCACCTTTTACTCTACACAGTTAGTAAAAATCCTGTATTATATAAACTCAACAAGACATGTCATAATAATATGACTATGGAATGAGATAATTTTGTATTATATTGACCAAGACATTGTAGGTAATTGTAGAAGCAAAACATATTTAATCCAGTTTTGAATGTCACTCGTAACTTGAAGTGTTAAGAGGGCTTTGGTTGGACATAGGTTGTTTTCATTTAAACATATTTAGTAGATTTTTTAGAAAGACTTGTCTATTTTTATGTTACTAAGTATATTTACATTGGCAGTACATGTTTTAAGCTATTAACTTTTTTAGAGAACATACTATGGAAGCTTTATCGTTTTCCAAAAAGTTGAATGTTACAAACATGCATATTGCAGAATTAAATATAATGTTTCATAGAATTGGACAAGAAAAAAAATCTTTTCAATGTGTACAAATGAAAGTGGCCAACAGGCTGAAATATTGAAACAATAAGAAAGACTTAGGTACAACCACTTGTTATGTTATCCTGTTCGCACTAACATAGATTTTGAATGGTTACTGCTGCTCACTCTGTCTCATGGATTGATACAGTGTTTGAGCACAACCAAGCATAGAAAATGTATGTTAATAGTGTAAATAAAATAGCATGCGATTTTAAGTCTTTTTGTAGTTTCAATAAATTAGCTCTGTGTCCAGAGCCACATAAATGTCCGGTGCCCGCACATCATACGGCCGGGTGCCGGGCGCGTTGTGCTGTTGTAATAATTGCTGTTTGTTACCCACTTCTTCGCTAACTTAGAAACGTAATGTGTATCCAAACATGTTTCTCAATGTAGCCGGTCACAAAAATGCAGGGTGAATCTGTGTTTCATCTCCATCTCTCGCACTAAATACCTAGATTTCAGCATTTCGTTACACAACTGTTATCATAGATTATAATGTATATACCTAACCCTGAAATTGATTATCTAAATTGTCATATCACTTGCCATTTAAATGAAAATCATTAATCAATATTGTGTTACATGTTTATTAACATTTTGTTCGATTAAAATGTTAGATATTTTATTTTTATTACAACACTTATTGATTTAAATAGAGTTTATTATAGTAAATGAATTATGTAAACTATAAAGAATGTCTATAATACATTAATTACATAGACAGTTTGTTTTACTTATCTCTAAAAACTTTTCCAAATATAATTTATGTAAATCATAATAAGTATCCAAATGATCACAGTTAGCTGCAATTTTTTTCTTATATAATCACTGTATAACTTAAAACTAAGAACAATTTTATAGAAATCAGGCTCTTTCTGCCATATATTAACGGTGATTTGTTTTGTGCAACTTAGCTGCACAGCTGAGCAGCACAATGGTAAAGTAACAAGAGTCGAAGAGAACGAGAAAGAAAGACAACCACACTACTCTAAGAAATATTCATGTCAATAATGTACAACTTCCATAAATTAAACAGTTATAAAATTATTGTTAGGTACTATCTATCCTCAGTATTCAATTGAAATGACAACAGATTGGTTTAGATTAATCAGTGGTTTACAAAAGCTTGACGAAGGCCAATAGCTATACATATATTATGATATCTCATTCACTACAGAGACAAAAAACATCTTAGAGCTATTTGATTTAGGTAAACATTGTACTTGACATCAACAAAGGATCATAATAATCATGGTCCCAATATATAAATAAAAAACTATCCCTCTTGCCACAAAAGTTTTACGCATGCTTTAGTCAATACAAAATGGTTAACAATACAAATTGTATGGTTAAACAGTGTTTAAAGCGTGTTTAACTTTTTGTGGTAAGGTGGTAAGTTTCTTCTAAAAATAGGTCTCTATAAACATGCAAAAGGTTACTTAGCTACAAAAGCACTTGTAGAATCTATAATCAAGATTTATATTTACAAATATAACAAATGATTATTACCTTCTGAAAAGCTAACTGTCATCATAGTACCTTCTCTTCATGGCTCTGTACTTCTTGAGTTTGTAGAGTGCTTCTATCTCCTTCACGACGAATTCTCCGTGTTTTATCATAATCTTTATCTTTTCAGGATCGGTTTCGTCGCTGTTTTTTAAAAACACTTTGTGCAATCTCTTCCGAAACATGTCGTAGCCTTGGGGCCATTCGCGGCCTAGATATAGAAGCTAAAAAGATATAAATATCATAGGATAACACTTGTATAACACTCAATTACCCAGTTTAATTGACTAGAGCACTCTATAATTAGGTCATTCATTACAATTAACTTTTTAAAGTGGACAAAAGTTTTCATGAGCAGATTAGCATGGGGGTAAGAAGCAATGAAATGATTATTTAGGTACCTAAGTAAGTAATAGATATACTTACATTTTTGTACAATGAAACAACTGCTTTTCTATGCGGTTGCGACATTTTTGCAAATAATTGTTATCAAAATACCGAAACAAAGTTCAGAGTCCAAAATGAAAAAGCAAAATATTTGTGTACTTTTCCTGATAATCTGTGCAAAGGTGATAGCGCTATAACCTATCTCATAAGACAGAAAAAGAGAGGATATGTATGTCATCTGTTCTTAGCATCTGTTTCACGTTGACGTAACATGACATTATTGACAACTGACATATATCCATTTTTGGCGTATGTGTCGGGCTGACAACATAACAATCACAACTTTCACAGATAATAACAAGGCCTCGTTCTTTAAGGCGTACCCAAGGATTTAGGCTCCATCAAACACAGGCGGTACGAGCGGTAGAGCGGTACGAGCGGTAAAGGGCGGTACGGCAGTACCGCGACCGGACCTGTGTGAGCCCTTCTTATATAACCAGTACAATACAGATGCCCGCCCGTCTGCTATACCGCTCGTACCGCCTGTGTGTAAAGGAGCCTTAATTTTTCGTAGAAATTGACGCAATCGTTTATGTTTTTTATAGTTAACCGATAATTAGTTCACTTATGATTACTACAGCAAGGACTCCGAAAGTTCGACAAGCTTACAAAAAGTAACATTATAAAGGCTCCATCAAACACAGGCGATACGAGCGGTAGAGCGGTACGAGCGGTAAAGGGCGGTACGGCAGTACCGCGACCGGACCTGTGTGAGCCCTTCTTATATAACCAGTACAATACAGATGCCCGCCCGTCTGCTATACCGCTCGTACCGCCTGTGTGTAAAGGAGCCTTTTAGTATACAAAGCGTACTTACCTAAGGATTTTATATAATGAGCGTACCTCATACCGAGCTTACGACTGTGGCCAGGGCCTGCAGTCTCGACATAGATAGCGATCGCTTTACGACAAAAATCGGTATCTACGTCCTAACGATCCGATAATAACTAAAAATAAAATAAAAAAAATAAATAACGATTTTCGGTAGTCTCGACTGCCAAAGCTACCGACCTTAAAGTATACAAAGTAGTTATATATACTCTAAGCTACCGACTGTCATCGCAAACTTGTCGAATATTTTCGCTGAGATATCGATTTATCGTAAAGTTATCGAAGTATCGAAGTTACTTGCGACCATTTTTGATAGCCCGATAAGTGTTCGCTACGTTCGATAACTTTGGATTTGAGGTTACAAAAATAAAAACTACAAAAACTCTTATTTTCCTTGTTGTGTTTTCTTAAAAAAATACATGCCACTTACAAGTTTCGATGCAAAAAAGTGTTAATATATATTAAAAATAAAGTGTTAATAAGCAAAAAAGTGTTAATAAATAATAAAAGTGTTAATAAGGTTTACCTATGTTTTGTACAATTTTCAAAGAAAAATAATTATTTGAGAATATCTTGTCCACCAAACCCTCAAACAGAACATTTTTTTAACTGTCAATTTTTTACCATAATATCACCGCGCTATGAGTACGGTTTTCGTTAACGTACCTATCAACGTCGCAAAGTAAAGTTAGTAAGCTATTTTGCTCGCTAACTCGGTTGTCGAGACTTGCATTTATCGTTATCGTCGTTATGGCAAGCGAATTTTTTCGTTAATATTTAACGATCATTAGTTTGCGATCGCATCGCTATCTATGTCGAGACTGCAGGCCTTGGGCCTAAACCAACCAACCAACCACCGCTCCGCACCACATTGCCTGGCCGTGGCAAATATCGTGTCGCTGCTATAAATAATAAGTAAAGTTTTATATCCAGATTTCGATCTTATTTATTTACCTGTCATAAAGTTAATAATTTATCTGGAAACTGCGATTGATTGCGCCTCGTCCTCTGCTCTAGGAGTACCTAGTAAGAGTAAATATTTTCTTTGGCCTCATCCAAGAATTTTTTAGCCTCGTCGAACGAGTCTAGAACTTTAGTGGTGGCGCGGAGTCTACCTAGCTACTTTATATAAGCAAATGTATAAGTCTTACGACGCCAATACGAAAAAGAAAAATCAACGGGCAGAAAGCTGTGGCCTGTGGCGAGTTTTTGGCGGGAACGCGAGAAAATCATGTCGCCGCATTGTATTATTTTCTAAAACTTGTGTTTCTATCAGTATTAATAGTGGAAAAGTTGTGGTGTTTCATTTATTAATAGTTGAAATACCGACATGAGTGTAGGCAAGTAGTATAATGTGGTTAAACATGTCTTTTCGTGTTGTCTTCAAAACTCCATCGAAGCTTCTAGTAAAGTCTCCACTGCTTTACTAAGAAGAAGAAGAGTCAAAGAAAAGATAATGCAAATCAAGGAATACGTAAGACGAGGCGGTATGGTCTTAAAGACTTTGAGCCTGCCCGAAAATGGACGAATATTTAAAAAAAAAGAAAGCTGTGGCGGGAAACGCAAAACTTGGGAAAAGAAAAAAGAAGGAAAATTCAGAAATGCGCAGCTGTGGAAGGAAACCTACTACATTATTAAGTGATTATTATACCTACTCTTTGCCTACTTCATTTCTGGAAACCTATTAGGGTAAGGGCACCAGTAGTCAGCCCCGCACCAGTAGTCAGCCTTTTCCAGCTAATAACCTATAGGAATAGCGTTCTATTGCAAATTAACCAATCAAATCACTTTTAAAAAAAGCTTTGCCTTCTTATTGGTCGGTTCGGAACATCACAATGACGATAAGTGGCTGCAAGAAACAGTACTTTAAATCCATTTCGACGTTGTCACTTGTCGTAACAAGTCGCGACGTGCGCGCCAAAATTTTCTTAGTGGGAAGCGTCTGAGAAAAAGGTGAGTTATTGCGATTTCTTATTAACTTTTACGTCATGTTTTATTAAAATATACTTGTTGGGTTTTGGGCAAAAATTGCATATTTTAAATAATGTGCGGTCTTTGAACGGACACGATAGTTCGAGGGTGGTAGTCAACCACAGACTTTTAAAAAGTAAATGCAACAGGAAACGAGCTGTGGTTGGCTATTGCAGAGGAAGTCGTAAAAGTAATAGATACATTTACTAAAAATCATGGTCTGGAACTCACACGAGGTTTTGAGGACCATTCTGATCGAACCGTCGGAGCGAAGAACAAGTCTAGATTAAAGCTTAAGGAACAATGTATTGGAAGAAATAAATCTACAAAGAGTTGTTGAAATAATGGTGTTTTTACTGCATCGAGTCCTCGGTTGTCCTCACAAGTCAGAAGATGGATCGCAACCTACTTCAAAAAATGCAAGTATACGCCCAATTTTTCAGCTGATAGTTTTCGATGTATTTGCTTTCGATTTATTTAGGACGTCGAGCCCCAACAACATATTTATCTCATAGTAATGCAAATACATTTATCGGAACAGATTTTTTTTTTTTGATATACAGTCTTTTACCGAATTAAATGATTGATTTGAATCATGTGGCTTACCTAGCTATGATACAATTGTGCAATGCCACATCATAGCTTCGATTAATGTCGTTAGTAGATATATGACACATTTTTTTTTCTGTTGACATGTCATGAACAATGTGCACGGATTCGAGAAGCAGAGAAGATGGCTGACCAGTCCCGATATCTGAGTGCAGAGCTGGCCGTGGCCGCAATCAGAACCTTGAACCCCGAGCAGTTCGACCGCAAGACCTGAGCTGGCAGAAGCTACATCGAGCCACGTGACTGCAACCACAGTTTGAAAGGTCATGTACCTACTTTTCCATTTTCTTTGTCGATTTAGTATTTCTTTTTCGAGTCGACGAGTAATAAATCACGTAATCCCTAGCTCATGTAGAAAGAAGCTCTTTACAGTCCGAATTCGTGCGGTACATGAAAAAGAAAATGCATAGTAGAAAACATTAAGATTCGAGAAAAAAAAATCTGTAGCAGATTCTTTTGAAAGTTGACGTGAAATTGCTAATTTTGTTACTTTTGACGGACCTGTGTTAGGGCTGGCCATATTACCTACCTTCATCTCGAATAAGAGCAGTAATTTCGTATTTATAATTTCGTTCCTGTACATTCCTTGATTTTAACTGAGAAGGAATGAGCTTTGTGCTATTTCGACTAATCGAAACCCCATGATCCCACATCTAGGTTCGAACCGTAAGCTGATTCTGATACGTAGTTAAGTTGACATCGGCAGCTGGACATTGGTCAATATTTTCTCGATGAAAACGTCGATGAAGGAACTCTGATTTTGCCAGCCTAGAACGTACTAGGTTTTTAAAGTATCGAGAATTCGATATTGCTATCGTTTGGATCTGATGCGTTAAATGATTAAAGTTTGAGAATATTTCGATAAGAGAGATGTGACATAACCACGACAATGGTAATTTCACTTCAGAACTTCGATTTAAACTCGATTCAACTGCCAACTTACCGATCTTGCCGATGAGGTAAAGGTGATTAAGTCGGTGAATATTTCGGTAGAAAAGATGTGAAATAACTTCTATCAACGGCAATTTCACTTTTGATCCTACCTTCGATTTCGATTCGTTTCTATGTTATAACGCACTAGGCAAACTTGATTCTATAAACCACACACGCCGCGAAACCATTTTTATGTGAAAAGCTAGTTTCTCTTTTAGTATCTCGAAGTGCAAGTTTTTGTCTAATGAAATATGGTTATTGATCATCACAGAGTACCAGAGGGATGGTGTGGTCAGTCGATGCATTGATTTGGTGTGGCATGAGTTGGAATCAGACATGAAAAGTGTCTCGATTCAGTGGCTAGTTGCTATGTTTTTGTCCCGGTAGTGTCAAATTCTAATACATATAATTGACAGTTGACAACTAGTCCATACATTTTTACGGTTGAGAATTGCCTCGGGCAACAACAGCGCTATCTTTCTTCTTTTAATAGCTCTGTGTTGATCATACATGAAATTAAAATTACGAATCGAATCTCGAAGATACTACTTATAAATATTGGATGATACTACAAGATCAATTAATTACGAATCTGGTTTTGCAAATAGACTTGAGCGACTCTTAAGCAGATTGGCAAATCGACTTTATTCTCGTATTCGAATTGTAAATATTTATGTGTATGTATGCAACTTGACATGAGCAACTCTTTTACGTAACTTGAAATTCACATGATCACAGTAACTGAATATATAATATGACAAATCGCCTCGATTTTCGAATTGTAAATAGTTATGAGCATGTACATTATTAGGTGACTTGATCACTATAGGCTTACTGAATAAATCAGCCGCAAACAATTAAAAAGTAAACAAAAACTACCCTACGAAAAAAATATTTAAAAACTCCACAGATAATTAATTTGAACAGTTTACCCACATGAGAATCGTATGTAAATAATCCATAAATATGCTACGATGTATTGTTAGGTTCTGAACTAACTATTCGCTTCGAAGAAGGACTAATGATGCTACACGAGTGCTTCGATGATAACTATTTGTTATATAATAGCTGACATTAGACATCGGATTGTAATAACTTTGGAAACGTTGGAGTCATTGTTTTGATAACAATATTATTTTGAATTTTCAAATTTCGAGAACGTGACGACGCTGTGTATAACGCAGTTTTCGTTTGAGCAAACTTAATGTATTAAAATTGAGTTCGATTTGGAATCTAATTGGTGATCTGCTAAATATTCGAGGCTAGATACGTTCGATTTTTGACTATAAAAACAGTTTAATTGACGATAAAATCAATCGGATTGATCAATAAAATGAATCGATTTTATATTTTTCGTATGTTTCGATGTCGTGCGACTGTAAAGAGTAGAAGAGTACTAATCTCATGTTAGTTATAATGAGAAGAGGTATATTGAAATAGAATTAAGAATATCGAATTAAAAATATTTTCGAGCCAGTTCATCAGATCCTCAGATTTCCTTGTACTTCACTGCTTGTATTACAATCGATTGACATTTTGCTCAAAAATACTCAGCTGCTGTTCGATGTTGACTGATGTTTTCCAGCTGAGTACGAAGTTTGTTCCAGTAGTAAGTATTCGTGCTATGAAGTATGTTTAGTATTATTTTGTCGAAAATACCGAGTACTTTTTGTTGAGAGCTTTACCCAGAGCCTTGAAAGAGATTTCTATACCAGGAAAAATAAGGGGAATAGTAAAGGATCGATCGATGTTTCCATATTTCGAGACATAGGAGACAGCATTTTTCTTGGTATCTTACCAAGAAAATCGATTTGCTATTTCTCGATAAGTCACCAGCCATATGTTTGTGAATTTTTCTGATTGTCTGATTTAGAACTTTGTTCAACACTAAAATGGTCAGCTGACTTAATAATAATCACCAGGATGGAAATAGATCCGTTTTCACCGACCAAATCGACTAATCCATTAAATTTTATTCGGTGAAAATAATTTTTTGAAACCTTATTGTTGAAAAAGTATTCGAATCATTATATGGTTTACAAGACTAGTCGAGTTTATATCGATGGCGCTCAAGATACTGTCTCGATACTGTCTGCAGCCTACGAGCTATTAATATACAACAAGATCACATGGAGCCGTTTCCACATGCATTTAACGTCTCCGCTGTTGGATACCCACCGCTTGAAGAAGCCCATCAAAGCTTGTCGATAGTTTGCTACGACAAGCTCAAACATAGAGACAGGATTATTGAAACGGGTCGCTAAGTTCAAGTATCTGGGAATAGTGGGGATCATGCGCAGGAGATAAAGGTTCGCATAGAAATGGCTCGTTCAACCTTCTTCGAAATGAACAAAATTTTGTGTGACAGACCTGAGTCTTGACTTAAGACTACGCATAGTATGCTGCTACATCTTTTCGATGCTATTGTACGGCGTAGAAACATGGACTCTCACACAAAATTTGACAAAGAAGCTGGAGGAGTTTGAAATGTGGATCTTCCGCCGTATCTCGAGGATCTGATGGCGTGACCGAATTAACAACGTTGAGGTACTAAGCAGGCACAAGAAGAAGCTCAAACAATCTCTGATGCACGAAAGGAAGGACACGCACAAACTTTCCTTAAGGTTGGCGTCAACTGCAGCGTCTCGTAGTTCAACAGAAGACCAGAAGACATCCATCACCTACTTACTACAACACAGCCGGTTGACACGTCGCAGACGTCGTGACACACAGTCTCCGAGCTCGTCATTCATGTCTACGATGTAACAATGTCGATATATATTTTAAATCTATTACACAGCCACATCATTGAATTTTGTTGAATCAAGACACCGCCCATCTTCAAGAAAGCAAGGAGCTTCGAAAACGCTCCTTACGTCTTAGTTCGATTAAGACTAGCCGCAATTGCCCTTTTACCGCACTTAAATTTATAGTGATACGACGTACTCAATACTCAACTTACAACATACTCGATTTAGTCCCGTAAACTGCTCAAGTTTACTAAACAGACGAGGAAGTTACCCGCTATAATGTGCATTTATTTTATGATGATGGTATTTGAGATGTGATTTTATTCGTATGAACAAATAGTACCTACATAGTTGCAGTATTATTTATTCTCGTATTTAGCTAAAATGTAAGCAATCTATTAAAGAAGTTGTGGGTAATTGAAAAAAGACCGCTCGGGTAACTAAACAATTTCAGTTTTATTGCAATTACCACTATTACTTTGACTCGATCGCAGGTCCTTAAAACTCGAAGTGCCTGTTCGTGTTAGACACGTCCGTGTGTAAAGATCTGAATGTTATATTATTCATTTGAATTTTTCAGGCATCTATCGCTAAAGTCGACATACCCATAGGACATATCTTAGGAACAATCACTTCAATATATATTGTGATTGTTTAATACGATGGTAGATTGAAGTATACCTATGTAGCTTTTACGAGTACTCCTCATTTTGAAAAGTAAAAATATAATTAGGAAAATTCTCAGTTTTTGGGATTCCTTCATCATAACCCGATGACAATGGGATTATCTCGAATGTATTCTTTCAAAAGAGCCTTGCAAACTATTGAGATAGACATTTTAATTAGTCTAAGAACGATTGAGGTTATTTTTTTTGTAAAGTCTGTTAAAAATAATAGTTTGTTGTGCACCTCCTACCGATTCGTTTTCGTCCAGCCAGGCTAGAATGCGCGCCACGCATTATGTCTTTAGACGTGTTAGAACGAGACAGAGTTATGGTAAAGAATGTCACTTTTTCACTCGCCGAAAAGAGTTCTTTTCGTGGCTTTTCGTGGTCGCGTGTTTGGCCTCCAGGTGCCTATGTTGAGCATTGTTGACAGAAGATTGCTATCTTAGTCGTCGGAAGATATTTACGCCGCCGTTCTATTATTGATGGAACAGCGATATTTTACCTGACGTCGGCATCATCGATGTAGAGATTAGCTGAATAATAAGAAGTAATATTCCTATATCAGGGATCACATTAGCCGACTGTGATACATTTTGTAGTAGTTTTTGATACATGATCGATCGATTGATAGACACTGAATACAGAATTGTTTGGTTGTAATTCCAGATCAGCAACGCGACTCGATCCCGTGACGCAGCTGTCGCGGGCCGTTGATCGAAGTGAAGAGTCGAGCTCCATGAAGCGGTCGAGGCGATCGATCCTGTGAGCATGAACAACGCGATTCGATCTCGCGGCGCAACTGTCGCGGGCCGTTGATCGAAGTGAAGAGTCGAGCACCATGACGCGATCGAAGCGATTCTGAAAATATACGCTGCGTTTTTCGAAATGTTCAGTAGATATCTAAAGGGTGATTCGAGTTAAGTAGATGTTTAAACGCAGACGTATTATTCAGGCCGTCGTGGATGCACCCCATCGAAATTTGTCGATTGATGAAGTCGATGACTTAGTGACAATGGGTAATGTAGTGAAAGCAACATTTTCTGTGATTTCCTAGTTCTTTTCATAGTTTCCTCTCAGTGTCTAAACATTAGCTAGATTTGTGTTTTAAAATGACTTTTAATTCTTCATTAAGTTGCCTACAGTTTAGATATTTTAAAAAAAAATCGAGTATGTATTGATATTCTGATCGTATAACAATGACATAGTAAAAAAATAATAATATATGTAATATATTGGCCAACCATTATAAACAAAAAAAACATTGATTTCAAGAATATTTTTCTACAAAGAAAACAAGCATCGAGTTTCGAGATGGTTGCTGCCCATTTGTTTGCCACATTTTTGAGTGCAGTTTGAAGCATAATACGAAGTCTGAGTCTAAACTGTCTTAGGATGTTGCTATAGATTTTTTGAACGATGCCTATTCTACCCATAGTCATAGTTGATTCGATTATACGGCACAGGCCGTTTTCAAACCTTGTCATTCGAAGCTGTTCATATTCGTTCAACACAGCAGATGTATCGAGTTTTTATGTCGACATACGATGACCCAAGACGACGATGTCCCTGAAATTATCATAGTTATGATAGTGGAAAATATATTTTTAATTGTTGTAAAATGCCAAACTAAAAGATCGAGATCTGATTACATGGCTCACATAGTACGATTGCACAATACATGTTTGCAGTTTTAATCCATGATTACTTTCGATGTCATAGAATTGTGTTTGCCATTAATGCAACGCCTTGAATGCGTCTAATATCGTATTGTAGTGCTTCGATATAGTAGTGTGACATTATCAAACCTTCAATATTTTTGTATGATGCAATTCACTTTGTAAATAGTAATATCGAGTACTTAAATTGACAGTAAGTGTTGCATAAATGCAAAGTTTGATATGTCATTCTCAATTGCTTTGTATAAAATAATTAATTTTATGAATAATGAAAATAGAGTTAATGTTTACTAAGTCATTCGAAATCTATGCTTATTTTGCTGAGTGGAAGTGTTGTTGCATTAGTAAACCCTTTTTTGAAGTTATCATTTTCGATTGCTTTGTATATTGTAATTAGTTCGAAGTCTATACTTATATGGCAAAGTTGAAGTGTTTTGAGTCTTTTAGAATGCGATGTATGTTGAATGTGTTCCGTTGTATATGTAAATCATTTTACCAAATGGTTTATTTTCGGGTTCGAAGAGATTTTATTAAGATAAGATTTGTATTCTTAAGTAATCTAGTAACTGTCGAGTAACTGACCATGATGCCTAATGTTGGGTTCCCACTGGGGCCGTGTGTGAGGTCACACACATTGTCAAGATGGACGAATGTTGGGTTTTGGGCAAAAATTGCATATTTTAAATAATGTGCGGTCTTTGAACGGACACGATAGTTCGAGGGTGGTAGTCAACCACAGACTTTTAAAAAGTAAATGCAACAGGAAACGAGCTGTGGTTGGCTATTGCAGAGGAAGTCGTAAAAGTAATAGATACATTTACTAAAAATCATGGTCTGGAACTCACACGAGGTTTTGAGGACCATTCTGATCGAACCGTCGGAGCGAAGAACAAGTCTAGATTAAAGCTTAAGGAACAATGTATTGGAAGAAATAAATCTACAAAGAGTTGTTGAAATAATGGTGTTTTTACTGCATCGAGTCCTCGGTTGTCCTCACATACTGTAGTTACTTTTTTCACATCAAAATCAAATAAGTTATAGAACAGTTTCTTTATAGTTATTTAAATAACGAGGTGGCCGACTACTGGGTATGCGTTTCCTGTACATTATCCAGTGTTCGGCCACCCCCGGCTGAGTACTAGATTTAATGCTTCTTTTTAAAACGGAGTCTTATTGGTATCATTTTAAAGTTAAAAATTCACCTTTTAATTTAGTATAGCCATGTCATACATAATTTCATCAAAAAACCAGTAGTCGGCCGCCTAACTAGATACGTTCGAACCACGGCTGAGTACTGGTGCGGGTGGACCCAGTGTTCAGCCGTCAGTAAGTTACTGCTTAATTTCTTAATTTATTTAATTAATACCTACCTACCAAGTAATTTCTTAGTTTTTTGGCATTGTTTATTTGTTTCTGTTCCGTATGTCTCTTTCGAAGCCCATATTACAATACCTTGAAGACAAACTAACCCAAGCTTTAGACGCTATCAGAAATGGCAGGCCAATTAGAGAAGCTAGTAGAAACTATGAGGTTCCTCGAGGCACAATTCAAGATAGACTTCATATTCGAGTTCCTGAAGGTCCTAAAAAAATTGGTCCCGACTCTGTCCTCAACAAACTAGAAGAAGCGGTAATCGCAACGTGGCTGAAAGACATTGCAACTTGTGGTTTCAGAAAAAAGCTTGACGATTTATTTAATACTGTCCAGGATATGATGATTGAAGACGGCAGCCTCAATCCCTTTGTAAATAGAAGACCTGGCAAGAAGTGGATGAATTCTTTTTTCAAACGTAACAATATGTTTTCAATGAGAACACTTGAAGCTATTTCAAAGGGAAGAGTAAAATCACTGAAGAGAGTATTAGAAAGTGGTTTGAGAAACTAACAAATTACCTAACAAAAAATCAACCACTCTATATATTAGAAAACCCTAAAATAATACTAAACAGTGACAAAACAAGCTTCATGCACTGCCCAAAAACCGGAAAAGTGATAGCACCCCGAGGACATAAAAATGTATACCAAATAGTGAAGGGCAAAGAAAAGGAAGCAGTCACCGTTTTAGCTTTTTTTCCGCTATGAGCGATATTTTACCTCTCTGTGAAGTTTTCCCGTACATTAGACCCCCCAAAGATGTTATAAATAGTATGCCTGATGGTTGGTTCCTCGGTAAATCGGATACTGGTTGGATTAAGACAGACATTGTCAACGATTATATATCTAAATGTCTATCCCAGTGGATAGATGAAAACAAAGTGAAATAACCAGTGCTTGTTTTTATCAACGGCCACAAAACTCACATGACAATGAAGCTAAACATACAAATTCGTTTGCCGAAAGTATCACCTTTTGTGCGAAAGCATAATTATCATTATACCGTCACCAATAAAGAAAACTACAACTCCTAGAGTAATGAACAGAATTGGAGCAATATCTTCTGAAGAATGGAGGCAATTTGAAATTTTGAAAGAGGAAGAGTGACAAAAATAGAAGATACCGTTGAAGAAAGAAAGTTACAGAGACAGAAAAATAAAGAAGAAAAGCAGAAACAAAAAAATGAGAACAAGAAGAATAAAGTTGTGAATTCTAGCTAAATGAAGACTTACTACAAAGAAGAAAGATGATGATTCTGATCCAGAATTCATTGTAAAAAGCACTAAGAAAAGAAAATTAAATGATATGAATGATATAGCAGAAGAAGCAGAACAGACTAACAGTGATTTTGTGGAAGCTAACCAAATAAGATTAAAAGCCTCAGTGATATACTCATAACACCTGGAACTCCTGCGAAAGAAACTGATAAAGAAAATATACTTCTGAAAATAAATAGTTAATCGTAGAGAAACCTTTAGAAACGAAGAAGAACTTGAGAATTTTTATGAGGATTGATTTTAATGATGAATAAGTTAATTTAGTTTCTTGTGATATTATAGGTAGAGTACCTAACTAAGGTCTTATTATTTAATTAAATTGATTAAGTTCCTAGATAATTAAGCTTAAAACTATTGATCTCAGGAGAGGCTGACTACTGGTAGCAATATGGCCGAATACTGGGTTGTGACGGCTGAGTACTGGGGAAATGGGCCTTTTTTTGATAAATACTTTATTTTCAATACTTATTAACAAAAAATATGATATCTGTTAATTTCATAATAAAGTTTAATAAATGATTAAGTGAATGAGTACAAAAGGTTATTGATTACTATTTTAAATAATTTTCTATACATATTTAAACTTGCGCTTTCCACTAAAAGGCTGACTACTGGTGCCCGTACCATTCTCTTTGGTGGAAACCTCACTGGTGGAACGCCAACTTTCGTTGTCATGGTGATAAAGTCGTGTTGATGGCCGATTGTTTGAAATCGGAAATTAGGGAAATACCTATGTAGGTAGTGAAATAAATAATAATAAAAGCAGAGTAAAATCGTGAATTTGTATAGACGTTTACTTCACCTACAGCCGCCAAAATGGCTGATGATGAAGATGTTGTCCCAGAAGGTAAGATTGAGGTTTCCGATGCTGTGGGTAGATTAATTAATATGGTAGTTAATAGCCACATAGATGTTATGGCTAGGTATTAATTGTAATTAATTATTATATATTGATCTTTGACTGCCTCGGTGGCTCAGTGGTTAGTGTGACCCTGACTACGGGATCAAATAGATGTGGGTTCGATTCCCACCTAGAGCAAGTATTTATGTGATGAGCGTAGGTGTTTGCTCTGTGTCTGGGTGTTATATAGCATTGAAGTAGTGTAAGATGTCCCTTATTATTTTTTTTATTTAACTGGAACAGCTTTTTTTACCTGAATCGACTGCCAAAATAATCGTTTGTTCGTTTTAGCCATAAGACTATGTATAGCTTCCACTGCAGGACATAGGCCTACGGATCTTTAATGAGACCGGTCGGAAGCGGCTTGTATTCAACACGATCCTGCAAATAGAATAGAAAACGAATATAATAGTTATGTTGAAATTGCCTTAGATGAATTAAAATAAATTGGCTCGTGTACTCCTAGGGTAGACTCGCATGTAGTTATTTTTACATTATTGCTGGTTTTTCAAAAACGGCTTAGCTGATTTCGATAAAATTTAATGGGACCACCTCGGGAGGACACACTTTCAAAATAAAAAAGCTACTTTTAAATCAGTTCACAATTGGCTAAAATATCGAGGAACATAAGTACCTACATTCAAAATACAAACATAGTAGGTAGGTAGGTAGGTAGGAGCAAAGAAAATATTTACTTCTACCTCCGCTAGGAGTAAATATTTTCTAGGAGCCCAAAATATTTTCTTTGGTAGGAGCTTTCTCGGAATCGGTAAAAACCGGCGCAGTAGCCACATCTGGTGCATCTACTATAAACATAGATACGTTACCTCCTATTGTAAATATTTTTTTTACTCCAAGGTGAAGAGATACCAGAGGCAGAAGAAGAAATCCTCGAGGAAGCCGTGGAAGAAGAAGAAGCTGAGTCTGTCATCACAGTGTACGACCAAGACGATTTTTTTTCCGGCGCTGTGAATACGCCAAATTCGACTATACCTTTGGATTTGTTTGAATTTGAGTATCCTTTTCATTTTGAATGAAAAGAACAAAATAATTACTTAGGTAGTCTTAATATTCTGCTAATTTTAACCCATTCACTTTACGTTTGCATGCTTGTTACAACATTACCCGAAAACAGCTAAGGTAGATACAGTGAAATCTTCCAAGTCTACATGCTTCGTCTTCGATCACAATTTCGCAACTCAGCCGAGATGGCGGTTGCAAGCGCAGTGTGCAAGTTAATCGTGATAAAAATCTCGAAGAAAGTAGAAATAAAATAAAAAAATTGAACATCCTCAGTATTGCAGGCACCTTACAAAAGTACCTCAGCAGTGAAAGTGTTAAGTCTGCGTACTTCATATTTGACCTCAATGTCGCTTACCATCAGGCGAGTAGGTGGTGAAGCGCTGACTTATTCGCTTTTTTAAATAAAAATGGCACTTTGCTACAAAGATGGCGTGGACAAAAGAAACACCATAAATGAAATCACTTCCTCTTCACCTAGACTGCACATATTTGTTGGAAAAGTAGCCTAATTCAAAATTGTGAACTTTGAACTTTGCTGTAACTTCCTGAGCAAGTGAGATAGGTACTCGTACGGCTACAACTGCCACAAGTACTTCAACCTGTGCGCGTGCGACGAGACGGTGGTGTGCTGGGCGGCCGGCAGCATCGTCACCTTCCTCGACGTCGACACTAAGCAGACGTGGTTTCGCCGCAGCACCACCGGCGGGACTGTCGGAGCCATTACAGTAACGTCGTCTTTTCAATTCAGTATACATTTTTCCAAGGTCAAGGTATGGCAAGCAAAGCGTTGTTCGTCCTGCCGCACGCTGGGTCGTCGATATCATCAAAATCGCGGTTCAAACCTGGAGACGATAGACACAAGACCAAGTCGATACACGGTACCATCAGAGAAAAGCCTACACAAAAGAATGATATATAAGGCGTGTGGATGATCCATTTTTTCGGCCTGTCTGAACGTTTAGCGAGGATAGCCTGTAATGCTTGTATCATACACCTATCCCCACTCACTTATGTGGGTGTTAGTGAAACCCACTGCTGAGTTATGCCATTTCTCTTTCTCGGCATTCTTTCTGGCATTCATTCTACCGTCTACGTCGCGTCTACGTAGAATGTAGCATTGCTCAGTGACCCTATTAAAAGAACTCTCTCGTGATTACTTTTATTTCTGCAAGATTTTTTCAAGAAAAATAATTCGTAATTTTTGGCGCAAATTTTACTCATCTTTCGCAGGCTTAATCTCTCACTTTATTTATCTCTAGTCATACAGAAAGGACCCTAACTACCGCATCGCCATTGGAGAGGCACGTGAAAACGAGCGTGAACCCCTCATATTGCTCTACACCTGGCCACAGATGGACATCGACGCAGTCCTGCGTGATGGAACTACTAACGCCTATTCTATCTTAGATTTCAGGTAGGTATATATTATGGTTAGCCCGAAATAAAAAGTAGACTATAGTGTTAATTCATGATTTAAGGTACCTTCATACCGAATTTCATCTAAATCGGTTCATCCGTGTGTGCGTGAAAGAGTAACAAACATCCATACATACTCACGAACTTTCGCGTTTATAATATTAGTAGGATAATCCTCTGCTATTTTTACTGACCTCTAGATCTCTAGTGAGATCAGTTGGAAGTGGTTTGTATCTAGCGCATTCTGAGTATTTATTGCACTTACTGAACGTTCAAATGCATTTTGTCCTAGTCCTGCTAAAAAGTAATACATATATTTTTAGGGTTCCGTACCTCAAAAAGAAAAAAACGGAACCCTTATAGAATCACTTTGTTGTCCGTCTGTCCGTCTGTCCGTCTGTGTGTACGAGTATGTCAAGACTCTTTATCTCGGGAACGCGTAAAGATATCGAGTTTAAATTTAAACTGTACACGTAAACCCATGAACTCTTGCAGTTGTGTAAAAGAAAAGCTTCTCAGTTACCGTATAAAAAAAGTTAGAGCCGTTTATGTCGTAAAAAAACGCATATTTCAACGCTCACAAAAATCAAAACCTACAGGGTACTTCCCGTTAACATAGAACTATGAAATTTGGCGAAGAGCATTGTCTCAGAGTACACATATAGGAATAAATCTGAAAACTGTACATTTTTATTAAAATTACATAAAAATAGGGTCTCAAAATTCGCAAAATATGGTTTCAAAATTCAAAGTGAGTAAATGGTATCATGTAAGGTATCATATAAAATAACTTCATTAGCACATGCTAAAACAGATTTTTAATAATTTTAACAGTACGGAACCCTCGATGTGCGAGCCTGACTTGCACTTATCCGGTTTTTTTTACAGTAAGGATAGTGCCGTGTTCTTGATCTCTTTTTAAATATAATAAAATATTCAGTCAAGTGCGAGTCGAACTCGCGCAGGAAGGGTTCCGTAGTGTACTGGAGCCCTTAAATATTTATTTTATTTTAATTTAATAATTAATTATTGAAGTAAACGTACAATTAAATATTCTGCGAATATTTCAAGCCTCTACCTGTTACCCTTATTAATTTTGAGCGATAAACGGGTAAAAAATCAGGTTTGTTGTATGGGAGCCCCCTTAAATATTTATTTTATTTTGTTTTTAGTATTTTTTGTTTAGCGGCAACAGAAATACAGCATCTGTGAAAATTTCAACTGTCTAGCTATCATGGTTCATGAGTTACAGCCTAGTGACAAACAGACGGACAGACGGACGGAGAGTCTTAGTAATGGGGTCCCATTTTTACCCTTTGGGTACGAAACCCTAAAAAAAATTAAGCATAATTTTGTTACATAGTACTATTGATACATATAGCCGACTGCTAAAGAAGATGGGTTATGTTAGGAAGTTTTTGACTTGGCTTCTATTTCTACTCCAGTCCAGACGGTGAGCTGCTAGCGTCTGTAGGCAAAGAGCCTGATTACAACTTGACCATTTGGAACTGGAAGCGTCATAAGATCTTGCTGCGAACCAGTGCCTTTACGTTTGATGTGAACACTGTCATGTTTTCACCGTATTGCCCAGGACAGCTTACTACTGCAGGTTTGTTTACATTCTCGATTTTAGATATTTATCTCCAACATGATATTTCAAAAAGCTTGAAATTTCTATGTGTTGCCCTAAAATTTAGTTTATAATACTTAGCTTGCATCTTAGGCTTGCCTACAAAAGGCAGCATTATTTTTAATCTGGAACATAGTTTTATGCTACTGTCCCACCTCAGTCTTAACGCGTAAATTAAGCCGTTACGTTTGCAAATAACAATACACACTTCAAAAGAGTAGAGATTATTCTACATAGGGCATTGAACGTTTTCCGTTCAAAATTCAAAGTTAACATAAAGCGAGGCACTTATTGGTTTCGACATTCAAATGTAGGTATCTTGATATGTTGGAACATCCTGTACATGTGATGAGCTCTAAAACTTGAAGAATTAAAGTTCTCACCATTCGGTTTTTGTACCTATGTGAATTTTATAAATGTGATCGAAACCACTACCTTGTGGTACTCCAAAATTATTATAAAAGTCACGTTTTGAGAACCTAAATTAGGACATTAACTACCATAAACAATATGTCAGTTGTGTAAATTATAGGTATGATTTTTTAAAATTTATTTATTCATTTATTGCACATATATACATAATTCAGTTAAAAACTAGACCCTTAAATGCATAATAAAAGATTTTTAGCCAAAAAAATATATTATGTTTCTTTAGAGGTCTAAATTAACTCGAAAAATAATAAAAAAAATCTAAATCAATTAGAACATTTTTTTTTTTTAAAATATGCTTGTATCGATTTCGATACACTATGCATTGTTTTTACAAAATAATTAAATTTTATATAACTGAAGAATTATGAAAATGGGTGAAACAATCTTTAGTTTTCTTACAACATAAGTAAATATTGCACTTAGAACATTTAATTATACTAAGTAAATTACACGATGGCATCATACATCGACCACGTGACTCGGTTCTCATGATATTATGATCCACTTGGTCGAGTCTAACTTCAAGAGGTGGCAAAACTTGGATAGGTTTGCCTTTTCGCATTTTGGGTGGTGGTTGATCTTCTTCTCTTATTGCATTGGTACTAGGGCGCCCTCTGGTGTTAACAGGAGTATATTGGCAAAGAGTTTCAGCCAACTCTGATCGGAAGTCTGCAAGGGTCATGATGTTTTTGTGGTTGCCTTTTCTTTCTTCTACTTTTTTGTATAATACCCATGCATTTATTACAGTCAAATCTAGCAGATGATAGAAGATCCTCATGTACCACTTTCTACTCTTCATTCGAATCCTGTATCTCCCTAGAAAGGAATCCATTAGATCTACCCCACCCATGTGCATATTATATTCTTTGATTAACTTCGGGCATGTGATTGGAATCCTCTTCTTTTCTTTTTTATCGAATCGTTCTATATTCTCCACGGGGCATGCTCCAACATATGTCGAAGCTAAGATGACTTGTTTGTTGTCTTTCCAGCTAACTGTTGTCATGTCAATTCCTTCAAAGTTTGTTACGTATTCTTCATATGACCCTCTTGGAACTGAACTCTTCATAACATCCTGCTTGGTTGGCAACTTGCAAGATTTTCCTATTCGGTTTCTTTGAATGGTGCCTAGGGAATGTATACCTTGTTTGGCTAGTGTATACATCAATGGCAAAGATGTATAGTAATTGTCGAAATAGACAATATGATTTCTTTGCCTGGGTACCACACTCAGCAAGTTCATGACTGTTTGTCCCACAACTCCCAAGTTATGTTCGTTTGACAATCCTTCATTAGCTTCTTTCCCAGAGTAAATTATAAACCTATAAGCAAAACCGGCTAAACTGCATAGAACAAACAATTTGAACCCCCATTTATGGGGTTTATTGGGGAGGTATTGTTTCAGAAAATGTCCTACTTTGGTGGCGCACATCTGTTCGTCTATAGATACCAGTAGACCATGCGCAGCATGATAGGCTTCATAAATTACGTCCCGTAATAAACCATTTAAATGAGAAGTTCTCCAGCGTAACCATCGAACAGAGATTATCTGATAATCTCTGTTCGATGGTTACGCTGGAGAACTTCTCATTTAAATGGTTTATTACGGGACGTAATTTATGAAGCCTATCATGCTGCGCATGGTCTACTGGTAAATGATCATCATTATTATTGAAGTGCAGTAACTTTCGCATTTTCTCAAATTTATTCACAGCCATTGCTTCTTTGATGTGTCTAAAGCCAAATTTATTGGACCAATACGACCTTGTACTCGGATAATGGTACACAGACATGAATATAAGGATCCCAAAATATTTGCGAAGTTCGCCTACTGTGAATAATTCGGGTCTGTCAGGTTGTTTCTGGACTGCGTAGCGAGTTGATTCAGTAACAATGTTTTCCATAAACTGATCCGTGAAAAAATAGTTAAAAAACTGGTAAGGACTTTGCAATTCCATTATAGATGAAGGTAACTCTTCAGATCCAACGAATTTGACATTATTCTCATCAAATGGAAAAGACTGCTTTTTCCACAGCAAATGCCTCAAATTTATGAGAGATTCAGTAGCTTGTGCTTCCACTCGCTCCGAAGACTGTGCGTCTTGTATAGGCTGCTCATCTTGAACCAATGGAGGGTCTGAAAATTCTTCTAAATTAATCTCTCCCGTAAGCACCTCTTCGTCATCTTCTAATTCAGCTGCCAAGGCTTCTTGAGATGGGTAATAAGGAATATCTTCTCCATCTGACTCTAAATCATCTTCTGATATCTCACCGTTCTCCAACCTCATAAGCATATCTTCTATTTGCCGGTCTACAAAGCAAAAAAAAAGCATTTAACCATACCCAAAAGCGAGTAAAATCAAAACCAAAACCGTTATAAAACAAACTTTTGAATGGGGTGTAGGCGGGAACCAAACGCATGCTGTATCGTTTTCGAGACAAACATAAAAAGCGATATTTACTCAGATAAACACATAAAAGTCGTGCATATTCGATTGTTTTCAAGTAAATGAAGGACTTACCATCCATTTTGTGATTTTTGTTGGCATCAATTCGAATTATTTTCGTTTTCGCAGTTTTATAAAAACTTCAGTTTCAGAGAAACGCGCACTACGTTGACGACTACACCATAGACAAGGAAATTATTCCACAGAAATGACATTGACACCTGACACTTACTTTTTTTTGTTGGGTTTTGAGGCAAAGAAATGTATGAATCTTCAGCCTACGCAGTATTTCAAATAAAAATCCGATAAAAACTATTAGAATGCGATGTATCGATATCGATACAAGATGCATTTAAGGGTTAACTAAATATATGGCATATATGCCCTGTATTGAGGGCGCAACAATAGCTAAAATTGTAGGTATTAAAGTAGGTACATTTTAATGGTTTTGTTACTTTTTAGGCGCAGCTCATATAAAATTCTGGAAAATGGCCGAAACATTCACTGGGTTGAAGTTAAAAGGGGAATTGGGTAGATTTGGCAAAACTGAAATCTGCGACGTTCTTGGCGTGTATCCAATGCCGGATGAAAAAGTCAGTATTATGCTGAAAATATTAGGTATTACCTTAACTTCTAAGGTAATAGGAATTGGTGCACTGATTTTGTTATGATTTTAGGTGCTGTCTGGTTGTGAATGGGGTAATGTTCTAGTGTGGGAAGCTGGCCTCGTCAAATTAGAAGTAACTCAACGTGGAAGGAAAACTTGTCACTCAGCACCAGTGGTAAGGATCTTATCACTAAATAGTTGTATACACGCACATAATGATACCTCTTATGAAAGTAACGTAATTGTTGTCAAAAAATCTCAATATGATCGTGCTTACAGTGCTCGCTCTAGTGAAACTGATGTTTCCTTTCTGCCCTTAATCAATCTTACCTACGAGTAGCGCTTGTTCGAGACATACCGACCGACCTTTGCTGACTTCTGTCGGAAAGATTATTAAGGTTTGCACTGGCTGGTAGAGTGCAGGTGGAACAGAAAATAATTTAACTGTTGCGTACTACAAAGAGTTTTAATGCAACAGAAAATAGATAATAGTGATTGTTGTAGATCCAGTTTATGTTGAGTCCAGCGGGAGATGAAGTGACGACGATAGCGCAGGACGGCTGCGTTCGCGCTTGGTACTGGGACACCGTCGAGCAAGCCGATCCGCCCGAGGACGACCCTTATGTCGAACTTAACCCTGTCGCCGAGACTTGTGTACGTACTAATGCAGAGTCATTTCATGCTGAGCCCGGTGGGAGACGAAGTGACTAAGATAGCGCATGACGGCTCCGTGCGTGCTTGGTTCTGAAACACGGGGGAGGAAGCCGACCCACCCGTGGACGACCCTTTTATGTTGAACTCAACCCAGTCTCTGAGACATTTGTGTGTGTGCGTAGTAGGTAATGTAGATTCGGTTCATGGTGAGAATGTGAAGATGAAGTGACGACGAAGCTACGTAATGAGCAGGGGGAATCCACTTCTAGATTTAAGTATGGTCTCACGCTGAGCATCGTCTGAGTGAGAGGTACGGTAACTGTTGCCGCTGCGGATCGGAACCGCGAGGGTGTCGGTAACTGAGTGGCTGACGCGAGAATCCTGTATTTGCCTGTCGTGGTTACCTCAAATAACCACGTGTAGTAGATAATGAACCCTCGCACCAGGCGTTTGCGTTGTTGCATGTTTTAATGTGTATGACAGTAGGATGATTTCTTTTGTACTTCACCTACTCTTCACTTTCGCCAAAGGGGGGTAATGCGGCGTTCCGCCCCGTAAGCGGTGCGCACTGCGGGGCGAATCACACAAGACTGTTTTTGAAGGTCCACATTCGCCCCATGGGGCGAAACGTCGAGGACGATGTAGGAAGAGGATGTTTCGGACCACGTTGACAAAGAACAATTCTCCGCATCAGTATTTCCTACGTATTTCTTATGTTACAGCCACGCAAAAAATTACATAAAGTAAAATAAAAAATCCTGGTAGGTACAAAAAATAATCTATAATTTTTTTAACAATTTAGTATCAAATCTTTTCTAGGTAACCGGATGTCAAATCATGTGTTTGAAGCACCAAAAAGACATGTTCTGGTACGCCCAAGTAAGTTTTCACTCTGACAACATACTAGGTACATGCTTAAATTGTAAATACTTCGACTGCTTAATCTGTTCATAATGTATTCTAAGTACTTAGGTACCTACTTTCATTATCATCATCAGATTTGAAGAGAAAGGCTCTTGTTGGTGAAACACCTTCTAGATTTCGCGGCCAGCGGCCAGCCAGAGATTTCATCTCCCTGAACGAATTTTAAAATTGTTTTAGGATGGTAACGGGGGTGTTTGGGTAACAGAACTCGAGATAGATAAAATAGAATGCGATCACCGTAAAGTGATGACTTGCCACGCCGGTCCTATAGTAGCCATGGCGGCCCTGAAAACTCATCCCATACTGATCACTGCAGGAGAAGACGGGGCCCTGATGGCTCACAGTACGGAAACCCACGCTCTTTTGGCGAGATATACTTTCCCGACTGCAATAACGTGCATGCTTTACCCTCCTATAGATGTAAGTATAATAAAATGTTTGGCTAAAACGGGTTAAATAATATTGTATGGTAATATGATATATTTATTTGTATAAATTCATATTCACAGCCAAACTCATGAATACTTATATTTTGGCTCGAAGCTCGAATGCAGGTGGAACAATAGGCCCGTAAGGTTTTCAGGCCTTCATTTCACGTGGCATTAGCAACTACTATCTAGTTTTTTTCCTTCCAGTAGTTTTATGACATTTTAAGGCATTAGGATTCTGGATTTAAATATCCGAATATTATTTTGGATGGTTTAGAAATAAGCAGTTTCAATTACAGGTGGATGATACGTGCCGTATCCTTATAGTGGGCTTCAAGGACGGTATTATGCGTACATTGTTGCTGCATCCGGAGCGGCTCATAAGTCAAGAGTTCATGCTGGAGGTTCGCGTACATTCTAACCTGACTATTCACAGCGAAGATTCCGATAATCCTGATGTCATTGATTTGATATCGGTAATTATAAATGTTTTAGATAAATTTATCACAGCTATAGATACTAAGAATACTTTGCCCAATGGCGTAGCTAGGCGTGGGTGAAGTGGACCCTGGCCTTATGCCGGGGCAATAGAATACGGCATCGGTATTCGCCTGTGGTAAGAGCCTACTAAAAGGGGCATCTAAGCTCGCGGGTGGTTGGAAGTGGGGCTGAGCCATAAATGACAACGCTGAGTGGCCAGTTGGCCGCATTGTTGTTTATGGCTATATGTCAAACACCTCTGTGTCTGTGTTGAAAGTGAGCAAAAAAACTCACCCAAATACGAAGACAAGTGATAAATAAAAAAATAATGTTGAATCAAAAGTGTTGTTGGAAAAAAAATATTTTTTTAAAAAGGCATTTATTCTACCTACGATCCCTAAGTTAATCACCCAAGATTAAATCTGCGTAAACGAAAACAGAGCCCGCGACTACATCAAAAGCATAGGAACTGCGCCAGAAGGATCATCAAAGAGTCTTTATTTTCAATAGTACTTACAGTATTTTTTTCTTCTAAAAGCCTGAAACGATGAAGATGGATGTAAAAAAAGATCGCACCTTATGCCCTTCAGTAGATTGAATCAAACTGCCAATGATAATGATAGAACACCGATAAATCTCAATTCATTTTCAGCTATTGAAGCCTCACTCGAAAGCGATTACTCAAATATCAATAAATGATCAAAGAACTTTACTAGTGACGTGTGGAGAAGACACCACGATATTTATGTATAAATTGAAGCGAGGCACGCCGTTTACGTTGGAACGACTAGGTTTTATACCAACGCCTAATAACATTGCTTATATGACCTGGAAGCCAGGCGAGGTAAAGTATTGAAATTTTAGATAGTTACGAGTAAGGCTAAGGTAAATTAGCAAAACTAAACAATAGCAACGCACTTAGCAAAACTAAACAATAACTAAAATACCTTTGTGAAAAAAAACTGTGGATCTGAGTGGATAAAAAATTCATTTAGCCCACGTGGGATCCAAGAATCTATGGGAAAAATCTCCAAGTAAATACCCCAAACGACCTATTCTAGAAACAATTTCCTATTAAATCTGTGTGGGTAAAAATCCATTTGAGTTTCTCAGAAGTTCTGACTCCAAGTTAAAGGAACCAAATGAACGGAGGCATAATTTAGAGAAGTTTGTTAAGAATATGTTTAATACTAAGATATTAAAAAAAAATTATTCAAGAATAAAAATTTTGCCAACATTTTAGGAAAAGGAGTTCCTCGTGGACCAACGTATGAATGTGTTTTTCCGCTTAATTTTTTTAGGAAAGGGTTTTGCTTCTATGCGGACAAGTTGGTTTTATAATGGAGGCTGTTTTACCTGACATCAAAGTCCGAGTATACTCCGAAATCACTACTTTCAAGCTCGATTTTGAGTCTTATAAAGAAATTTTGGTGAAGAAACACTTGTAAGTATAGTTATAGGTGCACATTTTATTTACTATTGATTTACTATTCAAAATCTTTTATTGTAGCACTAGCTCTGTCAAGCAAAGATAAACCCTAAAAGCAGGGTACAAAGCTTTTAAACTACACAACACGATTAAAATACGATTTCCAATCAGTATCGTCCGGATGGTTTATAAATACTACAAAATAAATTACAAAAACTAGATAGATAGCGCGATAGATATTAAATTACAAAAACTAGATAGATAAACGCTTTATTGCACATCAAGAAATAACCACAATAAGAAGAAATAAAGATACAAAAACAGTGTAACAAAGGGCGGCCTTATCACGAATAGCGATCTCTGCCAAGCTACAAAAACCAGTACAGTATCCTCCTCCTTGCGTCGTATTCCTCATGTCTGAGGGTCGTGACCTCCACCTCCCATAAGCTTCTCTTTCACGATGTTTCTCCATTGCCCTTTGTTCTCAGCAACACGCAACGCCTCATAGACTGACGAATGATGGGTGGTGCGAATTTGATCGGACCAACGCATCGGACTACGACCTCGTGATCGCTTGCCGTCGATTTTCCCTGTGACCATCAGTTTCTCGAGGTTATCGTCTTGTTTTCTTGCAATGTGGCCGAAGTAGTCAAGGACACGTTTAAGACAGATGGCCGAGAGTCTGGTCGTGACCTTGAGCTGTTTTAGTATCGATACGTTAGTCCGATGAGCCGTCCATGGTATCCTGAGCATCTTCCTCCAACACCACATCTCAAAGGCATATATGCGTCCACGATCCGCTGCTTTCAGAGTCCAAGTTTCAGCAGCATAAAGAAAGATGGAGAAAACCAGAGTGCGGACTAATCTTATCTTCGTTTTTAGTTTTATCCCTCTGTTTTTCCACACCTTATCGAGCTGCGACATTGCCCCCTTCGCCATTCCGATACGTCTTCGCACGTCACCTTCACAAGAGCCATTATTACTGATACTGGAGCCGAGATAAACAAAATTGTCAACTACGTCCAAGTTTGACGCCCCACTGATGTTCAATAATTTAGCTCTATCAACTACCATAATTTTGATTTTCGACCTGTTGATAGATAGTCCAAGATTGTTACTAATATGCTCCATTCTATTCAGCAGATCAGCCATTTCAGCTTCGTTTGCAGCTAGAAGAGTTGTGTCATCAGCATATCGGAGATTCGTGATTTTAACACCGCCGATGCTTACGCCTCCATCCCAGTTGTCACAAGCGTGTCGCATTATGTACTCTCCATACGCATTGAATAAGATGGGGGATGCAATGCAGCCTTGGCGAACACCTTTTCCAAAACAGAATAGCTGGGACAACATTTTGTCAATCCTGACTACTCCTTTATTGTTATGGTAAAGAGATTGAAGCAATGCGGTGAGATGTTTTGGCACGCCTAATACAGTAAGGACCTGTCACAGAGACTCCCAGTTCACGCAGTCAAAAGCCTTACTGTAATCGACAAAACACAAGAGGACCGGCACGCTATACTCATAAGCCTTCTCAATCAACTGCCTTACATTGAGAATTTGTTCCCGCGTTCCTCTACCCCTAACAAAACCGGCTTGTTCTTGCGGAATCTGCTGATCCAAGTAGTGACGAATACGATTGTTAAGGATATGGAGCAGAATTTTGCTTGCGTGGGATATAAGTGCTAAAGTGCGGTAGTTATCGCGCTGTTTAGTTGAGCCTTTCTTGTGGAGCGGTAGAATTATCGACTCTGTCCAGTCTTTTGGCCACTCGCCGCTGATCCAGACTTTATTGCAGATGGCGTGCAAAGTGTCGACACCTTTATCGCCCAGCGCTTTTAAGATCTCTGCTGTGATCATATCTAGACCCGGCGCTTTCTTGGTCTTCAGAGCTTTCAATGCCGCGTCAATCTCACATCGTAAAATTCCAGGTTCAGGTCATCACTGAAAACAAAGGCAGGCAATGAGGATATGTCGCAGAACGCACAGAGCGTTCTGCGACATATCCTCATATAATTGTTCACAGTAACTCCGCCATGTTTCCACGATTTCGTCTAGTTGGTGTAAGAGTTGCCCGTTGGCATCTTCTATTACCCAGGATTTAGGCTTGAACTTTTTAGTAAGAAGTCGGACTTTCTTAAAAAGATCTGCAGTCTGATATTTGAGAGCATGGTCTTCAATATCATGACATATTCCATCAATGTAATTGTTTTTGTCCACTAAGTAAGTAAGTTCGTATAGGCCGGGTGGCTAGCCCTGGTGTCAGAGTTTTTAGGCCGTCCACTCTGCAATATGCATTAATAGCTTTACAAAGAAGGTTGTATTTACTTCTCACCTCAGGGTCCTGCAGTCCCTTAATTTTCAGGTCCTTTCTTTCCTGAGTAAGTGCCCAAGTACGGTCTGATATCCAAGACGGTTTCTTTAAATTGGGATTTTGAACTTTACGTAGCTCATTCAGGACATCATTAACAAGTTCTTTAAGATGATGCCACTGAGAGTCCGCCGTTGTATGCTGACTGGAGTCTACCTTATCGAGTTTATCCTCAATAGACTGTTGGAAAATATCCCTTTCTGCGAGTGTAAGCTGTTTGAGGTACATTTGACGACGCCTATTTGGTGCCTTAAGGCGAAGGGCAAAAGAAGTACAGTATAAGATCGGAGTATGTAGTGTCATATAGTCTTCTATTTATCCCGGAAGCCGCGTGTAAAAACTGGTTATTTCAGAAAGTTATTGTAATATCATTTTAAGGGTTTAACAATGTTATAGCATGCGTCATCGGCCATTCCCAGAGGAAGAAGACCTGGCCAGTATTGACGAGGAAGCTTTGAAGGCTCAGGGGGAGGCCGAAGGAGATGATGACGAAGAAGAGGAATGGGTTGGGGAGATCGAACTGAGTAAGTTGCGTTGTTTTTAGACGACGGAAATATTTCTAAAAGATATCATTATACTTCTTACGAATGACCGCTACGAGGCCATTCTTTGCAGGATGAGCGTGGCTAAGTAGTCAGGTCGCGTCATATGAAAAGATCGTTGGAGCTTCCAACTGCACACAAAGAAATAATACTGGAACCATTGAAATGTTGTGGATCATCGACACGACAAAGTGGAATAAGATTAGGAATTACTATTATTGTTTATTTTGTAAATCTACTGGTAGATTTCGCTTACCTATTTTTTAAGTTTATATACGGTAAAATTTTATTACTTTTAAGTCTTGCGCGGATAATATCTCAAGGATATTTTAAAATAAAGTGACTTTTTTGTTCCTGAATGTTAACTTGACTCAAAATTTATTTGCAAGGTCTAACTTGTTTTTAGGCAGCTAGGTCAATATAGTTGAATTCATGGCATGAATCTCAAATTGATTTCTAATGATTATTTCTACAGTATGATTCCATAATCTTACTGTAGAAATAATCATTTAGTTGTAGCTGGGTAGATTTTTCATTTTTATTTCTCGCACGTCTCAAGACATATCCGTCGGATCCATAGTCCATAAAACATTAAACTGCTCTAAATTGTAATCAAAAGTGTAAATTTTTATTTCCCGTTTTCAGTGGAAAGTGAAAGCATGCTAGGTACAACTATAACCTGGGCACAGTATTGTGATGACGGTATCTGGGTGGTCCAGAAAGGGACCGGGTGTCTGTTGCTCGTCAAACCCGGTAGCAACAAGGTCTTGAAATACGCGCCCATCCCCGGCGCTTGGTGTGAAGAACTCACTGTGCTGCAATTTGTGTAAGGATTTACTTTATCTAACTAATTCAATTGTTTGTAACATCCAAATTATTAGTGCCAATTTGTTTGTATGCTTGGATAATGTCGTATTTTTTTGGAAACCATGTTCCATCTATTTATGTTGCGGGAATATAAATTAATATTTTGGGATCGAGAATCGCAAGAGAAATTACAAATTTAAATCTTAGTTGTAATTTATTTTGTAGTTTTTCACGTAACGTTTAGTTTATGAAACGTTATTTCAGTTTTGATGCAAGAAAAACCACTGAGAATCGCAGAATATTTTGAAAAAATTATAAATATTTCCTGCGCCATTTGGTTTGACTCGTGTGGAAAATTCCTCAGGAACAACAGATTATTCCTAAAAAGTTTCAAAATGAATTCAATTTTATTTATTAAAGTAGGTATAGATTGGATTATAGGTATATCTTGTTACAATCACACAGTTCGTACCTATCTAGGTTTTTTAGTGTTGGTAGTAAATACAAAATACTACCGTGATAAAATGCATAACTACTTATTAGTACCTACTACAGTATAAAAAATAATGCGCAAAATTATCTTGTGATTGTAAATGTATTTTTTGCATTTAATCATTTCCTCGCTGAGGTGGGATGAAAAGCTCAGGATTCCATTTTTTTTCTAAATATTAGAATCCTTCGCTTGTTCGGTCATCGAAATTGAGCACGCGGTTGAAAATCAACTTTGTACTCGTGTAAAACAAATAACTATTATCTGCGTCAAATATTATAATAGGCGTTTGAAATACTTTTTTGTCGAAAAACAGTTGCGATGGGCAATACCTGTTGTTGGGAACCCATACAGGATACATTCGCATGTTGAAAATGCCCACCGAAGAGGCAGACAACCCAGATTACCACTACATTACTTGGCAGCTGTCCGTGCAGAAACTGCTGAAGAGGTTGAAAGGCAGGAGATTGGCTAAAGAGGAGGTCAGTGACGAGCACTCAGCAAACAAATTTTAATGCTCCATTTAGTTAGTTCCATTGGTTACATATATTCCGTTAAATGAAATTTCGAGCAATGAACGTCTGTCGTTGGCCGATAAGATGAAGATGATACAAATGGAACCGGAAGCTTTTTCGAATAGTTCCCGAAAGATTTGTACAACTGTACACGCCGCTTTTATTATATTTGCTCTTTTTACGGTTGCGACGGAAATCATTGTACCTATATGATCAACTTGCGTTATGAAACAAACGACACCAGCGCCAAAAAAATGAGCTGTTACATATTTTTTATCGAAGGGAAATTATTTTTTCATCTCATCTATTCGAAAAGGACTACTTGGTTCGCCTTTAAGTGCGCCCAAAGGAGGTGTTTTTTATGAGGAACTTTATAAGTGCGACGGAATTATCTTTCCCGCGCACTTTTTGAATTTGGAACAAATAAGTGCGACGGAATGATCTTTGCCGCGCACTTTTTAAATTTGGAAGTATTTGTAATGTTAGTGTTCAGCGCCAAGAAAATGAATGAAAATAATGTAAATATAAGTTTTCATTTGTTTTATTATTAGATACCATTTAATTTCAATTTAGTTGTTAATCTACGTTTTATTAAATAATAATACTATAGTAAAATATGAGGCGCCTTTTGTTTTCTCATAGAGGTGATGAAAATTAGAGTGTACCACTCGGGCGCAAAATATATTCAGGATTCAGTTCAGGATTCTACTAAAGAATCTCTCGCTACGCTCGGGATTCTACTCTAGAATGCCTCACTTCGCTCTGGATTCAAAAAAGCGCCCTCGCCGTAAAAATATTATTTTGCTCCCATATGATACAATCTACTATTTGTATGGTATAGCAATTTTTTTTGCACGGGAATAGTTGGTCATAATAATGAATATTACATAAGATTTTCAAAAAGTGCCCGATCCCAATGGATCCAAAGATACAAAGTGTGGTGTCCAAAAATGACAAGCAATATGTAGGCATGATGACTAAAAAAATATAATTAGTCCGTCAGATAGACTATCAAAAAAATATGAGACATGTATTTTTTCTTTGGTTAATTAAACAAAAATTGATGAATATATAGCCCGTCAAAGTTCCGCGTGACGTCACAAGTGTATAGACTTCCTTAAGAGAGGTGACGTCACGACCCCCACTAACAAACTTTGACAAGGTAGTTAAGTTTACGGAGACTTTAATTGTGTTTTTAAAAACTAAATTTAAAATAAAAGACGGATTGTACGTCTGGACAGACTTGAATGTCCACTCTAATTGAATAAAAATCTTACAATTAAATCCTAGGCGAACACCTTATCTAATACCGGGAACTAGTCACGCCACCCAGAGCTGCCTATCTCAGCATTTAGGCTCGGATAGATACAAACCGCGGAGCGGGGCTAGCTGGTGACATAACTCCTCCCTCATCAAGTGCGAAATTATCCGAAACAGGATTTGATGTCGGATTATTTCGCAAACACATTTTTAGCCTAAATTTGAATGCTACATAGCCGATAATACTTATGGGTAAGATTATATAAAGTAAGAGAGTTGCCAAGCTAACACTTTTTACGTCGATTGCACTGGTTTCTGTTTCACTTTCCGCACTTTCCTTGTTTTTCACTTTCAAAAGATTAGCTAACTGCGTGACGTCGTCAAATTTGATGTGTTTGATGTCTAACGTGTCGTTGAAGAGTACATTGGAAGCGTGTAACCGTGGAAGTTCCACTAAAGGAACTAATTTCTCATAGACGCTGCCGCCGTAGGAGCGACCGTAGTGGAGCCGGATATTGTCGAGGAAAACTATGCAATTTTCTTCAATGTGGAGGACGTATGTTCCGCTTAAGTACTTGTAAGATATGTTATCTCCGCAAGTTTCATTTAAGATTATCTCCTTTTTGGTATATACGATCCAATCGTTATACTTGATGCGTTGAACTTTGATATCTCCAACATCTACGGGAACGGCATAGCATTTCGTTTGTTCTGGCTGAAATCTCATCAACTGTTCTACACAAGTATCTTCTGAGTATATCATGGTATCTTCTTCGGTACAGAGGTACTGGTTGTCTCCAATGTCGTTGCAGGGGTGCATAGCAGGTAGGTATTTCAGCCCTTTCACCATAAGGTATGGGAATTTAGGAATAATTGTCAGGGTTTTATTAATTTCAGGGTCAAATATCGGAAGCGAATATAATTTATAATAATTATACGTATTACCGTCAGTTAGAGGAATTTCTATGATGAACATTATCTGGTTTACTTTCATGTACGATTTCACTGATGCAAGTTTTTCTAACTTAACCAAATTATTGGAATTAGCTTTATAAATTAATTTGTCGTAATCATCTATATTTTCAAGTATACACAATAATTCCGAAGCGTTTAGAATTGATTGGTGTAGCACAGAAACTTTAGTGAGCGCCAGAGTTGTTTCTATTTCCTGTAGTGTTATATAAATGGATCGGAAATTTATCCTGAATATGTTAAACATCATCAAAATTTGGTTAAAATGAACATTTTGGTGCTCTGTGTTAACAAATTTCTTGACGATTTCTTCGAAGTTTCGAAGTTTTTCATTTAATATTTCCGTATTGTTTTCCAAAGTTTCTGAGCTATTTACAAATGTATCTATGATTTTCGAAATCACAGTTATTTTCTTATCAGTTAATATCTGTTTATCTTTTAATTGTGTAATTAGAGAATCGTAGTGAATTGCGTCTTCATGATCTAGGTTTCCAGTAACGAGTTTAATTAGTGATCCTAATGGGTTTATGAGGCCTCTCTTGATCCTAATGCTAGGTAATAGTTGCGTTATCTTATCGATAGCTATACTACGTAAGTATTCTACTTGTTTCCTTAGTCCTAAAAACTCTATCGAATATTGTTTATTCCTATCTAATAAGTCGCTAAACTCCTTATACTTATACAAATTAAATTCTAAGGTCGTTTCTATTCTACCTAAATCTAGCACTTTGATAATGGTCCACTTATCTTCTTGCTTGAATGCCTGTCCTATTTTCACTGGGAGTAACCCTGGGTTTTGCTCAATTCGGTGCAGTTGAAGGCCCTGGCTGTGGGCTATTAAGGTCAGCCCTAGGATGCAGCACCTGTGGAGGGCGTTTAACGTTTTTAATAGGCACTTTGGTTGGCCTACTCCCTATAGCTGCTGGGACTATGCCGCGCTCTGCTTTATCTAATACTGTCGCCTTTTGATACCTAGGCTTATCCTTACTTTTCCTAATGTTAATGTCTTTAGCGAATATTACTTGGTCCTTTTCCAATTCGGGCTCTTTTTCTCCACCTTTTGCTTTCCTAACGTCTTCCTTGTGCTTTTGCAATTTCTCAGATATGTAATTATATAAGTATTTAGTTCGTTTTGCATGATCTTTAAGGAGTTGCTGTGTGTAAACTTTATCAAAATTTGCATTAATGCGTGATTTGAGTCTATATGTCCGAAAACTACTTCAATTGGTGTTAATTCCGTGGCTGAATGAATGGTGTTATTGTATGCCATGATGCAGTAGGTCATAACGGACGCTGCATCAGTGCATTTTTGTTCATATCTAGCCAATCTATACAATTATATAATGGTAGAGTGGAATCGTTCCACTATTCCTGTCGAGTTGGGATTGTTAGGGGTGGTAATGTGTAACTGAATTTTGTACATTGCTGTCATTTCCTTGATCATTTCATTATTGAATTCCGTACCTGGGTCACAACTGATTTTACACGGGATTCCGTACATTGAGAAGTATTTTATTAGGGCTCTAACTACTTCGCCTGTAGACCTATTGCTAATTTCTATCGCTTGGCCCAGTTTGCTAAATGCATCTACTATTGTTAAGTAGTGTCTGCTTTCAATGCTGAAAATATCCATAAATACTTCCTGGAATGGCGCATTTTGTGTTTGAGTTAATTGGAGGGTTGGTTTAATAGGTTTCCTATCATACTTCATTCTCTGACATTATTCGCATCCATTAATTACTGCAGATATAACTTCTTGCATATTTTGCCAAAAATAAATTCGTTTTATCCTCGTCATGGTTTCCTTAATGCCTCTGTGGCATGTTTTGCCATCGTGATATTTTAAGATAATAGCCTTTTGTTCCCTTTCATCTTCCACATACACAACTCGCTTTGTACACTCTTGCATCTTTATCGTACCTTTCTTAAATAATTTAACTATCACGTTTCCAAATTCTTTCCTATGTTGTTCGTTCTCAAAGTATATGAAGTATTTAATTTTCGGTCTGATATATTGTTTCAAAAATTGTTTGATACGTTCGTCGCTATCGATTGGGAGGAAAACTTCTAAAACTTTTTGTTTGTCGCGGGAAAAGTCTTTTACCTGAATATCGTTTTTAAACCACTGGTATACTATGATCTGATTCGGTTTAGTATCTATTGCTTCATCTAATATTGGTATCCCTACTGAGTCATTTTCTGCATTCGAATGTACTGTGCCTTGGTCTGAGCTGCAATCGTCAGGCCTAATGGGGTATTCTACTTCGGAAGAGGGTTCAACCATCTGTTCAGGGTCTGAGTTCAGGGATATAGTAGCGTCAGAGTCAGATAAAGTGATCGTGCTGGAAGTGAAGAGTGTCTGTTTTGTCTCTTTTTAGCCAGTTTTTCTACCCTTTCGTCTAGTTCTTTGTCGATTTGTACTTTCATGGATACGTCTCCGTCTTCAGAGTCTAAGGCGTTGATTTTAATACGCGATAGAGCGTCTGCGTTGGTGTTCTGCTTTCCGTTTTTATATATTACGTCATAGTCATACTCTTGTAGTCGTAAACCCCATCGAGTCAATTTACTGTTCGGTTCTTTCAAGTTTTGGATACATCTCAAGGGCGCGTGGTCAGTGTAGATAGTGAATTTACGTCCATAGAGGTATGGGCGGAAGTGTTTGACTGCCCATATTATGGCTAGTAGTTCACGCTCTATTGTACTATATCTGCTCTCCGTGTCGCTAAGGGTCCTACTCGCGTACGCGACGGGCTTGTCGTTACCTAAGGGATCTTGAGAGAGGACAGCCCCTATGGCTACGTTACTGGCATCTGTCGTCAAGACGAAAGTTTTCTCGAAATCGGGATATTGCAGTATGGGGGCGTTAGTCAATAATTCCTTACATTTTTCAAATGCGTCAATGAATTTTTGGTCAATTATGATTCTATTTCGTTTCTTTAAGCACGCGGTCAGGGGTTGAGTCACTTTAGCAAAGTCTTTAATGAATCGTCGGTAGTAGCCTACCAATCCTAAGAAACTTCGTATCTCAGTCGTAGTTTTTGGCAAAGGGTAGTTAAGTACTGCGTCAATTTTGTCACTATTGGGTTTTAGTCCCTCTTTAGTAATGGTGTGCCCTAAGTAAAGGACTTCTTTTCTCAAAAACTCTGACTTATCCAGCTGTATTTTTAGATTCGTTTGCCTGAGCCTGTCAAATACGGTCCTAAGTTTTTCTAAGTGCTCTTGGAGGCTATTTGAGAAAATTATAACATCATCAAGATAGACAAGGCAATGTATGCCTTGCAGGCCCCGTAAGATGTTATTCATTGCTCTTTGGAAAGTAGCGGGTCCTGTTTTTAATCCGAAGGGCATCCTGAGAAATTCATAATGCCCGAATTGTGTGCTGAAGGCGGTCTTTTCTCTATCCTCTTTATTTACCTCAATTTGGTGAAACCCGGATGCCAAATCGAGTGTACTGAAGTAATTACATTTCCCTAATTTGTCAAAGATGTATTGGGGAGAGGGTATTTGTCGTCATGAGTAATGTCGTTAAGTCGTCTGTAGTCTATCACCATTCTATATTTTACTTCTCCTGATGCATCCATTTTCTTAGGGACGATGTGTACAGGGGCGCTCCATGGCGAGTGAGATTCCTGTATCACATTATCTTTCAAAAGTTTTTCTACTTGACTTTTTATTTCGGCTGTTTGTGCGGGTGGTTGTCTATAGGGCTTTAAATAAATCGGGTCTTCGTTTTTCGTTCTAACGCAGTGTTTTACCTGATTTGAGAACGTTAGGGGTATCTGATCGCAATAAAATATGTCCTTGTACTCTCTACACAATTCACTTACTGCCTTTCGTTCTTCCTCATTCATGTGATCCAACCGTAATTTAGAAAGGTTTTGTTCTAATAATGTATCTACTTCTATATCTTTCATGCTATTCATGCAGTTTACCTCACATACTTCACCTCTATCAAACTCTATCACCTTAAACGGACTCGTCACTGTCATGGTTTTATCCACATCTAAGCAATTTTGTACCACTGTTGTTGCGTAACCATTCTCACATTTAACTAAGGCTGTCGGCATTCTGACACCTTCACAAAATTCTGTATAAGACAAAATTGCTTCTCCCGTGTGTAAATCTGTCGGTAATTTAACGCGAACTTCTGAGCGTGCTGGTATGACGACTTCGTAGTTTGTTTTACTATGTATTATAGGGATGGTCGTCGTGTTCGTTCTTAGAATATATCGCTTTAGATCGATTAGCGCGCCTATTTGTCTGAGCAAGTCGTCTCCTATAACACCGTCATATCTAGGGTCTACGTCATAAAGATAAAATTTATGGTGTTCATTAGCCTTGAAAGTTGGTGGCAACCATATATTTATGACTTCAGAATGTGAACTAGCCGCGTGTGTGCTGATCACTTTAAAAGGTTCGTGAGCAATCGCATGAGGGAAATATTCATATGCTTTGCGTGGGCTTATAAAAGATCTCATGCTTCCTGTATCTATCATGAATTTAGCGTTTAATTCCGGTATGTGTATGTAGGGGAGCTTTAGATTAGGGTCACAATTGACCTCTATCACTTCCCTTGGTTGGTCGTGGTGCGCATATGAAAATTTTGCATCTCCTCTGAAATAGGAGCGTTTGCCGAAATTTCACTAGTTTCGCTGTCCTCTATCTGCATTTCCTGCTGTTCTAACACATCATTTTCCTGATTGTAGAAAGGGTTGTACTCATTTTCGTTATGATAGACCTGTTCGTATAAGTCGTATTGAGGTTCGTAGAATTCTAATTAATTGAGCCTAAAGCCTTGTCGCAAGGGTGGTGCAGTGCGCATGGAAACGTCTTGGTCTCCAAGCGGTGGGTTGTTAGATTGTAAGTTTGGCCGGTACCCAAACTGGGTAGGTCCAGGGTTAGACGGGCGTATTCCGAATTGTTGGGGTCGCATTCCGAATTGTTGAGGGTGCATGCCACCGGAAGGCCTTATACCAAAATTAAATGGTTGCGGATTTAGGCTGGGTCGCTGTGGGCTCGCTCCAAATGGAGGACGTACGCCGAATTGCTGGGGTTGGAACCCTAGCTGGGGCCTATAGCCAAAGGTCTGTGGTGGTCTAAAACCGAAATTTTTGTGGTTTGTTGGCCATGCGGAATGCCAAATTTAAATTGTGTCTGCGCTATGGGGGCATTGTTTTCGAATTTAAATGTAGGTGGTTGATGTGCTACCTGTGGTCGGCTGTTAATTAATTTACTTCACATGGTGTACTGTTCATGGAAGTTCACCTCTTCCATGACAGTGCTCAGGGCTGCTTCTAAAGTACCTGGAGCTTTCAACCTTACAATCCGAACCATGTGTTCGGGTAGGTTATATAGGAACACATTGAGCGCTAAATTATTATATATGGTAATTTTGCTTCGCTTGAGGTTTGCATCTGGGATAATGTTAACCTTTGAAATTAGCGTTGACCTAACCGATTGGATTCTGTTGCAGAAATCTAAATAAGATTCTCCATTTTTAATTTTTAAAGATTCTAATTCGATTGCAATACAATCTTCGGTGCGCGGATCTCCGAAATGCTGTTGTAGGAGTTCCTTGAAATCGACCCACGTCGTGATGTCCTCACGTTCGCTGATAAGGGCCGCCGCATTGTCTACTAATTTCCCCATAATCGTATGCATTATGTACCTATTTTGTTCATAATTGCCAGCATAATGTGCAATTACGTATTCGCATTGTCGGATGAAAAAGTTTAGTTGCCTCTTATCTCCACCGAAAAGCGGTATTAATTTAATCATTTCACTTGGCACTAAATTAACAGTTTGTCTGTTTTCAGTAGGCATTTTAACTTATTTACTGGAAACTATTTCACTTAAATTATCTAATTACACGAAAATTAATTTACTTACCTAAATTTTATGTTAGGTAAATTGTAAGTAAATTATTTAACACTATATTTAGATTTAATTAAATAATTCACGAGTTTTCACTTATTTTCACTTTTCGCTAATATTTTTCTACACTAAATACTGATTTCCGCAGATTTTTATACGTTAACCAGATAATGTTAAAAAGAGAAAATTCCTATCTCTAGATAACCTTGACAATTAGTTTGACGATAGAAAGGAAAGGAGGTGAAAAAGCTTACTCACCAGCCAGCCAACGCCATCGCCAATTGCTCCACCAGTTTAACAAATTTATTTGATTCACGGGATCGCCGAAGAACGCCGGATGATCGCGGAAACGGGTAAAATTCACACGCACAATTTCCACGAGAAAAGCCGGGCGCTACTATACAGCGATCCTGTCCGCAGCGCCAGTTAAGTTTACGGAGACTTTAATTGTGTTTTTAAAAACTAAATTTAAAATAAAAGACGGATTGTACGTCTGGACAGACTTGAATGTCCACTCTAATTGAATAAAAATCTTACAATTAAATCCTAGGCGAACACCTTATCTAATACCGGGAACTAGTCACGGCACCCAGAGCTGCCTATCTCAGCATTTAGGCTCGGATAGATACAAACCGCGGAGCGGGGCTAGCTGGTGACATAACTAGGTCTATCTTTGTCATTTGTTGTTTGATTGACAAAAGAAAAAATACGTATCCAATATTTTTTGACAATCTAACTCACGGTCTAATTGCATTATAGATTTTTATACCCAGTCATCATCTCTATTCTACAATTCAGCACAGTAGTCTAGTTCTTCGATCCACTTGGCACTGCGGCTGCAATAAAAATAATGTGATTTGCAGAAACAACCCACGCCGCGGCTGGACTTCGTGGATACCTACTACTTGCCCATGCACGATCGTTATACGGGCGCCATCACGTGTCTCACATTCAGTGCTGATAGAGAGTGAGAATTATATATTTAATCTTTTCAGAAATTATGAATTATTCACCAAAAAATCTACTGTTCCAACATTATGTCGAAGGTCAATTAATTTTTTGTGAGGAACTTAGAAAAAAGTTGTAGTTGTACATAACGATGTACCTATATGTTGTTTTTAAACTATCGCGATTTCAACACATTATTATTATATACTACGGGACTAATCGCGCACTAAAATTACGAGATAAATAAATACCTTATCACCCCGACGTTTCGGCCGAGTTGCATCGACCGTGCTCACGGGTAGACTGACGGTAATTTTGGTGCGCGATTGGTCCCGTAGTATATAACAATAAGATGTACGTATAGGTCGTATCATACAAGTCGGCGAATGTGAAGTTAGCTCGCAATATCCAATCCTGACTGAACCTCACATAAAGCTGTGCATTGATTGGATATTACACAGCCTGTAGCTAACTTCACATCTGCCGACTGGTACGATTACTTGATTAGTCCTATGCCTAATGGTACGTGGTTTCAGTATTGTTGGTCAGTTAGGAGACGTTACAAAAAAAAGTTTGTATACGTTTTACATAATAGTTTTTGCCTTTTATTTTCCTTACACAAATAGTGGATATTTTTTAAATAACAGTTTTTGGTAAAAGTTTTAAGCGCTTATCAAGTACTTCGGTACTTACAGTATTTTACACATGTCACTTTGCAAAGTGCAGCGATTTTTAGAGGTTTTATACTCATAATTATAAACAAGTTTTATTAAAGGACCATCGGCGAAATCTCGCAAAAAAATTCATAAAAATAGAAGAATCTTAAAGATCAATACAAAAATTTTATACACTCACAACAAAATGTACTTAAGTAGATTATAAACAAGTTTTATTAAAGGACCATTGGCGAAATCTCGCAAAAAAATTAATAAAAATTGAAGAATCTTAAAGATCAATACAAAAATTTTATACACTCACAACAAAATGTACTTAAGTAGGTATGTTTTTTTTTGTATACGCAGTATTACTATGTCGTAAGCTATTCATGTAAGTAGATATATTTACTTGAGGAGGTTAGTCTATGGTCGTATGAAGATTCAGCGTGACATTGCATTTTTCTAAATACAGTTTTTTAAGTATACTTACCTACATTTCAGGCAAATGTTTTCATGCGGTAATGATGGCAATATATTTTCCTACAACATCAATTTCGATGAGCCTCTCTTACCGGAAGAAGGGTTTCCAGAAATCCCAGAATTGCCCGTAAGTTTAACAATCTTGATAACGTAATAATAGTTTGAAAAATATTTACCCGATTAAAATATTATTTTCTCTAAATCTTTGTTTTGAATAAATATTTAGTGTATTTCCGCTATCTTGTTGTAGGCAAATAAGTTTAAGTGTATTTATAAAACACTATTATTAATATTACAATAATTATACATTTAAAAAACTAAATTTTTACAAAATAACATAGAGAAAATAATAATAAATATCAATTACTACAACAAGATAGCGGAAATACACAAAATATTTATTCAAAACATAGATTTGAAGATGAATTTCCGCAAAGTAACGCCTGATTCAATCACCTATTATTTTCTCTATTTACCCTCAGGTACCTATATGAGTTTTCATATCGCGATCGTAGTCAGTGGTTTTGACCAATCTGTGTTTTTTATTGATTTAAAAATAATAAGTACTTTAATTATTTACCTAAGCATATATACAAGCAGTGGGGGGTTTACCAACAGGCTGAGTATGCTGGAGCCTAGAGCGGCAGATTTTAGGGGGCGGCAAATTTCGGACCATTTATTTTATTACAATTATTACTGATAAAAAAGATTAACTTGTATACCTAAATATTTTATAATGTCTACAGAAAAAACAAATGATTCGTTTTACTGCTTAAATCAAAGTCATAAATACTTTTTACTACCATTTGTGTAGTCGCATTTTGGTGCGGCAGATTTTAGGGGCGTGGAAAAAATTCAACAGTCAACTGGCGGCAAATACGTAAATCTGCCACTGCATGCAGGTTTACTAATATAACTCAAAATTTCATTTTACACAGAAAGTAGAAAGAGCACAAGAGGCCAGTACGGTAGAGGGAGAAATGATGTCCCACGAGCAACTCAAACAAAAAGAGGAGTACGACAAAATGATGGCCATCGCGAACGCTCACAAGAAACGCGTCCGGGACCAACTGTCTGAGATCACTACGGAATATAACAAGATTATTAAAGCGTAAGTGTTTATCCTAGTATGGTTAGATACTTATGTCCCGCGAACAACTGAATCCTAAGGAGGAGTAACGACAACGACAAAATGATGGCCATCGTCGCCAACGCTCACAAGAAACGCGACCGACACTGTCTGAGATCGCTTCGGAATATAACAAGATTACTAAAGCGTAAGTGTTCATGCCACTGCTGTAGTACGGGTAAGTATTAATCCTTATCGTAATTACCGATATCCCGCGAACAACTCAATCAAAAGGAAGAGTATGACAAAATGATGGCCATCGCTAACGCTCATAAGAAACGCGTCCGGGACAAACTGTCTGAAATCACTACGGAATATAGCAAGATTATTAAAGCGCGAGTCTTTATTATAAATTGCTAATAATTATATACTGTGTGGTAAGGGAATGTACCACGTGGCCCGATTAGGGGGTGGAGGGCTGGGACTAGGCTTTCATAATCACTTTATTCATAATATTCTGTTCCAAGTCAAAAGAAAAAAAATCAGTTATAAACATCGCGTCTTGAATATTCTACAAATATAATTCATACTTTTTACTGTGTATAAAGATAATTGTTCATCATTTAATTAGACAATCAATGCAATAAATTACAATTACGTAAATATGATAAATATTGTATTATTATATTTTTATAAATATGATAAATATTGTATTATTGAAACTTTTTGTGAGGAACTTAGAAAAAAGTTGTAGTTGTACATAACGATGTAGGTACCTACGAGTATATGTTGTTTTTAAACTATCGCGATTTCAACACATTATTATTATATACTACGGGACTAATCGCGCACTAAAATTACGAGATAAATAAATATCTCATCATCCCGACGTTTCGGCCGAGTTGCATCGACCGTGGTCACGGGTAGACGCAACGCGTCGATGCAACTCGGCCGAAACGTCGGGATGATGAGGTATTTATTTATCTCGTAATTTTAGTGCGCGATTAGTCCCGTAGTATATAGTGTTCAAATCGCGAAGAAACAACAAGATAAATATTAATTATTGCTCACAAAATGTCATGCTACGGGTGCACGTTCCCTGCGGGTTTGGTAGCTCCTATTTATTTATACTCTTGTTTGTTTTTCCGTTCAGTGGTTGCCTGATAGAGATCGCTGTCAGCGATAAAGCCGCCATTTGTGGCACTAATTAAAGTTTACTTTTACTTACTTATGGTTATAGTGCACACAATAATGAGTTATATCTGTCTACCCCTCATTTTAAAAAATCTCACCAGTTCCGCTCTACCTGTGATTTTTTTAATCTAACTTACTTATGAATAGTTCCAAGTTAATACAAGTGGACATGTAGTTTCACTTGCCCCATTGGAGTTTAGAATGAAAGCAGAAATAGGTATAATTTTCTGCTCACAATACTCTAAAAAAGAAATCGATCAACACGAAACATCGATTTATCATAAAAAAATATTTTAGGAACCGTTTGCTGCCAGTGTCTCAACAAATCGACGTAACCATCGACCCCCGACCACTGGTAGTTCAAGAAAGGGAATTAAACGAAGCCAAAGCTTTAACTGTGAGGAAGTTGGCCCACCAACTGGAGGCGTCGAATTTGGCTTACCATAAGATGTACCACAGGAACATTATACAAGTCGATGTGTTTCCATTCACTTTGAAAGCCATCAAGTAGGTATACTTGTCTTGTTTTCTTTAGTGCTGGTTATAATAAATATACCTACTTGTCTTTTTCTGAGATCTATCGTTTATAAAAATATAGTAACACATTAGAGCTTAGAGCTGTTTAAAGCCTTCAAAACTAAGTCCACGATATATTTAAAAACGTATCTCAAGACTTTTTAAAGATTGCTATGAAAATTTAATTTATGTAAACGCTTCAGACCTTTGTCTAGGTATTGTTACTGTCTTTCGTATGTGGCTCCATACATTTTGGTTGGTTGTTCCTCTTTTCCGCGTAGTTTCAATTTACGTGTAAACCTGGACTAACCCTCAGACTGAAGTAAAATAAGTTGTCATTTTAGTAGAGTGACACATCGTTTAAAATTTTAAATGAATGTGCCTATCTAATGTTATTAAAATGTCAAACGTATTTTTTTAAATTTCTGAAAACATTTAAGCTCGAAACATACTATCGGACGCGGCTTACGGACGCGACTGACAGCCGCGACCTAGACTATGAAAGTACACTGAGCCGTGCACACTATCGGACATAAGTCGCGGACGTCACCTTCGGACGACCTTGAGCGTTTGGACGCCCGAGAGCGATCTGGCACACCGAATGTTTTAAGACTGTGCACACTGCTAAGTCGCGGCTGTCAGTCGCGTCCGTCAGCCGCGTCCGATAGTATGTTTCCGGCTTTAAGTGTCTTAATTTAATACTTTTTTGTATGCGACAGGGCCCCAAATGTAATGATAAGGCCTTTACGTCAAAAGAATCTTTCGCATGCATTCCGAGCCCAGCTTGAAGAGGTGTACTCGAAGATGGCAGAGGCTGCTTTGAAAGGAAGGTAATAAATTCCTCAACCACGTGTAGTTTTTCTGTATAATAAATATCAGAGTTAAAAAAATACGCTACGTTTAATATACATTTACTCTATGTTTTAATCATGCTCGCTAAAGGAATATGAATTTGCTGGAGTTAGCTGACAAAGAGTTGAGGTAAGTAGATATTAGATGCTAGTAGTATGAAGAACTAATTCTATCACCCATGCCCAGCACTGAGCGCTTAGCTCATGGATAATAAAATGAAATTTTTTGTGTCTTCAAACCTGTTTTACACTACGAACTTATATTGTGTCGATGCCACCTGTGATCACATATTCGTATACGTAGTGACAGTTGTAATACTTCATTGATCACTACGGAATATCTAGCTAAGCTGTGTGTATATAAAAAAATCTGATCAAAGCTCATCTATTCTCAGAACTACTAAAAATACATACTTACCCAAAAGAAATAAAATTAGCCTGACCTTTTCAGAAGGTCAGGAGAAAGAGGAATAACAAAATATTATAAAAAGGCTAGACGATTAAAAAAATATAGAAGATTGGTAGACTTTTTCATACGAGTAGAAGTAATGTTGCACTGACGCACTCGTTCAGTAAAATAGCGTTCGGGAACCCCACTCCTGAATTCCTTTATTGACGAATTAAATAATTATAAAATGTAATAATTATTTTACCTAGTTTGGTTTTATCTATTAGATAATGATATTACATCGGTATTTAGACGAAAAGAAACGTCGGGCCGTAAGATGACGATGCGGCGCGCGTCGTGGGGCCCTCCGCGCGTGGCGTCATTTTTACTGGGCTTGCCGCCCAAACCGCCTCATCCGCTCAAAAAAGCTATCAAGAATTACTACAATCGCCTGCACCGACACCACTTGCAATTCATAGAGGTATGTACTTACGTTGGTATGAAAAGAAACGTCGGGTCTTGAGATGACGATGCGACGCGCGTAGTTTCTTACTGGGCCTGCCGCCCAAACCGCCTCATCCGCTCTAAAAAGCTATCAAGAATTACAATGTAGCCAAACGTAAATCTGTACAGTAAAAAAAGGCTGCATTGACATCACCTGCAATGTGTAGTAGTATTCTTATTTACTTACGTTACATTTGGTTACAAGAAAAGAAACGTCAGGTCGTAAGATGACGATGCGTCGCATTTTGTGGGGCCCATCGCATATGGCGGGGCGCGCCGCGTTTTGCGTTGTTCTTACTGGGCCTGCCGCCCAGACCACCGCACACGCTCAAGAAAGCGATCAGGAATTACTACAACCAGCTGCATCGACATCACCTGCAATGTATAGAGGTACTTAATTATGATGGTGTCTATACGATGAGAAACGTCGGGTTTTAGGCTGACAATGCGGCGCACGTCGTGAGTCCTGCCCCGCGTGGCGTCGTTCCGCTTCTGCAAAAAAGCTATCAGGAATTACTGCAATAAATATTGATACCACTTGCAGTTTATAGAGTTACTTACGTTCACTTTGTACATTGGTGGTTAGACTAAAAGAAACCAACACAACATATCTAGTCTCCACAGATGGACAAGTTAATTTTCATGTGGCAAGTTAATTTTCTTTGATTTCCTAGTGAAATTTGGCCCTTAGAAGCCAGACTTAACCTGTTTTTATATAGATGGCTACTTAGTTATTAAATAACCATTTGGCACCTTATTTTTTAGTGGCAAGAGCACTTATCCCGCAAGCCTGACCCCAACGCGATGCCGCCGGGCGCGGCGGACGCGCTCCAAGAGGCCGAAGCTACGATAGGGAACCGGCTGCTGAAGACGCACCCGGAATACATCGCCCCACCCGGACACAACACCCAGCTACGCGTCTGCCTCATTAGGAAAGAAGTTAGTAAACTAAATTACCAATACTTATTAAAGTAAGTAAGTTCGTATAGGCCGGGTGGCTAGCCCTGGTGTCAGAGTTTATTTTACCAATACTTATTGAAACATTATGTACTGATTGGTAATAAACAAATACACAAATTAACCAACGAACCAATTAATTAACTAATTAGCTAAACAATCAAACACCAACCAAATGAACAAAGTTGTCATACAAAGCATCATGACACGTGATTTTTGTCCATCCAAAAGTAGCCTGGCAGAAATCGCTCAAGGTGATAAGGCCGCCGTTTAAGTTGATTGTAAACGGTTTGTATTTCACTTAATGTTCTTTGGTGTGGAAAAAAGTTATATTGTACTGTAAACATATTATTTCAATACAATAAACACATTGTATTGAAATTACACGACTCATACATCAAATATAATTCCAAAATTGAGACAGCCGAATCAAGAGGCAATAATCCTGACACCATCAATACTTATATTGAGATTTAGACTTAAGGTACATACATGTAGTTGCTATAAATTAAACTTAAATTATTATCACTTTAGATATTGCTACAGACAGACAGATCGAGCCCTTAGTAGTTTACTAAACTTTCGCGTTCGCGTGTGGCTCCATACATTTTGGTTAGTTCTTCCTCATTTCCGCCAGGAGCCTAGTACATAAATGTATAGAGCCGGAGATGTACGGAAACAACTGTAGTTTCAATTGAACCATCAAACCATCGTTAACCGACTGCTGAAAACGCATCAGCAACTAAACATTTGCGTTCAGTGATGCGTGCGTACTGTATATAGCCACGCACACATACAAGCTACGTTTAGTTCCGTTCTATGAATATAACAGAGGTATAGGTAGTGCCAAACAAGTTGGCGGATGGGAAATTAGGCGCAGAACGCTGCGTAGAAGGCAAAATATAGGTATGCGCGGGAGCCAGAGAGACGATACCCCGGGGCACACTCGTCCGCGAACCTCATGCCTTCCGCGCGCTCCCTACACTCGTGCGCACCACTACGGCACGTGGCGTCGGTTTTTTTTTCTATTTATCTATTTATTTATTTATTGCAAATATATACATAATTCAGTTAAAAACTAGGTTAACTAAATTTATGGCATATATACCCTGTTTTGAGGGCGCAGCAATAGCTAGTACTTATAAACTAAACTATTATTAAAACATTACTATCGTACAATATTATATAGGTACTTAACTTAAATACATACACAATTTCACAAGGTACAATTGCATTATAATTTTAGAGACCAACAGACATGGCTTTGGTTAACTAATTAAGAAGTTGTTTAAATCAACAATACTTGGATACAATATTATTATTCGAAGAGATTCGCGCCACGCAGGAGTGAGCGAGACGGAAGCGAATTTGAGAAACGCACACATAGACGTCAGGGGGACGGGTGCTATCGTGAAAGCGCTTTTGCGTATGATACACTTTTTTTTTAAAATTATAATATTTATCGCGTTATTTAATACAGTTTCTCAATTTCTAATTTCATCCTCTAGGAAGTCATTGATGGTGTAATAGCACTTCTCTATAAGAAAACTGCGGAGTTTGTTCTGGAAGGTATTCTTATTTGTTTCTTGTTTTATTTGATTGGGTATATGGTTATATATTTTTATTGAGGTGTACATAGGGCCTTTTTTAAAAATTTCTAAACGTGGTATGGGTAATTTAAGTTTATGTAGTCTACGAGGATTTGTTTCGGGGGTGTATAGATAATGATGTTTTCTGACAAATGTAGCTGTTTCGTATATGTAGATACACGGGAGTGTCAGTATCTTATGATGTTTGAAATATGGTTTGCAACTAGTCGGTATGCGGATGTTGGCTATTATACGTATGCCCTTTTTTTGCATTACGAAGAGTTGATCAACGTTAGTGCTATTTCCCCACAGTAATATCCCGTAACGGAGCCAAGCATATGCATAAGCATAATACGCAGTGAGAGCTGTATTTATATTACTGTTACTTTTTAAAGTCGCTAGAGCATAGGTAAATTGTGACATCTTAGATTTAACTTTTTCAATATGTTTTTTCCATGTAAGATTTGTATCAAGATCAAGGCCTAATAGTGTGCAGTCATGAACTTCCTTAATATTAAGGCTCTCTGCAACTGATCTTAACTGTAATGTATCTTTTTGGTAGGGAACGAATTGGATGAGTTTGGTTTTATTAGTGTTAATTTCCAGATTGTTTGCGGCCAACCAAGCTTTGACGTCGTTAAATGTATTTTTTATGAGATTTAATGATTCAAGATTGGCTGTGCATTTAAATAACAGAGATATGTCATCAGCGAATAATACACATGGGGATTTTGTGATTTTCGGTAGTTTATTTATGTATATTAGAAAAAGGATGCATCCTAATACACTCCCTTGGGGGATAGAGCTATTGACTGTCAGTATTTTAGATTGTATAGTTTCTATGATACCTATGTCTGTTCGGTGGTAATCAATTTGCACGAATTGTTTTCTGTTTGACAGGTAAGATATAATCCACTTGAGTGGTTTACCTCGTATCCCTATGTCGGACAGGGCTTTTATAAGAATAGTATGTGACACTTTTTCGTAGGCCTTTGACATGTCAAGCAAAAGTCCAACGGAATAATATTTATTTCGCATGTTGTCAAGGATTTCTTGAACATAATGGAATATTGCTAGTGCTGTTGATGATTTTTTACGGAAACCAAATTGATTTTTGTCAAGTAGCTCGTATTTTTCTAAAAAGCTGTAAATGCGATCGGATATTGCACGCTCAAATATTTTTGAGATGGCAGGGAGTAGTGCGATGGGTCTGTAGTTGTTAATGTTATCCACTTTACAACTTTTCTTAAGAATTGGTTTTATTTTTGCAATCTTTAGAAGGTCTGGAAAGCATTCCTCTTCGATAGACTGATTAATCAATTTGGTTATAATTGGACTCAGCTCTTGAGCGCATAATTTGATTAAGGCAGATGGTATATCGTCTGGGCCGCAACTAATTTTATTAGGTATTTTTTTGATTATGTTCAAAACTTCCTTTTCTGTTGTGAGTGATAAGAACATAGAGTTAGTTGAAGTAAATTCGGAGGAACTGTTAAAGTTGTGTTGGGTCTGTGAGGCTGATTTTTTTGCATTACTTGATATTTTTGCTGTAGATGTGAAGTGGTCGTTGAATAAGTTTGCAACTTCTAGAGGCTGTTTTACTAAACATTTATTGTCTTTTAATTCAATGTTGTTTGCCCGCTTACTTGAATTTTTATTAGTGTTGTCTTTTATAATTTGCCACATAGTTTTTACTTTATTCTTTGAATGTTTCATTTTGTTAGCATTGCTTAGTTTTTTTGAAATCTTTACACATTTTTTTAATTGTTTTTCATATTTTTTGTAGTAAGATTTTAGGAAATTGCTCTTTGATTCATTAGATAATGTTTTTAATATTCTTTTATTTTTGCAGGAATATTTTAGGCCTTTGGTCATCCAATCATTAGCGTTTTTTTGTCTGGATTTAATTTTTTTGTAGGGTATGCATTTGTTTAGTAACTCTTTCAGTTTTGAGTCAAAATCATTGTAATTTTCATTAACATTTTTACTCGATGTTATTACTGGAGTCCAGTCTATGTTTTTAAGAGAATCTTGGAAAAGATGTAAATTTTTTGTACTAAAACATCTTTTATATGATGTATACGTAGATTTTCGAGAAGTTATTTGTAAAGAATCAATTTCATGGTATAGGGCTTTATGGTCTGATATTCCGTAGTCATTTACTGTTGTTATACATTGTTTGTTTGAATAATTGGTGAATAAAAGATCTATACATGTTGCTGTCTTATCTGTTTTTCTAGTAGTGTCAGATATTTTTTGGTGTAGGTTGGATTCTAGCATTATGTTTATTAGTCTTTTATAGTGGATTGAGTTTTCATATGTATTAATATTGAAGTCTCCGCCGATTACTACGCGTTTTTTTGATATTTTAGGTTTAATTTTCTTAAGCAATGTGTCTAGAAAGGTAAAAAAGGTTTCAATGTCATGTTGGTTCCGGTAAACGTTGATTAACAATATATTTTCTGCGGGTATCTCAATAGCGCAACATTCTACAACACATTCAATAGAAAGTTGTTCTATATCTAATCTTTCAATGAACTTAATGTTATCACGAATTAAAATAGCGACGCCTCCTCCTCTGTGTGTTTTTCGGTAATAACCGGCAGCAAAAACAAATTGAGGTATTTGTATCAGTCCTTTTCGAATCTCTCTGATCCATGTTTCCGATAAGCATATTGCCTGGATCTGTTTATATTCTTCTAGAACACTTTCTAATATATGGATTTTGTTGTTAATGCTTTGTACATTTTGAAATATTGTTGTGAAGTTAGGGGCGAAAAGTACTTTTTGTATGGGGCTGGTTTGTGTTTTTCATTTGATGTCTTTTTATCTTTTTTATTGGGTCGTCGTTTGAATTTGGTTTTTCTATGGGTGAATGGACAACCTCAGCAAAACTGTGTGTTTTATGGCCTCTGTTGTCTTTTTGTTGCGAATTGATACTCTCTGTGGAAGCACTCAACGTATTATCATTTGTATTGATTTTCTTGAGCATAGATGTACTATCAGTCTCAGTATTGATGACTTTTGAGGTTGTTGCAGGGTTATATTCTTGGGCTATTGCATTGCGAGAGGCAAAGTGTACATCTGTGTTTTTTGGTTGAGTTTCCTGGGGTAGACTATGCGGGATGGTGAGCTTGATTGTAGAGTTTTCTTGCGTTTCTACATATATTTTTCCGTTAATAAATAATTGGTTGTTTCTAATGATGGCATGCTTCCCATTATTTCTTTCTTTTATTTGGATTTCTCTAAGTTTTCTTCTAATCTGTAAGTCTTTTTCCCCTAGAAATTCTGATATTGCTAATCCGGTGTTCTTGAAGAGGTGGTTGCATCGTAATAAGTACTTGGTCATTCGTTTGCTGATAAGTTCTATCATCAAAGGTCGTTTAAAGCCTTTCTTCCCAATCCTAGCATAGTCTTCTACGTAACCCTTAAGGTCAATATTCAGTATGTCTTGAAATACTCTTACAATACGATCATGGAGTTCATTTTCGTGCTCGTGAAATTCGGTCAATCCATATAAGACAAACTTTTTACTGTCTTCACAGTGAGGGCGTTCATTGGTGGTATAAGTCGGTGTGTTTAGGTGTGATATTTGAAGTTTTAGTTCTGCGTTTTCTTTTTCCATTGCAATTATTTTCATTTGTATTTCTTCAATTTCTGTCTTTGTTTCCAAATATTTGGTGTTCGAGTCTTGCTGTAGTTCAAAATAATCATTTTCTATTTTTTTCATAGCGTCATTTATTTCTTTTTGAATGTATAGTTTTATTTCAGATATCATTCGTTCTGTATTTTTCTCTAACTTTTGGTCTAGAAGTTTACTTATCTGATCGAGGCTTGCAGGGTTTGATGCTGAGATAATTGTGTTTGCGTTAGATTTCTGTTTTGGGTTTTGTGTATTACCAGGGATGGAACGATCTTCGTTAACAATATGTTCATCGATGGAAGTGTCCGATTCGTCGCAAGTAAGAGTTCGCGATGATTTTAGTGTAATTGTGGTGTCCATTTTTGACTTACTATCTCGCATTAGTTTTCCATGAGAACGCAAAGAGCGTACTGGCGTATCGTCATTTCTTATCGGACGTGTACGGATATTGCATTCTGGACATGTCCATGTGCATTCTAATTCATGGTGTTTTGATTGGTAATATTCTTTTCTTATTTTTACGCATGAATAGTGGAAGATTCCGTTACATTTCGTGCACCGCAAAAGTTCATTTAATTTTATGTAACTTAGACAAGCCGCACAGTCTCTCATTTTTGTGATGAAGATGAGGTCAGCACTTATATTTTGTAGATATTCGCGTCTCACAATATATTGGCAAAAGAGTTTCTCAGTACCCCACTTAGATGTACGAGCGATTCCCGCACTCGTAGTTCGGGTTCACTCGGCTTGACTCGGGCGATGTCGTGCGTGTTCCTGCCAGTGAGTCTAGGAGGGATTCTTCAAAAATTGTCAAAAACTTTTCGTAATATTATTATTCGATGCGCGGGGAAAATTATGTTTATTTTGTTATTGAGTTCATATATTGAGTAAGTCGTTATGTCACACGGCCACTACGGGTTTTAATTTCACAGTTTGTTCATTTTTTGTTCACTATTGCACCGTTTAACTGGGTATATGATTTTTAGAAGCTGGAGAATGGTTTTGATACGTGCGCGCTATGAGAGCGCGGAGAGCCAATCTTATGCACATATGCGCAATAATTAGCGAATCACGGCGAAGTCTACGGCTAACTTCTCATCCGCCGACTTTGTGGGGCAGATTATACATAATTTATACTTCTCTATTTTTACTATGCTGCTACGTTGGTTGCTACGGAAATCTACGCCGTAACGTTATGTAGTGTCGTGCGAGTTTCACTGCTACGGCGTAGCCTGTACCTCAGCGTGGGATAAAATTATATATCAACAAAACGAAATTCATTTTGAACTTCTCACGTCACATACATAAATGTAGTTAATTAGATTTTCAACGTAAGTTAATCCTACGAATTAGCTAGTTTTATGTTTTCCTTGACAGTAAATTTTCTACATTCCGCTCTATGGAGATAACGTAATTTTCTAGTTCTACGCTGTTTCACTGACTGCTACAGTACACTACGCCGTAACGCTACCTAGAGCGTGCTGCGGGCGTCTCTCAGGTACGGCGTAGCGTGTACCGCAACAGCGCCATGAGCACCGTAAAGCAAATTTAATTTTAACTGTCTACAAATTAAAACCTCAATGTTTACGATTTATCAATAGGATAAAATATTTTTTGCCTACTTCCCACGCGATATATTTTTGCAGTATACATTTTACAGTTAGCCTTTTAGCAAATCATGAGTTGTAGCTACGAATCAGCTAGTTTGTTTTCCTTCACGACAGATTTACGACAACAAGCGCGCATTCAACGCTCAGTTGCTTGAACTGCGCGAACATAAACTGAGGCTGGTCGATCTGATGACGGCCATCGGTCAGAGGCTGTCGGAGATCAGACTCGAAATATCGCCGAAGCTGGCCAAAGCTCCGCCGAAGATACCCGAGATTGACGACGAATTGGAATTCCCGGAGAAGAATCTTGAAGTGAGTTAATTAGTTTTTTTATAGAAATTTTAATCTGGATAGTGTGAAGATGAAAAATCATTGCTTAAGAGTACGCAGGATTTGGTCAAAGAAACGTATTTTGTATACAAAAGATAGAAGTTATTCGTGATATAACCGCCATACACTTTGCACAAATGTATAAAAATACTGCACTTGCATACGTGAAAGATACACGGTATAAATTTTTTTGCAGTAACATAAATCTTTTTTCGTCAGTCTAGTACAGTTGTATTATACTCTATAAAATTTAATTTGATCTCTGCGACAGCTGTCAGAAAAATCACGCCTATGAAGTCCTGGATGTCTTAATAGTACAGAAAGTACCTGTCAATGTCATACTTTATGGGCATGCCGATTAGTGATGGGCGACGAATGATCGTGACCACAGAGTTTTAGATAGAGTTTTATTTAAAATATCGATAGTTTATAACGATATTTTAAATAAAATTTAATTTATCATTAATTTTAATGTATATTTCAATATCATAACATTTTTTACATGTGTAATTAAATTAAACCCAATTATATCTTACATTAGCATCGATAATAGTGAAAAACGTCGATAAATACTATCGTTACATTATTATGAGTATTTAATTAATATCATAACATTATTTACATGGGTACATACTTGATCTTAAATAATAGTAAGTAAATAAAATCCAATATCTCACCTTGAACTAGTCATTCGATTTCATTACAACATTGTTTGAAAATCGTTTTTTTCCACCACTTTCTCAACTCTAAAAATGTCAATTTTCTATGTCAATGTCACTGTCGCAGAGATCAAGTTAAATTTTATAGAGTATAGTGAGGAAAGCTAAGTAACTATTCTTTGCCAGTGGTAGGTTATCAGTATATTGTGATATAACTTAAAATTATTATTCTGTTATAAAGTAGCTTAGTGTATCCTTGATTGTAGAACGAAGAATCTAGTACCTTTACAACTATTTTAAAATAGCTACGTTTGTCAGATAAAGCCGGAGCCTTTAGCGAAGCTATTATCGGCGGTTAGGGGTGGTACCGGGAAGAAAATGTCCCAGGTGGATCGGAAGCCCGCCACCACACCCTACCCCCAGCCGAGAGTCAAGCAGCCAAAGGTGCCACGTTTCGTGCCTCTATCAGGTAAACTTTAAAGATATTTAAAAAAGAAAATATTTAATCTGATTTATTATACTGGGGCTTTGTAGCAAAGCGATTATGCCAGCCCCGAAAAAATTGGTTGTTTGTAAAATCAGTTTATGGACGATAATTTTATGTGAAAACGTCATAAGAAAACATTGTTGAATTAACAACTGGAACAAGCCAAACGCTTAAGCTGATCGTGCCTCTCTGTTAATTGTTCCGCGCTCTCGCTTAGACGCTCATCTCGAGCGAAACGATACGGAAAAAGCCAACGGTTTTTGAAAATAACGTGCAAAAGAATTGATTGTTAAAAACAAATTTGAATATGAGGAAAACCAAAACACGCACAGGTAAGATAAAGTAGTATGTATCTCGAGCAAAGCGCGCAAACTTGTTCTCATGGACGTGTCCGTTCTCTGTACAAATGAAAATTAATGTTTCTGACTATGACTTCGCTCATGACTCTGAATAGTTTACATGAAGTAGATGGGTATTTTGTTCTAAACGATCTAATATTTTGGTCTTGTTCAATAACAAGTTTACTAAATATTTGTATTTGCAGAAACGCACCCGTTAGTGACCACGTGGGAACTGATGAAAACGCGAGCGGACGTCGAGAGTACTCCGATGGAGAACGAAATTCGTGAAAGACGCATTGAAAGGTCAACATTATGATAGCTTCATTTCTGGTTCGGCGGCCAGACGAGTATAGCGCTCGCTCCCTACCCATAAAAACTAGGGTATATGCGAATCATACAAATCAGCGGATGTGAAGTTAGCTACAAGCGACAGTGCTCGCGTTGCCTCGTGGAGAGTATGGATGGTCCATCACACAAAGCTACGTGTTGATTGGATATTGCGCAGCTTGTAGCTATCTTTACATCCACCTACTTGAATGACAGCCTATGGTTTAGTGGAAGTGGAAGAACACTGGTCTATTAAATCTAGGGGTCTTTACTTCAAATCTCGGTCCCGCATCATGGGCGACCCCAATTAATGAGTTTTGGCGGGAACGCGGAAAAGTCATGTCGCCTCATTGTATTATTTTGTTAAACTTGAGTTTTTATCAGTGATAATTAGTGAAAAATGGTGGTATTTCGTTGATTATGAGCTGATTTACGTGCATGAGTGTAGGCAAGTGATATAATGTGACGTATCATGTTGTTCCGTGTTGTTACCAAAACTCCATAGACGCCTCTAGTAAAGTCTCCACTGCTTTACTGAGGTATGACTTGGACTATGATTGGACTTGACCGCGACTTTATTGGACTATGACGAGACTACGACAGTGACTATTTTGATAAAATATTATCAAAAATTATTAAAACTTAATACTTGACACTGGCAAATGCACAATAATGCGACACCAAAACTAAGAAGAAGAAGACCCCAATTAAGATCCACCTTATTTGACATCATAACATTGCGTGCGTCTCTTGGATGTTGCTTTTGGTAAAAGACATCAGTAGGTACCTACATATATGTACCTAGTTCAATATTTATTACTTCCAGGCATCTGTACCAACAAGACGTATTATTGGCCGAGGCAGATAATGCGGTAGAAAAGTTCGACAATCGTCTCCTTGAGTTGCAAAGAGAACGCATTCGAGTCCAGGTGAGAATATTTAGAATTTAACACTATAAATAAGAAAATTAAATAAAAAAATATATTAGGGGACATCTTACACACGGCCTCTGACCCCAAACTAAGCAAAGCTTGTGATATGGCTGCCAGAGACTGATATACTACATATACATATTTTTAAATACATACTTATATAGATAGTACTTAAATAACACCCAGACACAGATCAAACACCTATGTTCATCACAAAAATACTTGCCCTGGGTAGGCATTATTTATTCATTTGTTCAAATCTGTGTACCTTTGTTTCTATAATTATTATTTTTTTAAAATAGAAAAGGGGAGATGTTTGGCTACCTCGTACCACATGACATTCTAATGAAACCTGCAATAGTAAGAAATTTTATAGGAAGTAAAGGAAGGAAAAAACCAGAAATATCATTCTTAGACCAATAAAAGAAAATTAAACTAACTCTTTTTTATTCCTATTTTCAGTCTATTTTCAGTTTCAGTCTCTTAAATGTGGTAATATTATTTTTTTAGGAGAAGAATCAACTTCTGGAATTGCAACTTTTCCAACTGCACAGGGAGATGAATGTTCTCAACAAATTTGAGGCACACGAGGACAGATTGGCTGAAAGAGTTTATTCAAAACTGATGCAGGTTTGTAAAATAATCTGTTCAACCAGTAAAAAAAAACCCTCATTATTTGCACTTGACTTCTCACAACTAAGTTTCCGTCTTAGATCCTTGCCTAATTATGGTAAGCCATACTTACAAAGCAACGTGTGTCTGCGCGTTTATATGTTTGTGTGTGTATGTGTGTGTGTGTTTGTGTGAGTGTGTATGGGTGTACTATTTCTTGTGTATTTCCATATATATTGTTTATTGCATATGAATTTTCAACATAATTAAATTGTACCCTTGTTTGAACACAAAACAAAAGTAAACATGAAGCTCAGGTAAAAAAATCGAATCTAAGTGAAAATCAAAGAAGTTGAGTTTGTAGAACACAACTGGATTCTTTGGTTTTCGTAGATGGAATTATACACCTATTTATTAATATCAGGTGCGAGGAGTTCAAGACCAAATCCACGACTGCGAGCATCGCATAGAAGAGCACCTCGGTGATAAAGACACTTTGGGCCTTGAATGTGAAGAAATACAACAACAGTTTAAAAAACTCGTTCTGGACAATAAGTTTGCAGACTTCCTGCGACGGATCTTCAAGAAGAAGTACCGCCCACCGAGGGTGCATGATGACGATGGTATATAACATTATGCTCCTCTCCAGGCCCCTGACCCCATATTATAAGGATCCGTGCTTAGTCTACATACGTATCCATAGACCTCTCTGGAAGATTAAGGAGTCTTCCTCTTAATGTTGCCAAATTAAAGAATTCTATCGCTAGGTTACCTCTCGTTACCTCTCTCATCTTAAAGAAGTATGTCCATAACTACTTCCTCTGGAATCATGTCGCGAATGCAAGGAAATTGAGCTGCACCTCATAAAATTGTATTGGACGACAAGTTCTCCGACTTCCTGCGGTGGGTCTTCAAAATTATGTATCGCGTTCCAAGGGTGCACAGTTATTGCTAATTTGTAATTTTTATAATCATATTTTCTAGATCTTTCTCCAATCCACTTTGTTACAAAAACAGAGGGTTATAGACAACATTTTTGATGTATTCCGTATTAACATTTGTTCTTATAGAAGCATTTATTTTAATTCTGTTCAATTTTTAAAATATCTCGTCCTTAGAGTCCTCGGAATCTGAAGAGTCTTCGTCGTCGAGCGAAGAAGAAGACGAGGGTAGTTTGGACAGTCGAGACATCGGGCCTATCAGACTTGACCCTAACATCTGTCCCGAGGGTTGCGACAAAGCAGTCTACGATAAAACGTTTGAATTTAGGAACTTGAGGTAAGTTTCAGGTGAAACGAGGGTAGTTTGGACCCTCAAGTTAAGAGCCTTAGGTTGGCTTGATCCTAATATATGTATGTCCCGAGAGCTGTGATAAAACGGTATACGATAAAACATTAAAATTGAGGAACTTGCGGTAAGTATTAAATAGACGAGAGTAAATTACACAACCGAGACATAGGACCTATTCAGAGAACCAAAGCACCAAGACCAAGCCAGTATCAACATTTTTAGTAAAAAAAAGGGGTATACAGGGTTATTTTTAATCAATTAGCATCCTCTTAGGGGCTTAGTTTGTACATGAAAACTAACAACTTTAGTTCTGCTACTTTTGTCAAAACTCAAAAAAAATGTTTGTTGTTCCATAGAAAAATATCGGTCACCCGCGACAAAATGTATGGAACAGCTGATTTTCAAAAACAAACAAAAGACAAAAGTTGTAGAACAAAAGTTGTTAGTTTGGATGTACAGAATAAGCCCCTAAAAGGGTGCTAACTGATTAGAAATAACCCTGTATATAGGTACGATACACTCATACACCCATACCGCTATTCTCCACTCCTACACAACATTGCGTTTTTGAATTGCAATTTAATGAGTTTGCTTATAATATACATTTCCACCAGAAATCTGATGTGTGCAAAGAAAAAATACCTACCAATAAAATCATGTTACACTTGAAAACGTTAAATAAATCAATTGCTTATTAATTTTTTCCTTATCATTTAAAAAGTGTGCTTTTACTTTATTTGTGGCTTTTCTTTTAATACGCTCATGTAACAGACTTAATTATATTTCTCCCGATAACAGACACAGGCACGAGCAAAGTATGATAGAAATGGACAAACTCGTGGAACTCCTTCGGAAGGACATCGACGCTCACAACAAAGTCAAACGCAAGCTCTCCGTGCATCTGGAGAAGAGGAAGAACGACCTTAGAGAATTCATGGTAACAACAAACTAGTTTAGATCTATACATATGACATTTAAGGAATACTCAATGATAAGAAAGAAACATTACCAAAATAAGATGGTTATACCTTGCACTGAACTGTACCAAGTTGCCAATGATAACGGTAAAAGAATTGTAAAGGTCCATTATTATAAATTAATAGATATTTAGTAAACCTGTTTTAAATGGCACCCTATAAAATCTTTCATTCAAAATTAAACTTAATTATGATTTAACGACAAAAATAGGGCACTAGAACTTTTTGCTCCAAACTTCAGCAATATTCCTATGGAATGTGGAATGTCAACATCTAATTATGAACATTGCTACTTACTACAGTAACTATTACACAACGTTTTTGTGAGAAAAGAGATTCTTTTTCAATGTGTAGTTAGAGAAGCAAAGCCGGCTGAACGAGGTAGATCAAGTGGTTGTGCTCCGGTACGACCAGCTCCGCGCGGCCGCCATACGAGGATGCACCGGCCCTCAGGGGCTCTCCAATGCCGTGGTCTTCCCGGAACAACTCCTCACTAGGCTCCGGAACCGCGTGCTGGAGCTGCAGGAGGAAATCAAGCAGCAGAGGACGAGGATGAAGTTAGTATAGATTGGAAGACTTAGACAAACGCTAGCTGTCTGGCTCTCATGCTATAATGGCTGAACTCACTGACTTCTAAGGATAATTCAAAGACATGATCTTCCCAAAACAATTCCACACCTAGCTCAAGAATTGAGTCTTTTAGCTGCAGTAGGTGATCAAGCAGTAGAGGGCTATGATGACGTTAGTACCTATAGACATTACTTAAATTATGTCGTACTTCAATCATAGCTGCACCGATGTCCAATGGCAATCCAAGGGATCTCCAATGTTGAATTACAGCGCTCTATCTATGGCTACACTCGCTCAGAAAAATCCTCAAAAACTTTAATTTAATATAGTCACGTTATACAGATAGGTATTTACCTTTTTCTAAATAGATAAATCCTTTTAAATTAAAATTTATATGAACACCGGATACAACTCACGATTATTTGAGCGATCGAGCCGCTATGCGTCCGACCGGTTTCAGAGTAGTTAGTACTCTTTCTTCAGGGAATACGCGCGCCCCCGACAACGGACGCCCGCGCAGTGCGCGGCGGCATAGCGGCTCGATCGCTCAAATAATCGTGAGTTGTATCCGGTGTTCATATAAATTTTAATAATGAATCCTCACGCTAGTTTTAATGAAGTAATCCTTTTAAATGTTAGATTTATATTCCAGAATAAACCGCACCCACCTATTCCGTATGAACATCGACTTACGAGCCATGGAGGCGCAAGCGGAAGAGATGCGAGAGAACATGCGCGCGGTGCTCACACGCAAACTGGGCAAGCCGCGGAAAGTCGACAAGACTCTAGACGATGTGCTACGGCAGATGGCGCGACGTCACAAGTTCTCCGCCACTTTGGGCGCCATGCCGCAGATTATGTCGCAACTACACGATTGGAAGGTAACAAATTCTATGAAAACCTAATTTCGAATAGCATAGGTACGCAATGGTGAGCCGCAGTAAGTAACAGGATTTAACGACGTGCTGCGGCAGATGGCGCGACGACACTAATTCTCCGCCACTTTGGGCGCATGTGGAAGGTTCACTTATTTACTTTGTTCAATAAGAACAACGTACAGCCTCATAGAACTCACTGGTATGTCTATATACTAACTCTAAACTGGGGAAGCCGACAAAAGTCGACAAGACTCTCGACAACACCACTTGGTGGACCGTTGGCGTGCCTACACAAGTTTTCGCCATGCCGTAGTTTATGACGGCAGATTCATGTTTGAAAGGAATTTTGGAAACTAAATTATATTTTAAAGACTTTCACTCATTAAATTTCTCTCTTTATCACTCTCACTTGAAATAGACGTACATGATCTCTTATTACGGTAGTATGAATGTTGTTATTGTTCAGGTGCGGACCAGCACATTGGAGAAGCAATATCTTGATGCCCTTCACAACTACTCGGACAAGCTGCGCCTGGCTGCAGCTTTACAAGCAGATATTCTTCCGCAGAAGGTATTGTGATTTCTTTTCCACTCCTAGATTGATTCATGGACACCCGTGCCTTTATTAGTGTTGTGAAATTTCCTAAAAAAAATTTCAATGAAACTGCAAGGCATTGATTAAATTTTACACCTTTTATCTTACAGTTTAATTGTTTGAGGTCGCTTTTATAAATAAATAAATATTTTGGGACATCTTACACACGGCCTCTGACCCCAAACTAAGCAAAGCTTGTGATATGGCTGCCAGAGACTGATATACTACATATACTTATTTTTAAATACATACTTATATAGATAGTAACTAAATAACACCCAGACACAGAGCAAACACTTTTGTTCATCACATAAATATTTGCCCTGGGTGGGGATCGAACCCACGCCTCTTTGATCCAGAAGTTAGGGTCACTAACCACTGAGCCACCGAGGCAGTCATATATCACAATAAGAACTCGAGGTATCCATTACCTAGGATCAAAGAGTTTCTGGAAGTGCATTGCCTAGAGGCTTATAGTTAATTGAGCCTGGTGATAAAGTTGAATGATGAGTTGACGCTTCCAGCGCGCGAAAAGCCTAAGTACAATGGCGGGCAGCTATCTTCCGGAGCAGTACCAGCGGGACGTGGTGCGCCTGCGCATCGTGCGCCAGCGGCAACTCCAACAGATCAAGGTTAGTTTTAAGTAGATTAAAACTATTTGCTAAATGAATTTAGCATATTTAATTTGATTTTCTGGTTGTTTTTATAAAAATCTAAAACACAGATGTACCTGCTTGCTCTACTAAGAAAAGTGGTGATTAAGACCATCATTATGAAAAGGTTTTACTATGCGGCCCACCCAAAATTAGAGAAAAAAAATTAACTGTTCCATAAAAAATTGCAACTCGGAATTTACAAAATGTATGAATATGAAACAGCGAGTTGGCCTCATAGCAAAAGTTGTTCATGATGAAATTTGAATCACCTTTTTTCGGTTTTACTAGTTCTAGATTATGCTATTAACCTCTCTCCGCTCTCTGCAACCTTCACTAAACTTAAAAATAGCTTCATTGTAGCAAAAGTGCCACTAGCCCATATCGGAAGCCACCCGCCACCGTCAGCATCATGTCCTAAGCTGATGATAACCGTATTTACCTGCGACTCGCTGGGGACCCCCAAACAGCATTAGAATAAACTGTAAAGAATATACCTATGTATTTGTATCAAATTTAACTTAGACGGGGTTATTCAGAAATGATGTACCTACTAAGCCGAAAGGAGGTGGTTCAGACCATCACATGCTATGTCAACCTGTAATTCAAAGGAAAAAACCAGCTGTCCTATACAAAATTGCAACTTTGAACCGACATCCTACTAATCCTACTAATATATTATAAACGCGAAAGTTTGTGAGGATGGATGGATGGATGGATTTATGGATGTTTGTTACTCTTTCACGCAAAAACTACTGAACGGATTGAAATGAAACTTTGCAATAATATAGCTTATATATCAGAATAACACATAGGCTATAAATTATAATGATATATCCTACTAATATTATAAACGCGAAAGTTTGTGAGGATAGATGGATGGATGTATGGATGTTTGTTACTCTTTCACGCAAAAACTACTGAACGGATTGAAATGAAACTTTGCAATAATATAGCTTATATAATCAGAATAACACATAAGCTATAAATTATAATGATATATTGCGTATGCGGGCGAAGCCGCGGGTAAAAACTAGTAATATATGAAACAGCTTTGATCCATTTTCTTGAATTCTGAAACCTTGAATGCTTCACAAAACGTATTTATAAAGTCACTAGCTGACCCGGCGAACTTCGTTTCACGCAATATCTTAATAAATTATAGCCTATGTGTTATTCTGCTGAATAAGCATTATTATTGCAAAGTTTCATCTCAAACCGTTTGGTAGTTTTTGCGTGAAAGAGTAACAAACATCCATACATACTCACAAACTTTGGCGTTTATAATATTACTAGTTTTAACCCGCGGCTTCGCCCGCATGATATTTTGATTTTTGACGCAATATCATTATAATTTATAGCCTATGTGTTATTCTGATATAAAAGCTATATTATTGCAAAGTTTCATCTCGATCCGTTCAGTAGTTTTTGCGTGAAAGAGTAACAAACATCCATCCGTCCATCCATCGATCCATCCTCACAAACTTTCGCGTTTATAATATTAGTAGGATTAGTAGGATTATAGTAACAGTATTTAGTGTTACCATTGTGCAGGCTCTGAAGGAGGAGATCACGAGTCTCCGTCTGAAGCCCCTATCGGAAGCCACGCCGCCACCATCTGCCTCCATGTCCTACGCAGATGACGACCGTATATACCTGAGACTGGCTGGCGGGCCACCCAGGCCGAGTAGGGCTACCAAATATTTCCCCTTGTAAGTAGATTCACTCTTTTTTGTTCACTACATATAAAAGCTAGTTGCGAGCTTAAAAATTCGGGTAACAACTGTCAACGTTATCATTAAACAACTACTTGAAAGAATATTTTTTCTTGAAAGTGCACTCTTATGTTCGCTATATTAGGAGAAATCTCGTAATGACCATAATATCACACAACTGTTTGATAGAGGCATACCATACAGATTTCCAATCAGTCTAAGTCAAGCCTAATTAAGAACCTCTTTCTTTTTGGAAGCCTTTTGATAAATTCTAATGATATGTTGCAGACCACCGCTCGGGGCGCAGCAACAAGCGAGTGTCCGGGACGTGAACCTTATGAAGCTTTTATTCGACTGCTTGGACGCCATGCGCGTCAGTCGGGACGAGGCGCACGCTCTATTGCAGGACCTCACCTCGGAACTCGCTACCGTCATCGCTGGGTCAGTGTGATCATCTTTATTAGTGGAACGTAAGCGAAGATCTCCGTTTTAGACACGGCGACTGCTTTCGTCTGTCCATATGATTTTTCTGATTTTCGTCTACAGATCGCACTTTAATTATTAAACGGAAAAGTAAGTTGAGTTACTTAACTTTGACTTTAAACAATCTTTATTACTGTCAGATTTAAGTAATTTGAGACCAAAATTCTAATAAAGCCTTCTTATAGATTTTATGGCCTCCAAAAATGTTTATCATGGATGCTTGCCATGTAATGAACCATAGGATATAATTTGTAAGGAATCATTTTACGTCATTCCTCTACAGATTGAAAAAGAAGTAAATACGCAAATCGGCTTCCAAATACCGGAGGCACCGCGTAACAGACGTATGAAAGATATACCGGTGAATGAGAACGCTCCTTAATAGAAGTAAATGGAATAGTCACCCCTCAAATAAGAATGTTTTGCAGGTCGAAGACTCGGTACGAAGTGATAGATGCGATGTTGAAGAAGTGGATGCTGAAGCACGGAGGAGACCCCACGCAGTACAAGAAGCAGACGCGGGCCTTCGACGCACTCGCCGCCGTTGCTGACCGCCTCATAAGGCAACATGCAAGTTCTCCTTTGACCGCCAAAATTATGGAGCTCAAATGGTTTTCCGCTATAAACATAATTTGTGCATTTTAATTAAGTAAAGCACAGGTGTTACTTACGCATAATTTTGGTAGAAAACTGCTACTATAGTGGAATGAGAGACGAGCCCGCATGCTAGTACATGTAACGTTTACATTTAATTGTTCGGAAGCATCAGCCCTGTTTCTACTCTACTGAGATTTTAACAGCCCACTGCTGACCATAGGTCTACCCATGACAGGTGGCATTATCCATCGCTCTGGCCTATTATGGGATAAAAAACTTAGTTACTCTTCAATGACAAATTCAACAGACGGAAACAATGGAAGGCGCAACGGCTGAAGCGCACCAAGCGATGGAGTCACTAGAAGGGGCCCTAAAAGAAGTTTCGGACGAAAAGGAACCGCTTCACAATCGTCTGGGCCCCGCGCTTGCTGCACTCTTCGCTACTACCTCCCTGGCTGACATGGGTAACTAATATAATCTATTTACTCTATAGGTGCATTGTATACAAACGGACACAATGGTAGGTGCAATGGCTCAAGCGCACCAAGTGATGGAGTCATTGGAAGGCGCTCTGAAAGAAATATCGAATGAGAAAGCGCTGCCTCACGACCGTTGGGGGCCCGCCCTCGCTGCGCTCTTCGCTACCACCTCCTTGGCAGATATGAGTGACATGAGCTATGTAGTTGCAATGCTGTATAAACAGAAAGACGACAATAGAAAGCGTGACTTCTGTGATAGAATTCTTGGAATAGATGTATAGATTAGGACATCGTTTACCGCGCTGCGCTGGTCAAATGCGGATTATACTCTATAAAATTTAACTTGATCTCTGCGACAGCTGTCAGAAAAATCACGCCTATGAAATCCTGAATTCTCAATAGTACAGACAGTACCTGTCAATGTCATACTATAAGGGCATGCCGATTAGTGATGGGCGACGAATGATCGTGACCACAGAGTTTTAGATAGAGTTTTATTTAACATATCGATAGTTAATTTTAACGATATTTTAAATAAAATTTAATTTATCATTAATTTTATTGTATATTTTGATATCATAACTTTTTTACATGTGTAATTAAATTAAACCCAATTATATGTTACATTAGCATCGATAATAGTGAAAAACGTCGATAAATACTATCGTTACATTATTATGAGTATTTAATTATTATCATGACGTTATTTACATGTGTACATACTTTATCTTAAATAATAGTATAGTAAGTATATAAAATCCAATTTCTCACCTTCAACTACTCATTCGATTTGTTTCAAAATCGTTTTTTTTTTCACCACTATGTCAATGTCACTGTCGCAGAGATCAAGTTAATCTCTTAATGATTTTATTTGACAATTTGAACCTTGGGTATCAGACGACCACTGGATTAAAAACAAAATGATTTCCATCTCAACTTCCAGAACCACCAGAACCCAGATCGTTCACTTTTACAAGTGCACCTTAATTCAATATCAATTACTTAATTTTTTGGCATTACCAAAATACCCTTTGGTATGTTTCATAAACATTTTAACTATCTACTTTTTCTCAAAATAATATACTTTACTTGCAGAAAGCGAAGAAGCTATGACGTCTCTAGTGAACTCCCTGATAGACAAAGACCGACCATTGACTGGAGAATCTCTTGACAATATCAACTTCACACACGTCATCGATGATATCAAAGGTATGTGACAACATTTCAAATTTTTAACATAGTATTATTTATTTATTATCTGAAAGAATATTGCAAAATAACATATACGTATTTTTTATTTTTCCAAATACGACTTATATTTTCCGTAAAATTAAATTTTGAAAAGTAGCTTATTCAAAAAGAACGTAACTGCAAAACTTAGGACTCATAAACCTTTTTATTGAAGCCACATTAGAAAAAAATAGGTGCTAGCGTTACTGTCACTGTCAATGCCAATCAATCCGTCACAATTCACAACAAATAGGCCGGGAGGTCAGTGCAAAAAGTCCACTATGTACCGCGGTATACTATGGGAAGAAAAATATAAAACAAGTTTAACAACTGCCAATCACCTGAAATGTATGTGATGCACGGACGGATCAAGGTGCGGTAGATGGTTAGTTTAGTGTAATCGCCATCACGAACACTAAAAATCGGTGATTACTTTATCCCATGGAGTCGGTCTGTTAAGTATCTTGGAGCTGCTCTCGATAATAAACTTAACTGGACTGAAAACACTTCAAAACTATGCCTTAAAGGCGTTAAGGCAATTAATGCCTTAAATCCTGTATTAAATAGACGCTCCAGTTTAAGTAGTCGCACTAAACTAACCATCTACCGCACCTTGATCCGTCCGTGCATCACATACGCTTGTCCTGTATGGAGCAGCACATGTCGATCTAACATAAACAAATTACAAATAGTACAAAATAAAGCGCTTAAATATGCATATAATACTCCTTTCCGCACAAACCTCCAAAAATTACATCTTGAGATCGGTTTACCGAGAATTGACGCGTTTATATACAAACTTTCAGAAAAGTTTTATATACATACAAACCCCAGTAGCGATAACACATTAATAAAAAATATTTGCAAAACTCGCAAAAAAGATCTGCCATTTATCGATAACTACAACCGATACAAGCTACCCCATCACCTATTCTTAGAGCGCGATGAATAGGCTGAGTGCTACGTGTGTGAGCGTGCGCGACTGTCTGCACGCGCCGCCGCGCGCGCCATTCTCGTCCGTATTACCAGCCGGTAAGTAAGGCGATAGTGGCGCCCGCGACGCGCGGGGGCGATCCGCGCGCGCTTACGTGTGTTGCGAGTTCGGGCTCTTGTTGTTTGCTGTGATCACGGCCGGCTGGCGTGCGGCTTCGACTACGCTACCCGCTTTAACTACTTACCTACCTCCTAATGGATTTTATCATACCACAAAACTAGCTACATTTCTAAAAAATATAATACTCAACCTAAAGTTTATAAAGTGGAATAGGTCAATTATTTTTCTTAATATCATATCTGTCATTTTTAATAATATATATTTTTTAAAGTTTTTCATGAGCGTATTGCTCCCAAAACAGAATATAAATTAGTTACTATATGTACTACTAGGATTTAACGTACACTAGTAATTGTGCATAAAATTGTTATTTTTATGTTGAATAAAGAATATTTGAAATTGAAAATTGAATTGAATCACCTGAAATATGTAACAGGGTCTGCCATATAGGCTTTAAATTAGCACCACTTAAAAGAAGAAGAATAAGTAGTACTAGTTCCAAGATACTTTTAAAATTCAAGCGGATTCTTCCACCAAATGCTAGGGAACCCAGCTGACTGACTCCAGGGTATTGATGTACACCATTTTGATAACTATGTACCAATAATTCAGCTTTTGACAAGTATTTGCATTTTTTGCGTTTACCTCTCGGGCTAAAGCAAAATAAGTAATTTGAAAATGACACTGACATTTTATTTTTAAACTACATTTTATGTGTCAACAGTGTCAGTGTAACTGTCATTTTATATTGCTAGTATTTTTTTTATCATAGGCAACTGAACTTTTAGTATGAATCCCAAAACGGCTTGGGTGAGACTTTTTATCTAATATCTTAGCAGCTACTGCACTAAAAATTTTGGAAAAATAAGCATAATGATCAGCATCCCGATATCTCGAAATGGTTTTGGAATTTCATAGACTTGTGAAATATGAAAACTTGTCAATTGTATCAACTGTTTATCCATGCCAGATATTGCAGCGTGACTTCGAATCCCCCCCACCAGAGCTAGCCACTTGCATGTATAAAATCTTAGTCATCCTCCACCAATATTAACTTTAGGTACACTTTCACTCTATAATACACCTGCTGCCTGTTGACTTCTGCCGAAAAGATTTACTACGGTGGTCATTCTCTGGTTGAGTGCCGAAAAAAAATAAAAATCTGACGATTATTGGGGCTCTAGATTGGTTTGATATACCTATTTAACAGTGCGTAGATGCTTGGAATCGTCATATGTTTTTCTGTTATTGTTATACAAAAGCCAATTCAAATTACACTTATGACATTCTTTGCTTAATTGTTCTTCCTTTGTTCATTTTGTCTAAACCACGTGTCATACCTTTTCATGATTTTACAAATTATCGTTTAGCAAATTACTTACGTAATGGTAGTATGTGTCTAGGGCCTCTTGGGAAAATTGACTACCTAATTAGAATCAATCGCGTTTGTATATGGACGCCAGCGCCTGAAGTTTGCGTTATATTTATTTGTTCGGTGTGTGTTTCCATGCCCCATGGAAAGAAGTTCGACGTTATGAATTGTGGTAAATACCTAGCGTAAATTCCAGACTGCGGTATTACCGCCCCAGAAGCAGATATAAGGCGCATAATAAGAATAGCTATCGACAGCCTCCGCGCGCAAGTGATGGCGCCCGAGGAGGTCTCGCAAGTCGAGGCAGAAGTCGAGAAAGCCATGTCCATGACGGATACGTCTCTTAAGGTAAACTTTCACACTATTATTCATCACTGGTAAACCGTTTTGCAGGAGGATGGTTGATAGTTCCGTTTGAAAATATGAAAGTATAGATTCTTAATATGTGAACCTTGAGTAACATTTCTGCTAAAATTCGCAATAAATTAAACTGTTCATGTAAATGTCATCTAATGCTAAACGACCACCAGTCCACGTCGAAGGAGCCGCACGTATTGCAATTGATCAATCTTGTCTCGTGAAATTGTATGCAATATCGCGTATCTGTACCCACTAGAAGACCGTTTCTGTCAAATGCTATAGACGTTTGATGTTTTCACGCTGTTCGATTCTTTTGGCGTTGACGGAACTCACCATATAAAGCCTTCCTTATTATACACATACCCATTGCTCCTTCCTTATTATAATTATGGACATTGCTATCACATAAAAATCTATTCCAGAAAACGGATTCCTTAGCACAGTTGAGCGAGCAACGCCAAAGTCGCACCACTCGCTTCCAACCCATCCCTGAACTCAAGACATTCGTTAAGCCCGACGCTCAATCGCGGTACAAGGATTTCGACTCCACATCTGGAGGCGAAAAGTCTACCGACGATGACGCTACAGACGGAACATCCATCGGTGTTACCAGATCTGTCGAAAGCTCTTCCTTTGACAGACCTGGAAGAAGGTCCACCTCCAAATCGAGTTTCGTCACCGATTTTGCTAGTTTTGGAAAATCGAAATCAGCCAGTACCCATAAATTAGAATCTCCGATTACTCAGGATAGAAAGTCAGTGTCTAGTTCCATTGGAAAGTCCAAGTCGGCCGATAATGTTAGTAAGAAGTCGTCGGCTGCCAGTTCCAAGGACTCCAAAGAGTTGAGAGCCTCCGTTGCTTTTGCGGATCATCCGGAGGATAAATAGGAAACTGAGCCTGAATAAACAAGCGTGACGGTTTTGTACTCGCATTTATTAGTAAGACTTTTAGTTTTACAAAATATGGTAAGTAGAGGTGCCTATTTAGTTTGATTATCTGGCATTTATCTTATGCTAGATTTATTTATATTCATAAAATTTATGGAACCAAATAATAACATAACTGGCACGAGTTGGGTAACCATATAAACTTTGAAAAGTTACTTAGTCTTATTCAGTTGCACTTTGCGGTCATTAAGTATTGGTTAAGTACTTAAGTCATTAAGTACTTAAACTTTGCGGTCGAAAGTATTATTATGCAATTATGCATATGCATAAGTTGTGATTTTTTTAAAGTTATATTTTCTAATTACTAGAGAAGGCTTTTGATGCCTTCTCTAGTAATTAGAAAACCTTGAATATTTTATATAATTTTGAACCTTGTTATATTTTTGTTTAGTTTCCAAGTTCCTACCTGATAGTTTCATGTAAGAGAATTTAAGTTTTTATCCAGTTTTATGAATAGTGTTAATTTGTCCTAGGTACTTAGGATTTTATAATTTTCTCCACTGAAATACGTACCAAGGAGTAATATTGTTTCATTTTTAAATATTAGTAATTTATTAATCTACCTACTAGCTGACCCGGCCACGCGTTGCTGTGGCTAAATAAATTAAAATTGCGACTATAATTTGAGATTTAAACTATCCTATCTCTCAAGTTGGATCGAACTGCACATGGTGTGCGAATTTTATTATAATCGGTTAAGTGGTTTAGGAGTCCATTGAGGACAAACATTGTGACACGAGATTTATATATATTAAGATTTAAACTTAGCACTTTGGTATTGGATAGGTGCATTTTGAACTGTTTTCTCCGTTCGTTTTGTTATTGCATAAGTACGTATATATGTATTGTCATTTGATTGGTTGTTTTCGAATTCGTGTAATCGTTTTTCTAGGGCAGGCCTATGTCTATCAGTGGACTGTTAAAAAACCGGTACAGTACAGTATTATTGGCATGCATTATCATTATTATACGTAGTTATATACCTACCTATCCTATGACGGAACTAGACTTATTTTACTTGTGTAAGGTGTGACTAACTAATTGAGAGCTAATAATATCTACCTAGCCTAATAAAACTGAATGTAGGTAATTCTTTGTGAGTTTTTCAATAAAGACAAGATTTAATGTATAACCTAATTTTTATTTCATTAATAATATAATTATGTTTAGAAGTGAGATTAAGCGTTAGCAAGGATCCAGTCGGTGTATTGGGAGACGCGCGCGTTGACGCCGGGGTAGGTAGCGTGAGCGCAGCCGTAGCCCCACGATGTGATACCAACCACGATGTCGCCGAAGTGAGCCAGCGGGCCGCCGGAGTCACCCTGGCACGCGTCCTGGACCAAATATTGGCACGTTAGGGCATAACATTTACATATGATTAAATAGATGCTACTTTTTTTATATCAGACAACTCGTCACGCGCTCCAGGTTACGTGTCAAATTTGTAATAGGTACGTACGCAAAATAAAATGTAATATCAACATCTGAGACAATAATGAAGATAGGGAATGAATAAAGGAGAAGGTAGAAGTCTAAAGAAAAGCGCTCTTACGGAAAGAACACACTACTTTAAATAATTGTTTTCTTTGAGATTTCTAGGTTGGTCCCATTGTAAAAGTGGTTCATAATGATGTACCTAGCTGATGCATAGTTTCAGGATATAAATAAGGCAACATAGAGCGCCATTGAGGTGGCTATTTTTTCAGAAAAGCCGGAATATCAATTTTAGCACGCAACATCGGCTCGAAAAGGAAGAGACTAATTAAGAAGTAATAGGGCCTCATAAACTCGTTGTACTTATAATTTACCTTGCCACCGACGTCGAGGATACCGGCGCACAGCATGCCGGGGGTGATGTCGGGCCAACCGCTGAAGCCGGGCTGCGTCTTCAGGTAGGCGTAGCGTTCCGCGCAAATTTGTTGGTTGATCACGAGAATGTCCACGTGCTGAAGCTGCTCGGGGGAAGAGCCGCCGCTCTGGGATAGATACAAACGTGTAATTTTATGTGAAAAGTGTCGTATATTAACCTAACAATATATAGAGTGCCTAGGCTATTTCAGGACACCTCAGAAACGACACTTTTGATAAACAATAGCTTGCGCCTTCATTCATAATGCAGTTTATTAATAAATCTGTGAACTGAAAAAAGCAAGCGAAGAATTCTAGCTAGTACAGCATATTATTTATGTATGGAGCATGCACAATTACTCTACAAGTGGGATGTAAAGTATACTCACAGAAAGGGTGCCCCAGCCGATAGAGGTGACAACAGCATTGTCATTGAGGATGTAGTTGGCAGCAGGGATGCGCGCGGGCTGCACGGTGTTGGAGTAGGTGGCGGGGGAGGCCAGACGGACGATGGCGACGTCGTTGTCGAGCACAGGTGTGTCGTACTGTGGGTGCAGCACGAGCTGGGCGACGTTGAACGTTGTACCGCCGCTGGATGCGAACGATGTGCCCAGGACTACGCGCCACACGGACGGAGTGTCGCCTCTACGCGGAGAAATTGATGTTGATAAAAAAATATTATTAAGCTCTTTTTCGTATATATAGGTTCGCATTTGATAATATACTAGCTGGTCTTAATACAGATATGTGGTCTACTTAGAGGTACTTAGGTAAATATTATGTCTGCTCTTGATTGGAAGCTGGGAATCTTTATTAATAAAATTATTGAATTGTACCTACTTGGGCGCAAAACATAGAAACAAAGAGAACCCACATCCTTGCTGTTCGTAATAGAAACATGGAGTAGGCACGTATTGAACATACAACTACCTACACGTTTGGAAATCCAATATCCTTATTAGGTAGCTAGTAGTTATATCATCAGATAGATACCAAAAACTTTTTAGGAACGTTAACTAGAAAATTCACTTTTCCATTTTTAACACCAAAAAAATAAAAAAAACCGAACAAGTGCGAGCCTGGGTCGCACACCGAGGGTTCCGTACAAATCCCAGACACAAAATCTCTATACTATAGTCATCGACAAAAAAGTTTTATTTTTCACTTTTGTCGTCATACATTAAAAATATTAAATATCTGTTTTAGCATGTGCTAATGAAGCTCTTTTATATGATACGATTTACTCACTTTGAATTTTCAACCCATATTTTGTGAATCTAGGCCCTTTTTTGTGATTTAAATAAAAAATGTACACTTTTCTGATTTATTCCTTTATGTGTACTAAGACAATGTTTCTCGCCAAATTTCATAGTTCTTTGTCAACAGGAAGTACCCTGTAAGTTTTGATTTTTGTGAGTGTCGAAATATGCGGTTTTGTATAGGTAGGTTACACACCGGACGTTTTTTATTATCTGGCTCACTAACTGCTATAAATCACTAAATTGTTAAATGACTAGAGCCCGCGATGATGAATCCCGCCAGGGATTGGAATACCCTGCCTCCATCATTTGTTTCCTGACAATTACAATTTGGATATCTTCAAGGCAAGAGTGAATATCTTCTAGGCTACAACTTCGCTTTCCATCAGGCGAGTTGGCGGCCAAATGCAGCCCTATTTTGCATAAAAATCCGGACATTCAGACTGGCACACCGAGAGTTCCGTACAAATCTAGAAAATTTTACTAAATTGGGAATTAAGCTGTTAAAATCTCTAAGTATACTATGTACTGTATCAGCCTTTTTTTAATAGTCCACTGCAAGACTTAGGCCTAAGACCTACTCACGAAGGGTGATTGGGCCATATCCACCATGCTGGCCCAGTGTGGGTTGGTGGATTCATATACGCTATCGAATTTCTTCTACGGACATATGCAGGTTGCCTCAGGATGTTTTCCTTCACCGAAAAGCCAGCGGTGTGAAATTCCGTACATAAAGAAGCCGTAGGTGGCCTTTTTTTTTTTTTTGTTTTTTTACGAGGGGGAAATCTTCCAAAGATGCCCGACCGCTTTGGGGTGCAGTCGGGTTATGTGGGATTGTACCCACTAAAACCCCCTCGGTGGCCAGCCTATGTGCCTTCTTGGGAGCCCCGGGATCTCCAAAAGGAACGCACCGGTGCTCCCGGCACTTCGTGTGTCTACTCGCCTGGTAGTAGACCAGGCTTGTGCGGTCCAGTACGACAGCGTTGCCACAACGCTGCCGTCCTTCTCGGGCCCGCTTGAGTGGATGGCCAGAGCCCCAACTCTAACCACCCACGAGCCCAGGGGTCCCCTTTTAGTAGGCTCTTACTACAGGCAGGGGATACCGATGCCGTATTCTAGTGCCCCGGCATCAGGGCAAAGCTGTAGGTGGCCTAGAGGTAGTGACACCCTTACAATTACGCCGCCTTACAATCGTGAGGTCGTGGGTTCAAATCCCGGTCTCGTACCAATGAAATATACTATAGGTAATCGACAAAAAGTCTATTATTTTTTTCACTTTTCTCGTCATACATCGAAAATTACACATTGTTAAAATATATAAAAACCTGTTTTGGCATGTGCTAATGAACCTCTTTTATATGGTACCTTACATGATACGATTTACTCACTTTGAATTTCGAACCCATATTTTGTGAATCTAGGCACTATTTTTTTGTGATTTAAAAAAGATGTACGGTTTTCAGATTTATTCCTTTATGTGTACTCTAAGACAATACTTCTTGCCAAATTTCATATTTCTATGTCAACGGGAAGTACTCTGTAGGTTTTGATTTTGTGAGTGTTGAAATATGGGTTATTTTACCACATATACGGCTCTAACTTTTTTATACGATAACTGAGAAGATTTTATTTTACACAACTGCAAGAGACCATAGATATACGTATATAGTTTAAATTTCAATTCGACTTCTTAACGTGTTCCCGGGATAAAGAGTTTTGACACACGGACAGACGGACAACAAAGCGATCCTATAAGGGTTCCGTTATTTTCATTGTGAGGTACGGAACCCTAAAAATGAACTTACTCGTAGCAATGAGCAGCCGATAGGACGGAGGTGGTGGTGAGCAGGGAACCACCGCAAGCCTGGAACCACCAGACTCCGAACCAACCGTACTGCATGTTAGACATGTACGGGTACGTCTCCACCGTCGTCGGGGTCCCGCCCACGATGCGGTTTATGGTCTTTGGCAATGCTAAAATAAAATAAATACTTAATTAGAAAAATTAGGGGACTTACACACAATTTTTGACCTCAAACTAAGCTTAGCTTGTAATATGGCTGCAAGTGACTGATATACTACATAATTATACATGGGTTTTCAATAACATTCAGACACATAACAAAGACTTATATTCATCACATAAATACTTGCCCTGGTGGGAATCGAACCCACGCCTCTTTGGCTTTAAGAGTCAGGATCACTTACCACCGAGGCAGCCGTAAAATTGTACATTGGTGTAGTAAATTATAATTATTCTGACCAAGGTCTGTGGGACCCCAATCTTATGCATAAAGTTCGGTATGCTTACCTATATAGATTTTTCAAAAGGGTGGCAGTATTGTATAATTTGTTTTCCTAAATGTAATCGACTTTAAATACATAATTATAATCAAGCCCTCAAAAGTTACAACCAAAAAGTTATTAGTATATTTGGCCATAAAAATTTAATGTACCTATTCAGTGAAAACAAAAAAAAGTGAATTTAATGAAAGTTTTAATTTAGTGAAGTTGTTTGAAAACCACTGAACAACTTTTTTTTCGTTCGGGTATCCTGACGCATACTTTAATTTACCACCTAATATATTTTTACCTATATAGCTTTAAATTTTAGAGTGGACAAAAAAATACTAGCTTTTTCCGCGGCTTCTATAATAATATCCAAATCAATCCGTTGCTACGTTGCGAAAAAGTAACAAACAAACCAACAAACACACTTTCGGATCTATTATATGTATTAGAAAGGAATATATTTTTATACTTTAAGAAACGGGTCAAATATTTACACACATAAAATATAATAATTTGTATTATTTAAGCGGCTTACCCAAAGCGGACCCGAGAAGGGCTAACAAAATGAAGGCACGCATGTTTGGAACGGTCACTCAGCACTCGTAGCTGCTGTAAGAATTTAGGACTATTTATATTATGCCTTATCCTCGTGATAATTTAAAATCAAACATAGGTACTTGAGTAAAAAGATTATAGTCACCTGAGGATTAAGATCAACTTATCTATCAACAGTAGCTGGGAACTAATCGGTCGTAGCATTAATTGATATTCTAGCAAGCGGCCCACCCTGTCTTCGTCTGAGTCGTTTATTTATGTAATACTAGCTGCAAATTCCGGCTTCGCCCAGGTACTATATTTTTAATTTTAACCGACTTCCGAAAAGGAGGAGGTTCTGTTCTGAGGGATGTTCGTATGTATGTTCATCGATAATTTCGCCAATTGTAAACAGAATCGAAAAAATATTTGTAGTTCGGAAGCTCCCGTTTAAATTTCACAGTAATCGGCTGAGCCGAGTATAATAAGCAAATGCGATTTTTAATTAAGATAAACTAACCTATTTTTCAGAATCTGCACATAGTATGCAAAATTTGGTTAAAATCGGTTAAGTAGTTTAGGAGTCCATTGCGGACAAACAACGAGACGCGTAATTTATATACTGATGTACTGAACCAGCCTTTTTAATAGTCCACTGCAGGACGTAAGCCTACCCACTAAGGGAGGCCCATATCCACCACGCTGGCACAGTGCATGTTGGTGGAAACAAGTTGGTGGATACAAATGTGCTGGGCAGTAATGGATACAAGTGGAAATAGAGTTGGCGGTTGGCAAACGCATCTCCCAAGACACGCCCGGCATCGGTTGAGAGAGCAGTAACGTACTTAGCGTACATACAAGGAGTGACGGATACAATCGGTAACTTAATATGCCGAAGATATAGCATTAAACCCATCTGCCGTCCTCCAAGATAGGTAACTAAGGCAGTTGTTACGCTCTCCCAAAGATAGAGACCTTTTGGGTGTCCCCGGTGTCTACATGATCCCGTGCGTTTGCTGAAAGTGTCACATCGGAGAGACAAGAAGAAATGTTTTTACCAAGCTCACGGAGCATATTCGATCAATGAAAAACTGTACAGGAATGGATCCGCGGTAGTGGAACACGTTCTCGATTCCGATGTACAACATTTCATCAAATTAGACAGAGCAAAAGTGCTGGCACATGAGAAATATTTCGTAACCCGTAAAGTTATGGAAGCTATTGAAATTAGTAGACGCCTTAACTTCAATAGAGACGGGGGATGGATGCTGCCACCGACGTGTAAACCGTGTCTCCCGGGAACCAGAGGACTTGACCGTGTGACTGTTGGCGACATAGTGACTTCAATTTGCTGGAGTTTTTGTTTCCCCGAGGGATATCGGGATGCCGATGAAGAGGATGCCCAGTGCGTGCCGGCGCAATAGGACTCTCTAGCCGCCTCCGCACTGCAGCCGTTGTCATCGCGAGCGCTACGCGCTCCACCCCGCAGTGCATTGCGAGACGGCTCCGCGCGCTAGCACTCTACTCAACTTGAGAAAGATCGTTGTTTTTAAACTTTCGCGATTTGAACACATTATTATTATATACTACGGGACCAATGACTACCCGTGACCACGGTCGATGCAACTCGGCCGAAACGTCGGGATGAGGAGGTATTTATTTATCTCGTAATTTTAGTGCGCGATTAGTCACGTCTATACTATATATATTATATATTAATATTAATATATATATATATAATATTATAAAGAGGAAAGATTTGTTTGTTTGTTTGTAATGAATAGGCTCCGAAACTACTGGACCGATTTCAAAAATTCTTTCACCTTTGGAAAGCTACTTTATCCCCGAGTAACATAGGCTATATTATATTTAAAAAAAAAAATTAGGGATCCTTACTAAAACTCCAATAATGTAACATAAGGTGTAAAAAAAAGACCTGAAAAATTCCTTACGTCGCGTGCGCTGCGAAAACTATTGATGATGGAATAAAATAATGTACTACGACTTTATAGAACACACCATAATTTACAAAAAATGTCGCGACAGCATATATCTAAATATTATAGTTAAGCCGTAATAACTGTTCTTTTATTCTTAAAAATTAATTGAAATACCGTCGCAGGAAAAGGATTTTAATTTGTATCTTGGTATTAATCCTTATCAAAATAAATTATTTCATATTCAAGACTGTTTCAATAGCTTTATGCAACTTTTTAAATTATTTAATTCAGACATTTTATTACAAAGATATCACGAGTTCAAAAATGTAAGTATTATAAAAGTTTCGTTTCGCCGCTCACTCCGCTTGGCAATTCATGTACTTTGTACAATGTACATAATACAAAATTCACTTCGAGCAATAATCTATAGAGTCACAATCGTGAAAAAAGTGTCCGAGCCAAAATCCTGCCCAAGCTACGTAGTGGGCAGGCTTTTTAGTTAGTCGTAAGGCGATTCCAAGCCGACTACAACGCCGCGCGATGCCAAAGTGCTCGGTTACAGGCACTTATTAGGTGACATAACGTCGAGATTCGAGGAAACGGGTCATTGAGAATTGAGAAGGGTGCTTGGGCCATATCCACCACCAGTGCCAGGGCCCAGTGTGGGTTGGTGCAGATTGCCACACAATATTTTCCTTCGCCGAAAAGCCAATGATTTGAAATTCAGTACATAAGTTCCAAAGAAACTCATTGATACAGGATCGGGATTTGAACCCACCACCTCACGATTGTAGGACAGGCGTTACTACCACTAGACCACCAAAGTTATATATCTCCGCCATTGGTGTGTCGATTTATGTTTTATTGGTAGTAAATAGGTAGGTACGCAGTGGCGTAGCGTGCTTTGGAGGAGCCCTGAATCAAACATAGTTGGGGAGCCAAAATAACTCATTTCTCACAAAAGAAACAAAAATGCTTGCATTAAATTGAAATAAATATATACCGCCTTACCGCAAAAGATTCAAACAGTGTTTAGCCGTACAATTTGTACTGTTGAACATTGTCTAAAGCCTGCGTAAAACTTTAGTGGCAAGACGGTTATTTATAAGTTGTCACTTCCTCCTAGAAATTGAGCTAGCCAAACAATTCAAATGAAATATACAATTTTCTTGCCTTTTTTTCAGGAAATTGATAATTGATAATGAATTGAATATAATTACCTATATCAGCTAAGTAAGTCTAGCTGAAGACGATTTCAGTTGTTATAAAATTTCTGCCTCTTAGGACAACTTTTGGAAGAATGCTTAACCCGGGAAAAAAAAGAGATGATTTTTTTCGGGAAGCACGAGATTAAGTGACATTGTGGATAACATTTTACTAGGTTTTGCTTACACACGTTAAAGGCCCTGTAGCCCGGGAGCCCCGTATTAATGACACGGCTGATACTGCGGTAGCTATGCCCCTACACATAGTATGGTGAAACGAATTGTCGACCTTAAAGTTCTCGAATGTAGACAATGTATTGGCAAGTGTAGCGAAGGTCTTCACGTGAATCTAAGATCTGGTCGTGACGTCCGGAACACGTTGGATGCCAGCGCTTCGATTCCTTCCATCACAGCTCTTTGGGTTAGCAAGTTGAAGAGGCCTTAGGTAAGGCACACAATTCGTAGAAGTAGAACTGATGTCCAATGTTTTTCAAAGTGAAGGTGAAGACAAGATCAAGAAACTAACTTACATGGGTAGAATGTATAGACTGTGGGTCTGTAATATTTTAACGTCGCTTTCATTCTCATCATTGTCATTTTCTGAAATCAGGGCTATATATTATGTACAGCCACCCAACACATACGAAATCACTTTTATTTAGTTATGCCAATACCTACTATCTCTTTTTCATAAACTTCGAACAGTTTAAGACTACGGAAACTCTCGCGATTTGGGTAGGTTTTAAATCATCATAATGGTTCATCCGGTATGTCTAGCATGTGTGTGGCGCATACCTACATTACGTGGTAAGTATATGTATAGCCAATCATACCCGGGCAAAGCCGGGACGGGCAGCTAGTAAGGTAATAATTATGATAGAATCTTCAAACGTAGAACATAATATAGACCATGTTAAAAACATTCTCAAAACTATTTTAAGAACTGTGGGATCTTTTTAAGTTACAAATAAACTAAAAGGTTTCAATAGTTCGGTCAACCGGACTACTGCGACTAGAGGAAAATTGAATTTATACTACACCTGCTCGGAAAGTACCTTGATACTTTATCAAATTTACGGTAGAAAGTACGTCATTGCATATCGAACAAATATGCGGCGAGAAAACGCATCTGAGCGGGAGAGAAAAGTGTATGAGAATCCATTTCTTACGTGGTTTTTCTTTTTTAATTTTGGGTAAGACTATGCGCTGGTAACCTAAATATCAAAAGCCAAAAAGTTTTTACAGTGAGTTGTTATCTCCAAGTTCGCAAAGTGACACTGGCCACTAGCTGTGTGTTGGATGGTGTCAAACAATTTGAAAAAAGAACATGTGAAAATTGCAGACGCCATTGGCGCCATTTTCAATTTGTGTGTTGTTTGAGGATTCAGTTTTCGTACTAACTGCAACAATTTCAATATAAATTTCAATTAGTAAAGATTTAGTTTTTTATTTTCCCCGTAGGTGTAGTATAAAGCACTATGTATTACTCGAGAGAAAGTGCGATTCCCGATCTCGGGTGTTTTGAAGCCCTCGCCTACGGCTTGGGCTTCAAACGACACCCTCGACGGTAATCGGTCACTTTCTCCTCTCGGTGAACAATGTACTATTCTTTCACGTACTTTACAACGTAGTTGACAACCTATTTTGCATTAGTCAGGGTCGTCAGGGTATTAGTTTTTTTTTTAAATCTCAATTTCATTGATTTAATTTTAGTCTTAGTCACTAACAAGTGACAGAATATACGAAATTAATTAATAATAAGTTATGCTTCCTCCTCTATTATTAAACTTTAAAACTTTCTTTATGTCATCAATGGTAGGGCTTTTTTCAGCAAAGTTGCTGAAATTTAAATACCTCCTTAGTAGAGTAATATAAGTATTTTCGAAATCTGCTTAAAAAAATTAGATAATGTTTTAAATAAATTTCCTTTACCGGAGTCTCATAGTCAGACTGTGGTAATTTTCTAAAATTAAACAATAGGTACTTTGCTATTATTCAATGTAACGAATTTAAAGATATAGGTACCTACCTCTCACATTAAAATCAGTTGAGCCATTCACGACTTTCGACGAAATAAAGAAATTATTATACAGAAAGACATGAAACCTGAAAATATTGCCTACTTTTTAGGAGCAGTTAATAAAAAATCAAAATTAATAAAATACTTTTTCTATACTCTAGATCCAGTGATTTCAGAAATTACCCGATACATTTACACCTACAAACCGACAAAATTGATGCTCTATCTTTACAACATAAGTAAATGATATAGATAGCATAGATAGACAATAGACAATTACGTATTTTAATGAGTGAGCAAGATATACAATACCTACTCATAATTAGGCACTGCCTAATAGGTTCATGCAACTGTATCTATCTTCAAAATTCCATTGGCTTATCTTCGATAATATATATGAGGTTTTTCTAAATCGAAATATTGAAAACAGTAACAGAAGTATTTGTCCTGTTCTATCAAGATAACTTTTTTGATAATTATACCTAATTACTATTGTTATCATAACACCAAGTTTCGACTCATTCACGTACCTAGGTGACGTAAGTATTCCAGTTTAATATACTAGATGGTACTGGTTTCAAGTTGCGCCAACTAGGCTGCTTCATAAGCAGCACTCCAGAATATTGGATCTACATATTTAATTATGTTGTTACATTAAATTTAGAGTAAGCCTAAGTAAGTATCTTATGTAATCTAAGTATCTTTTAAAGTACCTAAAAGTTAACTTTAAACGTAAACTTTAAGTAATAATAATACATAAAGTTGCTATACCTGTATCTGACCGCAACTCGCAACGGGAAATGGGTGAAACGGGAAAATATCTTTAAAAATGTTACAAGACGAGCTGTGATACGCTAGCTTATACGGCTAGCCAGCTTTATAGCGTTTGCCCAGCTCGGTAGTAGATAAAGGGTCAAATTCAAGTGCAAAAGTTTTGCGTTAATTTGCTTTAAGTAGGTTGGTATTATAATATTATATTTTATTTATTTATTTTTTAAAAGTGCAAGTACCTTTATTGTCTACCACTAAATACCAGCGACGCGTGACTAAAATGCTGGTGTTTATTTGGCTCAACGTAAAAGCATTGCCATTCAGCGTGGCAATGCTGCCAGCATGCTGGGCACGCTGCCCGTAGGCTTGACCATTTGGAATTTCTTAAGACCTTCTAGGGTCTGTGGATGATCTAATTGCTTGTTATGTAGTAGTGGATTATGTATTTTTATTTTTTATTTCGCTAAAATATTATTTCATTTAACAGTTCTTATCACTTATACTAACATAAGTTCGGTATATCCGTCTTGTAATAATAATTATACAATTGCACTTCCTTTAGCTTCCGTTTTGATATAACATAACCCACTGTATCACACATTTGACTTTATGCAAATTATGCAACATACCTACCTTTTACACATTCTTACTTAATAAAACAAAAAAATATACTCGTAATACAACCATGGACTCGTCATGACAATAACAAATATGTAGGTACATATTTATATTACAAATAATAGTTAGTGTAAACGAGCTATATACCACCTAGACACTACAATAGTTGCCAGTTTATGCACAAGAGTCTACTTACTAAAAAACAAGGTGAAAATTACTGACTACTAATTTGGTTTTTAGGTTACTACTACTACTTAACGTAACTCGTAAACACTACATTCTTATTCACGGTCGCCAAATGAATTTAAAATGAGGAGTTTGTCTGTAAAAAGCAAAAAAAAATGAATTTCGCACGCTGACCGAGACGAAGGGCCTTAAATACTACACAGTAAAATCCAGTTGTATAAAAAAAACTTATAGTACTTTTATTTCATAATTAAATTAATTAAAGTATAACACAGGTGTTACTCACGCTTTATTTTAGTAAATAACTGCTACAATAGTTTCATTCGCATAATTGAATTGTTTACAAATATGAGTTTAAGCATTAGCCACGATCCAGTTGGTGTATTGGGAGACGCGCGCGTGGACGCCGGGGTAGTAAGCGTCGGCGCATTCGAAGCCCCACGAGGTGACGCCCACGACGACGTTGCCATTGTGGGCCAGCGGGCCGCCGGAGTCTCCCTGGCACGCGTCCTGGACCAAACATTGCCAATTTAGGGCATGACATGACATACATAAGCGTATACTTTACTGACAACTCTTTAAGTTTATATTGGCAACCAAGTTTCTACGTACTTAGTGAAAATTTTGCATTAAATTTAACTTTATGTAAACCGGTGTTGACTAATAAATAAATATTAGGGGGAATCTTACACACGGTCTCTGGCCCCAAACTAAGCAAGGCTTGTCATATGGCTGCCAAAGACTGACATATGTATATACATATTTTAAATACATACTTATATAGATAATACCTAAATAAAACCCAGACACAGACCAAACACCTATGTTCTTCACATAAATATTTGCCCTGGGTAGGGATCGAACCCACGCCTCTTTGACCCCGGAGTCAGAGTCACTAACCACTGAACCACCGAGGCAGTCAGTAGGCTGTACGCTTACCTTATAAATTAATAAATACATTTTATTTCAGGCATGATGATTTGGTCGTTAAAATCCCGGTGTCGTAGGAGTAGTAAGTTCCTTAGAGTTTACATAAGTAGGAAAGTTTACACTATTAACTTTTCAGTGAAAGTAAACATTGTGTGAAATCGTCAGAAGTAGATATTTTTGGTTTAAGTGAAATCAGCTACTCACAACTGTACACAGTGGAGGATATGGTTCAATTACTGTCTGAGGGCACAGTACAGTACATAAGCTGTGGTTTCCCAACAAGGAAATATAGTGGTACAGTGGTAGCGTGGTGGGAGAACCCTCATAAAAAAATTAAAACGAATTATGGATAGAATCCAGATGTAGAGAGTACGCATGACCTCATTAAGACCGCAGGATCGCGCTGGACGCAAGCCGCTACCAACCGGTCTTATTGGAGATCTATAGGGGAGACCTATGTTCAGTAGTGTACGTCCTATGGCTGATGGATGGATAGAATCAACAACTCTTAAGTTGGTTAAGAATTTGTTTTCCATTCAAATTCTTTAGATTTCAGGTAATTTGACTCATTAGATAATACCTAATCTATGCGACAATACTCGTACCTAATACCTTCAGTAATATTTACCTTGCCACCGACGTTGAGGATGCCGGCGCACAGCATGCCGGGGGTGATGTCGGGCCAGTTCTGGTAACCGGGCTGGGTCTTCAGGTAGGCGTACCGCTCGGCGCAGAGCTCCTGGTTGATGATGTCCACGTTCACGTGCTGCAGCTGCTCGGGGTAAGAACCCTCGTACTGGAATCACAATTAATGATCCTTAAATTCATGTCGAATTCGTGCATGCGTGTATCTATATGTTCATGTGTTATGTAGGTTCTAGACGTCGACGTTATATATAGAAATAAATACCTGAAATAGGCAGTATAATATCAATTGTTTGGACCTCAAAACTGCGATATGATGTTGTTCATAGATTTTATCGTTACACACGTATTTTTAATTGCTTCAAGGTGGTATAGGCCGCGTCTCACAAGTTGGCGGAAATATCCAATAATACAGAACTAATTAGATACAACTTCTCATTTTCAAAATTATATAGCATATATCATATATCACTTTGTGTTTACTTATTATACATATGCTTTGTAATTATATTTATAGTTTATTCTATGTTTTGTAAGTTTATTTTTAGGTATATTTTTATACTTTGGTCTATTCACGTTTCGTAATTTTATTTTATCTTTTGTTGTGCGATTTATTTAGTATATAGTTTTTTAAGTTTATTTTCCCACATTGTCACTAAATTAGTTCTAAACGTGAGGATCTATAATTAGCATTCTGTATTTGTTACGTGTATGTATTTTTTTATTGGTGCAGTTGATCCTCCTATTAAATAAATAAATAATCGCGCGGCTTTGTGTGAGCTTCAGTCAGGATTGGATATTGCGCAGCTTGTAGCTAACTTCATATCCGCCAACTTGTGTGACGCGGCCTATACGCTTCACCTAATATTAGCAACAGCGGCAAGAAAAAAATAAGACTTGATGAAAATATTAACAACAAAGAGAATAAATTTTGTACTTGAATAGTAAAAACTACTACGTATAAGATGGACGAATATGGCTGGCACATGTACGAAATGGCACTAGCTCCTGAGTATAAATTCTGACCCAAAGAAATTGCAAACAATATGTATGGTACTTATGTCACTTGTTTATAGCAATGAAAAATGAAAATATATTTATTTATATAAACATAGGTTAACAGTAGATACATAACCAAGTTAATTAAGATTAAACTTATGTTTATAGGTGTTTTATATACACTAGAGAAATAATGACGATTCCCGCACTAGGCTGGGCCTGTATCGCGGGAACCTGGTACGATTTAGCTTATTTAAATGTATAATTTATATACATTTAGCATATATACACCTCTATCTAAATTTTATCTTATAGAATTGTTATCAAGTATAATTATTCCACCAACCCGTCCTGGGCCAGCGTGGTGGATATGGCCCAATCACCCTTCCTGGGTAGGCTTTCGTCCTGCAGTGGACTGTTAAAAAGGCTGGTACAGGATAATTAATCCAGTATATTCTACTCACTTTTCTAGACCTTTACCCAGCAGCAGGAGAGTACAGGTAAAATAAATAAAAATCTACTCACAGCGAGAGCACCCCAGCCAATAGCGGTGACGGAAGTGCCATCAGGCAGGAAATAGGTAGGAGAAGGGATGCTCGCGGGTTGCACCGAGTTGGAGTAGACTGCGGGTTGCACCAGCCTCACGATGGCGATGTCGTTGTCGAGCACGGGCGTGTCGTAGTTCGGGTGAAGCACGATCTGGGAGATGGTGTGCAGGGAGCCGCCGCTCGATGCGAACGAAGTGCCGAGGAGCACGCGCCACGTGGATATCGGGTCGCCCCTGCATAATTGAAAATTATCTAAGTATACGTAAAACTAGCGACCAGCTTCGTCTTCGCATAAGTGTATTATATAAACCATACTCTTGAATCACTCTATCCATTAAAAAAATCGCATCAAAATCCGTCGCGTAGTTTTATAGATATTAGCATACATAGGGACAGACAGACAGGGAAGCGACTTTGTTTTATACTATGTAGTGATAGTGATTATACATAAAATTGAGAAAGTCCAATTAATAAGTTCGTATAGGCTGGGTGGTTAGCCCTGGAGTCAGAGTTTTTAAGCCGCCTGAAAGCCTTTTATATTGCAGAACGGTTAAAATAACTGAATCAAAAGAAAATCATAAAATACCCACGACTGATGGCTGATGAGATAGCTAAGTTTTTAGATAAAGATTAAGTAGGTTCGCACCGGCAAGTGCAGAGTAAAATAAAACCGGACAAGTGCGAGTAAGGCTCGCACACCAAGGGTTCCGTACAAAACCAGAAAATTTCACGAAATCGGGAAGAAATATGATACCTTACATTATACGACTTACTGACTTTGAATTTGAACCCATATTTTGTGAATTTTGAGGCCCTATTTTTTGCTCTGCGACAATGCTTCTCGCCAAATTTCATAGTTCTATGTCAACGGGAAGTACCCTGTAGGTTTTGATTTTTGTGAGTGTCGAAATATGCGGTTTTTTACGACATAAACGGCTCTAACTTTTTTAAACGATGTTTTAATTTTTTTTATTTTACACAACTGCAAGAGACTATAGATATACATATACAGTTTAAATTTCAACTCGATACCTTTACGCCTTCCCGAGATAAAGAGTCTTGACATACACACAGACGGACAGACGGACAACAAAGTGATCCTATAAGGGTTCCGTTTTTTCCGTTTGAGGTACGGAACCCTAAAAAGTAGTAAATTAGAAGATCATAACGGAGATGTTAATACAAATGCAAGATTTGAGAATAGACTCGCCAATATCGATGAATATGCACTGTGTTTCTCTACCGGTGTCGGAGCCTTAAGCGGTGACATGTATGGCAAATTTTAAACAACTTTTACTGTGGAGTCAACTCTGAAAACGCAAAAAAAAAAAACATTTCTATATTTTTTGTCGAAAGTCTATAAAAAACAGTATGGAACAGCAGTTCTTTTTTACGTTTTCAGAGTTGGTCCCATAGTAAAAGTTGTTCAAAATTTGCAATAGATGTCACCGCTTAAGGCTGCGACACCGGTAGTACATTGTATAGAAAAAAATGTACTTACTCATAGCAGTGAGCGGCAGAGAGGATGGTAGTGGTAGTGAGGATAGAGCCGCCGCAGGACTGAAGCCACCAGAAGCCGAACCAGAGGTACTGCATGTTGGAGATGTACGGGTAGTTCTGGACCGTCGTCGGAGACCCGCCCACGATGCGGCTCCCGTCCTTCGGTACCGCTGGGATCGGATAAATAGATAGGTGAATGCTTTATTAACTACAATAAAAATATAGAGACAAAAACAATAACAAACTATAGTAAGTGTAACATCATCGTCAGCTGTACGATATCCACAGGCCTCCACAATAGATTTCCAAAAACAACTTTTGAAAACGTTTTGCATCCACGTCCCTGCGGTCTTATTTAGGTCATCTGGCCACGTAGGCTGTGGATATCCTTGAAGTCACACGGCTATCAGTCCTCCGCGGTATGTGCCCTGACCACTGGCACTTTAACTTGCTAAGCCATAGGGCCATATCAATCAAGTCAAGTCAACAACAAGATTAGCAGACAAGCAAGTTAAAAACGGCAGTGAGTTGGGCACATAGTGTGGAGAACCGGAAAATATTGGAGTTGAGTTGAGTCCTCAAGTACACCGTGTTCCGGCAAGCGTAGCGCAAAACTTTCACTCTCAAAGTGAAGAGACAATTTAACCTCATTAAAATCGCAGAATCGCGCTGGATGCAAACTGTCTCCATCCGATCTTATCGGAGAGGCCTATGTCCAACAGTTAAGATCCAATGGCCGAAATAATGATGATTATGAAGTGCATAAAGTATGCAATGACATGACCACGACCCCGAAGCGTAAAAAACGCCAGCAATAGGTTCCAAGCTTGCATTCCAAATTTTCCTGGTCCAAATCGATGCACTACGCCGTAATGCAATCTAAAGCGGATACCCTAGGACTAGGTACTTAGAAAAACAGAAGGTGCGCTGTTACTCTATTTGTCAGAAATCTATATTACACTTCGAAAATCCTCACAACACATTTGAAACTTAGAAACATTTTTGCTGAACAATGTTTGAAAAGGTTGTCAAGATGCTTACCGAGAGCGGACCCCACAAGGGCTAACAGAATGTAGAAACGCATCTTTGTAACTGTCATCTAGTACTCGTAACACTTGTAAAAATTATTGACTATTTATACAGGCCTTATCATCAAGATTAATTGAAACCAATCTTTCAGGTTACGGTATTTCCCAAGATATATTATATAGGGCGTATTTTTTAGCACAAAATGAATTGCTAGTACTTCCCATATAGATTGTATTTTTTTTTCTGTTTAGTGTAATGACTAATTGAAATAATCTATTATATAAAAGGCTTCCCTGAGTGACTGACTGACAGACAGCCTACAGCCCAAACCGCTTAAGATATGAGCTTGAAATTTGGAATATAGGTACATTGAACGACGTAATGGAGCACTAAGGACGAAAATTTTGAACTTTCGACCTCTAAGGGGGTAAAACGGGCCCTTTTCGTTTGTATGTAACTTTTTATTCCCTGTACCGATTGACTTAAAACTTTGTATACATGCTTTTCAAACAAAATAAAAGTTACGTTTTTTCCTGTTTTTCCGAATTTTCCTCATCTAAGGGGTCAAATAAGGTCCCAAAGTTGGTGAAAAAAGCGTCAATTACATCGAACCAGCTGAACGGTTATGGTTGAAAATTGGTATGAAGGAAGCACTCAGCATGTTTTAATACAGGAACTAATAAAATCCAGGAAAATCTATAAGGTTCCTTAGGGATACGCAAAATTAATAAGTTTAGGCTACAGCCCAAACCGCTAAAGATATGAGCTTGAAATTTGGGATATAGGTACATTGAACGACGTAATGGAGCACTAAGGACAAAGATTTTGAACTTTCGACCTCTAAGGAGGTAAAATGGGCCCTTTTCGTTTGTATGTAACTTTTTATTCCCTGTACCGATTGACATGAAACTTTGTATAGATGCTTTTGAGACTAAATAAAAAATATGGCTGTACCTGTTTTCTAAATTTTCCTTAAAAAATCCTTAGGGGTCAGATACGTCCCAAAACTTCAATGCGCTTTTTTAAATAATGTAGTATCTAGGATTATGATAATGATAGTTTATCTTTAAATGGGGCAAAATGGGTCCCAAAAAGTTTACGATTTTTTTTTATTTTGTGAGCCAATAGTCTTAAGCTTAGCGCACATATGGATCAATATAGGTATTTTACTATGGGATCAACCCTGAAAGGCGAAAATTACCTACATTTTCCATACATTTTGTCGCGGGTCGATGAACTTTTTGTGTTGAACAGCTGATTTTATTCACGTGCTTTTGGGATTGGTACCATTGTAAAAGTTAATCAAATTATGAGTATAATAGCATCCTAGAATATGCCTGACTAGAATTACGACTTGTGTGCCATTTTTTCATTTACCTGGAAAATTAAATTTCTAATGACTTAATGAAACATGTCGAATACCTGTACCGGCCTTAATTAATAGTGCACTACTGAAAATAGGTACTACGGATAATAGAAACAGGTGGGTCTTAAGATGAACATGGACAAGACGAAAGTCATGTGTAATTCCCATGTTTTACCTACCCCGATTTCTGTTGGAAACTCGGTTCTTGAAGTCGATGACTCTTACGTCTACCTAAGACAAGTAGTCCAGTTATATAGGTCCGACTTCAACAAAGAGGCCAATCGACGAATTCAACTCGGCTGGGCAGCGTTCGGAAAAGTGCGTAGTGTCTTCTCGTCCGACATACCTCATTGCCTCAAGTCGAAAGTTTTCGACCAGTGTGTGTTGCCAGTGATGACTTATGGCACAGAAACGTGGTCTCTCACTATGGGCCTTATTAGTAAGCTCCAAGTAGCCCAACGAGCTATGGAGAGGGCTATGCTTGGAGTCTCTCTGCGAGATCAAATCATTAATGAGGAGATCCGTAGAAGAACCAAAGTTACCGACATAGCCCAACGGATTGGCAAGTTGAAATGGCAATGGGCAGGGCACATAGCGCGGAGGGCTGATGACCGATGGGGTCGAAAAGTTCTCGAGTGGAGACCATGTACCGGCAAGCGCAGCGTAGGACGTCCACCCACAAGGTGGACGGATGACCTCATTAAGACCGCAGGATCGCGCTGTATACAAGCCACTTCCAACCGGTCTTATTGGAGATCCATAGGGATAGCCTATGTCCAGCAGTGGACGTCCTGCGGCTGATGGATGACTGAAAATAGGCCTATCCGCGAAGGGTAATTGGGCCATATCCATCACGCCGGCCGAGCATGGGTTGCTGAATTCACATACGACATTGATTTTTTCTACGTACGTACAGGTTGCCTCAATGTTTTCCAGCAAAGAAAAGTGAAATTTCTTACATAGTTACTCATACAATTATTATTATTGGCTCCCTCGGTGGCTCAGTGGTTGACCCTGACTCCTAGGTCAAAGAGGCGTGGGTTTGATTCCCAGGGCAAATATTTATGTGATGTTCATATGTGTTTGCTCTGTGTCTGAGTGTTATTAATGTATTTTTATTTATTTATTTAACACTTTATTGCACACTATTTGTACAAAAGGAGGACTTAACGCTAAACAGCATTATCTGCCAGTCAACCTACATGTATAAATAAATAAATAAATATATCATTATTGTACACAGAAACACAGTACAGAAACTATACAATATGCTGTACAAAGGCGGCCTTATCGCCTTTGGCGATTTCTACCAGGCAGACTTTGGATGGACTGGAATTATTCTAAAAATAAGAGTATGGTCGGTGGTGTATACAATACAGTACATACATTGAAATACATGTATATGTAGTATATCAGTCTCTGCCAGACAAATCACAAACTTTGCTTAGTTTGGGATCAGAGACCGTGTGTGAGATGTCCTCCAATATTTATTTTATATATTTAATTATTATTGAGTTAATTTCAGAAATTCGGCAATTTATCATCCAAAAATTCACGTATGTACTCTGTAATAAGCTTTAGATACAAGTAAATTAAATAACCAAATACGGAGACAATTCAGGCTAAACCGTAGGCATTATTTTGCAAGTAATCAATAATAGGCTCAGTTATGAAGACGCCATAGTAAATATAATAACAACATAAAAAGTGTTCTCTCTATCGAATGCTTAAAGTGAAAATGAAACAGATATAGGTAATTATGATAATTAGCTATTATAATTACGATGTCGCCTTCATAATCGAGCCTAATGCGGGCTTAACCACGAGCTACTATTATTTTAAGTAAGTGCCAAGAAAACGCGGGCCTAACTGTGGGTTTTTATCATTTTAATCAGTTACGAAAATAATGCGGGCCAGACCGTGGGCTATTATCATTACAAGCAATACAAAAACGCAGGCTAACGGCATGCTATTATAATTTTAAGGATTTATTAAGACAACACGGGCCAGACCGCGAACTATTAGATATTATTATAAGCAAATGCCAAGATAACGCGGGTTGAACTGCGGGCTGTTATTTTAATTAAGTAAGTATTAAAACAACGTGGGCCAAACTGTGGGTTATTATCATTGTAAGTACCTAATTATTAACACAACGCGAGCTAAACCGCGGGCTTTTATCATTTTGAGCAAGTACTAAGACAATACGGGCCAGACCATGGGCTATTATCATTGTAAGTAATACGACAATGCAGGCCAAATGGCGTGCTTTTATAATTTTAAGCAAGTATTAAGACATCGCAGTCCATGCTGCGTGCTATAAATAACCATCTTAAGCAAGTACTAACAATACGCGGGCCAAACCGTGATCTATTATCATTATAGGCAAATACTGTTACAATTTTGACCAAACCGTGGTCATTATCCTTGCAAGTAATTTTAAGCAAGTACTAAGACAACGCGGGCCAAATTGCGGACTATTAGATATTATTGTAAGCATGTACAAAGACAACGTAGATCAAACCGCGGGCTCTTTTCATTTTAAGTAAGTACCTATGTACTAAGACAACGTGGGCGAAGCCGCGGGTTTTAAGCTAGTATTGATATAAAATATGATACAATGAGAACCAATGCTGATGAAAGATCAATCAGCAAGTTGAAATGGTAGTTTGCAGGGTGCATACATAACACGGAAAGGGGTTGAAGTTTTCTAGGGGATGTCACGTACCGACAAACGCAATGTAGGACGTCCACCCACAAGGTGGACTAACGCCCTCATTAGGCTGCCATCCAATCTCAAAATACCTGTATAGAGCCCTAGTTAAACTGACTTTTCTCCATCAAACCTTGAAATTGTCGAATAAAAATTAAATACACAATATTCTTAAAAATATACTGTAAGGAATTCAATGACTCGAAACACAATTCAGAAAACTTCCTTCGATAAAAATTAAATGCAAAGATACCGCTTTTTAGAACAAATTCATGATTTCTAAGAAAGTTTATTGCATTTTTAGGCTCTTTTCTACACGTTTACAATTATTTTTTGAATTTGGTATTTATGCACATGAATTAAACTAAAGCTTTCATACATAAAATTTGGGAAAATGTGGTGATATCAATTTTATATTGATTTTTGAATACAAAAGTCGGGCGAAACTGGGGGAATATTGGTCTTCACTCGCTCATATGAAAAATTACGCTGATACTATGGCGCCTTAAGACCACAGGATCGCGCTGGATGCAAAACGCTACCAACCGGTCTTACTGAAGATCTATAGGGAAATCCTATTTCCAGCAGTGCCATACCAACATTACGCCAAACATAGCCAACTAACTTGCAGGAAGCTAACTCGAGTGATGGATGGTTCACGGGTAGGCATTACGAGTAACTGGAGGTTTTCGTAGCTAAAGTAGTTTCGTTTATTTATTTATTCATTTATTGCAAATACTAGCGGACCCGGCGAACTTCGTACCGCGAAAGTTAATGAATGTAGGTAGCTAACCATACGGAGATACCTATATTAAGATATTTTAAGTTTAATGGCTGTCATCCAAAATATAGATCTCATTGAGCTATCTCACCTTTGATGCATGCAGCATGCAGCATGCATATCGCATGCTGCATCCTACACCGCATCTTTCTTAGGGACTTCCAATGTAGACTAATAGCGTACCTTCTAGATATGCATGCTGCATCCTACACCGCATCTTTCTTAGGGACTTCCAATATAGACTAAAAACGTACCTTCTAGATATGCATGCTGCATCCTACACCGCATCTTTCTTAGGGACTTCCAATATAGACTAAAAACGTACCTTCTAGATATGCATGCTGCATCCTACACCGCATCTTTCTTAGGGACTTCCAATATAGACTAAAAACGTACCTTCTAGATATGCATGCTGCATCCTACACCGCATCTTTCTTAGGGACTTCCAATATAGACTAAAAACGTACCTTCTGGATATGCATGCTGCATCCTACACCGCATCTTTCTTAGGGACTTCCAATGTAGACTAATAGCGTACCTTCTAGATATGCATGCTGCATCCTACACCGCATCTTTCTTAGGGACTTCCAATGTAGACTAACAACGTACCTTCTAGATATGCATGCTGCATCCTACACCGCATCTTTCTTAGGGACTTCCAATGTAGACTAACAACGTACCTTCTAGATATGCATGTTACATCCTACACCGCATCTTTCTTAGGGACTTCCAATGTAGACTAACAATTAACGTACCTTCTAGATATGCATGTTACATCCTACACCGCATCTTTCTTAGGGACTTCCAATGTAGACTAACAACGTACCTTCTAGATATGCATGTTACATCCTACACCGCATCTTTCTTAGGGACTTCCAATGTAGACTAACAACGTACCTTCTAGATATGCATGCTGCATCCTACACCGCATCTTTCTTAGGGGACTTCCAATATAGACTAACAACGTACTCGTACCTTCTAGATATGCATGTTACATCCTACACCGCATCTTTCTTAGGGACTTCCAATGTAGACTAAAAACGTACCTTCTAGATATGCATGCTGCATCCTACACCGCATCTTTCTTAGGGACTTCCAATGTAGACTAACAACGTACCTTCTAGATATGCATGCTGCATCCTACACCGCATCTTTCTTAGGGGACTTCCAATGTAGACTAACAACGTACTCGTACCTTCTAGATATGCATGCTGCATCCTACACCGCATCTTTCTTAGGGGACTTCCAATGTAGACTAACAACGTACCTTCTAGATATGCATGCTGCATCCTACTAGTATATTTTAAGATTAGTTACTACGATTCCTTTCCTTTCCATCTTAATTTTGGTTACTGAAGAAATAATACTATTACGGATAACTTTTTACATAGGCAGTTATACTAAATTTTAAGCTATCTTGGTCTTTAAAGATTTACATAAAATTTGTATTTTACCGAAATGGTTACTTATCTATTTTGACCATGGCGCATACATCTGTAGGTATAATTTACTTAGTACCTATTATAAATTATATATTAAAACTAATTTTGGTACATATACTACATTGAAGTATATACTAGGTATATACGTGGTTTATAAGACCTAACACAGAACCTAACATTTAAGTTTTTGAAATTTGATCGAAGCTATAAAAACAAACATAAATTAAAATACCGAGTATTTTCGAACACCCTTATATAATGGTAGGTACCTACCTACACCTCACAACCAATTTTTAATGATATGTATCTTATTTATCTCTATAAAACCCCTTGATACTTGTGTTATATATATTGTCGCTTATCTGCGGGTTTTTTCTATTTTCAACAATTATGCTTCGTCACGTCATGAAGATTTCGATAATTTATTGTTCAAGTCAGAGTCCGGTCAGACGTAGTTGTGGAATCCTAACTTGTTCGCCGGACAGGATTCAGAAAACTGCGTGACGTTTTCTCATCGGAAATATCAGTGCTACGAGTAAGTCTAAAGTTTCGATCCATGTTCCGAAATTCTCTTAATATTGAATTGGCTCAAAAAAAACCCGAGCTTTATTAAAGTGTCGTTTTGAAGTGCAAAGATTCAATCAGGTGTAGGTTAGGTTAGCTAATCATTATAAACAGCTTTTATTATGATATCAACTGCTAAATCGCGAAAAGAAAATCATCTGTTTCAAACAAAAAGTTTATTGAATCCCGATTTCTTTTCGCGATTTCGCAGTTGGTCCCATCGTAAAATTTGTTTATAAATAGCATATAGGTACCTACATTTCTGTAAGTCTTTGCAATTTGTGATGTTATGTAGATAAGACAATGTAAATCTCAGTGCGTGATCGAATCAGGAATGCTGTGGATACGTGGTGTGTGAAATGAATAGAAAGGAGTCAAGTGGATAGACCCTTTGTATCCCTTCAACTGTCCAGTCACCAGATTCTGGTGACGAACAATTTGTCCCATTTCGCCCAGCCGCCAGAATCTGGTTAATCGCCCGTTTTTTCTTTAGCAATTTTTTGGACGTCTGCCTATTGTGCTGTCACGTTTTAACTTATACCAATTAGTAATAGGAAAAACAGAGAAGAATATAGTGTCGTGACTTTTTATTCGATTCCTACTTCGACCTCGTCTAATTTCGCCGACAAGTCGTCACACGTACTCGGACGCGCATCGGAGTTTTCCAACCGTCTGCGTTTGTGATAAAAATGGTCAATTTGTTGGTGCGAAAGTGGCTTTGGTGCCCATTTTTCTAATTAAATGATGGAAGGGTAAGGGGAGGGTAAGTTATTTATACTTTTAATGCATTGGCAATAGATTATTGAGGTATTTTGCAAAAAAATCAAAGAAGGATGCACGGAATTAACCTGTCAATATATTTTATTTTTTTTTTGTTAGAAAAAAACCAAACATATTTTCTAAAAATGATATGTGCTTCAAAAATATAGGGATTTTTTGCTGTTTTCATATCACTAGTTAAAATTAAAATTAACCGACCAGAAAAATTACAATGATTTTTTTATTGTTTTTACATTACGGATTCCATACATAAGAAGTGGCGGTATGGTCTTAAAGGCTTTAGTGTCCAAAAATGGGCGAATCATTTGAAAAAAAAAATCAATCTTTTATTACTGTTGCTGTCAAAAAAAAAGGAAATGTCAAATTCAGTCAATCAGATGACGTATTTAGTGTTGCCAGACTTCGTTCTCGTATCCAGACTTAGCAATTTTGGAAATGTTGACGTGTTGATGTAATAATTATTTTCTTTTTTAACTATCCTCCGTTAACTCGTTTTAGCCCGTAATGTTTACAAACTGAGGTGTTATTATACATTTTTATAGAAACATACATTTTTGTATACTAAAAGATTATCAAAAAGAAAGAATATTCTTATTATTTTTATATGTACTTTTTATCATATAAACAAAAAGCAGTAGTTGAAGTTATCCGAGAAATTCGTGGCAATTTTAATATTACTCGTAATAATCCTTAAGGGTGCTATTCGAATCTATCACTAGCTTTACTACACTTGCAGCAGCTGCACTAGGCCGGCTGTGGCTACACAACTGAGGCGTTAGTCCAGGTTTACACATAAATTCAAATTACATCTGTTCGATATTGCCCTATACATTTTTGTTTTGGCCGAAACGATGAAGAACTAACCAAAATGTATTGAGCCACACCCGAACGCAAAAGTTTAAGTAAACAACACAAAACCTGGACTAAGGGCTCTGGTTATCTACGTAGTTGTATGAATTTCTACAAAAAGATTCCGAACACGGCTGCGGCAGCATGTGCTACCGAGCCTCGGCTGCAAGTGTTGTTAGCATGTTTAAACAAGTCCAACGTACCTGCGATGTACGACGTAGGCAACCAGCATCGGAATCATTCCCAACTGCGGATACAAGCAGCGGCTCATGTGTTTGCTACCTCCATTCGCAACCTGCATCCGCAGGCTGCAGCCGAGGTTCGAATAGCTGCTTTACTTATATTCTTAACTTATAGTTGCGGTTCTTGTACTTTTGCTAATGAAATGGATGAATACCAAATTTTCTTTATCATTCCATTTTTCATTTTCTTTTATATCAGTCCTAGACATTGATTTTTTTGACGTGACAACGTCCTATAAATCGATGAACTCTAAAAAGTAATCTGATATTACAGACAAGATGACATGCACTGTTTTAAAAATCAATATAAATATCATTGAGACAATATTGACTAAAAATACATGACATCAAGTTTTTAAAATCGAGCACCATTTTAGCTTATAGCTTGAAAATTGTTTTCGTTTTTTCTTATTTTATATTCAATTTTAGCCAAATTGTACATATTTGAACAGTTTTAGAAGCGTCATAAATCACATTGGTGAACATATCATTCTTAGAAAATAAGTGAGGAAAAATTAGTCTGTTCGTATATAACAGGTCCTGGTATGTATGGGCTCGCGCATCCTTCTTTTTGAGAGAGGAGATTTTTTTTTCAACTTCCTACTTTCCTAAAGATAACGTGAAATAAAATTTACACATTCTATAAATAGATTCTAATAGCTGAATTCAAGACAATTCCTATGATGTAAAGTTTATTGGGACTATTCATACAAAAATTACGAGAAATCGTGATTTTAGAAGGTAGCGGCGGAAATTAAAAAAAAATCGCGCGTGGCTGGACAAGATAGCGTTTTTGCCGTAAAGCGCTGGGACAGCTGAACTAGAAGATCGCGGTAGAATGTGGTATCTTACTATGGGCCTCATTGACCTAGCGAGCGAAGCGTTTTTGTTTCAGAGCTTCCAGGTTCCAGGTTTCCCCCAGGAGTGGGTTCCCGCCTTGTTGTGGCGGGGGGTGGCGTAGTAGTCAGGTCTGCCCAACCTGGTGAAGCTAAGAGGAACCTGTGGTGGGGCCGCTCCTCCGGGCTTTTGCCTCCAAGCCCAAGTAGAAGCTGGCCAAAGTAGATTAGGTGCCTTATGGGGGGCACCGAAACTGAGGCTTGCTGCACTGTCGTATGCACAGCTGAGGATTGGAGCCTGCTGCGGGAGAGAACTGCTGGTGTTGTTGCCACTTTCCCTGCCTTCCACGGCCTCGACGGGGTCGCCACCGTTTTTGATGGCGGACGCGGTGGGGCTGCAGGGGAAGAGGTGTCGGTATCGCGATGGCCGCTCTCCCTATCTTCTGCAGCCGTAGTGGCAGGCGCGGGGCCACTTTAATTGACCCGTTGCATCGGGACCAGGGCTGTCAGATATGGGTGCTGCCCGACGCCTAATGCTATGGTTGATCCCAGATGGTGAGACTCCCACATAACCACCCGCCTGCCCCGAGGTGTGGTGGTATCTTTAAAGGATTATCCCTGGTAAATAAAAAGCTTTTGCGTAGTTTACTTAAAACTTTCGCGTTCACATGTGGCTTCATGCGATTTGGTTAGACCTTCCTTGTTTCCGCCAGAGGCAGGTATAGAGACATACTGACACAGCTTTAGTTTTAGTTGGCGCGGCCTACAACAACGATTCTAAGCGCATTTGTATATTTAAAGAATAAAACAATTTTTTTTTTATGTTTATTTAAGCTGAAAGAGGGTGATTGCTATCGTTATGAACAATATTCTTACTAAGGGGCTAACCCGGAATAGGAAAAAATAAAATCAGCTGTCTCCTATATTTTGTTATTTTTGCCGAGTTCCAGTTTTATATCGGGCAGCCAGCTGATTTTCTTTTATCGAATTCAGAGTTGGACTTATAGTAAAAGTCATCCACAATAATGGTCAGAATCAACCCCTTTCGGCTTAGTGCGTACACCCTTTTTGAATAACTTCTATTTAGTTTCTAGAAAAGGTTCTAAACCCTATTTCACGAGGATATTTCCCATGTTAACCCGGGGCCACACATTGGCTATGTGGATCTTCCAAGACCGATTTACACATTGGTGTGTTGGAACCAAGTCTATAATTTGTGGCCAACATAGCCTATGTGTGACCCTGGCATTAGATAACGAAGGAAACGTCCACCGCACGAGTGGTACTTTGGTCTCGATTATCCGACCCTTCGATAAAAGTGCGGGTGAGATAAGACGAGGTATATAATATAAAATCTTTCGAAATTAGCTCTGTGGCTGTACCTTGATGACTTGTTATACCAAAAAAACCGCTATATTCTCCATCGAAAAGATTGTGTATTACTTTTACATTCTTCCAAAAAAAAAAATTGACTCTCTATAGTAGTTAGTCTCTAGATAGATACCTACCTATATTTTAATGTTTTCCTTAGATGTGTTACCTAGGATTTTTATTACCGAGATTAGTTACCGAGATAAAAAAAATTTAGGAAATCTAGGGTAATTAGAATTAAAATACATAGGTAAGTAAGGTACATAATATTTATTTTAATTGGAATGTCCATTATAATAATTTACAGCGTAACTAAAGAAGAATTAACTACTTAAAATAAAACATTGAACTCGCTACGAGAAAACAGTACAAAAACACATGGAGGTTAACAGTAATTGCTTTGGTTACGTAATAAAAATAATGTACATACAAGTATTGTACAATTTTGTAAAATAAAAATGCTTCTAAAAAAGGTCATAAACTTTTAGCGAATAACTTACCCATGAAACTAATTAATGTCTAGTTCAAATAATATAAAAAATACAATGATCTTGTCTACAAAATCTTATAAGATCCTAACTCGTATGTATAGAGTCATCTATTCACTGAGCAACAATGTTTCAGATACAAAGTTCCTAAAACACCACGCAATTGTTTATAAGAACAATATTTCGGACACACAGACAGAAACACGTAGTGATTACTGAAACAAAATTACATGTTTCTGAAACAAAATTTTATTTTCTTATAAACAATTATTTCTCAGTGAATACATGGTTTGTGTAACTAATAATGGAGAAATGTATAACTTAAATATGCTTAAAGTATGGTGGGAATATTTAATAAAGAACAAAAAAATACTAGTGATATTAAACACTAGGTCTTAACAAAAATATTGTGATAAAACGGCGAAACTTACAGATTTATAGACTTGTGCCTCTTTTACTAGTTTATTTAGTAAAAGGTAATAATCGTTTTTTATATAATCAATCATAATATGTTAATGTTTACGAAAGGGGCGTTGTGCCAATTTTTTTTTTTTTACTTTTCTATAGCAGCTTGAACTAATCAAACGCGTAACAAAGGCACTTGGACTCACAATATTTTACAGGCCTATCAGATCAGAGTAATCACATTTTAGTAAACAATTTTAATAGTTAGGTATATGGAAAGGCAATTGAACAGCTCTATATAGAATCCCTTAATATCTCGAACAATATAAATGATTATTATCTGGGGCCGTTACTATATTGTAAATCAATATTCTGCTTCCAAAAAGGTTGAAAAAAATATTAATAAATAGTGTATACAATTGTACACAGTCTTTTTAATCTCGTCAATATATTTGTTGTAGTCATCACTAACACATGAAGCTGCTTAAAATAACACACTAAATCAGACATTATTTTAATTTACGCTACATAATACTAAAATAGACGTATAACTCATTTGGTTTAATGTAATAAACACAGAATTGGTTTCTGCCAAAAGCTGCCTTGAAATTTTAACAAATAGCCAACATGCTGATAAAGTTTAGCAAGTACCTACATCAAATTAGTTAGTCTATGATAGTTTATACTATAGATCGGTAATTTCAAGCCGAATCGTTGATTTTTTTTTATTTCATATAGGTTTGCGTTTGACTACACACTGCCTGATGTTAAGCATATAGATATGCCGTCTACGGTATAACACGCTTAACTAGAAGATACCTATTTACTCGGGATTTGAAGACACCTACATTGTACTTTAGCGGGACGACAAACTCGGGCAAAGCGTTGTTATACTAAGCGCCACACAAATCGGCGGATGGGAAGTTATGCGCAGAACGCTGCGCAAAAGCCGAAATATATGTAGGCGCGCCCGCCAACCTCATGCCTCCCGCGCGCTCCCTTCGCTCGTGCTCACCACTACGACACGCGGTGTCAGAATTGTGCACACATGCGCAATAATTAGCGAATCACGGCGAAGTGTCATCTGCGGCTGACTTCTCATTCGCCGATTTGTGTGGCGCTTAGTATAGTACTCTTTTGTTTTGTATTGCTCGCACTCATTAGGCTTACACAGCGCTGTAGTGATCTTATTCTGATTTTTATGAGGATTCAGTATGAAATGACAGTGCTACAAGAAAATTGGTCGCGTTGAAAACCTTGTTTGTCGCTCGGAACATATCATTTGAGTTGATAGTTCCGGATCTAGAATTACAACATTACCCCATATCTCTAAACTAATTATTCATTTGATGCGATAAAAGATAATTTGAATCATTGGCAACAAAGAAGGACTTAAAAAAACGATAAACATGATAGTGCGTGGAGTGCCTCCGCGCGGAAGAAGTGAAACTTCGTAACGTTGGACGTTTAACGCAACAGTGCTTTCATACCCCCTCCATGGTAGCGTTAAACGTTTAATGCAACCTTGTTGAAAGTCGCATTAGAAGTTTTACTTCGATAATTTCAAAGTACGTATTTCTTCATGAGACCGCGATGTAGTACCCTCTAATAACCTAAATGAACATAATAAAAACAGTGGCAGATTTAGCAATAGACTGAGTAGGCCTAGAAAGGCAGATTTTAGGGGGCGGCAAATTCCGGATTAAATTAATTTACTATTATGAAAGAAATAAATTAGATACCCATGATATTACGTTTTATCGCTTAGATTCTAAGTCTGAAATAATTATTACTACCATTTGCGTAGTCGCATATTAGAGCGGCAGATTTAAGGGTGGCAGCAAAAATTGAACAGCCTACTGGCGGCAAATACGTAAATCCGCCACTGACTAAAACAAATATACGAGCACTTGTACGTAATAACTGTTTAATCGATGATACTGTCTTACAGTTAATTTAACAAGAGAAGGCACATGATTACTGTAATGCGTGAAAGATTGGCACAAACATCAAAAAACTGTAATCAATTAATTTCTCATTTAAAATTTTCATTACGTCGGCGGTAGCTATGTAGGTTTAGTACCAATAAAAAATATCCAAAAATAATAACTAGAATGAAAATGAACCTAAAATAAAAGAACGTGAAAATCTCATGTAAGAAGTACATTTTTCTAGTAAAAATTACTCTTTATAATTTACTCGCTTTTTCCCTCGCGGCTTCGCCCGCCTGATATTTTGATTTTTTTGCTTGGGCAACACTTTCAAACTCAATCAAGGAAATATATGCTTCGTTGCTGCGTAAAAGAGGAACAGAACATCAAACACATTTTCAGATTTATAATAAGGAAAAATGTAGGAACATTGACAAACTAAAACGCGAAAGTAACATTTAATCCCCGTACTCACTGGAACCGGTCAGAATTTCGCATTTTAGTGGTCAGCGTTTTATCTGAAAAAGGTGAAAAAATCAAGCAATCGCTTGAACACAAGCCGCTGGAATTATAAATATTTAGAACGCAGTTTGTGTTTTTTTTTTAATTATAACGGTTTTAAAACTTTGTAAACCATAATAATAAAAATATCTTTTAAATATGATTAGACTAATAAATTGCTCGCCATGAGATAGGAAAGCCACGCTTGCCCATAACTTTTTAGTGCCACTCCGAATTTCGACCAATAATCCAATCAAAAATTTCTGGCAATGAACCACCACAATATTTTACCGTTTATTACCAGTGTTACTACCAATAGTAAGAACGGTAAATGTATTAACCGTTCTTACTACTGCAGTTGAAAATTCTTAGAACAGCAACAAAAAGTAAGATTGGTAATAACACTGGTAATAATCGGTTTTACCACTACATATTGATCGTTTACCAGATTAATCATATTTATATCATTACCAATTTGTTGGCTTTTTCAAGACTTTGACACAATAAATGATTATTGTGAAATCAATAAATATATTATTCGATAGATATAGATGTCTAATCGTTACCTAGCCTAATAAAGCTCTCATGTATGTTATGATTAAATTAAAATCTAAATTATATGAGACTCGCATGAATGAAGAGAAATAAGACAAAACTCTTGTTCAAATGGGACATCGTAAAAAAGAATAACATAATTATGTATTTACAAATAAGTACCAAGGTACTACCGTAAAATGAATATATCTTAATATTATTTAAGGCTTCGTTTTCGACCTCATCGAGTGGCGTGGCGAAATCTATCGAAGCTGAATTTCACGAAAACTATAATATTCTTATAAACTTCAGATCCCATATAAATACAGCCTCTGAGAAATAAGTGCAATCTGTTGGCACCAGCAAGACGATGCTTCATTCGAATGCAGTTTGTTACGTTATGGTCTAGAACTCTAGGTATAATATTTTAACAGAAATAAAAGCGAAGTTACATTACTATGCGTTGCAACGTCTGACCAATGATGCTGCGTCATTACAAATCACGCACAATGTGTTATATAGGGCGAATACAAGTCGATCAAATCCTGACTGATCACATAAAGCTGCACGTTGATTGGTTTTCGCGCAGCTTGTACCTAACTTCACATCCGCCGACTTGTTTGATACCCATATGCGTTGTTGTAAGCATGGAATCGGGAAATTAAATGGGAGAATAGAGATTTCGTAACACAGTGCAGCGCAATACACTACATCTGCCTCTAATGGTGCGTCCACACACTCCGCGAGGCAACACGAGCACCGCAGCTGTATACTAAGCGCCACACAAATCGGCGGATGGGAAGTTATGCGCAGCGTTCTGCGCAAAAGCCGAAATATAGGTATACGCGGGAGCCAGAGAGACGAAACGCCGGGTCACACCCGCCCGTTAACCTCATGCTTACCGCGCGCTCCCTACGTCCGAGCTCACTACTTCGCCATTTGTATAGGCATTGTGCACACATGCGCAATAATCAGCGAATCGCGGCGAAGTGTCATCTGCGGCTAACTTCTCATCCGTCGATTTTTATGGCGCTTAGTATAGCTAACATCACACGGAAGCTTCTAAAGAAAATTCTATAGCTAACTTCACATCGCCGACTTGTATACTTGTTTACGATGTGAAGTTAGCTACAGCTGCGGTGCTCGTGTCGCCTCGCGGATTCGGAAGACGCACCATAAATCAAAAGGCTACGATGTTTTACCGGCCACAATGCGTTACGACGCCACAATACTCGTGTGGCTACTCTATTTGTTGCAACTAGCAAACAGTGTGACATCACTCTGTCCGATTTATTTTCTTTACGGCCACGCTGCCCGCTACGGTCGTAAACGCAGCCTAACTGTTGTGACAGGGTATACGTTAGATCGAAACATTAAACTGTAAACATTTGGCAGGTATCGAGTCCATTACACGTTAAGACAACAAAGTATCATCACTCGCATAAATACTACTAACAATGTTTTATCAAGGCTAATCATTAAACTTGACATAATTTAATTATGTACCACTCAAGTAGTACCTATACCTAACTATCACTATAAAAATACGTTTAAATGGTGTTCATTGATCAGAATGTCCGTGGGAACATTATTAAATCTAAATTTTAACAACTAATGTTTTAATTACTTCAACAAAATATTCAATTTATATGACAAGAACCTGAAGTATATAACTTAAAGCGAGCGCGTATATTGCTTTCATTTGAATAAGAAAAATACTGGAATACAGGTACCCAGTGATTGTTTACAGGTAAATAATACGGCCAATTATGAAAGCCTTCAATTAATAAAAGTAAATACAATAAAAATATAACTGTCTCTTTTAGTGCCATCTATTAAACAAAGACAGCAAAACTTTCAATAGGATCTATCAATATTGAACCTTCAGAATTGGTCGTACCAACGTTACAATTCTCCACGGCAAAGATAACGATTAATAAATTAGTGATTCCTTGTAATCATCGATAACGAACCTAACATTCTATAACACTAATACAACATGTTTATTTACGCCAAAACAAACGCTTCTAAGAAAAGGCACGTAATTCATAAGATTATAGCGCATAATTATCTTTACTTACTTTTAGTACTTCATAAGACAATGTTTAATTGGTGTTCTCGTTACTTATTGCTAAGCGTACATCTAGCCAAGCCACGATATATTTATGTATTTATAATTTCAACTCAAGTAAAGCAACTCACATTTAAGCCATGTATTCACTGAGCAACAATGTTTCAGATACACAGTTTCTAAAACATCACGTATATATGTTTCCAGGAACTGATTCGTTTCCGTGTTCCACACGGTAGTGTTTACCGAAACAAAATAACTGTCTCTGAAACATATTTTTTTGTTTCGGAAACACGTAGATTTTGTTTCTGATACAGAGTTTATAAACTATAGTTGGTCAGTGAATACATGGCTATGATTACATGGTACATTATTTATTGATTATTTTATCTACAGATTTGTGGCTGCCATTATGATACACACATTAAGATACGCACGACTAAGGCCAAATATCAAAATATAAATCCATATTTCTATCGACTCCCACTTACTCTTGACCACGTATAATTTATGTTAAAAGCATAATTATGCTATATTAGATTATAATTCATAGGTAACATGAGAGAAAAGTATATGATAGAGAATTTGTTGTGCTCGCCGTAATATTGTTTCATCTTATTGTGTATTATTCCTTAGGTTGCCATGACCCATCCATTCTTATAATCGCTTACTGTAGAAGCGGATTTTTTCGCTCCCGATTTAAACATATTCTATCATTTATCATTCAACGATATATCAGTTACTCCATTATTTTTTTAATATAAGTCACCAAACCCTCAAATGAAGTATCAAACGACGCGAAACAAGCAAAAAAAACGGCCGCGCAACCTTAATTCGACGCGTTTTATAAATCTCACAACGACACCAATGAACATATTAGCCCTAAATTTACCCGTTAGGTCGCTGGGACAGCTGCACTAATACCTAGTTTGTATCAGCCGCTGCAAGTGCTTTCGGCAGTTGCAATTGGCAGCTCGGTGCCAAATAACACTTTAAACGTATGCCGTCTTCACGGGGAGAGCGGTCGTCGCGATTTCATGTGCTATACAGGGTTATTGGTAATCAATAAGCATCCTTTTAAGCAACTAACAACTATTGTTCTGCAACTTTTGTCAAAACTAAAAAAAAAGTGCGAGGAATCCCTCCACGCGGAAGAAGTGAAACTTCGACGCAACAGTGCTTTCATACCCCCTCCATGGTAGCGTCAAACGTTTAACCCAGCCTTGTTAGAAATCGCATTCGAAGCTTCAAAAACAGCTGTTCCATACATTTTGTCGAGGGTGAACGATATTTTTTATTTGAAATTTGATAAAAGTCGTTGAACAAAAGTTGTTAGTATTGATGTACAGAATAAGCCCTTAAAAGGATGCTAATTGATTTCTAGTAACTCTGTAAAGTTTAGCAGAATAATACATATTTGCATTGTTGTTTGGATGGCTTAGTAAAGGATGTTTCATATGGGGAATTAATTCAAAACCGACCGCATCTGTTAATTAATACCATTTATACATATTTTAAATTACTGCGCCAACAAATGTAGTTTGACATTATGTTTCAATGAAAATTATACAGAAGCATTGTAATAATTATTAATATGGAAACGATAATGGAGATTTAAAATCTTTGATTACAGGCATTAAATTTTATTGGTAGATTTAGGTGTCTACTGGCTGAATGACGCCGAGATTAACGCTGATCTAGATCGATCGACACTATCACGTAATCGATATAAAATGGATATTCCCAATATTATTCGTTATCTCGAGATAATATCAAATATCGTATTGTATTAATTGCGACAGAAATATGGATAACGAATTAATCAATAGGCTACTAAGGGTTAATGTACCGATTTTTTAAATCTAAGATGCAATTAAATTGAATTCTAGAAAATTGCAACCTTTCTCAAATATAAGTTTAGATGCGTTTTTCCACATTTTTATGAACGTTGAACGCTGTATAAAAGAAGTGTGTTGCCAGCCGTAGTGTACCGACGACATACAAACTAGGTCAAGAAAAAAAAAAAAAAGAAAATCCAAAACATGAAATAGTTCCCTCTAATCCGCTTCTAATCCTTATCTTGTACATATCACATCCTCTTTTCAGCGATAAGTCATTCCACAATAATTTCCGTGATATCACCTGTATATATAAATGTAAATCATGACATACCTACGAAATACATGAGTCGTCTTATTAAAACAATTGAAAGTTCGGAGAAGTAAAATATACTAATATATTTTTAGTCTTGAAATAACCAAGAATACAGTTTGAGTTCCTAGAAGGAATCGCCGTCAACTTATAACCGCTCGGCCACGAGATCGTCGCTATAAGCGGTAGCGGGGCGCGGCACGGCGAACGGTAATGAAACAATGTACTAAAATGGTCGAATGACGCCACGACGAAGATATAATAATACTACGTATAGAACGGTCACTCGTTACCCCCCACCCGTATGACTCTTCCGCACTTCCACCCCGCGTTTCACGTACCGATCGTGTACTCTGCGCGCGGGCTGCACTGGCCGGTGGATTTTCTAATACAAAAATACCTGGATCGTGACAATAGGGAAGACTTGTACTGTGTATGGTTGAAAATCAATGATATGAAACAAAACAATTAATTTTTTAAAAGGATAAATAAAACGAACTTATTTTACATTATTTAGTCACTTCCTCTTAATATTTTCTTTCAAATGAAGTAGATCGGTTACTTATTTGTTAAAATGCTCCCATATTAAGTAATTGTTATAGGATTTTAAGCACTAGATCTATATGTATTTATTTTTGTAAATTGAATACGCAACTGTCTCACTCGCGCGGCATGTCGTCACGTCGTGGTGATCACTGACATTCATAGACACGTGTGTAACACACACACGTGTCTATGAATGTCAGTGATCAGACTGTGAGTAAATACTGTGTAGTGTGCGTAAGACAGCAGATTTTGTATGAAGAAACCGGGCTGTGCTACCGCTAAAGCCCGAACTCATGGCCGAGCCGCAATACAAGTGCTTAAGGATTTTATGAAGTCGGGGCGTATGTATACCAATATAAATAAATGAAAACGCCTCACTTTCACCTCAACTAGCGTATACACAAACGCACACACGTAATTGAAGGCCGCATTTTTATGACGGCACGCCACAATCCAATATTTCCTGTAAAAGACAACAGAGGCCAACAAGCCTCGAACTTACGCGGGGTAAGGTTAAGCGACACTGATTTGAAAGGTAAGTGGTCACTCTGTACATATAGTACTTATCAATGTATGTTATTCCACATGAGTGGTCATTCTATAGGTAGAATTATGTTATCAATATTCTGTGCCACAGCTAAAAAAATCTATTGGGACAATACCGTATCTCCAATAAAGACATTGCAGACGAGATCTTCTCCCGTTGGTATTTCGGTACTGATTGCTGCAGACGAAATCTCCTAAGGTCTCCAGTCGGTAATTGGATTGGTTGCTAGCTCGGTCCGATTGAGCCACTGAGTGAAATACCGCAGCCACACACGGCGCGCGCCGATTGGGACTATACCGTGAGACATTGCAGGCGAGAAGTCCTGACGTCTCCCTTTGTGTTTAGTTCCTGGTTGCTGCAGACGAAAAGTCAAGGTCTCCCGTCGGTGTACTCATTGGTTGCTAGTGCGTTCACTGGCGGTCGACGGTCCGTTTGAGCCACTGAGTGAAGTGCCGCAGCTGCCACACGGCGCGCGCAGATTCCTCGCGCAGGCGAATGTTGTGCCGACGCAGTCTACGGACCTGTAAAATAGCGTTTGATTTATACTCTATAAAATTTAACTTGATCTCTGCGACAGTTACATATTGACATATTTAGAGTTGAGATAGTGGTGGAAAAAATCGATTTTCAAACAATGTTGTAATGAAATCGAATGAGTAGTTGAAGGTGAGAAATTGGATTTTATTTACTTACTATTATTAAAGATCAAGTATATACACATGTAAATAATGTTATGATATTAATTAAATACTCATAATAATGTAACTATAGTATTTATCGACGTTTTTCACTATTATCGATGCTAATGTAACATATAATTGGGTTTAATTTAATTACACATGTTAAAAATATTATGATATTCAAATATACAATAAAATTAATGATAAATTAAGTTTTATTTAATATATCGTCAGTATAAACTATCGATATTTTAGTTACAACTCTATCTAAAACTCTGTGGTCACGATCATTCGTCGCCCATCACTAATCGGCATGCCCATAAAGTATGACATTGACAGGTACTGTCTGTACTATTAAGAAATTCAGGACTTCATAGGCGTGATTTTTCTGACAGCTGTCGCAGAGATCAAGTTAAATTTTATAGAGTATAGAAAAATGTTCCCATAGAACAGCATTTTCTATTTGGTAACATATTTTGCGACCTACGGATCGCTGATATCAAGAACTGAGTATGTGATTCAAACTTAATGGGGCCTATAAACACAAAGCGCGTCATTGCGTAGTACAAAATTTATATGCGGGTGGGGTTCTGCAGTTTGTAGTTAACTTCACAGATGCCATTAAGTTTGATTCGACCTAGGTATATCAGCAATAAACCATTAAGTGGGTCTATAAGGGACGGACGTTCTCAAAATAACTAAAAAAAAGACAGTCTAAAAGACACTGCCATAAAATATAAGCTACACAATAATACACTAATATAATAGATTAATGGAAAAAAGCCGATCACTTTTTTTTTGTATCCAGCATAGATATGTATAAAAGAAGGCTAAGATATAAAGATCGACGAACAGGCGGATTTAGCAGTAGCCATGATATGAGTCAGGTAACATTGAGTCAGGTAACATTTTGTCATTATAGCTTTATCTTGCATATTATTAAACCAATTTGAAAACGATGACGGGACAAATACGCCCTACAATGAACCAACTATTCTAGGTAGAATCCATGGAAATACTCAAGTTATTTTAATCCCGCAATACGTAATGAAACTTAATTGCATAGATATATGATATACAAAGTGCGCTAGATTAGCTACCTATATTATCTACTATCTAATCTCCACTAATTGACATGAATTAAATTAAGTGATTAAGCCTACATTATTTCTGATAGACGGGGAAAAATACTAACAACTGGGTACTTCGATTGTGAAAATGTCCACCTTCGAAACGGTGACTTGTGCGAAAGCCGATTTGCTAAATCTTCTGTCATAGATTTGTTATGCTCCTGTTAACAACGACTGACTGAAACTCTTCGAGCAAATATCTATAGTCACAATCATGCAAAAACAATGTCCGAGCCAAAACTCTGCCCAAGCTATGTAGTGGGCAGGCTTTTTTAGTTAGTCGTAATCGTAAGGCGATTGCAAGCCCACACAACGCCGCGCGATGCCAAAGTGTTCAGTTACAATCACTAAGTACGTGACATAACGTCGAGATTCGAGAAAACGGGTCATTGTGAATTATTTAATGTAAATATCTATGTCGGTATGTACGACGGCGCTCGGACATTTTTTTACTACTTTCACATAGGGACTGTGACTGTAGATATTTGCTCGAAGCTGAAACTATTATTTTGTAGCTACTTTAAATAAAAGTGCGATGTAAACAGCATATAAAGCTATGGCTAACAGATCTATTAAGGTTTTAAACACTGAATTTATACCCGCACGCGTTTCCGCGCGCAGTAGGTTTCCAAGTTTCTAAAACTGGGTTCTGGAAACTTTCTTCTAGATACTCTTTCCATATTTTTGCTAAAGCCACTACTGACTTCGGCAAGTCGGTATAATAAGGTTATATCGTTAGAGACTTTAAGGCTTTTTTACGAGGGTGAAATATTCACAAAATACCCGACTGCTTGGGAGTCCAGCCGGGGTATCCCAATTATATTATATTCCAATATTGGGTAGCCAATAAAATCCCTTTGGTGATAATGATGATGATGATAATTTTATTGATAATAAAGAATATTACACGTCAAATTATAATGAAAGAAAATTGAAAATAATACCTACTTGAGGTGTACAATATTTTTTTTAAATATGTAAAAAAAAAATTAAATTTTGGAATGAATTCTTCGACGCTATAGGGCGCCATGACAGTCAGGAATATTTAAAGTTTTTTTTTTTTAATATTGCAAGAGAAGCTGCATTTTTTATAATATTTGACCAGCCTTTGTGCTTTCTTGGGAGCTCAAGAATCTTCAGGGAAACTCACTGGAGCTTCCAGCACTTTGTCTTGAAGTCCCTATTAGACTATATAGTGCCATACACGTTGTCATCCCGACCGGGCCCGTCCGAGTGAATAGCAAGAGTCCCATCTCTAACCATTCACGAGCTTAGAGGTTCCCTTTGAGTAGGCTCTTACTACCGGCACAGCCCGGACACTCCGCGAGTCGTCATACAAAATCTGCTGTCTTACGCACACTACACAATATTTACTCACAGACACTACACATACGCACGAACGCTACACGGGTATTTGCTACAACGGCTACAACGTGTATGCACCCCGCACCCACACATACTGCTGTCGGCCACGCTGTGGCCTGTGCCGGTGGTCGGCCATCATACCTCCTCCTCCAGCTGGTGCCGGTGCCGGTGCGCGGCGGCCGCGTCAGCCTCCAGCGCCGACACACGTGACGCTAACCCGCACCCGCATCTACTGTTGTTTGGGACGCTGTCGACTGTGCCGGTGGTCGGCCATCATACCTCCTCCTCCAGCTGGTGCCGGTGCCGGTGCGCGGCGGCCGCGTCAGCCTCCAGCGCCGACACACGTGACGCTAACCCGCACCCGCATCTACTGTTGTTTGGGACGCTGTCGACTGTGCCGGTGGTCGGCCATCATACCTCCTCCTCCAGCTGGTGCCGGTGCCGGTGCGCGGCGGCCGCGTCAGCCTCCAGCGCCGACACACGTGACGCTAACCCGCACCCGCATCTACTGTTGTTTGGGACGCTGTCGACTGTGCCGGTGGTCGGCCATCATACCTCCTCCTCCAGCTGGTGCCGGTGCCGGTGCGCGGCGGCCGCGTCAGCCTCCAGCGCCGACACACGTGACGCTAACCCGCACCCGCATCTACTGTTGTTTGGGACGCTGTCGACTGTGCCGGTGGTCGGCCATCATACCTCCTCCTCCAGCTGGTGCCGGTGCCGGTGCGCGGCGGCCGCGTCAGCCTCCAGCGCCGACACACGTGACGCTAACCCGCACCCGCATCTACTGTTGTTTGGGACGCTGTCGACTGTGCCGCCCGTAGTCGGTGAGCTCGTGTTCGGTGGAGTCGATGCTTGAACCACTTCTGGCGCCTGATGGAATTTAATAAGCATTGATAGATATACTCTTCATTGTTCACACTGGAAGTAAATGCTAATTGACGCTGCAATGGAGCTTAAACGGACGCTAAAGAGCGGCCAAGCTTCGGTCGGAGCAAAAATATAAAAATTAGTTTTTTGGAATTGGATACCGCCTGTAATCGTTCAGAGCATTTTCCGAGATCTGAAAACTCTTGATTTTGTACAAAAAACAAATATACAGGAGTTGTTCATTTAAATATGTAGATAAAAAAAAAGTTAACCTTAGAATGCTATAAATGGTTGCATAGCCAATTTCGGCCGCTGTAGTTGATTTTATTTAATTTTTTTTTATTTTATTATCTTTGGGTTGCCAAACGGCCTTCATACAAAAAAGTCTATAAACAATTCTAAAAACACTTAGGCCAACGAAGGCTACCGCTTATAGAATAATAATTTTGGTGATTAGAAAATGGAAAATATGTAGAAGAAAATTATACAATATAACAGCAAAGACCACAAACAGAAACTCACAAGTTTAGAATGATTGTTATAACAGAGAATAGCAAGAGATGGAAAAAAAAGTTAATAGTAACAATACATTAGAAATTCAACAAGAAGCATGAGATCTGCTACAATTTTGATAAATAATTTAACAGTAACAATTGATACGTATAAATTAACCCACATTAAAATACAATAAAGCGTCCCAATTATTTCATTGCCGTGCATATAGTACCTTTGAAAAACTGACTATTAAGACTTTAAACATGTTGTGCCTTGATGCAAATAAGTCCACATGCTTTGAAAAATTCATGTTATAATTTGTGAAAGTGCGCAAGAAGTAACAGTTGCCGCGGTAGTTCGTGCGACAGGGCGGGGCAGATAGACGAAGGTGTTTTTTCCGTGACGAGTGCAGCGGCGTGACAAGCCTTACTTCCGCCAGCAAGGATGGACAGTCAATTCTACCCGATACTAAATTAAATAAAAATGATAGATCCTTTTTAGAAGAGGTAACATGTGGTGATGTCTGCAGCTCACTTCATAATCAAAGTTGAAGTGCGATATTTTTGCCTTGTAATTGATAAATTGCAGTTTTTTTTTTATTGTCTTATTTTTTTGCATTGATTGCAGCAAAGCAGCAGATTGTGCAGTCTAGAAAAAGCCAAGGAAGACCTTTGCCCAGCAATGGGTCAATGCAGGCTGAATATAACAAAGCGATAGATCGAATAGTAGGCAATAGCTATAGGTTGCCTTAGTTGCCTAGTGTGGGGACGTTTTACACATTACTTACCGCCGTGACATCGGTCCAGCTGTCGCCGGCGGGCTCGCCCGGGATCGTGTCGAGCGCTGGATCTGACACGTCCATCGACGGGTACTGGCTCTCTTCGCAGATCTGAAACAAACAATAACATACATATAGCTTAATCTATCTAGAGATATTTTACTACAGTGGAAATTATTACATTTTTAGCGAGTCACACATTTGAATTTGACTATGAATATGGCTTTAGTGCTCAATCTACGAGCAAGAGTGGCGGTGAGATTAAGCAATGCCGATATGTGGGCGATCATTCTATACATTTTACAAATAGGTATGTGCGGGTAAATAGCACCTGCCGCAGTCTCTGATGGCCCAGTCGGTATGACGCGCTGGGCAGCGGCAGCGAAGATACACAGATCGGATCACATCACTCCCAGGTATCATGGCCACGGCCAGGAACTATTCTGTATGAACAGTACTTATACTGTGGTAGTCTGTACCTGCAGCATGGCCCGCGTGGCCGTGTGAACGAGCGTGGCCCAGTCTAGAGCGGCCGCGTCGGGCAGCGGCAGCGGCGGAGCGCGAGCGACGCCCCCCGGGGTGGTGCCCCCAGGAGTCGCGCCCCCAGGAGTCACGCCCCCGGGGGTGCCTCCACCCGCATACTGGGGCGTCGACGTCGCGCTGTTGGCCCGCGGCGGCTGCCCGAGCTCCGCGTCCATTAGCCGCATTAGCTCTTCCTGTAAATAATCATACACGTTTTAGTTCAATTTATTCAAATTGCAGTACTCAAATGCTTTTTGAGAATTTCTTCTTATTCGAATTAAGACGGCATACAACGTATTCGCGTCGTTGTATGCCGTTTTGATCGTTGTATATCATCGCACTTTCGTGTTCGCGACCAGTTTTTTTAAACAATAATAGAGATAAGGTTTGTAATTTACGTATCCAGCCAGCTGCGGCATCCAACTGCTCAAACGTCACGAGCTAAAATCAGATTTCCTTGTCGAGTACGAGCGCGCAAATTGCGCTCGTGATTTTTAGCCGACTTCCAAAGAGGAGAAGATTCTGTGTTCGTCGTATAAATAAAATGAAATATATTTATTCGACACATGCATAACACGTACAAAAAAAAACTTATATAACTAATGAAATGTATATATATTTTTTTGTATATTTTCATCGATACTTTCGCCAATTGTAAATGAATTTCAATATTTTTTGCGAGATAGGTACGTAAGGATAATACTAACGGTGAGGGAGGTGGTGTTGGCGGAGGCCCGCTTGGTGCGCGCGTGTCGCGGCGAGGGCGCGGCGTCGTCGTGCGAACTGCGGCGCCGCACCACGCTCTCCGCGACCGGGGAAGCTTGCGGCGACCGTCGTCCGCTCCGACCCGAACCGCCTGCAATAAAAACGCACTTTCAGAAACATGTCTCTATAGCTATAAACTCTGAACCAACCGCTAGTACTTGTTTCTCGGATTCCAGATCGGCATAATAATGAAAGTTACTTATAATGATGGGTTGAAGAACCACCTTATCGGTTTAGAACACATCACTTAAATGCCCCCGCTTATAGGCGCGGCGCGGCCGGCCCGGTGCCGCGTGTCTCTTCCCACGTCAGTATATCTCACCCGTGCCGTAGCCGGAGGAGTCGGAGCGCGGCCGGCCCGGTGCCGCGTGTCTCCTCCCACGTCAGTATATCTCACCCGTGCCGTAGCCGGAGGAGTCGGAGCGCGGCCGGCCCGGTGCCGCGTGTCTCCTCCCACGTCAGTATATCTCACCCGTGCCGTAGCCGGAGGAGTCGGAGCGCGGCCGGCCCGGTGCCGCGTGGCTCCTCCCACGTCAGTATATCTCACCCGTGCCGTAGCCGGAGGAGTCGGAGCGCGGCCGGCCCGGTGCCGCGTGTCTCCTCCCACGTCAGTATATCTCACCCGTGCCGTAGCCGGAGGAGTCGGAGCGCGGCGGCGAGTGCCCGCGGCCGGCCCGGTGCCGCGTGGCTCCTCCCACGTCAGTATATCTCACCCGTGCCGTAGCCGGAGGAGTCGGAGCGCGGCGGCGAGTGCCCGCGGCCGGCCCGGTGCCGCGTGGCTCCTCCCACGTCAGTATATCTCACCCGTGCCGTAGCCGGAGGAGTCGGAGCGCGGCCGGCCCGGTGCCGCGTGGCTCCTCCCACGTCAGTATATCTCACCCGTGCCGTAGCCGGAGGAGTCGGAGCGCGGCGGCGAGTGCCCGCGGCCGGCCCGGTGCCGCGTGTCTCCTCCCACGTCAGTATATCTCACCCGTGCCGTAGCCGGAGGAGTCGGAGCGCGGCCGGCCCGGTGCCGCGTGTCTCCTCCCACGTCAGTATATCTCACCCGTGCCGTAGCCGGAGGAGTCGGAGCGCGGCCGGCCCGGTGCCGCGTGTCTCCTCCCACGTCAGTATATCTCACCCGTGCCGTAGCCGGAGGAGTCGGAGCGCGGCCGGCCCGGTGCCGCGTGGCTCCTCCCACGTCAGTATATCTCACCCGTGCCGTAGCCGGAGGAGTCGGAGCGCGGCGGCGAGTGCCCGCGGCCGGCCCGGTGCCGCGTGTCTCCTCCCACGTCAGTATATCTCACCCGTGCCGTAGCCGGAGGAGTCGGAGCGCGGCGGCGAGTGCCCGCGGCCGGCCCGGTGCCGCGTGGCTCCTCCCACGTCAGTATATCTCACCCGTGCCGTAGCCGGAGGAGTCGGAGCGCGGCGGCGAGTGCCCGCGGCCGGCCCGGTGCCGCGTGGCTCCTCCCACGTCAGTATATCTCACCCGTGCCGTAGCCGGAGGAGTCGGAGCGCGGCGGCGAGTGCCCGCGGCCGGCCCGGTGCCGCGTGGCTCCTCCCACGTCAGTATATCTCACCCGTGCCGTAGCCGGAGGAGTCGGAGCGCGGCGGCGAGTGCCCGCGGCCGGCCCGGTGCCGCGTGGCTCCTCCCACGTCAGTATATCTCACCCGTGCCGTAGCCGGAGGAGTCGGAGCGCGGCGGCGAGTGCCCGCGGCCGGCCCGGTGCCGCGTGGCTCCTCCCACGTCAGTATATCTCACCCGTGCCGTAGCCGGAGGAGTCGGAGCGCGGCGGCGAGTGCCCGCGGCCGGCCCGGTGCCGCGTGGCTCCTCCCACGTCAGTATATCTCACCCGTGCCGTAGCCGGAGGAGTCGGAGCGCGGCGGCGAGTGCCCGCGCTCGTAGGCGCGGCGCGGCCGGCCCGGGTGCTGCGCGTCCGCCCGCCCCACCGGCGCCCACTCCGACCACGCCGACTCGCACTGGCACTTCGAGCTGCTCGCGAACGTCACTGTCACCTACAAACGAACATTCAGATTCAATCGCAACGAAAGCACTAAGAAAGAAATCTAAAGATTGATAGCCGCTGAGTTACATTGAAGTTACGAAGCAAATTGTTGTTCACCACGCGAATAGACTGGCACATCAGACGGCATCCCCTCCCTACACTACCAGTCACTGAAACGTCCACTTATACTCGACACCAGTCAGCGCACATACCGTGACGGGGTCGGACGTCTTCAGCAGGTCCACCAGCTGGTCGTGGTGCAAGGCCACGGTGGCCGCCCGGCACACCTCCAGCAGGCGCGCGCCGCGCCGCATCCCCGCCCGCGCCGCGCACCCGCCCCCCTCCACACCCGTTACTAATCCGTCCGGTTGTACGTGGAACCCTGAAAAAAAATACAATCACGTCAACACCTGTAAATAGGCATGATGACTGGGTAAAAAAAAAAACATTATTATAATTTGTACGTGAGTTAGATTATCAAAAAATATTGGACACGTATTTTTTCTTTTGTCAATATAACAACAAAGTGTCAAGAGTGTCTAAACAGCCCCCCGACCGCCTAAGCAATTGCAATCGTAATAGCAATCGTTTATGACTTCATTTTAGTCATTTGGCACCGCCTATGTGACGTTAGCCATCAATTGCTTTGCGCGGATTGCGAAAGCAATCGTTGAATGAACAACTTTGATGGGTAACGTCACATAGGCGGTGCCAAATGACTAAAATGAAGTCAAAAACGATTGCTATTATGATTGCTGTTGCTTAGGCGGTCGGGGGGCAGGTTGAAATCTGAAGCAAGGAAACTTATCAAAAAAGATCCCAAGTATTTTTGGTCATTCATCAAGTTCCTCAAGTCAAACAGTGACATACCGGACAAAATGTTCCTTGGCAGTCGTAACGTGCAAGGTGGGCCAAAAATCACAGATTTATTCTCGGAATACTTTCACTCTACCTACCACGCTAACACCGACCATGCACACTCTCACTTTGACACTGGCACTTCCAGCGGTATCCATACTTCCATCAATTCGTGCACACTTTCCGAATCGGAAGTTATAACCTCACTTAAATTGCTGGATTAAACAAGGGTCCAGGTCAAAAAGTATAGATATACCTTGTAAAAGTTTGCGAGTGGAGATCGTGACGTCAGCTCTGTCACAGAAGTCTATACATTTGTATGGGTGTTGTGACGTGACGCCGGGGAGTGCCCGGTGTTACCCTCGGCCCTGGCAGAAGGAAGAGTTACCTAGCTGGCTGGCGGCGCCGCGCTCGAGCGTCATCTCCTGCAGCGCCGTGGCGTGCGGCGGCGCCACGGCGGCCAGGCGCCGCAGCAGCGCGTCCCCCGCGCCCCGCACGCGCACGCTCTCCCCGCGATGGTAGTACACTCGCGTCCAGCCGCCGCTCACAACCCACCCTGCAACAAAGTACGTACAGCTTTATGTAGGGTCGCTCATGCGCATCATAATGAGCCGTGTGGCGACATAGCAAGTGTACGCACCGAGCAGGCTACTGGTCGGCAGCACGAGCACGATCTGCCTCGTGTGGTCCTCGACGAACACCACGCTGTCCGCTGAAACACCCATGATGCAGTCGAAGAGCGCACCGCCCGCGCCTTCGTCTTGTACTTGCACCTGGAAACAAGAAGAAGATACCTCTCAAAATAATTCGAATCTCTATTTTTTACGATTTATTGAACCGGTTTTTTCTATCTCGGCCGATAATTCTTAAAATATTGGATTAATCAATCGAAAATGCATCTATCCATTTTTAAACATGCGTTTTCTGTTTTTTAGTTCTACAACAAATAAATGGTAAGTAGTAATTTACTAAGTTTACTGGCAATAAGAGATGGGAAATTATATTTTCTTCAATAATAGCCTCAACAACTTTTGCCCCAAAGTGTATAGTTTTTGAAATATCGGCCAGATAAACATTTCTTAAGATGGCGCTTGAAGCTCCACCTGGACCTGTCCGATTTTGTGATTTTATGCTCAGTTATACAGGGTTATTCCTAATCAAACAGCATCCTTTTAGGGGCTTATTCTGTACATTAAAACTAACAACTTTTGTTCTGACTTTTGTCAAAACTTTAAAAAATCGTTTTTCAAAGTCAAAGTCAAAATTTTTATTGCAGTTTGTATGTACAAAGGTGGTATAGATATAATATAATCATGACTCAATACAAACTTACCTATGCAAGGCGTCAACGTTACTGGCAGCTTTATTTATTATTATTACCTAAGTCAAATCAAATTATTATTACAAAGTTAAAATTATATTTAAATTGATTACAATGTCAGGTTTAGTTACCTAGTCAATATGATGTTAGTTGATTACAATGTCATGGATTGATTAGTCAATAATAGTATTCCAATTAAATTTTTTTGTCAGTTGTAAAATTATTAATAGTGTAGTAACACTTAGCCTGAAGGACTTTCTTTAATTTAGTTTTGAGTAGACTGTGGCTGAGTGTTTTCAGCGAGTTCGGTATTTTGTTGTAGATTACAGGTCCCATACAGAAAATACTTTCACTTGTTATCTTTTTTTTACGTTGGTCTATAGATATTAAGTTTATATTTGTTACGTCTATTACGAATTACTTTGTCGTTCGATAGGGGAAAATAGTGTTGGTTAGTTTTTACAAAGTAAGCCAAGTGGCTTACTTTGTAAAAACCAAGCTATAAACCGAGATATAAAGTGTTAGGATTTTGTATTCAGTAAATTTTGGTCTGCAACTATCGGTTACTCGAAGGCCAAACATGGCCCTTATGCAACGCTTTTGTGCTTTTTTCGTTATTCCATAGAAAAATATCGTTCACTTGCAATAGAATGGATGGAACCGCTAATTTTTTTTTTTAGTTTTAAAAGTCGCAGAACTAATGTTGTTACTTTTGATGTACATATACAGAATAAGCCCTAAAAGGATGCTAAGTATCAGAAATACAGTGCAGGGCTAGAATTTTTCATATATAGATTATTTTATTATACTTACGTGAAAACACAGCGCCCCGCCGACCAAAACATCGTTCGTACAGTTGTCGACTCGCGCCACCACCGTGTTGTTGTTCGTTGAACTGTTGCCGCTCTTCATCAGCAGGGATGAAAATATTGCTGAGGGAAAACTTCTGGTTAGATAACAGATACAACACAAAAAAACTAACTAAAACGATGACTAAAAAATATATGTACTGTTAAGCATTGTTTAATTGATATGACAAACGCAAAGGCCATAGTGTTTGTGATTATAGGCCTCATAGACTTGACCTCACAGGGCGCCAGTTTGAAAGAAATGGTAGCTTGCTGTATAACCGAGCAAATAAACATCTAAATATATACCCTCTTTCATCGGCAAACTGTAAGTTTATGCTAGTGGAATGGCTCAAAAGTATATCCTATGAAGAGACTGAAGCTCTCCTGAGACCCATTGAGCAGCAAAACTTTGCACTTAACCTTGACTGGCAATGAAATCCACAAACACACACACACACTCACACACAACACACACACACACACACACACCACACACACACACACCCCCACACACCCACACACACACACACACACACACACACACACACACACACACACACACACACACACACACACATAACACACACACACACACACGCTGCATAATTAATATATTATTTTAAAAATGGACTTTACATAGATAGATGCTTTGTTTGTAATGAATAATTAATTAAACAAGTCAAATACTTTATAAACTCAAATACCTTTTACGAATGAAACAATAAAATATGTATTATTTCTTTTTTACTAACATTATTATGACTAGAATTTTGACTCTCAGATAATTTTATGAATACATTTTAATTGTTAACATTTATAAATTTGCAAAATGTAAAACTAAAACAAAATTTGTCTAGTTGTAATATATCTTGTATACATCATCATCTGTACAATAATAAGCTTCACTCTAGGGAAGGCTATCCATCAAAACACAGGTGTGAACTCACCTAGTTTGTATGGCTATGGCTGCACTATCCATGTTTGTACAAAGTTTTGAAATAAATTGATTTTTGATTTTGATTTTGATTTGAATTTAGACTCTAAAGCATATAGCTTTTGTAGTAAGACGGGTATTGTTTTGTCAAACAAAATTTGATGAAGATATAACCCGTTAAAGTTCCAGTCACAGAAGTGACGCCCCGCTCCCGACCCCCACTCTTAAACTTTGACAAGGTTTATCTTTGTCATTTATTGTTTGATTGACAAAAGAACAATACCTGTCCAATTTTCTTTTCAATAATTTAATTTCCAAACTATAATCCGACCATTTAAATCAATCCTGTCCTGTCCCAGTGCCCCTTTGTCGTCTACCCCCGCGCCCCTGTATCGCGTAGGCGAGAACTGAGTTAAGCGATCGGGCTATAATTATTATAATATTTTTACCCCGTCATCATGCCTAATTATAAGGGCTGCCAAAGAATGCTTACTTGAAACTGCGTCCCTAGATTTTTAACCTTTTAACCTCCACGCTTTAATTTATTTTTTATTTTAAATTATGGGGCCCGGACTTTTAGAACATTTTTTGCGGCCAAAATTGCTGGTTAAGTATATATGAGAATTTGGTGTCCAAAAGGAAGGGGCCTTCTAAAGTAAGATTTATATTAGACCGGTTCTTGTTCGGGACGGGCCTGGACATGACCTGGACTGGGCACTTTCCTTACCTAGCACCTAAAAGGGTTTGCGAGGTCTCATTTTAAAAGTTTTTTTTTTTTAATTTTTTTTTTCACTGTTATGCTTTTAACATCGCTGGTTTTTCGGTGAAGGAAAACATCGTGAGGCAACCTGCATATGTCAGTAGAAGAAATTCGATGGCGTATGTGAATCCACCAACCCGCACTGGGCCAGCGTGGTGGATATGGCCCAACCACCCTTCGCGGGTAGGCCTACGTCCTGCAGTGGACTATTAAAAAGGCTGATACAGTACAGTACATACAGTAAATGCAATGTATGTTGTATTTAAGTATTTTTGGTTAAATACTTAGATTTATTGAGTGGAGTAGATCCTTTCGTTTCGTTTCCAACGAAAGAAAAGCGGCCCTGCTGTTATTGCGACTTCGCCCACGTCTATATCAATCCACTCTAAGCCACTGCTCGTACAAATCGGCGGTTGTGAAGTTAGGTACAAGCTGCGCAATATCCAATCCTGACTGAAGCTCACATAAAGCTGCGCGTTGATTGGGCTTCGCGCAGCTTCACAACCGCCGACTTGTGTGATTCGCCCTACAATGTACTTACAAAACTTCTGGCCAGTGTCGACCGTGGTGGCTGTGACGTAATTCTTAGCTAAATCCTTCAGGTACTCTTGTCGCGTCCGCGTTGCCATTGTACTAAACTTTGGTGATTGTATCGCTGCATTTTCGCCGTTTATGACCTAGAAATAGTACACATTTCTTTAAAAACACTATTTTGAAATGTAAATCGCAAACTAAATTAGAACTTCAATAACTTTTATAAATTTGTTACTTATAAATTTTTCCTTAGTGTATGTTTTACAAATCTAAATCACACAAGCATTTTCTAGGTAAATGTCTAATCTAGGCAAAGATCAGAGATGTGGTCAAGCCTCGTATCAATAAAAAAAAATCGGCTTAATGCAAGTCAGACTCGCCCACGAAGGGTCCCATACCGTATTAGAGCCCCCTTAGCCCATTCCAAGCGTCTATCTGTTGCCGTTATTAATATCGAGCAAAAAATTACGTTTGTTGTATGAGAGCCCCCCTTGAAAATTTATTTTAAGCTGTTTTTAGTATTTTTTGCTATTGCGGCAACAAAAATACGTCATCTATGAAAATTTCGGCTGTCTAGCTATCACCGTTCATGAGATATAGCCTGGTGACAGACAGACGGACGGACAGCGAAGTCTTAGTAACAGGGTACCGTTTTTACCCTCACAGTATGGAACCCTAAAAAAAGACCTCACACATGCTTGATCAATTTCACTCAACAAATCTCTACTTTATTTGGTATGATATATAATCTTTGGTATATAGCTCACCTTGCTTAATAGTAAATCAGTAAACGCTTCGCCCTTGGGGTAGACCGCGCCATCTTTGATAGGCGGTCCGAATAAAGGCACTTCTTTGGCACGACTCACGGCTATACTGTAATGCGTATTCTCCGTGCACGGGTCTATCGCCCGCACCACCACGAACACGTGCTGAAACTGGGAACGAATATTCCGCGGCGTAAACGGCGCCGACCCGGGCTCTTGGAAGACTATAGTCACTATGTCATTCCCTATATGCCGCTTCCTTAACAACTGCTGTCTATTGTTAGGAGTATACGGAAGCATTGTCGATACGTGAAACATTATTTCACAACCCTGGTGTGTAGCGAACACGGAATACAGGCCAGTCGAATCCGTCTTGTTGTCCAAACCGGCTTTGTATTTATCGAAGTCCTTTAACCGGACGGTGTGTCCGAGCATTTGGAGAAATTCGACGAACGCTGGGCCTGCTTCTTGGTTGTTGTACATTTCTTCCTCGGTCGATTGTCCGCTTTTGCAGTACATGACGCCGACTTTGTAGTGTCGGGTGACGCATTGCTCGTCGAGGCGTAGGAGCTGCTCTTCGGCGCCGCTGTTTGGTATGCCGAGCCTGAAACGAATGGTGAATTGACTTTCAAGGTCGGAAATTAGTCGTGACTAACACAACTTGTAGAATAGGCTAGATGAACTAAAAAAATATAATTGGTCCGTCAGAAAGACTGTAAAAAAAATAAAAGACACGTATTTTTTTTGTTGTCAATTAAACAAAAATTGATGAAGATATATCCCGTTAAAGTTCCGCGTGACGTCATAAGTGCCATACAAAGGTTTATCTTTGTCGTTTGCTGTTTGTTTCACAAAAGAAAAAATACGTATCCAATATTTTTGGATAATCTAACTCACTCACTAACAAGACTATACTAATGATTTTTTTACCCAGTCATCATGCCTATGGGCAGATTTCAAAACATCTTAAATGACGTCTTAGACAAGCGACGATGACAAAATGATTCGGTGATGTCGCTTTTTAGAATATGAAATTAAGAACAATACTGCATAATTTAACAATATGTTACATACAAAAATGAGTGAAATAAATATATCTGTAGGTATTTGCTTTTTAGTCACTATCAAAATAGTTTTTAGTCAGTTCTATCTCAATTTTGTAGTACACTTAAAAACTTCTACTGACATAATGTATGCATGTATTTATTCAAAATATTGCAATTAGTTTGGCATAATATAATGTTTTTACGAATATTTGCGGAGCCTATAGGTAGCGCCACACAAGTCGTCGGGTGAAACGTTATCCACAGATGACACGCCGTAATTCGCTAATTATAGCGCATGTGTGCACAATGCCGGCGCCGCGTGGCGTAGTGGTGAGCACGGGCGTAGGGAGCGCGCGGGAGGCATGAGGTTAGCCGGCGAATGTGCCCCGGAGTCTTGTGTCTCTGGCTTCCCGCGCATACCTATAATTTTCCGTTTGCACAGTGTTCTGCGCCTTACTTCCCATCCGCCGACTTGCGTGGCGCGTATTATAACAGATTTTCACATCGTACACATCGCTGTATTATAGTAGAAAAGGCCAAAATCAATAGCAGCATAAACAATATTTTTCGCCTGATTATGATTTGATGCGCCTTTTATTTAAGTAATCCGACCTTGGTCATCACTACGTGCATATGTCTAAAATGTCCTTAATACGAGTACGTATATTTTGCAGTTCAGGACACCGTCTTCAGATTAGATACGAATGCTATCAGAATCAGATACATTGAATACTTCCTGAAAGTGCATGTTAATATAAAATTCTAACTGATTATGTAGCTCAAAATTTTATTGAACACAGCTAACTCAGAATGTAAGACAAATTTTCGCCAGATCGACCTTTGAGGACATTCTGACGTGGTTGGTAGTACCTCTGCCTTCGAAACAGTGGGTACAGGGTTCGATTCTCCGCCGGTCAGATAATTGGGTAATGTATTTAAATATCTAAACTGGGTGCTAAATATTGTCATTGTCTTCATATGTCTTGTGTCACCGTGGACACGGGATTAAAGCCAGCGGTATGTGAGTGTGAAATATTTAGTATTAGGTACCTTAAACAACTGAGCTGTAACTCCGGCGCGACGTACTCCAGCACATCCTTAGTATTATAGGTTGAGCTGTTGTTCGTAGGCTTGGCGGTCGGTAGGGCATCTTCCAAAACCGAGCCCCTCAGTGTAAGGAGCTCCGCAGTTCGGACGATGAGCCGGAACTGCCACGCGAGTTGCGATAGTGGCGCCGCCGCGTCACCGCCGCCCCCACGTCGAAGCTCCACGCGCTCTTTCTTGATGGATATCGCGACCGGACCGAGGTTCTCGTCCATTCCGAACCAGTTGTGATGGTCTGTTGAACAGAAATTCATTCTTTTACATACTTAGTTTTAAGAACTTAAGCGAACAGGGAATAGGCGTTTTCTAAACAAATGTATCACTTCAATACTTCGGTTTCGACAGCAATGGATAAATGGCAAAATTCTTACAAGTGTCTTGGTTTTCAATGGGCATTTATTTTGGAGGCGAGAGTTCTTTCGAAGAGGCAGCCATTCTTTCAGTGAGCATGCACAGGCAACTCTGTTATGACAGGGCCAAAAAATTAACTAACCTTGTTTATAGAAGAAGGTACACCTGTAGTAGGAGCACCTTGGTCGTAGCTCTCGATGGGTAATGGGGCGAGGGATCGTGCGAAGGGGCAGCCGTTCTTTTAGTAGGTCTGTTGTGAAGGGAACTCTAACATAAAAAGACAGTGCGAGGCGCGCAGCCGGTAAGACTAAACACTAACCTTGTTTATAGAAGTACGAGTACATCCTGTAGTAGGAAGCGCCTTGATCCTGTCTCTCGATGGGGTAATGGAGCGAGGGATCGTGCGAAGGAGCAGCCGTTCTTCCAGTGGGTTTGTTTGAAGGGAACTCTAACATAGAAAGACCGTGTGAGGCGCGCGGCCAGTGTCAGTTAGACTAAATACTAACCTTGTTTATAGAAGTACATCCTGTAGTAGGAAGCACCTTGATCCTGGCTCTCGATGGGTAATGGGGCGAGGGATCGTGCGAAAGGGCAGCCGTTCTTCTAGTGGGTTTGTCTGAAGGGAACTCTAACATAGAAAGACCGTGTGAGGCGCGCGGCCAGTGTCAGGTAGACTAAATACTAACCTTGTTTATAGAAGTACATCCTGTAGTAGGAAGCACCTTGATCCTGGCTCTCGATGGGTAATGGGGCGAGGGATCGTGCGAAAGGGCAGCCGTTCTTCCAGTGGGTCTGCTGCGGTGGGAACTCCAGCATAGAGAGGCCATAGGAGGCACGCGGCCGGTGCCAGCCGCCCGCCTGGCCGGCGATCGCGCCGCGCGCCGTCCGCCAACACAGTGACACACATCGCTCTTCTTCGCCTAAAAGCAATTCAAGGCAGATACATCAATTCGGTGTGTTCAATATAGATTCTATCTCTGTATTTTTATTCAATGTGGGGGCCATAGGTCTTGCACTGATGTCCCGAGTGGAGTTTGTCATCGACTTTGCATTTTTTGACGTGACGTCTTATAAATCGATGAACGCCGGCAGCACGCAAGAAAAAGCATAACTCATTGTCACGTTCCGAGTGCAAGAGAGAGCGCGGATCAAACGATTGTTTGGTTGACTTTATCACGTAATATTATCGTCTGTAAATCGACTTCATAGACAACCGATTTTTTTGTGTGTGGTGCATTCTTTGCCCTTTCAACATCCCGAGCCTGAAAAAAAAAACGCCCTCACACACGTACACAAGTAAGATCAGCTCCGCGGAAAAAATTCAAAACAATTGGATTTCTTGGAGCTACGCGCGGCACAGTTATACCATTAGACCAGTGACAGTGCAACGAGTGCAGTTCCATGGCATAGCTGACAGAGGCTCTGCTAGAGCTATGAGTGTGCGACATTATGCTTTTTTATTATTTATTTAATATAAGGCATAAATTTGCCTACTGAAAATAAAAATTGTGTTTAAATTGTTAGTGCTTCTTAGAAATAGATTAAAAATTCAGAGCAACAGTTTCTCTATACACAGACATACAACTAAATACTAGATGCATATTTTGTAAATTAAATAATACAAATGGGGATAGAAATACTGGCAATAAAATAAATAATATTTGAAATAGGTAAATTGACTCTCATAATCAAGTTATGATGTACCTACATATAATATAAATCTAAAATCTTGTAAATACCACAATGATGTTATGATTCATTACAAGTATGAAAAATCAATCTACCTAAAACCAATCACCAATACCTAAATCAGTAAGAGGAAATAACATATACTTACCTATACCTACAGCAGAAAACACCTTTAAATAATTAACTCATGCTATGCTCAATCAGTGTTTATTGTTACAAATTATTTTAATTGAGGAAAATTATAACGGGATTTTAAAAAAAATAGGTAATGCATACTGCAGCTTGAAGCCAGCTTTTCTTAAATTTGCCTTTGAATCCATCCAGCGGCCTTATTTTGTAAGCGCTCTGACGTTCGGCTTCACTTTTTCTCCTGCTCGCGCCAGTTACTCACGCCGCGAGAGCGAGCGGGAGGAAAAGCAAAGCCGAACGCCAGAGTGCTTACAAAATAAGGCCCCAGATGATATATTTATAAGTTATATGACATAGTAAGAAACAGCAAGATTAAAATTTTACTAGATCGGCAAATTCTTTTAAATGGAACCAAAGAAAACCATTTTATCCAAAGATCCAGTCTATTCTTAAATGTGTTAAATAGTTGAAAATACTCATGAATAATGTAATCTACTGGTTGTAATGTAAGGTACTGGTTGAAAAGTGGGTAATTAATGGATGACCATTGATCTCGCGAAGGGGCAACCTAGATCAGTCACTTATTAACAAACTTTGTCAGATTTAGTAGCTACATAGGGCACTATAAGTTATATTTTCTTTCAACATGCGGCCAGACATTTCAAAATAATGTCATGTGTTGGATAGGCATTTTCAACAACGGGGCTACAAACCACATTTGTGACCTTTCTAGAAATTGCACACATCAGCACAGTTACACTCTATTTCATGGGATAAGTAAGAATAAGTTAAAACTCTCAGTTCACAGTAAATATCTACATGGGAATACATACAACATCGAGTCAGGAAAACATACTAAACAGTTCACATGTCCGACTATAGAATAACAAAGAAACAATTACCTTAAGCAAACCTGGTCTTTGACTGTGAACACATTGAAATGCATGAAAAAAGTGGTACTTATTTGTAAATCACATAGTATTTGCAACTGAGTGAACAAAGTTAATGCATGACTTCACAAGCAAACACTGTTGTAATTACCTATTTGCATTAATTATGACGCTACATTTTTCAATGGATGCCAATGATTCCTGAGATTATAGATGTTAGATTTAGACTATATTGCATCAAAATGTGATCTGAGTTTGAGAATGGGTATTCAAAATGTCCCATAATAGGCATGATGACTAAAGGTGCGTTCGGATAGCCTACTGGTGGCAAAAATAACAGTTCAAAACGCTAAAAACGATCACATTCAGCGTTCGGTTTGGGAATGTGTGAGCAAAAGTTACATTTTTATATGTTTTCATTCACCGTTCGGATAGCTTGAAAACAGTTAAAAACGCCATCGTGAACTGTTAATTTTGACCCACGTGAGGAGGTGGGTTCTTTGTGATCGTGTTCTGACATTTAAGAGTTTGATGTTTTATTGTTGATAAAATTTTGCGCGTAATCTAAAGTTTCAAGCTTTTTAATAATTTGTACGGTGTACAATTAATAATAGATGGTGTTTAAGGCAGAACAGCGAAGCAAAGATAATGTAAATACTACTAGCAAATTGCGTATTGCTAAAATCGGATAAAATTGTGTAATTTAATGTTTATATTTAATTGTGTAGTGTAATGTCCTGTGATTTGATGTTTCACAATGTTACTACTGCTACGAGTGACACGTGGGTGATTGACCGTCAAAAGCAGATGTTTAAATCAGAACGAATAGCAAAAGAAAGAACATGTAAGTTTGCAAAACAAAAATCACATCTCTCGAATTTCTGTATTTTCGAAGTATTGCCGCCATAATTATGTTGTTTGACATTTGACGCACCGCAGTTTGTTCCTTTTGCGTTCGTTTTGGGAAGTGAGCAAAAGTAGCATTGTTGGCGAAATGAACAAAAATCCCAAACCGAACGCTTTACATCAACGCTAATTTTGCAAACGCCAAAAACGCCACCGAGCCCAAACCGAACGCACCTTAAGTAAAAAATCATTAAAATTAATCCATGATTAAGATTATCAAAAAATATTGGATGCATATTTTTACTTTTGTCAATCAAACAATAAATGACAAAGGTAAACTTTACTGAAGTTCAGGAGTGGGGGGCTTGTGATATCACTTCTCTGTCAGAAGTATATACATTTTGATCTCAGAATAACGAAAAAAAGTAGAAGCGGCATAAAGTAAAAAAGTTGTGATGCATGATCTCAGAAACATGGCGTCGAAAACGCATAGAAACTGCTATGTAATCTTGACACAAATGACACTTGAACTAGTGATCAGATGTCAAAATCGGTTTCACAATAATGGTGGACAAACTTCAAATGTCTCTTAGGCTGAGCTTTTATTTTGAACCCTAAGTACATAATAATGATGCCATGTCAATTCAAACACCGCCCCTATGATTTTGATACATGTGACTTGTGATGTCACAAAGAACTTTAACACAAATCATCATCAAAAATAAAAAAAATAAAAAATTTAATCTTCATCAATTATTTTAATAATTGACAATAGAATACATATATTTTTTTATAATCTGACAGACTAACAATATTTTTTTGTAGTCATCATGCCTATTATTTATAGAAACATAAATACTTCACTACATTAATCAAAATTACTTTTTTTGACCGAGGAAACAGAGGAGGCTCAATTATATTTTTACTTATTACAGGAGGATACTCAATTCGAAGCATATATCTGTTTTTTTTTATGTGTAATCATGCATAACTTTTTACACAGTGGTTCGATTTAGATAATTCTTTATTTACTGGAAAAAATATACTTTGAAGTTGGTCCCATTAAAATTTTATTAAGATCGGCAGAGCCATTTTGGATAGATCAACGATAATGTGAAAAATGCTTCATTGATCCGTGCGAAATATTCGCGAATTCTGTACATGCTTGAAGTTGGTCATGCCATTTTTTGCGAAAAATAATTATTGTGTATTCTAATCTGCTTAGATCTCCTAAACTACACAACAGATTGCAATATGGTTTGTACTCTATTGAATGTTTTATTCTACAAGGTTTAAGCCCATAATTCATTTGTGATTGGGCAAAGCTAGAAAAGGTAGTTAATAATTCATTTCTGTATCTGTTATCTTTACCAAGCTGGCTTGTAATCTAAATAATCAGATTACAAAAGTAAGTATTTCCTAGTTTTTATATCCCCCAGTAAACATTATTTTGTTTTGGCATCGGTGGAAACCAAATACTTAGCAAAATCAGGCACCGATGTCAAAGAAAATGTGATATACTTAGCGCCACACAAATGTGCGGATGAGATGTTAGTCACAGATGACACTTCGCTGTCATTGGCTAATTATTGCGCATGTATGCACAATACTGACACTGCGTGTCGTAGTGCGTAGATAGCGTGCGGGAGGCATGAGGTTGGCGGGCGGGTGTGTCCTGGCGTCTCGTCTCTGGCTCCCGCGTATACCTATATTTCGGCTTTTGCGCAGCGTTCTGCGCATAACTTCCCATCCGTCGATTTGTGTGGCGCTTAGTATAGTAATTTACCAGAAACACACTTTACAAATAAATATCATGTGTAATAAATAGAGTACTAGCCTAATTCCTACAAAACTCTGCTTAGCCTAGCTCTTCACAGTATAATTATTTCAAAAGTACCTATAGGTTGAATCAAACTTAGTGGGAGTTGTAGACCGGGCGCTGGATGGAGTTGAGTATGCAAAATGTGAGGACCGCATTCGGTTTATGGTTTTGAACTCAGAAAAGCATGCAAATTACGATTTCGAATGTTGCCAGGAGTTGTATTGGTCCAATTTTTTTTTACACCCTACCCCCTTAGACAGCAAGTAAATGGACTGAACATATGCTTTGGTATCATTAAAATAATTGTTTTAACGGCAATATCAATTTTTTTTTTATAATTAAAGATACTTATAGCTAGTCAAGTGGAAAAAGAACAGAAAAATTAATAATAAAAACAAAAATTATTGTTAAAAAAAATTACGTTATGCAAATGCATAAATAACGATTGTCAAAATAATAAAAATTGATGATTATACTTTTTTTATGATATGTTCAAATTTGCTTTTTTGTATTAAATAATTTTTTTTAACAATAATTTTTGTTTTTATTATTAATTTTTCTGTTCTTTTTCCACTTGACTAGCTATAAGTATCTTTAATTATAAAAAAAAAATTGATATTGCCGTTAAAACAATTATTTTAATGATACCAAAGCATAGGGTGAAATGGCCAGTTTGCCGACCACCACCGGTTCACGACCACTTTTTCATAAAACCACTATAAATAGTTAAATAAAAGCGCGCCAACGTTTGTTTTGGTTTTTGAACGATACTTTGGTCTATCGCTTCCCCTTCGCGACACTGTGATTTGTCTTCTGATACGTGATGCACTTCAATGAGCCTGTGAACCAGACCCATAGTGGACGTGTCGGAATTGGTTGCACAAATTTACGAAAAAAATAGTGCGAGGACACTTTTTCAACCGCAATTAAAACAAGTTTTTGTCGAGATTCACGCATCCAAATGTAGCTTGGAATGTTTAGAAAAACACGTTTTTACCCCTAAAGGGTCATTTTAATGTAAAATAAGCGCTTTTAATTAAAATAATAGGTGTTCGGTGTTAATTTTCTAACTGATACTTCATGGTACAGCATTTTAGTCTTTATCAGTTTGATCTTTAGGGCGTGGTTTATGAACACTTCAGAATGCGACCAGCAAAATGTGTTGATTACCATTAAAATATAAAACATTATTTCGGTGGTCGACCATCTGTCAGCTAACGACCATGTGTCTTATTATACAAAAATTACTAAATAAGTAAATAATACTATTATTAAAATTACTAAATAAGTGTGAATAGGTGAAAAATAAATATCATTAAAATAATTGAATGAATAATATTAGATAACTAAAATTAAATGTCATTTAAACATGATTATTTGATGCTGTTATTATTTACGACCCTAAGAACATGATCTAAGGCTCTTTTTTCAATGGCTTTTGAGTGGACGTCAACTAACGAAAATGTCGGACGCAAACTGACCACATGTGGTTGGGAACTAAAAAATAGCATATTTTGATAAATCATTATTTATTTTATACTTACTAACATAAAATACAAAAAAACTTATGTTTTTTCAATTATTTAAGGTTTTTTCTAAACTTCTGAGTATTATTTGAATCAGAACATTATAATTATAGTGAATAATTGTCACTTCAAAGATTACTAGTCCACTAAGTGGTCGTGAACTGGCTGGTTCACCCTATGTTCAGTCCATTTACTTGCTGTCTAAGGGGATGGGGTGTAAAAAAAAAATAGACCAATACAACTCCTGGCAACATTCGAAATCGTAATTTGCATGCTTTTCTGAGTTCAAAACCATAAACCGAATGTGGTCCTCACATTTTGCATACTCAACTACCTTTGGCGCCTGGACTATTGAGCAAAACCCAATCCTAACTAAAGCTGACCTTGACTGTTGTGTAAGGATTGGGTTTGGCACAGCTTGTAGATAACTTCACAGCCACCAACAGCTTTGACTTGGCCTATACTTGAAGATTTCATAGGATTTAAAGTAAAAATATGAAGAATCTGAATTCAAGACTAGTATGTACCAATAACACACTAGTTAAAACAATAAAGATTCTATCTCAAATCAAGATTGTGAATCATCAACTAGCATCTTGTTGACAAATATTACATAAACTTAAAAGATAACATACCTAAAAAAAACAATGAAGAATTGACACAATTTCTCGTTCATTCATGTATTCAAAGAGAAATTATTCATGTAAACCGGTTTTTAAAGCTATAAAATGTACAGGTAATCCTTTCACAGCAATGATGGTGATTCATGCTCAAGGAATGCCTTAGATTACCTTACCAGACACACAATATAAGGTAATTTCACATTTCGTCCAAGCTTTAGGCATAAGTCATAAATAATTTAATTCGCTGAGAACAATGTCAAGAGTGAGTGCTGTATTTGTATGTCACCTGATTCACAGATGACACAATACTCATATAGTAAGTTGTGAAGAATTGTGCTATGGAAAAAACACTGACTGTATGTACTCAATGAGTGTATGTTGCTATGAACAGGTATTTGAGTTTACTTATCAAAGGTAAGTAACTTGGGTGTTAAAATACCATTAACTTTAATGATAGGAATACAATTGAGGTTTTATCGATCATCAATAAAGCTAACCAATAAAATTACCCAAACCATAGATAAAAATCATAACAACTCACCACCAAGCTCATTCCTGAAGAATGGACAACTTTCAACAAGCTCATTGGAGCGCCCATCTCCAGTGTCAGGGACAGCATCATCCCCAGGCGGCAATCCTCTGGTTGCCAGTAAAGATGCAGCAGAAGCTCCAGTAGTAGTGTTGCGCCGGCGGCTCAGCAGTGCTCCACGGATCTCAGCCGCATAGCTAAGGTTGGCCATCAACGACTGGCAGTCATAATGAGCAAACTGCTTTCTCTTAGATGTATCACTGACTACAGCTATTGTGGAGTCGTCAAGCGGTGGGCGAGAGAGCGCGGCTCCTGCGCCGCCCCACAACTTGTTCAGCTTGAGGCGCGGCTTCGGGCTGGCGCTGGCGCGAGGCGGCGGCCCGTCGGCGTGGTCGCTGTTGATGACATCCACAAGCCGCTCGCCCGCGCGGCCCAGCCCCGCTGGCTTGTCCGGCGCCGACACGCCGTTGTAGTTGTGCACCATTGCGGGCAGCCGTTCGCTGCCTCCGCCGATCACATCGATGGAACCGTGGCTCCCGTATTCGCGACGCAAAGCATTTCCGGACGGATGCTCGCCGTATATCAAATCGAGACTCGAGTTACTCCGGTAAATAACATCTCTGGCTTCCTTTCTTCTGTTATCTGGAGCGTACATGGCATTATTTTGTTGATTATGATCCAAGCTACTTCATCGTTCTATGTAGTTTCGTAAGTTGATTGTAAATGCACTTATATTTAAAGTAAACACTTTAAGTTTAGTAAGCACGATAGTTATACACCTAGGTTTGAAGCAGCAGCTATATTTTATAAAGTTTATGATATTCGTGAAAAGTCTGTTCGGGGAAGAATGATGTGCTCAGAGGAATTTGGTCCATCAAAAACTTTACGCTGGCACTATCATTATTTATGTACTAAAGAATTATTTCACTGATATTTTATTCATAGATTATATTTATTCAGATAAAACCAACAAAAAATAATAAATCGCGTAATTTCAAGCAATTCGGGAAGTCAATCAACCACATAAACACAAAAAACTTTAAAATCGTTTTAATATTTTCATTCCTGTCACGTCAAGAATCACACAGATCATACTACAAAGAAATGAATGAATAGGTGGGCATACACGATCAGTAGGTACAACAGTTTTTCGCATCACTCCAACTGGGAGCTCATTCGGATAGTTAAAAGGTGGGAATGGGTCTGACAAACGTTTTGTACTTTACGTGCCAAAAAAAATCTACATTAAAATTACGATTAAAAATACGACGAAAAAAACCAAACATATTTTCTAAAAATGATTTGTGCTTCATAAATATAGGGATTTTTTGCTGTTTTCATATCACTAATTAAAATTAAAATTAACCCCCCAGAAAAATTACAATGATTTTTTTATTGTTTTTACATTACGGATTACATACATAAGAAGTGGCGGTATGGTCTTAACGGCTTTAGCCTGTCCAAAACTTCGATGAAAAACTGAAATAACACAAGTTATTGAAAAAACAAAATGGTACAACTATTTTATTTAAAAAAATATCGATCCCACAAAAAGTTGATGACAATCAAAGTTGTTGAAAATTAAATTTCAAACTACTTTTGTTCCGGTAACTTCTGATGAAAAATTGAAATAACACAAGTTATTGAAAAAAACAAAATGGTACAACTATCTTATTGAAAAAAATAAGAAACTACTAAAAGTTCTTGAGAATCAAAGTTGTAGAAAATCAATTTTCGAACAACTTTTGTACCGGTAACTTCTGGTGTAAAATTGAATATACACAAGTTATTGAAGAAATAAAAAGGTACACGTATAATTTTTTTAGAGTACCATTTTGTTTCTTCAATAACATGTGTTATATTAATGTTTAATCACAAGTCATCCGATATGGCCAACGCTGGACCAATCTGATGAACTGATCATCGCGTCGTGTGTGCCCAGTTTCAGGTAGTTGTTCAAATATGGAACTACCAACTCCTACCATTTAATTTACTGAATGAGCTCCTAGTAAGAGTGACGCGAAAAACTGATCAGTTTAACTGACCGTGTGTGCCGACCTTTAACTTTTTAGGTCTGACTTTTTGCAATATTTCTCATTGCATTATCAAACTTATCAAAGAGAATGGAGTCCCTATATTGTACGGCACGTATTTGATGACACCAAATTGTACGGGCAGGTAAGCACGGCCCGTATTTCATGTCCCATGCCACCAATTATCAGGCTGTACAATACGTGTCGTACAATACTGGCCGTACATTATCACCTCGTGCCAATAATGTACAGCCCGTATTTTGCGACCCAATAATGTACAGCATGATAAAACGTGTCCCAAAGAAAAGGACACAAAATAACATGCTGTACATTATTGTGTCGCAAAATACGGGCTGTACATTATTGGCACGAAGAATATTTGCTCCTATGGGTTGGTTTGTCTGTAACTTCAGACAGTTCCAAATAGATATAATATGCGCCACGCAAGTTAGCGGATGAGAAATTGGCCACAGATGACGCTTTGCCGTGATTCGCTAATTGTTGCGCATGTGTGCACAATGCCGATGCCGCGTGGCGTAGTGGTGAGCACGGGTGAAGGGAGCACGCGGGGGGCACCAGGTTGGCGGGTGGGTGTGCTAACGTTTCGTTTCTCTGGCTCCCGCGCATACTTTCAAAGTATCCTTAACTCGTAAAAAGGACAGGTTGTTTCTGGCGCTTCGCCGGCCGCTGCCGCGGCACGCTCGCTTCGCTCGCTCGGCTCGCGCATTGTTGTCACTGTTCACCTAACCTAACCTAACCAACAGAATTAAATTACCTAAGACATCTCATACCTTGCTATAAAATAACCAAGGTCCAGGGACACAAAATATCAGAGGTGCTAGCCAACCGGACTTTCGATTTTAGCGTTTCGAATGGAATCGCTTAGGCGATGCGATAACAAACGTCAAACTGACACGTAGAGTAAGCGAGACGAACGCATATGTCAGCGCCCACACAAAAAAGAGATAGATATACTTTCCATTCCCTCCGATGGAATCGCCGTCGAATATTCGCTAAACCGTAGCCAAGTTGCAATTTTGACAGTTGTTTTCGACAGTTTTCGTTCGCTAATTTATTCGTTTGAACGAAAATCTAGCGAAGACAAAAATGCTGTAGAAAGCTGAGCAAGGCTTAAAAATATCGTAATAATCAGAGTATTTCTTGAGTATGGATGTATATAAATATGCGTAAAGTGTAAAAATTGACGGCGAGAGCACTTTATAACTAAATAGTAAACATTTTACAACAAAATAAGCATTCAGCATTTTATTTATCATCCGATTAACTTCGATTTTAAAGTGGTAAGTGGTAACACTAAAATTCACGATTTTGAAAACTTTAAGAGCATTGTTTGTTTGGATTTGGTAATTTAAAATTCCTCAATTTTATTGTTCATGTAAATAGGGTTATATAATATAAACCGTAAAGTGTTATTACTTAAAACATGAAATTCATGGTGCGTTTTGCACATAGACATCTCATTTATTTTAAAATGTCTGCTTTAAAAATGGATTCGAGAGCACGAGCCAGTGCGGAACAGCTATCGACCCTATGGAGACTTAAGGAAAGATAGAAAATATGCATCAGTCTTTCTGACAGAATAGTGTATCTATCACAGAAATCTAACGAGATGTTACAATATTTTGGGTGACTTTTGACATACCTACTGTGTTATGAGTTGAAATTAAGTCAGTAAACAATAAAGTGATGTTCAAAAAGATATCCTAAAAAGCCTTTGTATTTTAGCCACGGAGACATTTCCGACTGCTAAATTTCAGTCTGGTATTCCGGGGATGCATAAGGGTTAATCGCTTGTGGCAGGTGTTGGCCGATACTAAACTTAATCGGTGTAGGAGTAAGCAAAACTGCAGACGGGTGGAAGAAGGTATATAGCTATACAATCTCTCTTTTGCACAAATGAATATAAGATAATGATATGCTTCACTTATTAGGGCTGTTTATATTCTTGATTGTTTGTTTAGCTGTACTCTGTAGTTTCAGCCCATACCCAACTTTTTAATAGTCCACTGCTGAACACAGACCTAAACTTGAAGGACGATAGGGAAAAATCCTCCACACTGGTCCACTGTGGGTTGGTGAATTTACCTAAAACAGTTTTTACGGCCATTGAATTGTTTTTACGGTATGCAGGTTGATTCATAATGTTTTCCTGCACATCGAGAAATGCCCAATTCTCATAGTGCTTGAGTAGTCCAGGAATGCCCAATTCTGGCTAAATCTAGGAATACCTATTTCTAAAAATGGCAAAATAAATTAAGAATTTTAATTAAAAAACTTTACTGAACTTTCTATACATAGGCTGACCGGTAGCTAACGGTAACAACCTTTAGTACATTTAGAAGAATGACTTTTACTATGGGACCAACTGAAACCAAATTTGCGATTATCAACTAAATGTATGGGACAGCATTTTTTTTCTGTTCTGGGTTATCAGAATCTGGGTTAGTTGGCCCTATAGTAAATGTAAATGGACCTGTGTATAAAATGTATGATTTTTTTTATAATATTCTCAGTTTAAGTTAATTTGCCAATTTGAAAATTGGGCATTCTTAGTATTAACCAGTGTTAGAAGATTCGAGTTGGGGCGTTCCTCGCCTAAACCATAATTTTTAATAATTGCTACATTTTATGTTTTTTCCTAGGGTCAACAGCTTGGGCAGAGGTTTCTTCAAGAAAAAAGCAACAAAACTAGCTTTTTATAGTGAAAAAAATCTTAAAAGTAATGTCAGAATTATTTATCACATTTATTAAAAAAAAATTTTTTTATTGTTATTATTTATGTATCAGTAAGTCATTTATTCTATGATACCATTTAGCAGTAAATAAATCCTACAGTATTTTTTGTCATGGTTAGTATTTAATTCCCTGTATCTTCCTCTATCGTGGTATCTTGTTAGAAGTGATAATAGTTTTGAATATACATACTTACTGAATTTAATACAACACATTTTTCAGTTGTTAGCCCCCAAATATGTATTTAAAAATTATACACTAGAAATATGTATGTATATTTGTTTATTTACATTCTTTTACCTGTCAAACAGTCAGTCAGTCAAATAATGCTTTGAATCCCAATACTTTTCATTCAATTCATACTTTTACTAAGAATTCCTAAGTTTGCTTTTATTTAACTTAATAATTAACATAAAAAACATTCTAGTTCTTTAGTAAATATATGTACAATTTAAGTTTTTGGGCAACAGTTTTGCAAGCTTTGCTTAGTTTGGGGAGACTGTGTGTATGATATCCCCTAATATTTATTTATCTTGTTTCCATCTCTTAAGCTAACCCAAAACCAACTAGCCCTAAACTGAACTACAAATATTTTGGGGCTAGGTACTTGGTATTGTGTAAAAAGTGTTCCTAGTTGTTTTTATTCATAACTTTTATTAACTTATCCATGAAATTATACGGCATACAAACAAATAAGACCAGAAAGAAATTGAAAGATGAAGATATAATTTTTTTCCATTAAAGTGCGCTGCTCCCTCACATGATACATTGCCTCTCGATAAGTATTTGGTTGTCAACTCCTGGAACCATTGCCTCCACACACCAATGTACATTCAACGGGGTTGCAGGTCATTATGTGAGCAAATTATAGGACTTTTCTTGTAGTATTTGATTTAACATAAGCTGATGTTCAAAATCAAATCGGTTTGTAATCTTCTTGTAAATACTTGCTGAAATTTCTCTTAAACGATTCTGTGCATGTGGTGCCATAGATATCTTAATCAACATTCTTTAATCCTGATGGAGTACCCATTTGAACCTGAAACATGAATTGAGTGTTCTTTATAACATGATAACATATCTATGTTTACTACTTGCCAGTTGTTTTTGATGTGATAGCACCTATGAACATCAGTTGCACATATGAAAAAGTGTTATGTTCCACCTGAGTGTTTCAAGTAATAGTGCGGAACAAGCGATAGTGTAATGATAGTCTGTAATTTGACTTAACAAACATTTTTTACTGCATTAATTCTTGTTTGAATAGTTCATTTTAACTTTACAGAGACTCATTGAATGTTTTTAAAATAGGATAGTTACAATCCACTAAATTATTGGTGATATCACTAAATCACTGTTTATTATTTTGTTTTTAGGGTGCAAATATTTACTATAGATAACTAGGTACTTTGCTTTATGATCTCAGATAACATATCTTGTAAATAGAGATATCTAAATGATATTTTTTTTGGGTAAGTAGGTAAAAAGTTCTTTACTTCAATTTGCTTGATTTATGAAGCCAAAAGATGCATTAGGGCACTTAGGATAGACAATACACAAAAGTAAGTTTAGCTCAGCCAAACTAGCAGTTATAGGATATAGAAAATATCATACCTGCATACAATGATGTTTAATCCTGCATAATTATAACCAGTGCCCTGTGTAATAGGGCATATTCTGTGTTATAACCGTGACATTTGCCGTCACAGTCGTTCAAGAGATTTCAGAGGTAATTTTTGCCCAAAAAATGCCGGTTCGCGCTATTGTTAGGTGTCGAATACAGAGCAAAGACTTTAGTTTACAAAAAGGATGAAAATCCTTCCAATAGCAAGTCTAAATTGTGGGCATTTTTTATATATACGTTATCTTTTACTGCCTAGAATTTCGTTGATAGTGGTGACAAAACTTGCAAACATTTTATCGACATCGATAAATTTTGCTACTAAGTTAATAATATGTCGGAATAAAAAAAATATCGATGTCAATATAATTATTTTAATTTCAAATGTTTTGTAATTATAGCATATTATAATCAAAAAAATTATATCGATATCGATAAATGATAGTAAGTTAATATTATCGAAATTAGACATTTATTTTTATCTGCATATTTAGTAAAATATTTATGATTGTGGTGTACTTTTTAGTAATACATAATTGTATTTGCACCACATTCTAACTGTTATACTACTAATGAATAAAAGTTCCCAGCTAGGCTAGGATGCCCACGAAGTAATATTTCTTTCGACGTGTCAGAACGAGCCAGCGTGATGGCGATGTATGTATCTGTCACTTTTTCACACGTTGAAAGATTTCTTTTTGTGGCTTTTCGTGGTCGCATGCTGGACCAGCACTGACAAAGAGTAAATGGATCGAGGCAACAGGACGACATGACTGGATTCCTACATTTTTTTTGGAAAAGTGATTGCTCACATAATAAAGATGCCTGAAGCCACCTTCAATACCTCAAATAGAAACCGTAATTATACATTCGATGATAAGGTATACACATAATATATTCTGTAATAGAATTGATGGAAGACGTGTTTAGTGTTTTGTTAAAATATGAGTTATTTTGGGGGTGATTTGCCTTTGAATTAAATTACATTTTATTTTGACGCGTGTTTGAAAATATAATCTGATTTTATTTGCATAATCGGCCTTGTGGGAGTCGCGCACGAAGGATGCCGTACTATTATTCAGTAAAGATTTACATTTTCTGAAGTACCTACCTAATACAATTTTATAGTTCATATAAAAAATTAGGTATGTCTAGGTATAACGGTTCCGTTTTTAAAAGATATCTATAATTATAATTATATTGACTAAGAGACGCTAAAATTGAAAAGATGTAAACGAATCCTCTCACTCGGCCACGTAACCATTTACGTATACATTTAGCTAATCCAATGATTCAATTATAGAGCTCCAAACTAGAACAATTTGATTGTAATAAAATTATTCTGCTTCTTTTAAATATTGGCGTCGCATGAAATATGTATTTGCCAGTGTCAAGTGTAAGTTCTATTATGATGTTATGATAATTACTACTATTGTTACATGTAATTATGGTGTTGTTTATTATAATGTTTTTATTATGATATTATCATTTTATAAATAGTCACAGTCGTAGGCAGCACAAAAATCTAGATACAATTGATTATTTTTTGCCAACAATGGCATTTGGCCGACTTCCACCGTTTACGAAATCCAAATAGTTCACAGGAATTGATGTGGCATCCATGTAGTAATTTTTAACACTATTGTTGATTTTACATTTTTTTTTCGGCTCAGCTGACTTCGATATAATTTAAATGACTTCAGTTAGGGTGTACTTGTATACCATTTCAAAATTAAAATAAAACGGTCCATAATTGGCGAAAATACCGCTGAAAATATACAAAAACATACATACAGACGAACATAGTAGGTAGTATGTAAGTAAGTTCGTATAGACCGGGTGGCTAGCCCTGGTAGGTAGTAGGTACCTACCTTCACTTTTTGGAAGTAGGTAAAAAGTCACTGTCACATCTAAGTCATGCCTGAGCAAAACAGGAGCGAATTTACTAATAGCGCCGCCCTTTATGGAGTTTTTGTAACAACACAAAAAATCACGTTACACATTACATTATTTTGTCTACACTGTTGTACGTAATTCAGCTCATAATCATCGAAATAGCACAAATTTTCACATATTACCACTGATAGAAACACAAGTTTTATAAATTAATACAATACGGCGCGTTGACATGATTTTTTAGTGTTTATTCTAAAACTTCCTAAATACTAATAAAACTGCACAATCATTATCATCAATTATACACTATATAGATTCAGTTACATAATCCATATATTATGCAAAAAGTATAAAATCACGTTATCGATAAAATTAAACTGCACAATCACATCGCCCATCACTAGCTAAATGCCAAAAAATAACTGTGATACCATATTCAAATTCGAGATTAACCCATTATTTATTTTTTTGGCTTGGCATGTTGATGCATTTGCCATTGTGATGTAACATTAATAAAATAAAGTGTATTTAATAACTTAAACACGGCATTTAAATTATGACCAAATTAATGTTATGGGCTTAACGTATCTTGGTGATGTGACAGAAAGTATACTACGCTCTATTTTAAAGTGAAAAAAATATTTCCGAAGCTAGTGGAAATTGCACAGTTATTGTGCAGATATTTTACAGTGGTAATACATACTTGGCGACAGCGGTTTTCACTGAAAATAAGGAAGTTTCCCGTTTTCTAGTTTTATTTTTAATAAATTACACTAAGTCTGCTATAAATTATGGTGTTTTTATTTTTCAATTATCTTCAAATCCCCCCCCCGAGTGGGTTCCCGCCTTGTCGTGGCGGGGGGGCTTAGTAGCCAGGTCTGTCCCAACCTGGTGAACGAAGAGGAACCCGAGGTGGGGCCGCCTCTCCGAGTTTTTCCCCAAACCCCCTGTAGAGGCTGGCCAGTAGGTCGGCTTGCCGACTGAGGAGGACTGCGGTGTCGCGTTCATCGCGATGCCGCGGCCGAGCCCATCGAGGCGGGGGCGGCGACGGGATGGACGGGCGGCGAGGAAGCCGCTGCCTATCCATCCTGCCAGCGGCCCTAACGGGTGCCGCCAACGTGTTGGCGGAGGCGGTGGGGCTGCAGGGGAAGAGGCGTGTCGGTATCGCGATGGCCGCTCTCCCTATCCTCTGCAGCCGTAGTGGCAGGCGCGGGGCCACTTTAATTGACCCGTTGCATCGGGACCAGGGCTGTCGGACACGGGTGCTGTCTGACGCCCAGTGCTGATTGGTCCCAGGTGGTGGATGACGACGTGTATGGTGTTCGGCACGTCGTCATTGTTGAGGGAGCCTACGCTCCGAGGTGGGGCCCGGTTTGGGCCAGCGCTGTCGGGTGCCGCGGATGAGTGCGGAAGCGTGCCCGTAGCCCCGACACCAGGCGCAGTGGAGGAACACCCAGGGGTTTTGGTGGGTATACCGACCAGTGGCGGGACTCCCACATAACCACCCGCCTGCCCACGAGGTGTGGTGGTATCCATAAAGGATTTCCCCTGGCTAAAAAAAAAAAAAAAAAAAAAAAAAGGTTAGGCGGGAGTAAGGAAAAAATAAAATAAAGTGCTTCATTCTATGCTGGGTATTTTTCTAAGCCACGAATACGTTCTAGAATATCATTGTACTTATCTTTATGTTATGATCAACATTTACTATGGGACTAACCTCCCAATATAACGAATTAGAAGTCAGCATTCACATAATTTTGTCGTGAGTAAATGAACTTTATATCTAAAAATGGAACAAGACTTGGTGTATGTGTCTAGTGTACTGCGGTTTTTACATCTGTAACTATTAACTAGTAGCTCTCCAAACAGTAGACCTCGCAAGTATACATTTTCTTGCAATAAGTTCTCAAAAATGCACAACTTTCACAGGTAAATATATTCTTAATCATAAAAATGGTAAGGTTCTTTACTAAGATATTATTGTATATAATGGGACTAAGTAAGTAAGTTTGTATAGGCCGGGTGTTTAGCCCTGGTGTCAGAGTTTGGGACTGATCCCCTATACAGGGTTAGCTAGCTAGAACTGGTGAAGCGTAATATATTTTGTTCTAATTAAATACTTTAGTCTTTAGATAATTTTTTCAAGGCTTTTATTTTCTAGTCCCAATAAGTTGTCAAGTGCGTGTCAAGACATGCGTATGATAGGCTTCCGTAGACGTGACGATGATTATGATGATGATAAAAAACCAATTTTTAAGATGATTGATTACTAGGGAAACGTAATTTAGTATGAATTCTTAGTTGCCTGGGAGAATTCGCTTAAAGCGATAAGACCACCAGTTAGAAACCTATTAATTTTATTGTTTTGTCCCTGTAATTTTTTTATGTTATGTGGTTGTCTAATAAAGTGTGATTGTTTGTTTGTTTGTATGAAATATACATGTGAGGTCGATGACCTCTAATGTTTAAAAATTTCATTTTTTTCTTTATAGCTCAAAAATGTATGATTCCACAGTGCTCAAAATAATTTTCAGAGAAAGTTTTTAATATGGTCTGTAAACGGCGTCCGTTCGTTACACGGACATAACGAAGTTTTAAGGGTTCCTCGTTTTACTACGAAACCCTAAAAATGACTGAACAAAGTGACAGCTGTCAAATTCTAGAATCCATACTATGATGACATGTCAGGTCTCAAAGTGACAGCTGTCAAACTTAAATGCGGTTTATTTCTGTAACTAACGATTTTAGACCATTGCTGTCTTCACAAAAGTGATAGAACTCAACAATATCTATATTTCGGATGACAGCTCTTTAAAGTAATTTATCTCCGTAACTGTCGTTTCTAGACCGTTACTTTAGGCGCAAAATTGATAGAGCTCAACGAGATCTACATTTCGGATGACATCTGTCATGCCACTCTAGTATGAATTCTAAAATAATATGCCATATAATGGCAGCTGTCACTTTGACATTTTCGGAACTAAAAAATAAGTCCTGAAAAACCTATTACCTACAATGACTTTATAAGAACAAATATTAGGCTGAGAAGTTTTGGATAACCCTATACAGGGGATTAGTCCCATAGTAAAAGTTGGTCATAATTTACAATGATATTTTAGGACAGAATATTGTAATTATGATTATATTTGCCTGTGCTAGTTGTGCATTTTTGAAAACTGATTACCAGAAAATGTTCACCAAAATGTATACTTGTGAGGTCTACTATTTGGAAAACTACTAGTCAATATATACAGATGTAATAACCGCAGAACAGTAGGTACACACGCCAAGTCTTGTTCCATTTAGAAATAAAGTTCATTTACTCACGACAAAATCATGGGAATGCTGACTTTTTATTCGTTATATTGGGAGGTTAGTACCATAGTAAATGTTGATCATAACATCAAGATAAGTACAATGATATTCTAGAACGTATTCGTGGCTTAGAAAAATACGCAGCATAGAATGAAGCACTTTATTTCCTTTTTTCCTTACTTCCGCCTAACCCACGGCGCGGCTCTGAAGCCGAATGACGTCACACGCGTAAATCCGTCGTGAGGTTTTTGATTTCGTGCGGTCATGTTTAGACATCCATAACTCCGTCATTTATTAAGGTATTCGAGTAATTTTTTCACTGTGTCTAATACAATTCTTACGTCCTTAAATGTATATAATTATTTTTAGTTTTTATGATAAAGGAAACTTCCTTATTGTCATCGATTTCCTTTCTAATTAAAGTAGTTCGCTGTTCTGTGACTCACACAGTACACATCCCTACTCCCCGCGCAACTAACAATGAATTCGCAACAGCGCAATGACTGCCTTCGTGTTCGCAGACACCAAAAAGTTTGATTCGGCCTATAACTATAACAGATAATGTATATTAGGATATAATGGAGATTCTGACTAAAAGACATAGTTTCCATGATCATTCAAAAAAATAAAATCGGTTTGACACATAATTTGACACGAACACGAAGATCCCAGAGGGATATTTTATTTTATTCGTTTGAGATTTTCCGAAAGAGATGCATTGATATAATAAGGCACGAGTTAGAAAGAGATATTAAAAAGATCTCGATTCGGTGAGCATTGCCCACTGATTTCGTCACGACTGTCGATATGTTTTGATGGAATCGACTAGTCGAATGTTACATTGGCTAGCTTTTGTGATGGAATCGCTTTGGTCACGTGACTTATGTCAATCCCATACATTTTAAGCGAAGCGAATGTTCGAATCGCTAATGCTAGCGATTCGATTTGTACTTTGTCTAGCCCTACAGGTCGTACAATATCGGGCCGTGCAATACTGTGCCGGACATTATCGACACAGGCTGATAATGTACGGCCTGTATTTCATAGCCCAATATTGCACAGCCTGATATTCCATGGCCAGTGACACAAATTATCATGCCGTACAATATCAGGCTGTACAATATCATGTCGTGAATTACTGGGTCGTACATTATTGGCTCCCAGAGAATGTAATAGTCTTTGGTATGCAATATCATAGAGGAATTAAACACTAGAGCAATATTTTGTAAATTAAATTAAGGGTTACGGCCGGCGTTGAATTCTAAAGCAAAAAAATATACAGATGCAGTGAATTGTGAAAATATCCGCGCTTAAATAAAGCTAAGACACATTAATCCAATTATTTGTCCAAGGAACTTCTAGTGTAATATTTTTTGTCATAACTTAGTATAATGGGTAAGTTTACAATATAAAACTTTTCTTTCAGTACACTGTTCCTTAATTCAACAGTTATATCAATGAAAGCATCTAGGGTATATAAAAAAGATTTAGCTTACCGTGAGTTTGACAGGCTTCTAGCCATGAGATAAATAATGTAATATTAAAAGTTTTATGTAGATATGTATATTCTACCATTTGTACTGTATTTCCCTTTCTTCATTTTCGTCTCATTTTTCCTTTTACTATCTCCTAGCATCTCCAGACCAGCTAGAAAATGACTAAAATCTAATGTATACCGACTCTTTTTTTTTTTCAGAAAAACCCATAATGAAAAAAGAGCCTCAGACTCAACAAATTTACATTATACAGTTGGACCATAACATCCAATTAGATTCTCAGGCAATACCCCTGAATATTTTGGAGAATGTAAGTGATGAGGCCTTTGCGAATACGCAAGACAATCACAATACCGGTGACACATAATGAAAATTTATTTTCCATAATATCACTATATTTATAAGATTGTTTAATAAAGGCTAAAAAATATAATTAAATAAAATCGTTTGGGAAATTCTTCCATTTTGCCAATAATACTACTTTTGCTCACTTCCTAAAACAAACGTTAAAACAAACTTAAACGATCACAAAGAACCTCCCTAGGTGGGTCAAAAGAGGCAGTTCACAATGGCATTTTTAACTGTTTTCGTTCACTGTTGGGATAGCTTAAAAACAGTTAAAAATGCCACTTTTGCTCACACATTCTCATAACGAATGCTGAATGTGATAATTGTTAGCGTTTTTAACTGTTAATTTTGCCCCCAGCAGGCTATCCGAACGCACCTGGTGGATATATTATGCAATGTTAAGACCTCTACAGTACTTGCAATTTTTTGAGTTCTCTGAAGTTAAAACATGTTGCAAGCTGTGCTGGTAAGCACAGATTCCTTCTGACTGGAACATGTTTACTGTGCAAACATTTGTGAGAGCCGAGACCTAAAAAACTACAGTCCATTCATAGTTATTTTACCTCCGACTTTTGTCAGGGTTTCTCTTTCTAACCTATGATGGTGTGTAATGTCCAGACAGACAGCAACAAATGTCAGAGGTAAAATAACTGAACCTAACTGAATGGATTGTAGTTATTGGATACTAATACTTAGTATCCAATTTTTTTTTTACTGCCTTTTTTCTAAGCTATCTTATGGTATAATCCGCGCCACACAAATCTGCGGATGGGAAGTTAGGCGCAGAACGCTGCGCAAAAGGCAAAATATAGGTATGCACGGGAGCCAGAGAGACGAGACGCCGGAGCACACTCGCCCGCTAACCTCATGCTTCCCTATGCATTGTGAACACATGTGCAATTTTATGTGCCAAAATTAGCAAATCACAGTGAAGTGTCATCTGCAGCTAAGTTCTCATCCGCCAACTTGTGTGGCGATACCTATACCTATCTGTTTGTCAAAACATGGTGTAAAATTGAAGATGCTAATCCATGAACAGTTTGCACCCACAATAACACAAATATCTATGCTCTTATTACAGGATATAGATGCAGATTTAATTCTACCCTTGTTGCAGCAGAGGCAGGGTCAGCCTCTGCAGCTTTTTGTTGGTAACTTCATCTTTTTAATTACTGCTTTAATTTTTTTCACTTTGTAATAGTATAAAGAGAAAAACCTAGCTGTGGAGTAGTAAAAATACTGTCAGAATAACTTTATATCACAAAATAAATGGCAAAGCTGTAACCCAAAACAGCATTTATTACTCAAAAATAAAATCATAAAATTGATTTAGCAGTGCGTCATCTCTCGTCAATCTTTAGAAGTTCTAATAATAAGTTCTAGTTGAGTGATAACCTGTCTAATACGGGTATCACAGGTGGCGCCACCAACGCTATAAGTTGGGATATGTAAGCACTTCAGAAATTTGAAGCTTGCGTAGGAGGCGGGCTGGCTCAGTTGGTTAGAGCGTCGGGCTAGTGATCCGAAGGGGCAGGTTCAAATCCTGCGTTCGCTTCAGATTTTTGAAATGCTTATCACAAAGATACTCGTAACTCTTTGAGATAAAAATCTAGTGTGGAAAGCACTCAAAAATAAAATCATAAAAAAGCATTTATGCCATTTACATTATGATGCATGTCAAAAAATCATATGTGCCGTATAACCGTGGTTGTCTAGTCAAAATGACACCTGCTTTACGATTGTGTGGTCATGGGTTCAAATCCTGGTCTGGAACCAATGAGTACTTTGGAATTTATGTATGGAACTTCATACCACTGGCTTTTCATTGAAGGAAAACGTGAGGCAACCTGCATATTTACAATTTTGGTTTTATAATGTTAATTTGTGTGTATTTTATGTTGAATAAATATCATTTCATTTCATTCATATGTTCATAGAAAAATTTGATGGTATGTGTGAATTCACCAACCTGCACTGAGCCAGTGTACTGGATAAGGCCCAATTACCCTTTGAGGGTAGGCATGCGTCCTGCGGCGGATTATTAAAAAGGCTGGTACAGTGCAATACATAAACAACAGCAGATATCTTTTTCTATATTGGATTAATAAGTCCTGTTTAGTATCATTCCATTCTTTAAAATGTTGTAAAAGAAGATTTTGTTCAATGTAAAATTAAAACTTCGTGTATTAAATATTTCAGAACCTCAGAAAGAGCCTACAGATTGGGCAGTAAATAAAAGCCAAAGAACAGAGTGTCACAGTAAAGTACCAAATATACAAATTATTAACCCAGTTGCACCAGCAGCTGCTAATAATATTATGACCATTGCACAAGAAACATATCAAGAGAATATGCAAAATAGTGGATTACAAAAACAAAATGTAATAATGCCACCAATTTTGCCAATCGCTGTGAAAAAGGAACCAGTAGACCCACCAGTCATAGATGCAAATGCTGAATTTCAAGGAATGTATAAATTACCTCCAAAGCAGAAGATAAAAAACTTTGGTAAGCAAAATAATGGACACCTACACATAGTTACAGGTCAAATCAAACTTGGCATCTGTGAAGTTAGCTACAACCGGTGCACATTTTTATTTATTTCATATAGGTTTGCGTTTGACTACACACTACCTGATGTTAAGCAGTTATGCGGTCTAACGTGTAGCATGCTTACCTTGAAGATACCTATTTACTCAGGATTTGAAGACACCCATGTTGTACTTAGCGGGAAGACAGACTCAGGCAAAGTGTCCCACATTCAGGCTGTTTGTATGAGGAATGTGGATTCGAAACGCTTGGTTCTAACGCACGGTATGTCCGCCATAAAAGGGAGGCGCTTTGGCGCAACATCCCCACTTTTGCGCCGCTAAAGTATGGATGTATTGCTACCGCGCAACCACTCGCCTCGTGTTTACTTGCCAAAAACTTTGATTCGACCTGTCCCTGAAGTTGTGAACAGTAAAAATTTGTTTATATGTAGACAAGACATTCGTATCACATACTATACATACAATTTCTCCAATAATTAAGATGATAATTATGCGAAAATCAATAGTCTTGAAACAGTAATTGCCTTTTAAATGTTGAATTATGATATAGTTGTTTTACATATTATCAGAAGCTTTTTTTTTTCATCATGCAATATTATTCATTTATTCTTAAAGTATAATTATTACATTACAGTACACATATCGGACACCAAAGCGCCGCCACGAGCCGTGGCCGTACTGCCCGCCGCCTTGCATTTCAGAGGAAAGCTCATACTGCCTAGAAGAACTTTGTCTTCACGTATACGGTTCGGTCCCGTCCAAGGTCATTTGATTTTTTTTTGATGAAAAAATAACCACATATTCCAGGGTCTGTGCCCTCTGTTTCTTTTTTCTTTTGTCAAAACTAAAAAAAAACAGCTTTTCCATACATTTGGTCGCGGGTTAACGATATTTTTCTATGGAACACCATTTTTTTGAGTTTGACAAAAGTCGCAGAACAAAAGTGGTTGGTTTTGATGTACAGAATAAGCCCCTAAAAGGTTGCTAAATGTTAACCAGTCACCCTGTACTGTACAAAGAGAGTATGTACGTATGAGTAGGTACTTGAAATCTTAACCTAAGTTAGTCAATGCACTGCGTTAATGCCACGAGCAGACCGGCGACCCGCAAGTTATTTGATATTTCGACAAGTCTTCTATTCAATGCATACCTGCTATTCCAGCATACGACCACAAAAAGCCATGAAAAGAACTTTTTTTCGACGTGTGAAATATTGCGTGGTGCGCATCCTAGTCCAGCTGTATCAGATTCGATATAGTTCGAAACGAAACTAACTTCTTGGCGTCTTCTTCGAAGTTAGCTAAAAGCTGCACACTTCCCCAATTCTTGCGCAGCTGACATAACGAATTGGCTATTGCGCAATCACTCGTCTCGTATTCACAACTGCCAAGAAGTTTATTTCGGCCTATACAAGCTCTAATTATATCAAATGTATGCGTGTGTATCACATGTGATACATGGTTATTTTGATGGTACTATTCATTTAATAAAAGTTCATTCATTAATTATTCATTCAATGAAATTGAGGGTGATACAAAATGTTGAATGCTTCTAAATATCTCTTTGTGAGTAACATTTAATAGGTACTTTTACGCAAATGTGCAGTCTTAAACTTCCTGCCCTAAGTGATAAACGAACATGTATGATGTTGTAGAAGTTATTTTCTTGAATCTAGAATCAGAAAATAAATTACTAAATTGTGTGTTTTAGATATTTATTATCTTATTATTTTTGTTATCAATTTTATATTTCAGGTATCCGTAAAATCATCACAAAGTCAGAAGCTGCTAAGCTGGTATCAGATGCAGCGGCACCCGTGTTTCTATTAAACTTGGATGAAGACCATGTGATACATATTGATGTTGCCGATAAAGGTACGATTAATTAATATAACTTGTTTATTACTAAGCTTCTTCCATTTTAGACTATGCACTGGTTCGTGCTGGATTCAAGCCGCTTCCAACCAGTCTTGCTGGGGATCTACAGGGTTATCTGCTTACCCTGTACTAAGCCAAGAAGGAGTGATTAAGACCATCATTAATTCATTATGAACAACTTTTACTATGTGGCCAACTCAGAATCCGAGAAAAAAAATCAGGTGTTCAATACAAAATTGCTACTCAGAATCAACAAAATATATAGCAGTTTTTTAGTATCTTTCCACCCTTTATCAGAATATATCATTTTATTGAAGTGAAACTTCTAATGCTACTTCTAACCGTTCCGCACTTCACTTTGCTAGGCAAACTACCTTATTATTTGCGATTGAGCAGCTGTTTGCTTCGAGTTTGTGGTATTTAGGTACTTAACCACCTACTGATTCTACGGAAGGTTTTTTGTTCTAGTTAAGCGTAGGTACTTGTTGTTTTGTTTTTTTTTCAGTTGACTCAATTTAATATTTTATTACTAATGTAATTAAGGAGTACCGAGTGGTGAATTTAATAAGGCACCTAGACAAACCGAAAGGTTTTTTGGTGCTTTTACATGTACATTTATATTGTTAATGTGTGAGATTCAAATAAAAAAAAAAAAAAAAAAAAAACACAGTTGCGTTAAACGTTTAACGCTACCATGGAGGGGGAATGAAAGCACTGATACAATCAATTGTTGAATTTTAAGCAATGTTAATAAAGTTTGTCTTAAAAGAATTAATTTAATTGATTTAACTAAGTAAGTAAGTAAGTTCGTATAGGCCGGGTGGCTAGCCCTGGTGTCAGAGTTTTTAGGCCGCCTGAAGGCCTCTGACATGGCTAAACGGTTAAAACAACCGGGACCTACAATTTAACGTGTCATCCGAGCCACGGCAGCGCTCAGTTGGAAAATGCCACCCGCGGTCACCCATCCAAATACTGACCGTGCGGAACGTTGCTTAATTTCGGTGATCGCTGACAAACACCTAGTCAAACTACGCTACGAGCGCTACGCTGATTTAACTAAAAATTAACTTCTACACCATCCTATTTTCATTTCCACATTACGAAGTTTCACTTCTTCCGCGCGGAGGGACTCCACACATTATTTTTTTCATTATTATATATTATTCATACTTTTTTTTTTAAACCTACTCATGACCTTGGATACAGAGTCCTTCAGTCGAAGTCTTAAATAATGCTTTTTTTTCAACTTCTTTTTCTCAGTAAAGCAGTGGAGACTTTACTAGAGGCGTCTATGGAGTTTTGGTAACAACACGGAAGAACATGATACGTCACATTATATCACTTGCCTACACTCATGCACGTAAATCAGCTCATAATCAACGAAATACCACCATTTTACACTAATTATCACTGATAAAAACACAGGTTTAACAAAATAATACAATGAGGCGACATGATTTTTCCGCGTTCCCGCCAAAACTCTATTATTCATACTTTGTTTGCGGTTGTGCCCCACCTAATCCTTCGATCTGCAAGCACTAAAGTTATATTCATTTAATAAAATCATTTAATTTATGTATATTATTAAAACACAGATAAATCGAACTGGATGGGCTTACTACCGCTCGGTGACGTGGCAACACCGACCACTCCTACCACAGCGAATGTGTGGCTTTACGAAGAGAATAATGAACTCTATGCCCTCACCATACAGCCTATAACCGCTAGGACTCCGCTCAAACTGGGATATAGCAAGAAATACTTTGATGATCACATCACAAATGATCAGCCTGTCTTGGATCTTGAAACAAGTAATGCTTTCATTATCATTTTAACTTGTACTATAATAGGCCGAATCAAATAACTTGGCGGCTATGATGTTGGCTGTAAGCTGCGGATAATCCAATCCTCGCGCAGCTGTTAAGATGAGGCATCGGGCCGAGAAACACGAAAACGAGTACTTTTGAATGCGCGATGTGAGAGGACGAATGATTTTAATTTTGAGAATTTAAAAAATATTATAGATAAGGGAAAACCTTGAAAAATTTAATGAACCGGACACAATTTTGAAAAGTAACCGGCTTTATTCAAAATTAAAACTTACGAATTTCTAACCAAAAAAAGTTTAATAATTCGAATGCTCTGAATTATCAGCGACAACACCCCATTATTATTTACGAATAAAATAGACAGACCGCTACTCTATTTCATAAACCGAGAAGTTATTTTCTTTAATGTGTACATTATGAGTAATTAATTAAAAACTCACTGCCGCCCGCCGCTCCGGCGCGATCCTGTCGAGCGCAACCGCGTAAAATTTGTCCAAGTGAATGGAGAATTTTTGGAATAATAGTTTATCAATGCGTCACCTTAAGCGAGTTTTAGTTAGGTTTGTATTATCCGCAGCTTGTAAGTAACATGACAGCAGCCAAGTTATTTGATTTGGCATGTACAATAATATAGTCATTTATATACATATTGAGTTTTGTTTTTAATCTTTCGCGATTTGAATATTAAATACTACGGGACTAATCGCTAAACCGTGATCACGGTCGATGCAACTCGGCCGAAACGTCGGGATGATGAGGTATTTATTTGTCTCGTAATTTTAGTGCGCGAGTAGTCCCGTAGTATACATAATAATAATAGAGTACAACCGAGATAGAAATATGAAAGATTTATAATAATGTATCTTACAACTCAGTTTAAAATCACGTTTTTTTTTATTTTTTTTATTAAACCTACTCATGACCATGGATACAGAGTCCTTCAGTCGAAGTCTTAAATAATGCTTTTTTTCAACTTCTTCTCAGTAAAGCAGTGGATACTTTACTAGAGGCGTCTATGGAGTTTTGGTAACAACACGGAAGAACATGATACGTCACATTATATCACTTGCCTACACTCATGCACGTAAATCAGCTCATAATCAACGAAATACCACCATTTTTCACTAATTATCACTGATAAAAACACAAGTTTAACAAAATAATACAATGAGGCGACATGATTTTTCCGCGTTCCCGCCAAAACTCTTAAAATCACGTTGCTAACCAGTGTTGCCAACCCGAGAAAACTAAAAAACAGCAGGTCACCATTACAAAAACCACGTAATTTACTCGTATTTATCCAAACTGACAATACAATAATTTTGCATAGTGAATGCCGTACAATGGTGGTGCAACGAATGTAACCGCGCGCTGTCGTCGGCGGCGCTGCTGCAGCGTCACACGGATGTCTATCATAAGGTCAGTAAAATAAGGTTTATTTTCTTTTATCACATTTTTGATCGACGAAACGGAGGAGTTACTCAATTCGACGCGTATGTATATATATATATCTTATGTATAACCACGAATTACTTTTTACGTAGTAGTCCAATTTTGATAAGACTTTTTAATTGGAAAGAGTGTAAAGTCCCATTTAAATTTTATCGAAATCGGCTGAGCCATTTTTGATAAATCAACAATAATTTGAAAATGCTACATCGATCCGTGCGAAATATTCGCGAATTCTGTACACGGTTGAAGTCGTTCATGCCATTTTTTGCTAAAGATAATAAATAGACTAATTGTAGACCTATAATTTGTATTTTATTATATGCTATTGCCGATATACGCAAGGTTATCCAAAATTAGTGTACTAAAGCAGAAAAAGGTGATGCAGCATCAGTATGAATAACTAATACCATGGAACAATTCAATTTTCAAGTTCAAAATATCTTTATTACACATTAAACTTATAAAACATTGATCATCTCTAGTGTACGTTATAATCCTAGAGGCGACAAGAAAATAAATTAAATTAACGTTTTCAAATTAAGTCACTTATATAAACTTATTGCTGGTAGAAAAAAAAAATATTAGTAGATATTTCATTACATGATTCTATGAAATATATTAATCAAAGAAGTTTCGTAATAAGTTAAGAAATGTATGTAGGTAACCTTTAGTGGAAGCACTACATTTTTATTAATTAAATATTATTAGGATAATTCAGAATTACAACTATAAACCTAAATAATGAGGGTATAAGCGCATTCTGAGCTCAACTCAAAGTAAACAAACAGCGCGGCAGGCGATCAAAGCATGAATTGCGTGACGCACAAGCGTCACCATGTAACAAAATTCGATACAAAAATCTGCTGTTTCACACATTTTGTTGATTCCGAGTTGCAATTTTTATAAGGAACAGCAAGTTTTTTTCTCGAATCCCGGTTTTGTTCCATAGTAAAAGTTGTTCATAATGATCTGAATCACCCCTTTTTGGCTTAGTACAGGGCAAGCAGTTAACCCTGTATATTGGTTTACTGACGATATCATAGTAATAGGGTGTTTTTCTGGCTTTTAGGATACAATAAAATCGGGTTGGACCTCGTACCGATGTAAATATTGCCGAAGACCTTTCGGAAGACTATTTACGTAAGTGCCCCGTTATATAAGTCAGGCAGTAACGATCTTATCCAGATAGGTCAGTACTGTACAAGCCTTCTTTAATAGTCCACTTCAGGATGTAGGCCTACCTACGAAGGGTGATTGGACTGATTGGGCCATATCCACCACGCTGGCCCAGTGCGGGTTGGTGGATTCACATACGCCATTAAATTTCTTCTACGGATGTATGCCGATTGCCTCACGATGTTTTCCTAAAGCCAGTGATGTGAAATTCCATACATAAATTCCAAGGAATTCATTGGTACGGAACTGGGATTTGAACCCACGACGTCACGATTGTAAGGCGAGTGTCATTACCACTAGACCACCGTGGCTTCCAGATAGGTCTATGATGAATTATTTACTTAATCTTGATTAAAGCGTTTCTCACACTTGAGGTGACCTACGTCTGCAGCTTAATTTTCGATTACTTACAGAAGTTCAAACTGTTCAAACTAGGGCCTGTGATAGGTTGCAAGCTTAGCCTTTTGCTCATTGTGTGGGATGCTTTAGATACAGAGCCCAATGCTGAGGTAAGTCTCATCAAAAAATGTATTTGGTATATTTTCTTACAGATTAAAACGCCACATGGCCGGCTATTGTACTAAGAGACCTAAAATATCAACGTGAGTAATGTGTTCCTTTATTTAGATAGTAATTTAATATCTCTAGTAATATGCAAAATTCTTATAATTTGAGCAATGAAGGTAAAAAATTACCACACACCAAATGTTGACACTCAGTTTTGAACAATTATTGAACTGAACCGGATTTTTCAACAGTCTACTGAAGAACATAGTCTTACCCATGGAAGGTGATTGGATCATATCCAGCACTCTGACCAGGTGCGGGTCGGTAGATTTGAACTGCATAAATAATAATAATAAGTTTGTTAATAATGTCTATATAGACTCTATAGGCATAAAATGCCCCAAGTAGCAAAATGTAGTCCTGTAGTTATTCTAGGAGCATTCATTTTTTAGCTCTATAAAAATCCTATAAACGTTTATAGAACCGCATTTGGGCGCAATTTATAGGATTATTACGTCCTCTTATCGTTGTGTGACAGCCCGGTAAAGTGCAAACCGATTTTATAATAATCTTATTAAGTGCTTTTACAGGATACATTGTCTTGTAAAGGTTCGGTAAACGCACTGATTAAGCGAGATTAGTCCTGTAGCGATCTAGCGCGTGCAGTTTCTGGTGTAATTAGATCCTATATTGATCAGCGTGATGTTATTAATAGAACAATCGTTTTTCATTCTTCTTGTGTGAGGTGAAGTGCACGATTCTCAAAAAATATATTTGAAAAGGGTAAGTAATCCACATTAAAATAATTATTTAGCATAAGTAGGTGAATTTTGTCTTTTGCTTTTTGTGTAAAGTATGCCTAAACCACTTACGAAATTAATTTTATTGATAAAGTGTTCGAAGATAATAAACATGTCTTCATGGCCCTTCCAAACTAAACGTATTTATAAGTTATATATTCATCAATAATTAACATACTCATAAGCCGCCATGAGATCAGATCATCTGCCATTATTTTGCACTTATCAAAACCTTTACAAGATTATTTGGTCAAAGTTAAGACTACTACAGGACATACAAATTCGCCACCATATTTCAGTTTTAGGGTTCCTTTGGATAAATACATCAGAAATACCCCGCATGCCAATTCATGTACCTACTTAGTGTCAGTTGTATTTTACTCGTAAATCAGCACTATTTTCTTGAAACTCTTACTCTTTCTCCATAAAATTGATTTCGACATAAATAAGTCAGCAGTGTAGGGATGCAAAATGATAAATCAATATTCATTTTATTAGATTACATTCAATATAAGTCATATTATAACGTCAATATTTATATTAAGGGATAAAACTTTTGGTTATTGAACTACTATTTCTAAAACCTTTTTTAACTGTTCTATTAAATTGTTGTGCCAATAATATCCTGTGCCCACATTAGTAAGGACAATTTTTTTATTGTTCGTTTTAAGGATGGTGCGGGCATCTCTAGGTAGAGCATATTGTATTCTTTTATTTAAAATCACATTCAGTAAAGTAATTCAGTTAAGGCTGAATGAGATATATTATTCTTTATAGCCCACTCTTTTACATCCTCTTGCAACTCACAATTTTTTTCAGAGTCAAGACGGTTGTCATTGTAAAATTCGTAATCACTACTTCCGCTATTACATTCATTATCTTCATGGTTTTCCAAACTATCAGTAAAAATTACTTCGCAGTCTTCTTGGACCATTTCATTTTTATATTGTACGGAACCACTACCAACTTCCCGAGAGTCTCTTGTATTTAAGAAGAATATTGATCCGCGCTCTGATCGTGATTTCATTTCATGTAACTTTTTCGAAACTCTTCTTCGGTAACTGCCGCTACGCTTAAATCTTTTCCATTTGTTTAGATGCATCTTTATTTCAAGCAAGAGTTTTCTCTGAATAATTTCCAAATGGCCGGTTACTCCAGTAATAGCAAATGAAGGACACATAATAAGCCGATTTTACCTATAAACGTTAGTGGGCATGCTAGTTTCGTGCTAACAATCAATTAGAAGTCACGTCTCAGACAAATCAATCCTATAATTTAATTAACCTATAACACTTATTTTTAAGATGTTTATAGAAGTGGATGTCGTATAAAAGAATGAGACAAGACGTTAATAAGCACAAATAATCTTATCAAATGCATTTATAGCATTAAAATGCAATGCTTGCTAATTAGTTTTTTATTATGCGCTTATAAAACTGCATGCGCTTGTAAGGATTGTTATCCTGTAAACATCTATAAAACTAAGTAACAAGATCGAAAATTCCTGTAGCGCAAATTAGCTTAAGAGATGCTGTTCAGAGATCAGTGATCTTAATCCAAACGTCTATTAGATTCCTATTATACGTTTAGTCATGTAAGTCGATTATTATAGGACTATTTTGCTACTTGGGGGTTCCTCTCGTTTATTCAAGGCCTTGTTTTGAAAAGTACAGGGACTTTCTGAGGTACATAGTATACAGGGTTATTTAATTTTATAATCAATTAGCATCCTTTTAGGGGCTTATTCTGTACATCAAAACTAACAACATTTGTTCTGCAACTATTGTTAAAACTAAAAAAAAATAATCAGCTGTTTCATACATTTTGTCACGGGTGAACGTTATATTTCTATGAAAAAACATTTTTTTTTGAGTTTTGACAATAGTCGCAGTACAAAAGTTGTTAATTTTGATGCCCCTAAGAGGATGATAATTGATTAGAAATAATTCTGTATACTCATCATTATAAATTACTTTTACTGTGGGACAAATAAAAAAACCGCGAAAATAAAACGGCAGTTCCATACATTTTGTCCAGAGTCAATGAACGTATTGTATGAAACAGCTCTTATTCACACTTACTACCCCTAAAATCACTGAGCTTTGTAACTCAAAAAATATCAATCATCTCATCTCATTATAAACCTTTCAGCGAAAAAAGTCAGGAACCAACAGAAACCAAAAACCCTGAACCAGATATCTCGACCCTCGAAGACAACAGAATACCGTCAGACGAGAGCTTTCAGAACTTCACCAACAGTCTGGACTTTTCCACCAATCTTTTCGATACAGACAGGATAGCGCTTGATATATCGACACACTCTAGAGCGGACGGCGAAAACGATTTGAACTCGTATTCCATTAGCTTTAGAGATGACAATGGCTTGAGCAACGATTTGGGCTTTACGAAATTAACGAATAGTTCCAGTTCTGAACTGGGGCAGAGTAGTGAGGTAAGTGACTCCATCCTAAGGCTGATCGCTGTAAGAAATAAGGCCTATTATTGTAGTTTGTGTACTTTCGGTGTTTTAGTAAAGTTTTTGTATTAGTGTATCTTCCTGAAGCAAGACCTACTTGAAGCAGTTGGTAGTACCTACTGTTTCCGATGCAGGGGGTCCCGGGTTTTTCGGTGATTTGTCATTCAATCTGTTCTGTGTTATTCGTTTTTGTCCGCGTTCCATGATACCCCCAACACACAGACACATGAAATACCAATTTCCCATTTATTTCGGCTTACAACTTTGGAATTTGTTTTTGCAGACCAATCAAGTTAAGGAGACACCAATACTGGACACATGTTCTTATTGCAATCAAGTTGTCGCGAAAGAGAGCAAAAGCAAGCATTTGCGGTGAGAATCACATTTAAACTGTCTTTATATTTGTATAAATTGCAATTTGTAAGTGTTGCATACACATTGTATGTGGTGTGGTATACTAAGCGCCACACAAATCGTCAGATGAGATGTAAGCCGCAGACGACACTTCGCCGTGATTGGCTAATTATAATAATAATAAATTCTTTATTTTAATTATTGCGCTTGTGTGCACGATTCCGACGCCGCGTGTCGTAGTGCGTAGGGGGCGCGCGGGAGGCATGAGGTTGGCGAGCGGGTGTGCCCCGGCGTCTCGTCTGTCTAGTTCCCGCGCATATCTATATTTCAGCTTTTGCGCAGCGTCCTGCGCATAACTTCCCATCCGCCGATTTGTATGGCGCTTAGTATAGTATTTTATTTTATTTATTTTTTGATAGGCAATGCCCTTCGAGGTTGATATGTGAATGTGGGCGCGTGTTCAGACACAAGAAGAGTTTAGCCATACACATACACAAATCACATCCCAGTACGCAGGCTGCGAAATCGGTGAGCCCCACAACGTAATATAGTCATCATAAAGCCGTTCCTCTATACCTTGTCAATATGTAATGTTTTTTTTTTGTATTATTAAAGCCGAACCAAACTTCTGGACGGTTGTGATGTTAGCTACAAGCTGCGGGTAATCTAATCCTGAAATTTATACTACAAATTATTTTTGACAAATTACGTAGCCAGACTAATGTTCTAGCCGAGTAATCAATTAGTTTTTTTATTACGTGCTTAAATTTTGAATAAATAAATAAAAATTCACCTCAAAAATGTAAGCTGGCGCTCGAAGCCAACATCATCGTGAACTGCGTCATGCGATTTTCGACTCTAAACAAAGCAGTATAGGTGATAGCGGGCGATGCAAAAAGCGCGGGTGAAATCTGATTTTTTCATGGCATTAAGCGCACTCTTAACAGCAGCGTGAGGTTTCGCGCAGTCTGTAGCTAATTTCACACCCGCCAAGATGTTTGATTCGACCTTTATGGTTCTACTAGTTTTTACCCGCGGCTTTGCCCGCATACGCAATATATCATTATAATTTATAGCCTATGTGTTATTCTGATATATTAGCTATATTATTGCAAAGTTTCATCTCAATCCGTTCAGTAGTTTTTTTGCGTGAAAGAGTAACAAACATCCATACATCCATCCATACATCCATCCATCCATCCATCCATCCTCATAAACTTTCGCGTTTATAATATTAGTAGGATGTCGTAACAGCAGTACCAACAAGATAACTTTGAATAATTATTAAAAACTGCTGCAATTCCTTATATTAGTTTCCCAATATAGATTATATAGATATACGGGGTTATTTCTAATCAATTAGCATCCTTTCAGGGGCTTATTCTGTACATCAAAACTAACAACTTTTGTTCTACGACTTTTATTAATTCTTAAAAAAAAGTTGTTCCATACAAAAATAGTGTTCACCCTTGACAAAATGTATGGAACAGCTAATTTTTTTTTTTGAGTTTTAAAAAAGTTGTTAGTATTGATGTATAGAATAAGCCCCTGAAAGGATGTTATTTGATTAGAAATAACCTGTATACTACTAGTTAGTGTATTAATTAAGTTTTTAAATTTTGTATAACAAAAAAAAACAATACATTCCGAATTAAATCCAACCGGAGTCTGTTGCTCAATGGACGTGATCATATATTATATGTAGGTATCGATGATTTTTAACAAAGTGAAAGTTGTCCTAATTATGTGACATTTTTTTCAGGACAAAGATAAACCTGAAGAGGATAAAAAAATGACATACAAATGTCAGGAATGTTTAATAGGTTTCAAAGTAAGTTACAAATTCAATTGAAAACTTGAGATTAGCTCGCATGTGTTATGTTATGGGTACTAATAAATCCGATTATTGCATTATTAAGTCCTTTCTAGTTTCTAACTAATGTGAAATAAAAGAAAATGCACTTCTTCTTCTTCTTAGTTTTGGCATCGCATTATTGTGCATTTGCCAGTGTCAAGTATTAAGTTTTAATAATTTTTGATAACATTTTATCAAAATAGTCACTGTCGTAGTCTCGTCATAGTCCAATAAAGTCGCGGTCAAGTCCAATCATAGTCCAAGTCATACCTCAGTAAAGCAGTGGAGACTTTACTAGAGGCGTCTATGGAGTTTTGGTAACAACACGGAAGAACATGATACGTCACATTATATCACTTGCCTACACTCATGCACGTAAATCAGCTCATAATCAACGAAATACCACCATTTTTCACTAATTATCACTGATAAAAACTCAAGTTTAACAAAATAATACAATGAGGCGACATGATTTTTCCGCGTTCCCGCCAAAACTCAAGAAAATCCACACTAACACGCTTTGTACGAGCCGCTTCCAAACGGTTTTATTTAAAAACAAACATATGTCCGTTAGTATGACATGTAGGACGCCTTACGGCTGATATTTTATTACAAGGAGTCAAAATAATATACACTATTCAAAGTTATAGTACTATTTAGTGCACATGAGGCAAGTCGTTTAGCAATAATTGCAAATTCATATGTCAATGGAGGTAAGGAATGGGGATTTTCCCAACTTGTAGTTAACTTCACCGACGACAATAAGTATATTTGACCAATACAAGTAATGCCAATATATTGCAGCGTCGCGGCATGTTAGTGAATCACTTATGGCGTATCCACAAGATGATATCGACGATGCCGGTGGAGAAAAAAGTAAAGCACTACCCGTGCGTCGCCTGCCCGAAGATATACCGCAGCTCCACCAAACGGAACAAGCACGTGCGCGTGCACCATCCAGGTATTAAAACAAGCAAATGCGCGTGCACCATCCAGGCATAATAACAAGCACGTGCATCATCTAGGTATTATAACTACAATAAATGAAATCGACGATGCCGGTGGACAAGGTAAAACACTATAATTATTCTTGTGCGTCGCCTGCTCTTCTTCTTCTTTTATGTTTTGGCGTCTCATTGTTGTGCATTTGCCAGTGTCAAGTATTAAGTTTTAATAATTTAAATAATCACTCGTAGTCACGTCATAGTCCAATAAAGTCGCGGTCAAGTCCAAAAATAGTCCCAAGTCATACCTCAGTAAAGCAGTGGAGACTTCACCTACTAGAGGCGTCTATGGAGATTTGGTAACAACACGGAACAACGTGATAGGTACGTCACATTATATCTCTTGCCTACATTCATGCTCGTAAATCAGCTCATAACAACGAAATACCACAACTTTTCACTAAATATCACTGATGAAAACACAAGTTTAACAAAATAATACAATGAGGCGATATGATTATTCTGCGTTCTCGCCAAAAACTCCGTAGCCTCCTGCTTATCTTGGAGCAGGAGGCGACGGAGTTTTAAACGGAAAAAACACGTGCGTGTGCACCATCCATATTATAAATACAATAAATTATATCGACGATACCGGTAAAGAAGAAAGTGAAAAAATACCCGTGCGTCGCCTGCACCCAAAATATACCGTAGTTCTAGCAAACGGAACAAGCATACATTCCGCGTTCATCATCCAGGTATTATTTTCACCCAGCGAACGAAGTGAGCATCTCAGTTTTGATGTGAAAATTTTGTTTTCATCTGCCTGGATGTTGATTCCTCTACAGGTTGCATTTTTCAAGGAATCTTGACGAAACTTTGGTATTGTATAATACCCTTGTTATATATTTTAGGATTTTATTTCTCGTTGACGATTTTTAATACAAAGGGTATTTCCCTCAAAAAGAGGGGAAATTTGCTGAAGCGCTATTGATCAGCCGATTTTGATCGTTTAGTATCTAATCCTTAACAAGTTTTGCGAGTATGAACAAAATCGGTCAAAAGCTAGATATAGGTCTTTTTCCACCGATCTGCTCAACCACCATAACTTTTCCAGACAATCCGGGTTTCTGATGAAGTCAAACCTCCCGTACTAAAATAAGTAGGTAAATAAGTAGGTAGTAAGGTAAGAAGGTAAAATGATCAGACATTTGAACCTTCTTACTGGAACTAGAGGGTTTAAATTTCCGAAAAAGACAAAGACCAAGTGGAACCTAATTTTAACTATTTTGACATTCCAATTGGTGATTTTGACGTATGCGACAGACATTGCGGTTTTTTTGTTCTGCTCACTCTCGCGTATGCTGTATAACCTGCTAAATAAGACAGCTGTAACGTAGTTTTTATTTGAGTAAAATTTAGCAATACTTCTATTTCTTGTAATTCTTCTGAGAATGAAATATCCAAAATACAAATTTTGCAATGAATGTAGGTGCAGAGAAGCTGCGCGGCCAGTCGATAGAAGGCGGCGTGAAGTGTTGCCAGCCAGCGTCGTGCTCGGCGTGCCCGCGCCAGTACGCCACGCGAGCCAAACTGTTGCAGCACGTAAGAGCGCAGCACCCGCACTTGGTGAGTTAATTGGCATTTCACATACACATTATGACATTGAAAATGATGAAAAATTAATGACAAAATGATGAAAAATATTTCCGTTAAATAAAAATAAAAAAATTGGTCCGTCGCCAGATAGATTCGTCGTTCTAGCCATTGGACGACCACTGATGAACATATGCTTCCGCTATAGATCTCCAATAAGACCGGTTTGAAGCGGTTTCGCATCCAGCGCGAACCTGCGGTCTTGATGAGGTCATATCCTTCCACCTAGCCTTGGATGGACGTCCTACGCTACGCTTGCCGGCACGAGAACTCGAGAACTTTTCGACCCCATCGGTAATCAGTTCTCAGTGATATGTGCCCTGCCCACTGCCATTTCAACTTGCTAATCCGCTGTGCTATGTCAGTAACATTGGTTCTTCTACGATCTCCTCATTTACTCGTATAATTCGATTTTGCCGCTGCAAAATCAGACTCCGATATTATCAAAAAATGTTATACACAGGGCGGGCCCGGACGGACCTGTCCATGCGTCGTCCGGGCCACTACACAAAATGTATGGAACGTGTGTCGTACGTACGTCGTCCCGTGCACGTCTCGTCCTAATACAAATCATCCCTAATGCCGATTGTACACACTCGTTGAGCCCTCTCGCCGAAAGTTCAAGAGACTCCGATACAAAAGCTGCCCTGTACGAGTGCACTATGTACACCCTCGCGGACTGTCTCGAAGTGTCTCGGCGAGTGTGAACTTCAGCGGTGATGTGTGGCTATGAATTTGAAACGTTATACAGGGTTGGTAATCAATTAGCAACCTTTTAGGAGCTTATTCTATACAATCAACAAATTTTGTTCTGCGACTTTTTTCAAAACTAAAAAAAAAGCTATTTCCTACATTTTGTCGAGGTGAACGATTTTTTTCTTTGGAACAGCATTTTTATTTTTATTTTGACAAAAGTTTTTAGTTTTGATATACAGAATAAGCCCCTAACAGGATGCTAATTGAATACCAATATTAATAACCCTGTATAATTAATTGTTTCAGGCAAAAACAATCAACAAAGCTGAGGTGGAAAAGAAAGCAAAGACGAAGTTGAAATCTAATTACGGGGTAAGCTTGAATTTTATAGGTAGCTACAGTTTTAAGTAGTGGGAATATTTTTACCTATAGCAGTACATATATTTATTTGCAGAAAAGAAAACCTACCGAGAGATACATCACAACTGGAAATCAACCGCAGTTTGAATATTACTAACGTTTTTTTTTTAAAATGTGATTTTAGTAAAGTAAGTATTTTGCCTATTGTCTAAATGTGATATCAGAATCCCATCGGAGTAAGCTTGCTAAGATATTTTAAGGTTTTTGAGAATAAGTGTCAATTTTGTGTAAGTGACTGCAATTTCGGTTCATATGTTGCGTTTTTATTTTTCTAAGAAAATAAATAATAAAAAGTTGTGAATGAAAACATGCTATTATTATAGAAATAGTCTTAATATATCAAAAATAAAATTAGTCGTCGTTGATTAAGCTCCGTTTAAATAACGAGGTTTTTATATTATTTTTTTAGTTTATACAGATTTGCGTTTGACTTCATGCCTGGTGTTAAGCAGATACGCGGTCTAGGGTGTAGCACGCTCACCTAGAAGATACCTATTTACTCGGGATTTGAAGACACCCACGTCGTACTTTAGGTGCAAGTATTCTACAATCTATTCTTTTGGCCTTGCCCAGCTGTGGATATATTCCAGCTGAAAGAATGATAAAACTGGAATATTGTAAAACCACAGCAAAAAATCTTTATTGAAAAAAAAATGGTATACAAGTTCTGATAAAGATTTTTTGCTGCGAAAGAAATCTTCTGAAGATATGCGGTTTTTGCGGCATCATACGTATAAAACCTCCTGGATGGCCACTGTACATGTCAGTTTACTTGAATATCCATACTCTTACTGGCGTTGATTTCTATATCATCATGCTCCCGTGATAACCTACTGCAGGGCGTAGTATCCATTTGTTTATGCCATTCGCCTCTAACACCTCTGTACCTTGCGAATTGCATCCATTTGCAACCTAATGGCCCTCGTTTAATGTCATAAAATGTAAACTTCCTTTTCTGCAACACTCCCAGGACGCTCACCTTTCTCGTGCCTCTACAGCGGTAGATACTGGTCACATAAAACCGTTCTCTTCCCTGATCCGCCTTAAATCTCACTTGTACTGTACTGTATCATTTTAATAGTCCACTGCAAGACGTAGGCGTACCCACTAAGGGTGATCCCACTAGACCACATGAAATCCCACTTACTAAATAATTATCACTTTATAAGCCCCCTATTCGATGATACCGCTTTCGGGGATTTATCAAACTCTATATGCAAGTTCTCGAAAAAGTTAGTGCAATTTTTGTTCATAAATGTAGAAATATAAGGTTTTGTTACACCAGGATAAACTGGGTCAACGACGAACTTTTAAAAGGTCGCTTTACTTAGGATCGAAAAATTCAAACAGTACGTCAATAAAATTGTCACCATGATTAGATTGCTTTGCTAACTCATGGTGTTTCTCTAGACGACAGACATATTCAAGGACATGGTACTCATCTATCAACTTGGATTTTTTCTGTTTTAAACATATTGATGTACCTACTCATCATTATGAATAATTTTTACTAGGACCGATCCCGGAATCAAAAAGTTCATCGACTCTTGAAAGAACGATGGAACGGCTATTTTCGCTATTTCGAGGTTGATCCCGTGGTAAACGTTGGTCATCATTATGAGTACAATGATATATCCTAGAACATATCCTTTGTCTAGGTATAGCCAGCACGGGTTGCATGGCAAAGGGATGAATTGTCTTTCCACCATTATATCCCCTCGAAGTGGAAATAAAGTATGGCTTGACCATCTCGGTTGTCATTACAACTGAGATTAAAAGTGGATACAATGGTTTTATTCATTTGCCATGCTACCCGTGCTGTATAGTATATAGCAAATACAGCCAATGTTATACAAGGTGACACGGCAGTGGTGACATGACATGACCACATGACCAGTTCCTATTGATACGCGATACGTTTAAATAATGATACCGTGAGAATGTTACGCACCAGTGGATTATTTCAATACCTACTCCGGGCGACCGGGCACCAAAGTCTCAGTATTGGTGTATCAACGGTCGAAGGTTCACGACTTTTACAACTAGTATTTGGAAACTTGTGCCCCAGGCAGGTAATTATCACTTATGTAAATTTTATTATTCTTTGGTGCAAAATCAAAATTTCAATTTTATCATACTGTGCAATGTTATTATCAGACCGCTAAGTCTAAATTAAGTCCGGTATCGGTCCGGTCGAATCAAAAATCATTCCGCGAGGATTGGGTTTCTCGCAGCCTGTAGCTGGTTTCATAGCCGCCAAGATATCTGATTCAGTCTATAACTAACTAGGTACAACTAGATAACCAAGAGCACCTCGTTTGTACTTTAAAAAGTTTTGAAAAACTTCGCTTACAACATTTCGAATTAACGCGAAATCCTTTCCATATCGTCAAACCAGAAAAAATGCCAAGGCCTAATAACAACACTCGTAAAAAACAGAATTGATTCCATTTACATAGATGATTACCTACTGGTTTATCAGGTTCGCGAATTCAATGCCTACCACAACAAAGTGTTTGTTTATTTTATGCCTCATCACTGTTATCTAATCTGGTTTTTGTCCTGCACACTCTGGGCTTATTACCGCATGAGTAAGCGGGACGGAAATTCCATGCAATACAGGATTTGTCCTATAGCAAATATCCCGCAGTATTTTTATTTAGATTACACTGCGTACATGTCTGCAATGGAAAGAAAATTTGTTTTGATAACGTATGTAGGACAAAGAAAGTTAGTGTCCGTATGTCGCGCCAGCAGTCTATTGTTTGCGGTAACGTATTGATTTTGCGTGAAAGAAAATACTGCTAGTGTATCCAAGTGTTTTCTTTGTGTTTTAATTGAATTTAGTGAGTTGGGCATGCCGGGACAGCCGATGGGATGTGTGAACTGTGTCAGAATGGATTACGACGCGGAAGACGGGTTGTTGCCTCGGGAATTCATTGAATATGACTTCGCCGAAGATGCTCTGGATTTTGAGGTTAGTTGTCAATGAATTTTGTTTTTATTGTTGTACGCCCACTATTCTGATTCAATGTAGGTGCGTAGGTAGGTATTGTCTACAATGTAGACATCTGTAAGTACAGTCATACCTAGTAACTAAAATTCTAGAAATAATATAATTAGTAAGTACCTATTTATTACTTCATTTACGAGCCCATTATTTTAAATTTCATACGCTATTATTTCACACATATTGCTATCAAACTTAAAAAGTAGAGAAATCTTTCTCTATTATGTTTATTGAATTTTATTTCATCTATTAAAAAATCATGCACCAGCACCAATGTTCTTTCTGGCTATAGGTACCTTTTACATTTTACACACTGAACGGATGATAAAAAGAAAGGAATAAAAACCCGTTTTTTTTCGTTCAAATCACAATAAATAAATCAAAATCGGTTTATTCATTTAGGTATAAACTACGTTCCTACGCACACCCCTTTGTTTTAATTTTGTTTTACACATGCGTTTTAATTAGTACCTAAACTTAGGCAATACATAGCTAAAAGTAAACGCCTGCCAACAAATGCTATCCTGTTCAAAAAGTGCAACGATGCCAAAGAGGTAATTGCTCTGCTGTTACGTCCATTAACTGCAGTTGGCTTGAAAGTGGAACGGATTCTACTTTTTTATCGCAAAAAGTCTGCACTTGACCGCCAACTCGCATGATGGTAAGCATAATGTTGTGGTCGAAGATGAAGCACTTCAACTAGATTGTATAATTAACGTGGTTTTCACACATTTTATACTATATATAACGGGACTAAACTCACGTGTAGGGTCTCACGTCACGTGTAAACTATAGTCGTTACGACTATACCTACACGTGAGTTTAGTCCCGTTATATAAAGTATAAAAAATAGATTGTATAAGTTAATTAATTTCCATCCATATCAAACATCATCCAGATCCGTAGACGAACCAAAGTTAGGAGGCCTATGTATGTCTTGCGGCCCATGGATGGATGGATGGAATAAGGCCCATAGTCAGAGACCACGTTTCAGTGCCATAAGTCATCACCGGTAACCCTCACTGGTCGAACACTATCGACTTGAGGCACTAAAGTATGTTCTCGCAACGTTCTCTACGTTACGCAATTTTCCAAACGTGCTGCCCAGCTGAGTTGCATTCGGCGATAGGCCTCTTTCTTGAAGTCGGACCTCGAAATCTAGGTACCTAACTGGACTACTAGTCCTAGGTAACGAGTCAACAACTTCAAGAACCGAGCTCATACAGAAATCGGGGTTGGTACAACAAGGGAACACGTGACTTTCGTCTTGTTCATGTTCTTTCTCTGACCCACTTAGTATCGAGTTGAGCTCTTCCGTCGACTTTGCTCTGACTACGATATCGTCGGTAAACCGAAGGTCTGTGATGTATTCGCCATTGGAATTGATGCCGAATCCTTTCTGTTGCTGTTTGAAAGCGTTCTCCAAAGTAGTAGTAAATAGTTTTGGAGATATTACCTCTCCCTGTCTTACGCCTAATTATTATAAATACCGAAATATATTCCGAAGTCCATAAGATACAAAACTGCAATTCATATACTGAACAAGAATGGAATGTGCCCACATTTCAATTCAATAGGCAAGCGATTTACGGTCTACATTAACACAGAGTGCCTTTATATTTCGAAAAAAAAATGCACACAGGTAAAGATTTTTCATATGAGTTTTGACACCCCATCTTTGACAGGTGAACTCACTAGGAAATCGAGTTGGCAAGCTAGATTTTCATCTTTTAAAATTAATTTCATTGAAAGCAGACTGCGTTCAACTAGAACATAAACTACTTGGTAAAACCTGCGGTAAAACTTGGTGTCTAAGTTAGGCAAACATTTTCCTGTGGCTTTAGAGCCAGCAGTCAGAAAGGGACGCAACATCGGTGACGAAACCAAAACAAACATTGGTTACAAGTTTGTTCTGCGAGCTCGGAAGTTGTGATGTAGGTAGGCCGCTAGACAGACGTACGTTGCGCGATATTTAGCGCGCTCGGCCCGATATTTACGGAACTATGAATTCGCGTGTGCAACTGCACTGGGTGTAAATTACTCCTCGAATAAGTGACCGAGTTTTCTCCAGTGATTTTGTGAAAAAAATGGTTTGCCTGAGAGGAAAGTGCAGTTGCGGTGCTTTTTGCCGCAGGCTGTTTTGTCGAGCGTCGAAGACTGATACCGATGTGGATGACGAAGAGCAGACTGTTGTTACTTTGGTAATTTTCACAAATAAGTTATCTGTCTTGTGCTTGTAGTAATGTGTTATCAGTTTATCAGAGTTCTAGGAGTGGACTGAAATGTGAAGTGCAATCGTTTATCAAAACGCAGTAAGATTTTTTTACATAGGAATTCTTCATTCGATTTTTGAGGTCATTTGCATACCTCATAACTGATTTATCTGGAATTGTAAAAATTGATCACGTAATTAGTAATTTGTGTACTTCGGTTATCCATCTCTATAACTGATTCATTACGACCAATATGCTATACATCAGTATGAAAAGACCAGCTCTGTGCTCCGTGAAAAAAGTTAATTTTATCCTTAAACGAATTATAAATATGAATCATGATCATGACTGAATACTTACTTCTACATATATATTGGTATCATTACATCCTTTGTCCCTATTTTTTACGATGACTGACTCTTGATTCACCTAAAGGAAAATAAAAATCCAGATTGTCCGAACAACATTTATTTTCAATGTAAAAAGGGTTATTACGCTGTAGGCAATAAACTTTAAGATCTCATTCCAAACGTTGATTTGATTTCACGATAACGTAAACCCGCAGATCAAAGAAAAGTAGTAAACACAGCGTAAACAAATCTGAGTAGCGCAGTGCATCCAGTACAGATGTTCTAGTCACTAGTCAGTGTTCGCGCCTCGGTTCAAAATATATCTGGTATCTGGATGACCGACGTGTATTTTATTTTGGGCGGCCTGAAGGTTGGTGTTAGGTGATGTCACCACAGATTCTGTGTGATCGCGATTTTCCCACTAGCTTTTGTTTTCCTTGAGATAATCCGACCGCAGTAAATCATGTTCGCGGGATAACTTGGTATCTTGGCATTATTTGAAAATATATTTTTCAAATAGGTAGAGAGAAATAGAAGTAATTATTTATATATTACTGGAAAGATAACTAATAAATTAAAAGAAACACGACACTGATATGAAATAAAAGAGCTGTTTGCTTAACACATCTTGGTTATTAAGCCAATACAAATATGAAATAGTAACACAAACTAAGTATTGCTCATTTTATAAATAATCTGAAAACAACAGCCTTAAAGATACCTGTTACCATATTTTTTATAAATACATCCTAACCACGTTTTAATCTAATCATCCTAGGAATAGTCCATCCCCAAGGTGGACGGATAACCTCGTCAAGACCAACAGCGCGCTGAATACAAGCCGCTTCTAACCGGTGTTATTGGAGATCTATTGTGGAGGCCTATGTCCAGCAGTGGACAACCTATGGCTGAAACAAACATAACGTTTTAGCGATATTTTATGGGCTACATATTTGAAGTCGTAACTGCATCGATCCAACCCTAAAATGCCAGCACCCTGGCGCCTACATTCAACAACCAGAACTGAAAAATGTGATCGATTGACCCAGTCACGCGATGCTACAAGGGTTACCCATTTACTTCCTTCAATATCAAGTATTGAACTTAAAAAGCTGAGTAGTTTATACTTACCTGTTTGTGTTATGGCTGAATGTGACGAGTACCTAGTTCCTCATACTACAAAAAATGATAAGAGAATAATGAAATACCTAATAATGAATAAACCGTTATGTTTATGCGGGCATATTCTATCTATAGGGTATCGTTGTATTCATATCATCGTTGTATTATAGGACTAGCCCTGATGCGAAGAAGTCAGTTGTTCCGTACAAAAAGTTAATTAGCTTTCGGCAAAATGTGTGCAACAGTTGGTTACTTTTTCGCGATTTCGAGGATAGACCGATAGCATAACTTGGTCATAAAATGAGTAATGTTTACAATGATATCTTGGGCCTGATTCTTTATAGGCAAAACGTAACGTAACGCGTTAAGTGTTTATTTTATTTCCACAGATGAAGAAATTTATTACGTCAAATCACTATCACTGCATAGTAAACAAAGTCGCTTTCCTGTCTGTCTGTCCCTAATGTCCCTATGTATGTTTATATCATTAAGTCGTTTTTTTTAATAGATAGAATAATTCAAGAGGAAGCTTTATATTATGTGTAATACACCTGTGCTAAGCTGTGGTGGTCTAGTAGTAATAACATCCGCCTTACAATCGTGAGGTCGTGGGTTCAAATCCCGGTCCCGTACCAATGAATTCCTTGGAATTTATGTACGGAATTTCACATCACGGGCTTTTCGGTGAAGGAAAACATCGTGAGGCAACCTGCATGCATCCGGTGAAGAAATTCGATGGCGTATGTGAATCCACCAACCCGCACTGGGCCAGCGTGGTGGATATGGCCCAATCACCCTTCGTGGGTAGGCCTATGTCCTGCAGTGGACTATTAAAAAGGCTGGTTCAGTACAGTACCTGTGCGATGCCGGGGCGGGTCGATAGTAAATTATAAACGGAATTTATGAAAGATTTTTTGTAAAATAAATGTATTTCACTCGAATTTCTTAAAATCAAGACTTAAAGCTCGTCACGCAAACCTTTCATTCAGTATCACCCTACTTCAGACATCTAAAGACACGACGCATATCTTTCGATTGAAATGATTCCTATGCAAAATAACTTATCAATTATAATTCAGTCGATAACGATATTAATTCACGACAATAGGTGCTAGAAGACCTTATGCAGCAGTTAATGAATTCGTCGCATTAGCAGTCAGACGGTAGCCACATTATACCACTGCCTTATTATAACCCTGACTCCAATTCGAGTAAAGCTACCTTTGATGACCTCATGCTTGTGATTCACTCTCGGCCAGTTACGGGAGTAGTTGTGCTGTTTTTTGATTACTTACGTGGCCAATTACTGAGTACTAACGTAAATTAACAGTCGATTGTAAGAAAAACTCACGGTAGTAACTGGGAAGTAAATTAATAACTATGCTAGTGTTCTAATTTGATAAGGAATTTAGTCTCGATTCTGCAAAGTATAGACCAGAATCTTTCAAGGCTTAGTGAAATGATTTCATTAATAGCTAGGTGCGAATGCACTGATTGTATAAATATACTATTTTTGTTTTGTCAATTAGGTATCCTACTAATATTATAAACGCGAAAGTTTGTGAGGATGGATGGATGAATGTATGGATGTTTGTTACTCTTTCACGCAAAAACTACTGAACAGATTGAGATGAAACTTTGCAATAATATAGCTTATATATCAGAATAACACATAGGCTATAAATTATAATGATATTGCGTCAAACATCAAAATATCATGCGGGCGAAGCCGCGGGTAAAAACTAGTAAGGTCAACCGGGGTGATGTCGTCTACGGGGCTAAAGCATCTATTTCAAATATCTTACGAAATGCGTAATTCAGAACTTCTCACGCCATCTTTTTTTAGTCTTTGGCACTAAAAGTACAAAACGTGAGCAATAGATGTCGCAACAGAGCTCTTTTTTTTAATTGGTCCACCATCTTAAATCTGTCATTTCGTCTCGACCCTTCTTGTGTGCCAACACGTGAACTTAAATCTTTTGTAATCTCAGTTTCTTTTGAGTGAATTGATGTTTTTATACTGTAAATACTTATATTGTTTTATTGCTATCAGGTTGTTTTCATTATTTTACGTAGTTATCTCAAGACTTTCAGACAATAATGTCATTTAAAAGTTGTAGGTTATGTGTTTTGCTTTGAGGCTATTGCGTCTGTGCTGTTGGGGTGATTGCGTCTATTGTAACGCAATAGCCCCATTATCAGGGCTCCTAAACCTTTTAATTTTAGGATAATAATGGTAAATCTATGTATACATTTATAATAAGGGAATAATGAAAAATGTGTACCTACATTGTACCTATACTTACTTTTTTTAAAGTTTGATTGCTATACAACTGAACCTAAAACTATAGTTTTCAGATTTTTTTTTGTTATGTTGACGAAACTTAGTACGATCTTAACTCATTATCCGGATCCTAAGTTAGGATACATTTTAATGTGGGATAACTCCTCATGTAAAGTGGGGTAGGTGCTTTTTCCTTTGGCGGGGATAATTTCTTTTAATTTTATATTTTAGTAATTTGCATTCATTCTGATTTTGATTAGTGGATGAAGTAAGAACTGGTAATTTAAACTCGTACCAAGCAGCAATAAAATACAATGTTCCTCGTACAACTATATGTGATAGAGTGAACAACAGAAGAGGTGTCGTAAAGGAGTATCGTGGACCACCTACCGTGATTTACAGAGAAAATGAGCTCAAATTTGCAAATGGTCTACGGATTATGGAAAAATACGGATTCGGACTTACTTCCAAAGAAACACTGGATTTAGTTAGCTTACACGTGAGTCAAAATAATTACTTAACCCCATTTAAAAATAACAGACCTGGGTATGATTGGTTTGCCGCTTTCAAAAAAAGACAATTTGTCCTTAAAAAAGCCCCAAGCAGTGGAGATGTCAAGGAAAGTAGCGTGCGATCCTTTTATAATTAATGAGTACTTTGATATCCTTGACGAAGTTTTGAATGAACTTCATTTAAAAGGAAGACCAGAAAAGATTTGGAATCTTGATGAGTCAAGTTTTGGGAATGACCCTGACAAAACAAAAGTAGTTGGCGCCCGTGGATTTGCCAGTACACGAACGACCGCGTCATCTGGTAAAGATAATGTCACGATCTTATTCACAGCCAGTGCCGCAGGTGACATGTGATACGTAATTTTGAAGTTGAAGTTTAAATCCAATCTAAAATAATGTTTGGCACCTCTGGAATCTAGGATGGGGCGAATGCGTCTACGAGAAACGACGAAAATTAGACGCCATAGCCCCGAATATTTTTGTTTGACTACTTTCCCTAAACTAAGGCCAGAATTTGGCGTACAAGATAAAAATGTACTATAATACTAATATTTCTACAAATTATCGTGATTATAATTGTTATTAGCTCTTCCAATTACAAAATACTGGTGAAAGACGCTTTTGCCCCATCTAGGGCTATTGCGTCTAAAAATCCCAGCTTTCATAGAAACGTCATTTACACGTAGAAGTTATTCAAAATGTCGTTATATAGTATTAAACGATGAAATTAGATAAAATTTTCTAACGTCTACTATAACTTACAGCTAAAAATGATACACAATATGTTTGTTATAATCATATGAATATGCCGTTCAAAGTATTGTGACGCATTAGCCCCGGTTGACCTTACGTAAATAAATTCATTATTGTGTAAATAGAAAATATTATCTACAATTTTCACAACTGGAGGCTTCTTTAGACAACAATTGGACGATTAGTTAGCTGTTTTGGCAATCGCCAAGTAAAAGTAATCCTTATCTTCTATTGACCTAAGTTGTTTACCGATAAAATGTCAGTCACTCGCATGAGTCGTATAGGATTGCTCTAATTATTGACTTCGCAGTTTTTTTATCGAATTTAAATAAGTATTTATTACCTAAAGATAACTTGTTGATAGTGTCTAGACTCACGGAAACTTACTATAGTTATTTTATTCTCTCCCTTATCGTACATTTAGAATTGTGTTATTGAAATTAGTAAACTTCCGTCAATTTTAATATTAGTTCCAAAAAATACTTCTAAAAAAAAATAAATATGCGTTTACCTACGGCAAAACTCAAGCCGTTGATAAAACTTCGCGGTCACCGGAAGAACCGTATCAAAATAGTTGGTACCCAATTAAACTATAGTTTTGATGTTTTAGTGTTAGAGCGACAGTGATAGAAATGTGCTAATTAAACCAATTTATTTTGTAGAACCAGTTGGCAGAAGCACGCGAGGTGAAATTCGTCCAATTGTTGACGGAGCCCCTGTCCATCGGATCTCATATAATATGCACGGGCACGCCCTGCGAAGATTTACCTTGGTAAGTAAAAACAAATCATTACCTTACACTCAACCTTAAAGTAGGAAAGACCAAGATAAGGTCAGTATTAGTTATACCATCTTTACATTTTTGATTAATATGTACATATTTTGTACATCTTCATTTATTTATTGAGCGCTATGCGAGACGAGCGTGCTAGTACTCCAAAAGCTTGAACAAGATCGCCATTGCGGTTGGAACTATAGTTGAAAGAAGATCTGCCAAATAAAGCGTGAGTAATATCTATCTGTGTTATATTTTAATCTAAAATATTCTAGGGTATTATATTAATTATCATTTGAACTATCTTTTATAAAACAAACATCAGGTGTTTCATTAAAAAAGTTCTTTGACTTTACCTTCTTTGAGACGTCCGCAAATTCTGTCGCGATTTCAGGGTTGGTTTCATTGTAAAAGTTGTTCAAAATGATGGATACAATAATATCCCAAAATGTGTCCGTCTTGTAGAGAAATAACCCGTGTGGTTAGTTTTTGTTTCGGTACATATTTAATTGAATCTGGTAACATCCTTCCTACACGCATTCCATTAGCGACACTCATATTGCAGACAGACACGGATAGGTGCAATGCCACCTACAATGATACCTACCTATCTACCTACTTGAAAATATCTTCATCAATTTAAAATCCACCTCGTTGGCCCAGTGGTTTGACAATACGCCATACGCGAGACGAGCATTTTCCCACTTGAGACTAATCTAGTTTTTTGACCATTCTAGTAAAATATTCAATATATTCTTCTCATATTTCTTCTCATTACCCATTCTATTTTATATGAGTTTTCCCGTATTATCGTTAAGTGTTTATCAGCGAGCTGTCAGATGTCGGAAACGAGAAAGCCGACACAGAGCTTTTGCCTAGTTCATGAGATAACGCGAACAATGGAAAAAGTTGAATAGGATGAATGAGTCCTCAAGCCTCAGCTGAAAAGCCTACAGATTATTTTTTGACTAAAATAATGTTGAGATTTGCCTTATTTTTATGTGTAGAGGACACAGACTAGAGAACATGGAGAACAAAACTGGTGTATGTGATTTCTGGCATGGGGTATTTTGTACATTTAAGCCCTGGATGGCCAGGGCCGACCCGAGCTAGAATAGCTTTTTACAGGCCGAAGCAAACATCTTGGCGGCTGTGATGTTAGCTACAAGCTGCAAATAACCCGATCCCGACTGAAGATACCTATTTACTCGGGATTTGAAGACACCCACTACTTTAACGGGAAGACAGACTCGGGCAAAGCGTTCCACATTCCGGCTGTTCGTATGAGGAATGAGGATTCGAAACGCTTGGTTCTAACGCGCGGAATGTCCACCATAAAAGGATAGATTCGGCCTATAACAACTACTCCAGTGCCTTTTATTGTGTTAGAAACAGCGATGTGGTTATGTGTGTTGTAGCGGCATCACATAATTCTTTAGTGATTCTGGTTTCTTGTCATTTATTGGTTTCTTTCTTTTTGTGGATTTGGAATGCCACAGAACAAACCGTTTGACCTGCACGCAGCTACGTTAGAGTGGGATCGTTTCAGCTTCATATTTTTTTTTATTTATTTGTTATGAATATAACATACATAGGTAAAATAGGGTATTTGATTAGTTTTTGGAAATCGTTTTAAATTATTTGTTAGTAAATACTAAGCACACTACATTTATATTTCCGAGAGATCTACTGTATTACAATGAAAATCAGTGTTAAAGAATAGATATTCAAGATCACTCACGAGTAAATAACGTTAGTTAATACTGGTAAATACGCTAGTTCACATATAAAAATTAACAAAAAATACTTTAAAAGTAACTTACAGATCCAGTAATATTACTCCGAAATCACAAAACACAAATTACACAAACAACAGTCAATAGAGAAATTGTCGTTTACCAGCACGTATGAAGTCACCAGAGTTGCCGCCCTTCTTAGAGCGTTTACGTCACAGATAAAATGTCAAAAAAATATCATATTTTATTTCGTTCGATTTGCGAAAATTAGACATATTTTAGTAAATATGTCTTTCAGGCTATTATCTGTATGGATTACCAAAATTAATAGAATATTTTCAATGTTGTCAAATAGCCTGTTAAAAGTACTGCCAAACAGCGAAGCGGTTTGTAGGCAGGATAGCTCTCACATTAGGTACATAACTTAGTAACTATGTACAAGCGGGTAGTAATACATTCCTGTGTTATTATAGGTACATGTGGACAATGTAATGTCATTATCAATTATATATTAGCGTATTTTGTTTTTATAATCTAAAATTTGATGCAAATTGTTAATCTTCATCGCTCAATTTATCTAACATCAGTTTCTTTAACATTTTTTAAAGCCAAATTTTGTTTGAAATGATTTTTCGCAAATTTCCGGTATCTATTGCATATTCTAGGTATAATCCACTGTCTAGTACGCTTACCATAATAGTTTTTATATTAGTATTGCAATTCCAGCAATATAACGGCCACTATTGGACATAGGCCTCCCCTATAGTTCTTCAATAAGACCGGTAAAAAGCGGCTAACATCCAGCGCAATCCCGCGGTCTTGGTGAGGTCATCCGTCCTACGCTGTGCTTTCCGTTACGTGGTCTCCGCTCGAGAACTGATCCCATCCCATCGGTCATCAGTCTTCCTTACCACCTGCTCTGCTCTTCAACTTACCAATCCGTTGGGCTACGATTATGTTACTTTGGTTCTTCTACGAATCTACTTATTTCTGATCGGAATTAGGTTAAGTAAGTTCGTAATAGGCTATCCCTGGTGTCAGAGTTTACATTTGACATTTGTTGACAGGTTCGCAGTGAACATAGGCTGTGGCGAGGCGGATACGGGGCGAGGGGAGGTGGCGGTGCATTTCAACGTCAGACTGCCGCAGTGCTATGTTGTACGCAACTCGAGAAGACATGACAAGTGGGGGACAGAAGAAACCACCGCATATAGGTAAGGTAAATAATACAAGGTTTTCATTGTTTTGCAAATTGTAGAGATCTACTTATCTGCTTGCCATGTACTAAGTCCAGGAGGGTGTTTAAGATTAATATTACGAACAACTTTTATAGCAACTTTGAATCGACAAAGTGTAGGGAACAGCCGATTTTTTCCTCAAATTCCGGGTTAAAGACATTAGTTAGTGCACCAAGTTGTTCATAATTGTGGTCTGTATCTCCTCTTTTCGGTTTAGTACACCAGTTCTGGATAACCCTGAAAAAGAGCAATTTTTAGGGTTCCGTACCTCAAACGGAAAAAACGGAACCCATACACACTTTGTTGTCCGTCTGTCCGTCTGTGTGTATGTCTATGTGTATGTATCTCAGGAACGCGTAAAAATATCGAGTTGAAATTTAAACTGTATACGTATATCTATAGTCTCTTGCAGTTGTGTAAAAGAAAACTTCTCAGTTATCGTTTAAAAAAGTTAGAGCCGTTTATGTCGTAAAAAACCGCATATTTCGACACTCACAAAAATCAAAACCTACATGTCCGTTTCGTTGACATGAAACTATGAAATTTGGAGAGAAGCATTGTCTCAGAGTACACATATAGGAATAAATCTGATAACTGTAAATTTTCATTTAAATCACAAAAAAATAGGGCCTCAAAATTCACAAAATATGGGTTCAAAATTCAAAGTGAGTAAATCGTATCATGTAAAGTATAAAAAAGAACTTCATTAGCACATGCTAAAACAGGTTTTTACTTATTTTAACAATGTGTTTGTACGGAACCCTCGATGTGCGAGCCTGACTCGCACTTGTCCGGTTTTTTACGTAATTTCCGTAATTATTATGATAACCTCATCTAGAAAAAACACTATGTTTATTATTACACAGTAAGAAAAATACGTTTTTGTCGTGCCGTTATTTATATTTGTTCGTGTGTGTGGGCTATCTACCAATTGCAAAAGCCTTAACAAGCTAGACGCTATTCTAGGAAATTACTCATTCGGGCGACGGAAATGATTAACCTACATTCAATCTACCTACCTTCAAGATACCTACTAGTCTTCCCACAGAGTCTTCCAATACTTCCACTACGTCTGGATTAATATAAACTGACCTCTGCAAAATTCTTGAGAAAAATATTTTTCATCACATCTATTCGAAAAGGACTACTTGGTTCGCCCAAAGATGGTGTTTTCTATAAGGGACTTTATAAATTGAATATACACTTTTTACTTTATATTTATACTTTACACTTTATATTTTGAATTTGAAACAAATAAGTACGAAGGAATGACCTTTGCCGCGCACTTTTTGAATTTGGAAGTATTTGTAATGTTAGTGTTCAAGCGCCAAGAAAATGAATGAAAATAATGTAAATATAAGTTTTCATTTGTTTTATTATTAGATACCATTTAATTTCAATTTAGTTGTTACTCTACGTTTTATTAAATTATTACATTAAAATAAATATGAGGCGCCTTTTATTTTCTCATAGAGGTGAGGAAAAGTAAAGTATACTACTCGGGCGCAAAATATATTTTTGGCTCGGGCGACGTAGGTACTTTGAATCCCTCGCTACGTTCAGGATTCTACTAAAGAATCCCTCACTTCGCTCTGGATTCAAAAAAACGCCCTCGCCGTAAAAATATTATTTTGCTCCCATATGATACAATCTACTATTGATTTCGCCATTACTTGCTTTTCAGCTAATCGGTAATTGTCTTTGTTTTTTTCTACGTAGAAATAGATAATAGAGAGTTTGAAAAAAACCGTCGAGAAACCTCTGATGATAAATACTTACGGCTACGTTAGTTCATCATTAGTTAGACGCGGTAAAGACGTTACGTGAGAGATTTCCCGTAAAAATGTATATACGAGTAATTTAAAGTAAAATGTGCGAAAACCACTTTAGTTTTTACAATAAAGCTATATAAATAGAATAGTTATCGATATTTGAAGGATAATGCTTGTCTAAATCTCTCGTGAATGATCTTTATGTGTCATTCGAAATAGAATTTCGTCGTATTTGATTTCGTCGGTAATCTTATTCAGCCTATAAGGTTCAATTGAATGAGTAAGCTTATATCCGATTTATTTCCGGTTATCTTCCTTTAGCAGATATGAGCGTCAAAATATGACTCAGAAAAAGAATAAATTGTACACGTATCAATTTAGGATTCAATAAAAAGGGGTATTTATCATATTTTGTATGTGTCTGTGTTGTCAAGTTCATGCGATATTTACGACATTTTTACTTACTTTAAATTTTGAATACTAGCTGTACCCTGCGCACATTGCTACGCCACAAACTCTGTCGAAAATTGGTCGCACCAACTCAGAAACCTTCTTTGGCTCATGCACAACAACTTTGATAAATATCATCACATGATAGTTGATTGAATCAGGCGTTACTTTGCGTCAGGTTTTGTAATATTACCCGGAAATAAATACAGTTGCACAGTTTTGAAGAGTTCGTGTTTGATCAAATAAAGAATATGGTTTAATCTTTGATTTATACATCTGTCTAGATAGATAAACATAAACCACAAAGAAAACGGCCCAGATCTTTGACAATGAGCGCGTACAGTTAGTGCAATCCACGAAGACGCGCCCCACTATTCCTCCTAACCGTTTATAGTATATGTGTGCAAGCTTCCGTCAATGTTTGGGTGTTATCGGTACACACTAATTAGCTATGAATACACACGCACACTACAATGAATAGACTAATCAGGAGACAAACTCCCCGCACCCCGCGATCCCCTAAACCAAAAATTGGTGGGGCGCGTCTTCGTGGATTGCACTATCTATACACCCTGTGAGTATAGATAAAACCATCTTTGGACCATATTTTTGGGCAGTTTTGCTCAGCTAATTCGGTATCTAGACATATACATATATATTGGTCACACAAAAATTACTTGAGGATTACTCCAGGCCTAATATTAACTAGATCAAATTAAATGCACTAGAAGGATTGAAGGCACAGTTTTGTTGTAGGTTCTTTCTTCTAATATATTCGGTTCATGAAGCCATTATTGTATATACCGTTCTTGTACATAGTTTCCTCTTAAATCATATTAATTCCTAGGTTACCTGGAAGATACCGCTTCAACCGGTAAGCCACTAGATATCGCACTATTTTTAAACCCCCTTCTTATTGTATGTTCTTGTATTTATTAGTGTGAACCATAAAGTTGATTAAAGAGTACTACCTACATCTATCTAAGTCCATGAAAAACTATACTGGCTATAGGTATTCCTCTATAAAATAACCTACTTTACTGCTAACTATATGTAGTAATTAGCACTAAGCAGTAGTAGGCGCTGGCAGGTAAATATTATCAGCAAACGTGTTAGGTCGTTACCGCACATTTTGCGCTTGGCTAAATAAGTGTCAAGGAGAGTCGTTCGCTGCTTTTCTCATCGTTTGTTCAGCCATAATGATAATAAAAATGTCTGGGAAGTTATATAACAATTAATTCCAGTACCTACATACTGTATTGTGCCTTTTAATAGTCCTTTGCTGAACATAGGTCCACCTACGAAAGGCGTTTGTACCGTAATTGACCGTATCTACTACGCTGACCCAGTACGGGTTAGTGAATACACAAATCGTCTGACGATGTTTTTCTTCACGGAAAAGCCCGTGGTGTGAAAATCTGTACAAAAGTTGCAAAGAACTCATCGGTACGGGACCGGGATTTGAACTCTCGATATCACGAATGCTAGTAGAGCGTTACTACCTCTTCGCCACCACCGATTCTATATAGATTAAGAGATAATGTCAAATAGGAGTTATTATGTAGTTAAATGGCTTACTACACTACTCCATAGGTATGCAGACAAACGTAGTCAAACGTAAACCTATAAGAAATAAAAAAGACAGTCTTACACTTAGTAACTGTTAAGAATAATTGACAGTAGACATAGTGTCTCACTCTTGTTTTACTGACATGAGTGACAGTCCCAATAAAACTGTCTGCCTCTAAACGATTCCAGTAAACCCTAGCTTATATAATAATTATTAATGTGTTCAAATCGTTACATTTAGAAATATTTATAAAACTGCGACATCATTCCTGTTTGTAAAGGAAAATATAGAGAAATTATGGTGTTGTTTGCATCTAAATCCGTGCATGTACTCATGTTTTTCTTTTAAATGCCACTAATTATTTCTGTCTGCATTATTTTGTGTAATAAATATCGTAAATATCAAGTCAAACAGGTAATTTTAAACGACCAGTAACATTTAATTAATATTTAATTAAATTTTCCCGCAGCAAGTACTGTAAGTAGGTACGCCGAGGACAATACGGTTCAACATCTAAAACTATATTTTATACACAAATGCTTGTACAGATGCGAACACCCTCTCACTTGAGAGAAGTTGCGTTAGAAAATGACTAGTGTAGTGTACTAGTCATTTTCGTATTCAAACGTAGCATTAATTAATTAAAATTCTTGTCGAAATAAATCCCTATCTAATCACAATGAAAAAAAAATTGGCCAAGTGCGAGTCGGGTTCACGCATGAAGGGTCCCGCACCGTACGGAAGCCCCCTTTAATATATTTTATTTTGTTTTATCAATTATTTTTGAAAAGTATATAATGTACCACTTAATACTTCAAGCATCTTCTTGATGCCGTTATTAATATCAAGCAAAAAAATTACGTTACTTGTATGGGATTATTTTTGAAGTGCATATTTAACTAAACATTCTGTGAATATTTCAAGCATCAACCTGCCACTGCCTTTAATATCGAGATATAAAATAGAATTCAGGTTTATTGTATGGGAGTATGGGAGCCCCCCCTTTTTTTTTAAAAGTTTTTTTTGGTATTTGTTGTTATAGCGGCAACAGCAATACGTCATTTGTGAAAATTTCAATGTTCTAGCTATTACCGTTCATGAGATACAGCCTTGTGACAGCGGAGTCTTAGTAATAGGGTCCCGTTTTTACCCTTTGGGTAGGGCACCCTAAAAAAGAAACTGCAATATAATCCCATTCTATTCCAACCAACATTGGATTGGATCAGTTCTATGGCGGATGGACGTATTCTAAATATTTTAATATCTAACTGTGTTGTACCTACCATAATATATATATATATATATATATACATATATACTTATTTTAACAGGGTGTAAATCTAGACGACGAATATGAATATTATACTAGAATATCATATTATATTCTACTGATCAGCATGACCAAATTTTATTACGAGGAAAACCCCGAAAACGCGAAACAATAATCAGCTGTTCCATAGAAAGTACTTACCGACTTTTGATTAAATGTATGGAACAGCAATTTTTTTTTCGCGATTTTGGGTTTGGTCCCTTAGTGAAAGTTTAGCTATAACGATGAGTAAAAATATATTCTAGAATATCTGCGTACCTAGTCTAAAATTACACCCCGTAGAAGTATTGTGTCGTAGTAATAGAGATGCCATTTTCATTTTACATTGTTCAACTAAGTTTCAGGGTCACAGCTATATTTCACGTAGGAAGAGGCATTGTTTCGAAAATGACGAACCGTTGTTTGCGGTCGTCGTATCGAATCGAGCTGAAAACCATTCAAAATGTATATATAAAGTTACAGCATTCCATTAGACTGGCGATATGCCAGAAGCTCTGTTATATCTTACAAAGCAAATATTGATTTGTGTTCAAACGTCAATTAGAGATGGGTGACTTATGTAAAGATTATGAAAGCATCGAACTTAATTTATGTAACATATCCCAGCTGATTTCAAAGCACCATACCTATATTTAGGTAATTGCCATATCATCATCTCAAAACGTATTCATCCATCCATCAGCCAAAGGACGTCCACTGCTGGACATAGGCCTCCCCTATGGATCTCCAATAAGACCGGTTGGAAGCGGCTTGCATCCAGCGCGATCCTGCGGTCTTAATGAGGTCAATGGTCATCCGTCCACCTTGTGGGTGGACGTCCTACGCTGCGCTTGCCGGTACGTGGTCTCCACTCGAGAACTTTTCAACTCCACCGGTCATCAGTCCTCCGCGCTATGTGCCCTGCCCATTGCCATTTCAACTTGCTAATCCGTTGGGCTATGTCGGTAACTTTGGTTCTCCTACGGATCTCCTCATTACTGATTCGATCCTGCAGAGAGACTCCGAGCATTTAGCCCTCTCCATAGCTCGTTGGGCTAAGTATAAAACGTATAGAGTCCCTTTAAAATGACTTTCCCATATCTATATACGTTTTTCGCGGAATGTAAAATAAAAAACAAAAGGTCAGTCTATATAATATAAAAAGATTTCTATTTATTTGATTTATATCGGCGGTTAAAGTGTGCACAAAACTTAGCGCGCCATATAAGTATTTAAAATTTTCAAAGTCATGCACAAAGGAAAAATTAGTTTTTTTCATTTTTCGCCAAAAACAGCGCGTCAACAACCGTGTACAGAATTCGAAAAGTTCGCATTAATCGATGTGTCATCGATGTAGTAGTTATTTTTTACATGTTGATTTTTTTAAAAAAACGACATCTGATATTGATTAAATTTTAATGGAACCACCTCTACGATCTACCAAACAAAAAAGAATCATCGAAATTGGTTCATGATAAATAGGCGGAGTAACATCGCGTAACATATACTCGTACATGCAAAAAAACATTCAGTTGAAGTTAGAAATATTTTAAAAATTAGGTAAGTATATCCCATATCATTGTATACTGAAAACTATAAATTACATGTGGTTTATTCTTACATGTATTCCGTAGGTACATCAGATTGAATCAATAACTGATCAAATAGCCCATTGTCACGCGAAGCTACCAGCCGCGCCCCGTAACACCTTACGACCTTTACTGCCGATTTATGGTGTTATCTCTACATTCCTCCACATCGTATGTAATAAGAACACACTTCCCTCGATGAGAATACGTAATCTATAACGTATAGTACCTATTACTTGGTATTCTGTGCTATAGTGACATAATAGCAGTAAAATAAACTCTGAGACATACTATTCGACATTGTAAAAGCCAGTATGGAAATATTCATTACCACCTCCTGAAAATTTATCTCAAATGAGCTTGTGGGGGATCTTTACTCATGGAAGGAAATAGGAGAAACCTTTGCCCAGCAGTGGGATAGCATATGTTAGAAAAAAAACACCTCAGTAAAATAGCAATCGACTTCTACACAACTATAAAATAGGTACTTAAGATGAAAACGATTGATCCTACGAGATTCTTGCATTTTAGGCGACACGACAAGGGATGATTTTGCAGGTTTTTCACTTACACTCATGAAAAGGGGGTTAAATAAATTGTATCGGGCCCCAACAGTCCTATCATAACCTATCACATTGCAGCTTTTTTATCATGAATAAGTCTGCGCTTGGCTACCAACTCGCCCGATGGTAACCGACGTCGTCGTCAAAGATAAACTACGCAGATTACTATTACTTTTTTTAATAATCTTTGCTATTACATACTTACAATATCACTCAACTACTTACTTATACTTACTACTAGCTCAAGGTTCATAATCGCTAATAATTTAATTTTCAGACCGTTCCCTTTCAAAGCCGGGCGGCCTTTCACGATAGAGGTTCTTGTCGAGGAGAAAGAGACCTTATGGGCGGTGGACGGGGAACATTACGCCAGCTTCGCGCACAGAAACCCCAGTCCTCTGGCGGCCAACTGGGTGCAAGTCACGGGCGTCCGAGACGCCGCGTTGAAAATTCAGAAGACTGATGTGTATCCTACCTTAGCTCCGGGGTCAGACGAGGTACGGTTAATCTATCTATTCTCTTGCCTCTAGAACAAAAGCTGCGAAAAATTGCTACGTTTTCGCAAGAAAAAGTTACGAAATTCACGATAAAAGTGCTAGTCGAAGAGAAAGAGACTATGCCCCGATAGACGGGGAGCATTATGCCAGCTACGCGCACAGAAATCCCGGCTCTGTGGCGACGAACTGGGTGCAAGTTACGGGCGTCCGAGACGCAGCGTTAAAGATTCGGACTGATGTGTATCCACCTTAGCTCCGGGGTCAGACGAGGTAAGATATAAGTTCTTGTCGAGGAGAAAGAGACCTGATGGGCGGTGGACGGGGAACATTGCCCCAGCACGGGTAGCATGGCAAAGGGAGAAACCCATTTTATCCACTTTTAATGGCAGTTGTAATTGTCAATCCATACTTTATTTCCTCTACGAGGGGATATAATGGTGGAAAGACAATTTGTCTCTTTGCCATGCTACCCGTGCAGATTCGCGCACAGAAACCGCAGCCCTCTGGCAGCCAACTGGGTGCAAGTCACGCGGCTGTGTTCAGTATAGAGGCGGCACTGGGCCAGGGTGGTGGATATAACCCAATTATCCTTCGTCGGTAGGCATATGTTCAGCAGTGGGCTATTAAAAGGCTGATACAGTACAGTACCTTTTCGGTTGGAAATTTTTGATAAATCAAATTATCTTTCTGAGAGGAGTTGCCATTAGATGAATTCATATTCGAAATCCTATAGATTACTTTTAATGTATTTGTTTTATTTTGTTAATTGAAGTAGTTGAAAACATGTAGACAACAAGAATAGTAAAACAATCAGTCACATAAAGTGATCTAATTTACAAATAATTATAGCTACTTTTGGCTTAAAAGAAATTTTATGATCTTAGTTTAGTGCTGTATCGCATTGTTTTGAAATAGACTAGTTCGAGGTTTGGAGAGCTGTTATGGGCATAGGTGATCCCTAACTTCAGATGGGAGAGATTTGTATTTACATAAAAAAAGAAGATACTGAACCAATACAACATTAAAACAAAGCGAATAAAATGCGTATCCAAATGAAATTTCCTATCTAACATTTCAGGTACCACTAAGGCCGAGTATAGACAGCGTGGCGGAGGATAAAGAGCCGAGCTGGCGCGCCAACGTGATAGCCTGCCTGTCGGCCGGCGTGCCTGAAGGACACCAGCTCGTTATCAACGGAAGGTATACCGTACCTATGATTTTAAACCTTCGACGCAATAGGGTAATATAGGGGGTACTTTTTTTTTTTATTTCAATTTATTTTTGGGACTTTTATATAAAATACATGGCAGTCCCATTGTATATTCTAACTTACTAACTCCTTAATAGTACTAGCTACGTATTTCGGATCACTTGAGGCGACTCACCAAATCAAATAGCGCTCCGGCTGCGTCAGAGCTAGGTTCAGCAAGTTTCCTGTTATATAGTCCAATGTCGAGCCTGTTGAAGTGATAAGTCACCTCAAGTGCCCGCCTCTCATTTTCAATTCGTAGACAATCTACCAGTAGGTGGTAGGGGGGTGTTATAAGTCCGGCCCGTCTGTGGGTTTTAGTGTGTTTGTCCGTAGCACCATACCTCTGAAACGGGTGAACTTATTGGGATGCGTTTTTTTAAATTTGTAATAAAGTCTTCTAGCGATGTTTCTTACATAATTATGCTTCATAAAAATCGATTCAGCCGTTTCAAAGTTAGCAGCTTTTTGTTAGCTACCATTTGGAATCAAGTTTTCTAGCGATGGTTAGATATGTTTCAATCAAAATCTATTCAAAGTTATTTTGTTAGTTGCCATTTGAAATCCAGTTTTTTAGCGACGGTTCTTAGTCTTAGATATGTTTCATCAAAATAGATTTCAAATAGCCGTTTCAAAGTTATCAACTCTTCCGTTACCTGAGGTAGGAATCTTATAGCGTTGAGTTTTTTAAATTGTTAATCATGTTACGAGTCGCGACCTTTAGCTTGCTTGCGTAATGAAGGTCGGATCGTCATGGAACAATAGAATGTTTTATCGTGTCTTCGTTTTTAACCTTGGGGGAAATTTTCAGCCGGCTAGACGGTTTGTCTTTTTTATGTGCGATATTCCCAAATGCTATAACGTCTGATGAGATATGAAGGTATTAACTGCGAGGACGCATAGCACACGTGGGACTGATAACCTCATCAAGTAATCGAATGGAAAATACGAACTTGAAAATACAGACTCATTCTTTAAATCACAGAAATATCCTAGGATATTCATTGCATTTATTCATCTTTACTACTGACTTTTACTCTTAAATTTCGATAAAAGTTCACACCAAGGGGCGACGACTTACCAACGTTTCACGATTTCTCCAGACTTCGGCCTTTGCTCCATTCATTCACCGTGGACTTGATGGACGCTGCCCGCGAGTGGCCCCGACCCAACGTGCTGCTCCACGTGAGCATGCGCGCACACGACGAGTCCACCAAGGACCGCCAGCTGGTGGTGCTCAACTCGTGGCTCGGGGAGTGGGGCATGGAGCGGAGACAGCGCACCGCCAGGCTCGTGCCCGGCACACATGTAAGTAGTACTATCACTATAGTATTAGTTCGAGTGTTACACCCATACTTTACTCGTTCGTCTTCGACTGGGCACAGCCCGCAAGTAACCGTGACAGCAACCGCAAGTGACAGCTGGTGGTCAACTCGTGGCTGTAAGAGTGGAGCGAAGACAGCGGACTGCAAAGTTCGTGTCCGGCACACATGTACGTAACATTAAGCCGCCATCCAATCTCAAAATACCTGTATAGAGCCCTAGTTAAACTGACTTTTCTCCGTCAAATCTTGAAGTTGTCGAATAAAAATAAAATACACAATATTTTCAAAACTATACGGTAGGGAATTCAATAACTCGAAACACAATTCAAAAAACTTCGCTCGATAGAAATTAAATGCGAAGACACCGCTTTTAAGAACAAATTCATGATTTCTAAGAGAGTTTATTGCATTTTTGGGCACTTTTCTACACGTTTACAATTTTTTTTTAATCCGTTATTTATGCACATGAATCGAACTAAAGCTATCATCCATAAAATTTAGGAAAAAGTGGTAATATCAATTTTATATTGATTTTTAATGCAAAAATCGAGCGAAACCAGGGGCGTATTGGTCTTCATCAGCTCATATGAAAAATTACGCTGATACTATGGCGCCTTAACAACACAGCCCAGAAGGCCTCAGACAGGAACAAGTAACTGAAAACGTTAACAAGCGTCTGACCATAAACACGCACCTTTGTGTTATCAGTGACGATTTACGGCACGAAAAAGTTATTTTCTTACTAAAGGACTTGATTAGTAAGCTTAAGAGTACAAGTAGCCCAACGAGCTATAAAAAGGACTGTGCTCGGAGTCTCTTTGAGAGATTGAATCAGAAATGAGGAGAGATCCGTATAAAAATCATAGTTACCGACATAGCTAACGCATTAACAAGTTGAAATGGCAGTGGCCAGGGTACATTACGTAAGACTGATGACAGGTACTACGTGACACGTACCAACAAGTGCAGCATAGGACGACCACCCCATAGGTGGACAGATGACCGCGTCAAAACCAAATGATCGCACTCTAAAAGGGAGGCTTATGTCGAGTAGTAAACGTCCAGTAGCTGAATAATGATTCCAAAAACTAAATGCAAATCCCCCCACAACCCAGTCTGCGAAAAATACACTAGCAATAAAGTACCAATTGTACTATTTCAGGCAACATTCCGAATCGTTCGCAGTCCCGACGAATGGTCGATATACGCTGACGACATTCTAATAGGGGAGCTGGACTTCCGAGCGTCGCCAGAGGGAGTCAAGTCCGTCCGCATCCGAGGCGACCTCTACCCCGAACAGATATACCTCTGTCCAGCTTCTACGTCTCCTATACGAGAAAACAGCTGAACATACCCAAACAACTGCAAGTTTTGAATTCTGTGTGATGATTTCCGACATTTTTGGCGGCCTTGGTGTATCAAAGGTCTGCAAGTTTTGAATTCTGCGTGATTTTCAACATTTTTCACGGCCTTCGAAGTGTATTGGTGCTTTCTTATAGATAGCTACGCTAGCTAGACTTTTGATTTACGACATAGAGGAATTAATCACTTGATTTACGACATCATCACAGCGTCTTAATGTTTGGTGTTTGGCATGAAACTCTAGGTCAATTTTTGTGCTAAGATCCATTGATGCCGTATTTTATATTGATTGTGAAATGTATATGTCGACGTAAGGAATCTTTGACAAATAATATTTAAGGTATAGGTACTATAAAAAATATTCACTTTTATCTAACATCACACGAGAGTGCGCGCAGGAAAAACGTGGAACTAATTTACTATTGTACTTTTCATTTCCATACGACTTCTGTATAGATTTAAGCTGGATATATGATCTGACTCAGAATTGAAATCATTAAATTAATACGCTTGCAAATAACAGAAAGAGAGAACATATGATGACAGAGAATTTCTTTCACATGCATCATAATAATAATATTATGCAATGCAATGCTGTGTTTCACACACTCTATATAATAATTAACTACTTGTGTGATATATCTTGACAAGGTGTTTTGTTACAAGTGCAAAGCATTTATTAGCCATATTTTTTTTCAATTTCAAGTCAATTATATTTTATATTTACATCACATTCACTGCCTTGTTCAAGTTTTCCATATTTAAGAGCTATATGCGTAAGGATTTTATTACTTATTTAATTATGTATTGAATACTGTTATTGAGATTATTATATTTTGTGGTTAAGTGTATAAGTGTAAAGTGCTTTATATAAATATTCGTTAACTATATTCATTGTTTCTTTTATAATTACGTCGATATCTGTTGATAGAGTCATTGTAGTATTTAGGTAATTTGAAATCATAATAACTCGTCCTAAGCATCTCTGTAGTACAATACGAACAACAATATGAAAACAAGTGCGCGATTAAACTATCTGCCCCTTTAAAAGATACCTAAAGATTGACTGCATAAGTTTTAGCTCTGTGGCACGACCTGTAGGTACTATTATGTGAAGGGATGGAAGTACTTACACTTCCTCTTTTTTTTAGTTTTGTTTTTTTTTTTTTTTTTTTTTTTTAATATAATGACAATACTACATTACTACTACATAGAAAGCAATTGGATCATCCACAGACCCTTGAAGGTCTAAAGATAATCCAAGTGCTCAAGCCCACTGCCAGTTGGCAGCGTGCCCAGCATGCTGGCAGCATTGCCACGCTGAATGGCAATGCTTATACGTTGAGCCAAATAAACACCAGCATTTTGGTCACGCGTCGCGTCCACCAGACGCTCAGAAAGACTTTTGAAAACGAGATGAGCTCCCGGCCCCCACGGACCCAAAGTCTCAACTCCAAATGGCTCAAATATGTAACCACTGCCGAGGTTAGCATATTTGCGCCGCTTGTGCTGCTCAGCCGAATTGGCCGCCGCTCCAGCCCTACTCTGAGTCTCTTCCTCTTTAAATCTGAAAACAAATGTGGGGCACATATTTTACTCCTTTAGAATACCTAATTTTATTCCATGGTATCGAAAACTGTTTGGTCTGAAGTCAAAAGTATATTTATCAGGGGAAGTTTGCATGATGTTTTTTTTTATTTGCTCTGAGGATGTTTGTCAAATTTTATTATTGAATGTCATGTTCAGATGTCAAAGATGTCATGCACTATACGTGACTATACGTCATGGTTCCCATCCCACTATTGCTTGTAAATAAATAAATTATAATTATAGACAATTGTTCTATAATAATGCAAAGAACATAATTCCTGACTTGTTTTAAATAATAATACTAAGAACCATGCAAACTACTCGCCATCCGCTGGACCCACCGAGCAATGTAGCCAAATTCGGTAGCTACGATCCAGATAAGTAAGTAACTTTCATGAAGCTCTTTTGTACTCGAAGTTGGACTATAACTAATTAACCCTAATTATTAATAATAGCTCAACGTATCAGCATTGCCATTAAGCGTGGCAATGCTGCCAGCATATGGGCACGCTGCCAACTGGCAGTGGGCTTGAGCATTTGGATTATCTTTCGACCTTCAAGGGTCTGTGGATGATCCAATTGCTTATTATGTAGTTGTAGATTATGTAAGTCTTGTATTTAGTGGTAGTTAATAAAGGCACTTGCCCAACCCATAAAAACCTAATTATTTGCTTTTGAACTTATTCGGAAATTGACGAGTGAACGAAGTGAAAGAGGCAAAGAGGCTTCCCTTTATCTTCCTGCCCCGTTTTGTTCGCGTGCCGCGTACTTTTGGGTAGCTAGAGGACTATTGACTATACTGGGTGCATCCTTTTTGTAATAAGCATCGAACAGTTAGATTTTTCCCTGTTCCACCTAAGACTATAAGACTAATAAAATATTGGTTAGAAACCTCTTAAAAGTTGATTTATATTTTTCAGATACGCGATCGACAAAGTATCTCTAACTGTTAAAACCCACGAAGACTTGACCCCAGGGAAACCGCCATATTTGACCCAAAACACTATTGGGAAATACCTCGCGCCTCTTACCAGGCAGCTGGTTGAAGTTCCCCCAAGGTCTGATACAATTTAACTACTTTTCATCCCAAAGCTTTACGGTGCGATCGCGACATATGGCCATTAACATTTGCCGTGCTACTGTTATAGCATGTAGGTATAGTATTTCAACTCTATAGGTAAATGTAGCGTATTGGATGTAAATCTGTCAAGCTATATTTATTGTAAATAAATAAATTTGAATTTAAATAGTGAGACGAGCGAAACCTCCAACACCGATGGAGCACACTGGTATCTCACAAGAATAAAATTTTCCAAACCGAGCCCTGGTGATGGGAGAACTATACTTTACCACATAGGGCCGTTGTATTTCTTGTCGACTCGATTGATGAACAAAATTTTTTTTGTTCCTAAATGCTTTTTTCAGTTTGAAACTACTCATTGCTTTCATGATAAGTGTAGGTACACATTGAAGCCTGGTTACATAACTAAAGACCATTATGTAAAAATTTTCAACCCGTTGTTTACCACACGAAATTAGATACCTACATAGGCACTTAATAGGTGTTGGGTAGCGCAGCTCCGGTAATATTTGAGTACCTACAACTTATATCAGAATAGTATGCCTTGGAAGAGCCTTTCTTAAGCCCCTGATCGACGTGCAAAGGTCTTCGACTCAAGTACCTTAGTAAGTCCACGACTTTAAAACTGCGGTTATAAAGTCTGTCAGCGGCTTTAAGACTAAACAGTGATCTTGCCACGCATTCTGAACGGATTTCAGTATTATTTTTTTGTATGAAACTGCCACTTATCAGTACATGTACTGAACCCTCGCTTTACCACCAGACCATTGATCGACGAGCTTCCGGATGCAGTGATCGAGAACATGGTGGCAAGGGACAAAGCTTTCTGGGTAGACAAGCCTGGAGCAAACGCGTACACCCTTCACGATGCGTACAATAGTGCTGGACTCACTACCGTTGTGGTGACACCTCGTATGTGTCCTTAATCATATTATAAGTATAATCAACGCCACACAAGTCGGCGGATGAGAAGTTATGCGCAGAACGCTGCGCAAAAGGCAAAATATAGGTATGCGCCTTGGGAGCCTTAGAGACGAGACGCCGGGGCACACCCGCCCGCTAACCTCATGCCTCTCGCGCGCTTCCTACGCCCGTTTCACACTACTTTGTCACTTCTGTACCTGGGCATTGTGCACACATGCGCAATAATTAGCGAAATACGGCGAAGTGCCATCTGCGGCTAACTTCTCATCAACTGAACTGTGTGGCGATACCAACAGTAGATAACATATGTTTTGTGCTACTTTACTAAAACTAGCACGAGAGCCTTATTGGCAAGCTTCCATCTTACGGCCTGCCTGCTGATTTCTGCACATGGATATCAGATTTCTTGAGGAATCGGTCGATACGAGTTGTCGTTGATGGCTGCTCGTCAGACCAAATGGATATCAATGCCGGTGTTCCTCAGGGGTCTGTGCTCTCTGCGACACTCTTCCTACTGCATATCAACGATCTGCTTAAGCCCGGGATCTTTGGGTACGCAGATGACAGTACAGTCGTGGAGAGCTACACGTCCGATGCAAGAACCAGCGGGCCACAGATCGAGTTATACAGAGAGGCTATGGTCGAACGGCTCAACTTGAGTCTGCAGGCGGTATCCGACTGGGGTAATGCTAACCTGGTCAAGTTTAATGCCACAAAGACTCAGGGCTGTCTGTTTTCGGCCAAAAAGAGACCCTTTCAATTGTCTCCCGCTTTCCGTGGTGTCTCCGTTCCGGTAACTGACAGCTTGGAACTATTAGGCGTTTCACTCTCATCTTCTCTTAACTTTGGCTCTTACATAGAGTCCAAAGCCCAATTAGCCTCCAAAAAACTTGGTGTTCTCTCTAAGGTGAGACGGTATTTCACACCTGAGCAATTGCTTAGTCTTTATAAAGCACAAGTCAGGTCTTGCATGGAATACTGCTCTCACCTTTGGGATGGCTCTGCCAAATATCAACTGGAGGCTCTGGAGTCGATTGAGAGACGAACCAGGAGGCTGATTGACAACGACACCTTGACTAAGACGCAGCTGCAAAGTCTTGAGCATCGTCGCAAGGTAGCGTGTTTGTCGGTCTTTTACCGGATACACTTCGGAGAGTGCGCCCAGGAGTTGCACAATCTGGTCCCCCCTGCCCCTTTCTTCTATCGTACGGCTAGACGGACGCGACCAAAGCGCCACCCTTTTATGGTGGACATTCCGCGCGTTAGAACCAAGCGTTTTGAATCCTCATTCCTCATACGAACAGCCGGAATGTGGAATGCTTTGCCTGGGTCTGTCTTGACGTTAAAGTACCTACAACGTGAGTGTCTTCAAATCCCGAGTAAATAGGTATCTTCTAGGTAAGCGTGCTACACCCTAGACCGCACATCTGCTTAACATCAGGCAGTGTGTAGTCAAACGCAAACCTATTCGAAATAAAAAAAAAAAAAAAAGTCGATTTTTTCACAATGAAACGCAAGAAACAATGCACATCAACCATTTAGTACTTACAACAACCATTGCTATTCAGAAAGGATATACTGAGCCGAAATTAGGTGATTCAAGCTTATTACTAACATTTTTTACAGTGGGGCTAACAAAACGAGGAAAAATCAGCTGTCCCGTACAAAATTGCAACACGGAATCGACAAGATATATGAGAAAGTTGTTAGTTGGCCCCATAGTAAAAGTTGTTCATAGTAATGGTTTGAACCACCTCTATTCTGCTTAGTACAGTTCTGGATAACCCTATAGATACAATACCAAGATTACAGAAACACTGGATGCAAGCCCCTTACTGAAACAGAAGAGAGGACTATGTCCAGCAGAGAACGTCTTACGACTGTTAATGATAATGGATGGTGATTGTAGATACGAGTAGAAGTATAATTTTATACTACACCTGCTCGGAAAGTACCTTGATACTTTATCAAATTTACGGTAGAAAGTACGTCATTGCATATCGAACAAATATGCGGCGAGAAAACGCATCTGAGCGGGAGAGAAAAGTGCATGAAAATCCATTTCTTACGTGGTTTTTCTTTTTTAATTTTGGGTAAGACTATGCGCTGGTAACCTAAATATCAAAAGCCAAAAAGTTTTTACAGTGAGTTTTTATCTCCAAGTTCGCAAAATGACACTGGCCACTAGCTGTGTGTTGGATGGTGTCAAACAATTTGAAAAAAGAACATGTGAAAATTGCAGACGCCATAATATCGGGATCGATTAATGTGCATCAAGACTCATCTCCTCAACCATCAACGAGCGCGGCGATGCCAGATGCCCCTCAGCAGCCCCTTTGGCACCACAGCCTTCTACGAGCGCAGTGCCAACAGCACAGCCAGTTATTCCTCCTACATTGTCGCAAACATCTCAAACAAACATTAATGGAAAAAGTGTTACATTAAGCTTCACTAACTGCAACAATTTCAATATAAATTTCAATTAGTAAAGATTTAGTTTTTTATTTTCCTCGTAGGTGTAGTATAAAGCACTATGTATCACTCGAGAGAAAGTGCGATTCCCGATCTCGGGTGTTAAACGACACCCTCGACGGTAATCGGTCACTTTCTCCTCTCGGTGAACAATGTACTATTATCTACGATTACGATGTGTAACAAAGACTTTACTTTTAACAGCCCATCAAGATGTATTTCCGCGCTCGTATCAGTACGACCTAGACTGCGTCAGGTATCGACGGACCCATGCTTGCGATGGACTGAACCAACAATCTGGCCAAGACGCAGTAGGTATCGCAGGGTTCTTAAGTGCCATCTAGAAAAGTTGAAATTACATCACACGAAACGAATTTTCAACCCCCTCATAGCACGATGTGATATATATAACATCGAAAAAATTTTGAATCGACATAAGTTGATTCAAACTTAATGGCGTCTGCGAACACAAAGCGACTCGTTGCACCGTAGTAAAATCATACGTCAGCGAGGGGTGAGGATTAGGATTCTGTGCCAACTTAATTGAGTTTTAGATGAATAAAGTATTTATTTATCTTTAACTTATAAAACATGAAAACAAAACTTAAATAAATTATCCTATCTAAACTAAAATACCCTATCTAAAGAAAACTAGTTAAAAATTAGAGAATGTTTAAAGCTATAAAAGGTTTAAACAGTCTCTAATCACAGGCAACGTGCCCAAAATGCTGGCTGCATTGCCTCGCTGAATTGCGAGGCTGACCTTCTGCCCAAAATACAGGCCAGCATTCGGTCACGTGTACTTTCTTTTAATCTCCCCGACAAATCTTTGAATATCTCTAGAGCACCCGGCCCCCACGGTCCAAGTGTCTCTACCCCAAATGGCACAAATAAATATCCTCTGTCGAGAGATGAATATTTGCGCCGTTTGAGGGATTCTGCCGCAATTGCCGCACCGCTAGGCTGCCTTGATGTCTCTAGAAGATGTGACGGCGCCAAAGTATCGACACAAGTAGCATCCCACACCAAGGGCCGTCCCATCTTCCAGGGAATCAAGGTCATTCCATCGGGTCTTTTTCCATCGTCTCGTAGTAGTCCTGTTGGTTCCAGAGTAGCTGCCACGTTTACGCTACCAAAGGCACGACGGATGATATCATTTAAAGCGCTATGGCGAGCGATACGGCCGGCACTCCTGCTGCAAGACAAACCGTGGTGACCGAGGCTGTCTACATTTTCTCCACAGACGCACCTGTGGGGGAAAACACAAGGAGCGCCAAGGCGTAGCGAAATGGCTAACCGGAATGTATTGTTGTCCAGTAAATTTCCTAAATGAAACGAAGGTAGTGCCTGCAGCCAAAGACCCGATTCCCAGCGAGAAACAGCTAGGAGACGCGCCCGATCTGTAGGAATGTTTGTGGATAGTAATTTGTTCCATTCCAAATCACAGATCGGCGTATCCCATTGTCTCTGTGACGTTGGGGTCTTGGGCAGGGTAGAATTTGGGCAGGCTATTTTCCAAGCATTTAAGGCTTCAGTCAAAAATGAAATTTGCACATTTCCTAAACTTGGTGACAAAATTTGATTTACTAAATTTTCAGTGCTTTTGACTGAAGATAGAAATGCGGGCAATGATACGCTGGAAATTTTTCTAATACCTAAGCCTCCATAGCGGATCGGTAGGGACGCTTGGCACCACATGGAATTTTCGATAGACACATTGAAGATGGATGTGAGCGTATCCTTAACAATGTTGTCCAGTTTTTGTAAAATTTCGGGGTGATTCCAAAGCTGGCAACATCGCAAAGAATACGTTTTAGGCCGGGTGGCTAGCCCTGGTGTCAGTTTCAATTAGTTTTATGTAATTTGTGAAGGACATATCGCAAAATGGTAAAACTATAAATAGAGTCCTATCCATCATCATAACTTCTTATTTTTTGTACAGAAAATGGTTGGCGCACATTGTAGAGACTGCAAAAAACTAGGAATCCCGGGTTTGACGCCTTTTCAACTGGCGTGGGCGAAGGACCCAGGGCAGAGGAGGTGGAAATATTACCCAGACCTGTCTGCTACTGTGCCTTACAAGGAGATAAAACGTTTAATGGACGAGTATGTCTTTATTTCTTAATCCATTACAAAAAATAAATATACGTAAGATAAGCCGCGTCACACAAGTTGGCGGATGTGAACAAACTGCGCAAATCCAATCCTGACTGAGGCTCGCATAAAGCCGCACGTTGATTGGCTATTGCGCAGCTTGTAGCTAATTTTACATCCGCCAACTTGTGTGGCGCGGCCTATACAAGCTGCGCAATATCCAATAATCGCGCTGCGTTGTGTGAGCTTCAGTCAGGATTGGATATTGCGCAGCTTGTAGCTAACTTCATTTCCGCCAACTTGTGTGGATTCATCGTCATTATATTATCAGCCATAGGACGTTCACTGCTGTACGTAAACCTATTCTACACATCTCCAATTGCCGGACATTAGAAGTGGGTAGATAGGTACCTACATGATTATAATAGCAGTAGGCGTTCATGGCATACGTATATATAGTGTAAAGACGAAACAGTATCATACTTTTCAAATATTTGTGTCCTCCATAGTACCTAGGTAGGTACGTTCACAGTTCATGATAATCACTAAAGTCCGACGATATTTTTAGGTCTATTATTATTTTGATTTCATTAATTAGACTGCTTATCCAGTTATCCATAAGACTGACTGCAGACAAAGTCGGCTACTGAGTAAAATATACAAATATAATACCTAGAACTGATTCAAAAGGTGTTTGTAGCGCCTCGTCTATCAGTCTATAGCTTTAGTGGTGTCGCGGAGCCTATCGCGCACCTTAGCCAGTAGCCACAAAATTAAAGGCTCCATCAAACACAGGCGGTACGAGCGGTAGAGCGGTACGAGCGGTAAAGGGCGGTACGGCAGTACCGCGACCGGACCTGTGTGAGCCCTTCTTATATAACCAGTTCAACACATGCCCGCCCGTCTGCTATACCGCTCGTACCGCCTGTGTGTAAAGGAGCCTTAAATGTCCCCAACCATGAAATGCTGCTCTAGGCCGAATCAATTCATCGTCTATGAAGTTAGTTAGGTAGTTAGCGCAAATTCCCACTCCTTGCGCCACAAAAATATGAATAACTGCGTAACGAGGCTCCTCGTGTTCACAGAAGCCATTAGTTTGGTTCGGCTAAATATTCATTCAAAGTTTTATACACGTAATAATTAGTATATGCCACCGTCAACTTTTGAACGTCAATTGGGGCGTTTTGTATTATAGTCTAAGTAAATAAAGGCGAAAATTAGCGATCAGGGCAAAAACGTCGTGTAGTTTTGAAAATTGGTACAGTTGTACCCACAGACTACTATAGATACTGTTGTACCTTGCGGTATCCATCCGGTATCATGAACATACTACTAAAAGTCCTCAGTGGTGGGAGTGTGCTAAGGGTGCGCCCCCCCTTAATGGGCGTAAAAGGCGTAGTGTGGTGCTCATACGCTAGTTAAAGCGTTTGCTTGTTCTATTACAGTGTTGGACGTCCTTATAAAAACGAAGCAATTAATTGGTACTACGAACACTACCCGCCTGTTAAGTATAATACGATCATGAGGAAATTTTCTAAATAAATTGTCAATTTTCATAAAATCATTTTAAGTTTGATTGAAAATGAAAATCAATATTACTCTCACAGAATTTAAAACTCTTTAATCGGTTGAAGTGTAAGAGACACAAGTACCTATAAAAAATAATATTGCTTATAGCCCTACGACCCGTAACTCCCGTAACCCGTAAGATTTTATTTTAAATTTTTAACTATTTTACGCTTTCCCGCCTCAAATAATCAAAAAATCGCCATTTTTTTTACATGATCATGGAAACTATGTTCTTCAGTCCGAAATCTCAATTCTCATTTCTTTTATTTTATAGTCAAACTCGTAGGTAGTTTAAATCCAAGAGAGTCCTGCAGACAGCAGCTGTGGCCAAGTGTTTCATCAGTCACTGTCTGTAGTATTCGCACCTTTCTTCTTTCTTTCCGATAGTATGTTTCCAGCTTTATTCTGAGGTCTACGAGTAAAATTACTGTCATCACTGTGATTATAGGTCTATCCAAAACAAGGAACTTGTATAAAGGCCCCATCACACACAGGCGGTACGAGCGGTAGAGCGGTACGAGCGGTAAAGGGCGGTACGGCAGTACCGCGACCGGACCTGTGTGAGCCCTTCTTATATACTTAACCAGTACAATACAGATGCCCGCCCGTCTGCTATACCGCTCGTACCGCCTGTGTGTAAAGGAGCCTTAATCCAAATTCGCGTTTAATTCGCGTATTTTGTGGTGGTAACACTGGCCTGTTTTGTTTTCTGTTTTCATATAACGAAAGAGAAATGAGAAATTAAAAATTAAATTAATTAACGTTTGTGTGAAATTAATACGCTGTTAAAGTTAAATAAAATTATTTAGCTGCTTCTCTGTGGCGCTATTTTAACTGAGGGTGTTCATTGTTGAGTTGAGTCTGTGGCAAGTTCATAAGTTTGACCTTCTCAAGGTGACCGATATCGCTAGCCGGTTTTCCAGTCAGGGTAACGAGAGTCCGGCGAGTGCACGGCTCTTTCCTGATTTAGCTAAGTGACGAGTCAAGATGAGCGTTCAAACGGACTCCGATAAGCGCAAGCAAATTTCTGTGAGGGGAATAGTTGCTGTGGAAAATGTGACTGAAGTGAAGAAGTCTTTCAACCGTCACGTCCACTACACCCTGGTGAAGGACAGGAATGTTGCGACGCCGAGGGATTACTACTTTGCCTTGGCGCACACCGTCAGGGATCACCTCGTCTCAAGGTGGATCCGAACACAGCAATATTACTATGAAAAAGATCCCAAGGTAAATAAACATAATCATATCATCTGTTCTTTTAGCATTTCCAGCTGATTACTGCTCTGCTATTTACCTTTGATTGAATGAGGGAGCAAGGCTTCTAAATCCTTGCTTAGGTTTAGGTCTGATTAAATTAATAAATTGCTTTTCTACAGTACAACAAAAACATTCTTAATTTCAAGCTATTAGACAATATAAGCCTAAGAACTGCTTAATTTTTTAGTCGCTGCACCTAAAAGTTCTACACATTGTTGAATATAAACAAATCCATTTGTAAAATTGTTAATTTTGGTGTGCTTTATAATTTATGATTTAATTTCTCAAATGGTTTTAAACATGATGTTTCGTATATACTATTAACCTGAATGAATTTTCCTCTTTCTCACTTATATTTTCAATACTCTTCAAAAATAAATGTAAGTATGAATCTGAATATAATGTACAGTATTTAAAACCAGGTATTTTTCCAGACACTTGGCAACCATAATATTTGGTTCATTGAACTTTGTCTTTATTTTTATCTTAGCTACACATGGCAGGGGCTTAGATAATAACAACAAAATTTTGTGGGTTACTAAATTATATTAATATTTATATTTTATAGAAAGCAGAAGTACAAGAATAAATTCTTGCTATTCAGACTGAATTTTCTTTAAATATGATTGATTAATGATAGATATGCGTTTGCCCTTAGTCAAGCTTTGCACATGACACCACCCAGAATTTAGAATATACAAGTGTAAAACTCTGCATAGCATATCACAGTGCTTGTTATCCTGAAATATAATGATTTTAAATCTCCTTTTCCATCTTTGTGATCTAACTAGCTGTACATGAAACAATGCAGGAGCTTAATTATTTTAGAAATGTGAGATAATGACTATAACTGCATGTTATGCTATCCCTGTTGCTCTAACATAGAATTTCAATGCTTGCTCCTGTTTTTACTTGGTTAGGTTGATTACGCAAGACCAAGTAATAACTATATCTCTATTTCTGAACCGATAGCCCACAAGGACCTATGTTCAAATAAGGTCCCCTGAGTTTTGATTGGCAAAATGGTGCCGCATCGTACTTATACTCCATGACAAGAATAACTAAGAGTCTTTTATTTTTGTCAGCGGGTGTATTACCTCTCCCTGGAGTACTACATGGGGCGCTCGCTACAAAACACCATGATAAACCTGGGCATCCAAGGGACAGTGGATGAGGCTCTCTACCAGCTCGGCCTGGATATTGAAGAGCTAGAGGAGCTAGAAGAAGATGCTGGTCTAGGCAACGGAGGTCTCGGCCGATTGGCGGCTTGTTTCCTGGACTCTATGGCCACACTTGGGTTGGCTGCTTACGGCTATGGTGAGTTCCATTATTAATTGAATAAATGAATGAACACTATTGTTAACACAATAGAGAAAAATAGTAATTATTTCAAAAAAGAAGGTTTTCAATTCGTTTCTAGTATGATTTTTTTGTATGTTTTACACTTTTACTCAGCCAATTTTATCAACCTATTCTGATGACTCTTATTTGTTTGGTTGATCATACTTCAGAAATAGTCTCATATAATTTTTATTAAAATTGGCACAGTCGGTTTTGAAAAATCAACAGTAATGTGAAAATTAGAATTACTATGTCGATGATACATTGATCTATTAGGATTTTTTACATGTTTGAAGTTGGTTATGCTATTTTTGACGAAAAGTTAAATTATTGCAAATGTTTCTGGTGAAAAATAATTATTTTAAATATATTTAGTACCTACCCCATTGTTTTAGCTGTAGAGTCCAGTTTAGATGGGGCATGCTATGGCTGATATTATGATGATGATATGATTCTGATATGGAAATGTTTAGTATCTTAGGGTGCGTTCCAAAACATTTAGCTGTTTGTCGGGTGAATTTTACCGGATGAATTTTGGTTTCGGAACTAGGCTGTAAAGGGTGAAAATCACACTGAGTGAATTATGTTTTGGAACGATCTTGGAAAAAAGAGTTACCTAAGTGTTGCCATTTATGCAATAAATGTTCCTTTTGTTTCTTTACCGATACTTTTTCTATATGGTTGATTTTTTGTTTTTATTTATGTAGGTCATCATTTCCTAAAATGGTATATAAATTCTCAGTAAAAATTCTTCTGAAAATAGGTACTTATCATGAAAATCATCCTTTTTCTAAGAAAATGTTACTCTTCGATCTGTCGTACGTTTAAATCGCACTAAAGCTCTGGTAGCACCGGCAAAAGCATCGATCGGCGCGCGAAATTCAATTTTTCTTAGGTTTTATGTCAAGATGTGTATGTGGAGATACATTACAGTCTGTTCATGGTTGTTTTGCCTCTGATATTTGTCACTGTCTCTGCCTAGTCATTACACACAATCACAGGTTAGAGAGAGACACAGTCATGGGTATCAGAGAAAGCTACTTCATGTAGCTGTGAACGGACTGTACTCATGTATAGTCATTTTGCGAAAATAAGTAGTTTTGACTTAGTACATACATAAAATCCGAAATAGTGAACAGTCTTTATACAAAACTGTAACAACCTGATTATTTCTAGATGAAGAGAATTTGAATTTCGCGCGCCGATCGAGGATATATGCCCAAAAAAGATCTTTAATTAACAACAGCATTAACTTTTATATAATAACTAATTTCATCTTTATCTAAAATGCTTATAATATTTTGCCGTCGCAGAACATCTAGTTTAGTGTGAATTGGAATGATAAAATATTCAATATATTTTTCCTCAACCGCTTGTTTTCATTATAACTTCTCTCGTTATGTCAATTTTGACAGCCGAGTGAAATTCAACTCTGATTTTACCAGGGTGAATTATTTCAACTGACAGGTGGAATTTCACTCTATCGGAGGCGTTCCAAAACACTATAGTAAAATTCATCGTTGCGTTTCGGAACCAGCATCGAGCTAATTTCACCCTTCACCGAGTGAATATTGCCCGTTTTGGAACGCACCCTTATTCGATGTAGGGGTGATAAGTCCTGCACTGATGTCCCGCATGGGGTGTTTTGTGCATAATGTTTACTATCTTATACAGTGGCTTAAGCTGTTCATCTTTAATATCAACAGCTATTTGGTTCACTGTAGCATAAGCCTCTTCTCTCTTTTGGAAATCTTCCCCATCTTGTGTCAGTCACATCCAGTTGTTACCAGTGAAGTTATGGATTTTTTAGGTGGTTAACTAAAAGTAATGAATAGCTTATATGATAGCAGATGTATATGGAGTCAACGATTGCTTGATATTTATATTTGACAATGATTGATATTTTTGCATAGTTGGGCAATGGACAGTCAGTCAATGTGGTTAATTAACACTAGTTAATGTTTTTAGATGTGTGCATGTGTTTCTTAGGGTAAAACATGCAAATATTTTTATTTTATCTGATATCTGTATTATTTTCACCTTTATACAAGTATTCCAGTTACTGATTACATCACTGATTAAAATAAATTCTTCTTGTATCTTGTTGTTTTGTCATAAGCTGTGACATTTTACTTATGCACTTCGTATTTACTTTACTTTTATATTTATCTTATAAAGGTTAATATAGTCTGATTGCGTACAAAACACAGCTCACACAGTCACTAAACCCCAACACAGACATTCAATGCAATTTCGTACAAAAGTCACTTGCCAGGAAAAGCGGCATTTTGTGGCTTGTGTCTGTGTTGTATTGCTTTTGTCGATACTTGCACCAATGAATTTACCTATTCATATTCAGTATGACAGTGATAGGTCCTGTGTTGGTCGAATCACACAAGTCGGCGGATGTTGAACCTCTATCAATAAGGCAAACATACAATATTACTACAACTGCTGGAACAGCTTGGTGAAAGCCGTATCCAACCACTGAAAATCTATATAGGGAGTCCTCTGTCCAAGTATATAGATGTCTTTGGCTTTTATGTTTATGCATCCATCCATCAACAACAGGTTGTTGTCTGCGGAACATACTCTCCTATGGATTTCCTTGACCATTTCCATAGGAGAGCCTATGGATTTCCAATTAACCCGGTTGTAAGCAGCTTTCATCCCGGAAGTGTATACTTTAAATTAAATTCTAAAACCCTTTATACAGGGTTATACAGAACTGGTGTACTAAGCGGAAAGAGTATTATTAACCCATATAGACCCATGTTCATGTGATAAGGAGTAGTTTTATGTCAGTGTCCCCAATTGTGGCAAATGGGCACATTGGAGGTAAATTATTCGTATTTTTATCGACAAGTCAATTTCGTATAAACAATGATCCTAAGGATATTCCATTTGGCTGTCATGAATACCATAAGATTGAAAAAAGCTCTTGAAGCTGAGATGGATGAAGAAGACGACGGTGCAGATATATTCCTTTCCTCCAGAACCAAGTTTGCTTACCGATGACAAATATAGCGATAAAGATAATAAACAAAGCAATACTAAGCCACAAGACGTACCAGGGAGAGTCAAAGTATTTACGAATGTAGATGAAGAAGATTCGATTAAGATAGTAGTGATGACAAAACACTAGCTGTAACCAACAAACAAAAAAAAATGGTTTGAGGAGCTCCTTTGTCGTAAATCTGAGCCTACCTATAACACTATAGCAGCTGGTGCTGTTCACGATGGTAAGACGAGGATGTGTGCTTTAGAGTCCGTAAATGATATGAAGAAAAAAAAACGCCTCGAGTTTGACAGTTTCGACCAAGTCAATCAATTTTGTTTGTCCGTTTGCTGGACAACAGTGTCTGTATGATGGGGTCAAACTACGAGAGGGTTTTTCTTCTGAAAGAGTAAAGAGATGGAGTACCATAAAGAAGATGAAGGAGGACGATAGCATCCTGCATGGTAACATGATTATCAAAGCTATAAGAAGGGTACGGGCGGGGTCAATCAAGTTGATCATTCAGTTTGCCTGTACCACACTGCTATACTGGCAAAAAGAAATGGTGTCTCCTGTTTACGTGTCTAGTGTCTATGGCAAACACTTGATGGCTGCACCTTCTAACCAATGACAGAAAAATGGATCAGCTCCAATTTCGGTGGTATCTTACTCCTCATCACTTGAGACACACAAGTGGTGTGACTCTGCGTCCAGCACCATCTTTAGTGCCAAGCCTAGAGCGTGATGGTTTCGGTCACTACCCCGGCAAACTTTCAGAACAATTTCGGTGTGCTGTATGACATAAACAAGCTCGTTGGTTATGCAAGAAATGTGTGAAAACACCTGTACCTATACCAGCCTTTTTTTAACAGTCCACTACAGGACGTAGGCCTACCCACGAAGGGTGATTGGGCCATATCCACCACGCTGGCCCAGTGCGGGTTGGTCGATTCACATACGCCATCGAATTTCTTCTACGGACGTATGCAGGTTGCCTCAGGATGTTTTCCTTTACCGAAAAGCCCGTGGTGTGAAATTCCGTACATAAATTCCAAGGAATTCATTGGTACGGGATCGGGACTAGACCACCACAGCGTGAAAACACCGCGCATCGAAAATTAATGTTTCGAAAATTTTCACACCATATTAGCCGAGTGGCTCCATTTGAGGACGGCATTTTTTTTACTCTAAAGTTTCCAAAAACTTTTTCGTGTTTTTCTAATAATTGTATCAGTTTCTACTAATTAATAAAAAAAAATCATGTTTTTCACGGTTGGGTTTTGTATGGTCTAAATGGGTTAAGATCATCATTATGAACAACTTTTACTAAGAGGACAACCCGGAATAGGGCAGTTGACTGGTATTGATTTAGTTAAAAGTATTATGATAAGTGAATTCTGCAATTATTTATGATTCGTAAACTGAAAAAATAATTAAAATTAGCTAATTAAGCTCAGAGTTATAAGCTTGTAAAGATTTTGGTAGGAATTAAGAGGGGATGCCTTGTCTCTTTCCCACAAAGCATGACACAGTATGCCGAATGTATGACAATTACGGGCCCTGACGTCATACTTGCTATAGTGCGCACTTTGTATAGCAAGAAAATAAATATGCTTGTAACTTCTTTATTTCTAACTTGATTTTATTTTTGTTTTCTTTATGGTAAGCTGCTACAAGAGGACATCAAAAAAAATTGTCATCTAGCCTATTCTGCTGTTACAAACAAAACTGCAACTCGGAATCGACAAAGTGTATGAAACAGCTGTTATTTTCCTCGAATTTTGGGTTGTTCATAGTAAAAGTTATTCATAATGATGGTCTTAATCCCCCTTTTCTTCCCCGTTATTCATAACCCCTGTATACACTGCAAATTTGTAGGCAGTGAAGTAGCTACTCTGTTTATTTTCTGTGCAGATATATACCGCGCCAATGAATATAATGAGAGTAATGTTTGAGGGTCAAACTGTAGAAATACTTGACATTACCTCACACAATCATGTATGAACTAATTCGAAACGGTTGTCAACGTCGCTCCTGGCTGCACGCCAATACACACGTTTACTATAGTGAATACAGAATACTGTGAATGTTTTATATAACCATGTGCGATTTTACTAATACACTTATCAGTCAAATTTTTCTCAATGCTTTTGAAATTACTTCCAATAAACATTAGAACAGATTAGAATTGGTCATTTTGAGTCTGAATTTCATAGTGAGAAAAAGCTTATAAATATCTATTTCAATAATTAGGTTCAAATACGATCCTGCACCATTAAATTTTTTGGAATTTATGTATGGGTTTTCATACCACGTAGCTGGCTTTTTCGTAGAGAAATAACAAGGTTTATAAAATGAAGCAAAACATCGTGAGTCAACCTGCATACATCGATAGCGTATGCGAAAACACCAACGCGTATCTGGCCCATCGTGGTGGATATGGCCAATTCGGCCCTTCGAGGACAAGCCTATGTCCAACACTGTCCAACAGTGAACTATTAACGGCTAATATGCACCATAAACAACGACAACACTTAGCTGCAGTGAACTCGTGTTCTTAATAGCTTTTGGCAAGGATGTAGTGTGTATCAGTATTATGTATATATTCAGTATCCCGGAAAATTACGTGAAAATAAAATAAATAATGTCATGCCAAATGAAACTGTACGGTGTTGTTAGTTTTGAATATTAGTAGTTTCATTGAATGAAGTGCATAAAATGATAGTGTCATCGCTGTTATTAATTTCATTCAATCTGTCTCAATTTATATCAACTGCTTTATTGTCAAAGACATGTTGCCAAATGGGTAGTCATCATCATTATATCAGTAAGTAGTTAAAACCGATGTGAAGGCCTGCCCTACAGATTTCTATAACTAATAATAATAATTATCTATCAACTAATTTGACTAAAACTAGTTATTAATATATTTTTTTTATTAACTAGTTTTTACCCGCGGCTTCGCCCGCATGATATTTTGATTTTTGACGCAATATCATTATAATTTTTAGCCTCTGTGTTATTCTGATATATAAGCTATATTATTGCAAAGTTTCATCTCAATCCGTTCAGTAGTTTTTGCGTGAAAGAGTAACAAACATCCATCCATCCATCCTCACAAACTTTCGCGTTTATAATATTAGTAGGATAGAATCTGTATCGTATCTATACTTACATAATATTCCTCATGTTGATCTCAGAAATAAGAATTAATATTTAAGCGTCTATTAAATTATACACTTAAAAATGTATTAAATAGGTACTGTAAGTACGAGTAAGTTCGTATAGGCCGGGTGGCTAGTCTAGCCCTGGTGTCAGAGTTTTTAGGCCGCCTGAAGGCCTCTGACATGGCTTTTTTATGGCGAATATATCCGCGCTTGACCACCAAATCGCCTAATGGTAAGCGATGTTGTGGTCGAAGATGAAGCACGCAGACCTAGAAGATACCTATTCACTCTGACCTTGAAAAGCTTTAGATTATATCTCTATGGCTAAACGTTTAAAACAACCGGGACCTCCAATTGAACGTGTCACCCGAGCCACGGTAATCCTATAAGGCATTTATAATATAGATGATGTCTAGAATAAATTAAATGGCAAAAATATATCATAGACTAATTTTACCCGCGGCTTCGCCCGCATACGCAATATATCATTATAATTTATAGCCTATGTGTTATTCTGATATATAAGCTATATTATTGCAAAGTTTCATCTCAATCCGTTCAGTAGTTTTTGCGTGAAAGAGTTACAAACATCCATACATCCATCCATCCTCACAAACTTTCACGTTTATAATATTAGTAGGATGGTGTCTAGAATAAATTAAATGACAAAAAAAATATCTTATTCAAGTAAAATTGTTATTTTCTCATAAATATCTTTTTTTTAATTATAGATTCTGTACATTTAGATACAACTCTGACATATAGAATGTAATCGAAAAATCTTGAAGCAATTAGATTAGATCCGACTATAATTCTTAAAGTAATTAGAATTATTTTTGTCTTACTGTAGATTAGCAGTATCGTTTCAACAAATGTTTATGATAGCAAGTGCATACAGCAATATGGATACTCGTCATAACGCTATATCGTGCTTTATTCTTCAAGGTCACCTTGCAGTATTATAATCTCAACTCATCATGAAGAAACCTGGATGGATGAGTCTGAGAGTTTTTTAAATCTTTTTTGTTCTTGAAGATTAGCGACTTGCATTAGCATTCCCGTAGCGTGGTTTACTTTGGACGAATACCTCGTAATAGAAAGAGGTTCTTACTTAGCAGTGGGTCAGTTTTTTATAGGGACGAAGATATACACACACAGTCAAATAACAGGTGGTAAAACACTTGTTTGGTTGTGAAACAGCCTTAAAGACTTGCATAGTCACGCTGAATAACTAAAACCAAGATTGCGCATAACTACATATTTATAAAGTAAAGTCGTCTTTTTTCTGTCTGTCTATGTGTCCGCTTAGATCTTCTAAATTACACTATATTGCAATGCGGTTTTCAATATCTTTTCAAATATTTTTGCCGGAAGGCCTAGGTACATAATTAATTCCTAGCTGGATGAGTAGTCTGTAATATAATCCAGACTTTCGCACAAGTTTCACTTATGTGCCGGGAGATGCATCGTTGTTAAAAATCCTCATCCTTGCTAATATTATAAATCCGAAAGTGTGGCGTGTTGGTTTGTTACTCTTTTACGCAGCAACAACGCAACGGATAGACTTGATACTATACTGTAATTCAAAGATCGGAGAGTGATTACTTTTTATCAAGGAAAAATAAAAAGTAGGTATAGGCCGAATAATACAAGTTTGTGGCTGTGATGTTACCTGCAAGCTGCGGGTAACTCAATCTTCGCTTTCGAGCCGTCAAAGCCCTTGACTGATTGGGCTTTCCTCAGCTTGTAGCTATACCTACCTACCTATGGGATAACATAAAAATATATTACGCGAGCGAATTCATGGGCAAAAGCTAGTTTACTATATATTTTTGAATGATCGGCAGGTATTAGATACGAGTACGGTATCTTCGCGCAGAAGATAGAGAACGGTGAGCAACAGGAGGAACCCGACGACTGGCTGCGGTATGGCAACCCGTGGGAAAAAGCACGCCCCGAGTTCATGCTGCCGGTCAACTTCTATGGCAGGGTCGTCGACACGCCGCAAGGGAAGAAATGGATCGACACGCAGGTCAGATGATTATTAGATTTTTTGGCGCTTGCAGGGTTGCACCAATTGCGAAAGATGCTCATAATAACGAGTTCTGTGATAGCCAGATATGGATAAAGTTCTCGAATGCAGACTACGTTTCGATTCCGTAGAGATTTTATAGGTGAAATTTATAGGTGGACCGATGACCTGACGAACGCGCTGAAAACAAGGTGCTTCCAACCGGACCGCTTATTGGATAGTATCTGTAGGAGAAGTCTATGTCAAGCAGTAGACGTACTACGCTGTGATGATGATAGTTTCTTTAGAGAGAACATTGACGGCAAATGAACTAAAGAACTATTATTTTCAAGTCAGTTGTAATTTCATAAAACACTCACTGTTATCCATGACTTATTCGTTATCAAATCGCAGTGGCTTCGATGGCACATTTAATCGTAGCTCTACGTTGCTGAAACCTTTAACCTATGTCGGTGTCCTCTAGGCCTTATTTAATACAAATACTCGTAATTAACTGACTAATCTATCGCATTTAATAAAATCACCGAAATCCGCAAATCATGTGCTCGATAAATTACACCTCGCCACGCTAAAATCGATTTTAGGACGAGGTGAAGAGCATGATTAATGTATTTTCACTTAGGATTAGCCGATTTGAAGAAGCTAACATGCAGGAGTAAGTTTATTTTATGTAAATGATTCTATTTTGAGCGTAACGCTGCGCTGTCGTGATAGAGACATAGATCATAATGATTTGGATGAGATGGAGATGGAGGAGATGGGGGTTCATTATGAGCTATGGCTATAAATTATTTTGTTTATACCTTTAATATGGCAAGGTCGAATCTTTTTGGCCATAGTTAATTAACTTATGTATGAAGATTTCTATCCCACTGGTCAAACACCACATACTCGTAGATCCATTTTTAACAAGATCGAATTACTGACTTGAAATGAAGAAGGTCATTTAATTAAAAAAAAAACTGAATTTGTAAATGCATGATTATATTTCGCAATAAAATGCCACAACGGACTACAGCCTTGTACAAAATTCAAAAAATTCGCTGGAATCAATGTGTTGTTGTTGTTGATTTTTCAAAAACAGTTTAGCCGATTTCGATAAAATTTAAATGGAAAAATCTCGAAAGTATACCCTTTCGAAGTTGATTAAAAATATGGTGGTATAATGTAATCATAGCTACTACATGTATGGTGAAGCCATATCTAAAGATGAAGGTGACATTGCTACAGATATGCTTATACTTACGTACGTGCGAATAAAATTACCGTCCACTTCGTACAGCAATCGAGTTAAAACAGCAGTTAATATATTTTTAAAAATAATGTTGCAGAAATGAGGTTTAGTACTTTTGAGAAATATGGCGTGTCCCTTACGTAAATGTAATTTCCTTGTGAGATGTGATGTGATTTTGTATTTCTGTCTCGAGTAAGTCGAGCGGCTCGAGATACGATTGAGGACACCAATTCATCCAATTGGACCGGATAAACAAAATGGCCTGAATATTGCGCGCGATCTTATCTCGTGATCATGAATCTGTGCTTGCCTCGGTCATTTACGACATTACGACGTGCTTGAGTTGCATTTTCATTTTGAGTTTAAATTCCAAACTAAGTATTCAATATCGGGGAAAGGGGGCTGAACTAATTTGAAAATCGTAGGTATATCGTAGGTGGCTAGCGTCGGTGTTACAGTTTTTAAGCCGCCTAGTAGGCCTCTGATATGATTGCACTTGAACGTTGTTTCTAAGTTTTTGCTTTATTAAATTGATACCACTGGCTTTTCGGTGATGGAAAACATCGTGAGGCAACCTGCATACGTCCGTAGAAGAAATTCGATGGCGTATGTGAATCCACCAACCCGCACTGGGCCAGCGTGGTGGATATGGCCCAATTACCCTTCGTGGGTAGGCCTACGTCCTGCAGTGCACGATTAAAAAACCGGGCAAGTGTGAGTCAGGCTCGCACACCAAGGGTTCCGTACAAACCCTGATATTTTTTCGTGATTGTAAAAAAAAGTTGAAAATAATTTTTAACGTTTTTTACATAGGGTATATGTTAAAAATCATTGAAAAAAGCTATTTTTTAACTTTTCTCGTCATTCATCGAAAATTACACATTGTAAACCTGTTTTAGCATGTGCTAATAAAGCTCTTGCATATGATACCCCACATGATACGATTTACTCACTTTGAAACGAAAGTCACTTTGATAAAGAGTCTTGACACACACACAGACGGACAACAAAGTGATCCTATAAGGGTTCCGTTTTTTCCTTTTGAGGTACTGTACCAGCCTTTTTAATAGTCCACTGCAGGACGTAGGCCTACTCACGAAGGGTGATTGGGCCATATCCACCACGCTGGTCCAGTGCGTGTTGGTGGATTCACATACACCATCGAATTTCTTCTACGGACGTATGCAGGTTGCCTCACGATGTTTTTCTTCACCGAAAAGCCAGTGGTGTGAAATTCCGTACATAAATTCCAAAGAACGCATTGGTACGGGACCGGGGATTCGAACCCACGACTTCACGATTGTGAGGCGGGTGTCACTACCTCTTGACCACCACGGCTTTTGAGGTACGGAACCCTAAAAAGGCTGCTACAGTACAATTTACGATAAGTCTAGTACATTTATTCCTACAACAGTGTTGAAATGTGAGATCTAACTAAAAACGTTCGAACCATGAGTTCAATAGTTTATAGATCAATCTGATGGTCATTACTAATAAAAATACGATAGCTTTGTCCACATCTTCACAAGTACTATTTGCACAAGGCAGACAAAAACTTAAACTATGACTTCATACTCTCAAAGTAACTAGAACTAGACAAACAAATCACGCGAGAACCATTTTAGCTGTTCATGACCACGACAACATTGAATGAAAACGTGAATGATGATAAAACGGACCTATCTACAGTAGAAGCAAGTACATATACTAATTACTCGAAACACTTTCTTATCAGTGGTAGTAAATGAACTCCATAGAGATATAGGGTTGAACATATTTATACATTTGATAAAGTCGAAAGGAACTTATTGTATGCTTTTTCTTTTCTTATAGGTACTTTACTGATACCCTACAAAATAATAAATAAATAAAAAAAATATTTAAAAAAAAGTCTAGTCAATATTGACACGAAATGAATGAATGACTGATATCCTTTCTTATGAAAAATCTTTAGTTAGTTAGAAACTGCAAAAAAAATTCATCTATTTGGTTCCGTACCGGATGGAAGCCCCCTTTAATGTATTTTATTTTATTTAACTTTAATTTTGAATTTAAACAATTTAATAATCTGTGAATATTTCAAGCATCTTCCTGTTACCGTTATTAATATCGAGCAAAAAAATAACGTTTCTTGTATGGCTTAGGTTTGTTGTATGGGAGTCCTCCATAAATACTTTTTTTCTGTTTTTAGTATTTGTTGTTATAGCGGCAACAGAAATACAACATGACTGGTTTAAAGCAGTTCTCACAAATGGCGCTTCCAACAATGCAGTAGTTGGTAAAAATGATAAACACTCACTAATTCGGCGCCTTCGCAGAGAGCGTTTTAGCTTAATTGGACAGAGCATCTGGGCCGGAGTCCCAGAGGATGCAGGTTCAAATCCTGCGAACGCGTCAATTTTTGAAATGTTTATCAAAAAAATAAAGTTTCTATACACCTAGTGTGTGAAGCACGATAAAAATAATTTCAAAATACAACATCTGTGAAAATTTCAACATGCAGAGTTGGACCCATTGTAAAAGTTGTTTTTAATGATGAGTATGACAAAATGCCCTTGTGTTCTACTCTGTAAGTACAATGATGAATAACTAACATTACATAATATTGTTTTGGTGGGGTTCCTATCGGCAAATTCCGATAAAGTTGTGGATTAGCGTCTTCATCATATCTTTTGTTTTGTTATCTGTATACCATGTTTATTTATTATTTGAAAGACCAAAAATATCTTAGTGCTGCTATTAAAAATGTGTTCTTATTAAGTCACAAGATATCTCTTTTACTTCTTTCGTTTTTAGGGTTCCGTACCTAAAAAGGAAAAAAACGGAACCCTTATAGGATCACTTTGTTGTCCGTCTTTCCGTCTGTGTGTATGTCAGACTCTTTATCTCGAGAACGGGTAAATATATCAAGTTGAAATTTAAACTGTATATGTATATCTATGGTATCTTGTAGTTTAAAAAAGTTAGAGCCGTTTATGTCGCAAAAAACCGCATATTTCGACACTCACAAAAATAAAAACCTACAGGGTACTTCCCGTTGACGTAGAACTATGAAATTTGGCAAGAAGCATTGTCTCAGAGTACACATATAGGAATAAATCTGAAAACTGTACATTTTTATTTACATCGCAAAAAAATAGGGCCTCAAAATTCACAAAATATGGGTTCAAAATCAAAGTGAGTAAATCGTATCATGTAAGGTATCATATAAAAGAGCTTCATTAGCACACGCTAAAACAGGTTTTTAATTATTTTAACAATGTGTAATTTTCGATGAATGATGAGAAAAGTGAAAAAAAAAACTTTTTTGCCATGACCATGATATAATATAGAGATTTTAACAACTTAGTTCCCAATTTTGTGAAATTTTCTGGATTTGTACGGAACTCTGACTCGCACTTGTCCGGTTTTTTTGCCTAACGTTGTTTGCTGTCTTAATAAAAATAATGATAATGTCTTAATGATAATAAAATACTTCTTTCTCTTTCTTCTATAAACATAAATAACATTCATAAAAAATATAACAATAATGTAATCTCACAGTTATTGGTTCTAGTCACGGCTATTGCTCAAGAATTCATAAATAAACGTAGATAATTAAATAGGCAATAATAGGCATAGTTCTTGGCACTTGCACTTGTTATCTTACTATGAAGTTATTATCATAATGCAATATTTAATCTTCTAACGTTTCCCTGTTTATAGTTATCCCATTCATAACAAGTCTAATGAGCTGCGTCAGTGCATTACGCAATGATTAGTTGATAGGAAAATAAATGAAAACAGCAGTGGTTGCTAAGAGCTAGATAATGATGCTGATTCTAGTTTTTACTATTTTTAAATTAAACTTTTGGCAGCTTTAATATCATTGCAAGAGTTCGCATAGACTCTAATTGAAAGAGACAGTTTACTTTACACCTGACCGATTGTTTAAAATAAAATAAATAATAAAACGCTGCACACGTATAGCCTTCCACTAGGATTCCCTTGGTCTGGGGGTGCCATGGAACACATACAAACACAAGGACTACTAACACCCAGACCTAACAGATAAAAATTTGTCATTATATACGACTTAAATGAAGTTTTCACATGTGGCCAAAATATACACAAGAGTTAATTTTTGCAAAAATTAGCATGACCGAATTCACCCGTGTATTCGCGAATATTTCGTATGGATGTAGCATTTTTCACATTATTGTTGATTGATCAAAAATGGCTCAGCCTATTTCGATAAAATTTAAATGGGACCAATTTTGAAGTATACTCTTTCCAATAAAAAAATAATTATTGAAATCGGACTACTACGAAAAAAGTTACCTATGCGTGGTTTACATAAAAAAAAATATACGCGTCGAATTGTTTACCTCCTCCGGTGGTTCGTCGGTCAAAAACTGTATAATTACATCAGCTATGAGAGGACTTATCAATGTTACAGGAAATTCTCCGTCACTACAGCCAAAATCGGTGTTGAAAGAATCATCATTATAAATTCTTTACCAATCGAGAAACAAAATACAATACAGATATGTTTTCAACAGGTCGTTTTCGCTATGCCCTACGACAATCCCATCCCTGGATACAACAACAACGTTGTGAACACCCTGCGTTTGTGGTCCGCTAAGAGCCCTATCGACTTCAATCTTAAGTTCTGTAAGTATTTTCTTAAAGGTTATGGTATAGTTTTAACATGTATAACTCTTAATGTAGCTAATGGTTCTAGCTTGGCTGCTTTTACTGGAATGGGTTTAATTAAAAAAATACTATTTATAAAGATGGTACGGCACAGTACAAAAAATCTTGCTGATGTTAATTTGTCCTAAAACAGTCTGAATAATTTATCAGTAAACCAGAATAATTAAAAATCTCTTACATCATTTTTTGATGATTCTATACTTATGCCTCTATGTGTTTTTCAGTTAACTCCGGTGACTATATCCAAGCCGTGTTGGACCGCAACGTCGCCGAAAACATTTCCAGGGTACTCTACCCCAACGACAACTTTTTCGAAGGCAAAGAGCTTCGTCTTCGCCAGGAGTACTTCATGTGCGCCGCTACTCTCCAGGACATCATCAGGAGATACAAATCTTCCAAGTTCGGTTGCCGCGAAGCCGTCAGAACGACATTCGACAGCCTCCCGGAAAAAGTCGCCATTCAACTCAACGATACCCACCCCGCTTTAGCTATCCCCGAGCTGCTGCGAATCCTCGTCGATATCGAGAAGGTTCCGTACGCCGAGGCTTGGAAACTGGTAGTTCAGAGCTGTGCCTACACCAACCACACAGTCTTGCCCGAAGCTTTGGAAAGGTGGCCGTGTTCGATGTTGGAGAACTGTCTCCCGCGACACATGCAGTTGATTTATGAGATCAATCACTTGCACCTTCAGGAGGTCCAGAAGCGCTGGCCGGGTGACGCGGACCGAATGCGCCGCATGTCCCTCATCGAAGAAGAAGGAGAGAAGCGCGTCAACATGGCTAACCTCTGCGTCGTGGGCTCGCACGCCGTTAACGGCGTAGCGGCCATCCACTCCGACATCCTCAAAGCCACCGTCTTCCGCGACTTCTACGAGATGTGGCCCGAAAAGTTCCAGAATAAAACCAACGGCATCACTCCCCGCCGCTGGCTTCTACTCTGCAACCCTGGTCTCTCAGATCTGATTTCGGACAAGATCGGCGAGGAATGGACGGTGCATTTGGATCAGCTTCAGGGTTTGAAGCGCTGGGCGAAGGATCCGGCGTTCCAGCGCGCTGTTATGAAAGTGAAGGCGGAGAATAAGTTGAGGCTCGCCGGTTTGATCGAGAGGGATACCGGAGTCAAGATCAACGCAGCATCTATGTTTGATATACAAGTGAAGCGTATCCACGAGTACAAGCGTCAACTGCTAAACATTCTGCACGTGATCACTTTGTACAACCGCATCAAGCGAGACCCGACGGCGCCGGTGACCCCTCGCACCGTGATGATCGGAGGCAAGGCCGCGCCTGGATACTATATCGCGAAGCAGATTATTGCTTTAGCTTGCGCCGTGGGCAATACTGTGAACAATGACCCGGACGTGGGAGATAAGCTGAAGCTGATATTCTTGGAGAACTACCGGGTGACTCTCGCTGAGCGCATCATGCCAGCTGCGGATCTTAGCGAGCAGGTTAGTATCTTTTATCATATCATTTTATATTCCTACACACGCATCTAACGTTTTTTTTTATATTTTCAATTAATTTCCTACGAGGAACCGGTTTTGTTGCGATAACTGTTGCGATGGCGGTCGTGTTTGAGATGAATGAAATGAAATGACCTTTATTCGATATCACATACCCAAAACCGCAGCAAAAAGAAAAATCAGAAATGTTGAAATAGTTCAGATAAAATGGGCACTCGGGTAGTTTACGCTCTGATAAATTGTTGAGACTTAAAAATGCGGCTATGAGTTGATGGGCAACTACCAACAAAATATACAATCTAGGATTTTACTTGATTGTGTGTTCGGTTGGTTCGCAGCTATATTCGAATGATATACCTGAGCATAGTCAGGTGTTTATTTATTTTTTATTTCGGAGACTTACCAAGACGAACTATAAATTCACCTGATTTTAAGTGCTAAGCATGTCCTGAGGTGATTGTAAATTGCATGATGAGAAGTACTTTTTGAAGATGTTTTACTTGGTCTAGATCTCGACTGCCGGTACCGAGGCGTCGGGCACGGGCAACATGAAGTTCATGCTGAACGGCGCCCTCACCATCGGCACCATGGACGGCGCCAACGTCGAGATGGCTGAGGAGGCCGAGGAGCACAACCTCTTCATCTTCGGCATGAGAGTCGATGATGTCAACGCTCTGCAGAAACGCGGGTAAGAACCTCTGGCCAGTGGCCATGCCTATGGAAGTAGGTACTCTCGCCAAGGACCATGTCAATGTCAGGATATCCGTGGAGGCGGAGAGAGCAACTAGTTTATCTTGGGAGTGAGGGTGGACGACGTCAATGCTCTGCAAAAGCTCGGGTAAGAACCCCTAGCCACGCTTTTGGGAGTAGGTACTTTCTGTGGGCACCGAGGACGACGTTAATGGCAGGGTGGCCGTGAAGGCGGGGAACGCAACTTGGTTAGGAGGCGTCTGGTACAGGCAACATTAAGTTCAGGCTGAACGGCGAGCTGATGGCTGAGGAGGCCGAGGAGCACAACCTCTTCATTTCCGGCATGAGGCTCGGTGATGTTAACTCTCTGCAGAAACACGGGTAAAAATCACTAGCCACGCCTATGGCAGTAGGTACTCGCTGTTGGCACCGAGGAAGATGCAATGTTGTCATGATAGCCGAGGCAGCGAGATTCATTTTATCAGCATTCATTTTCCTATAGGTATGCAACACTTATGGTGTACGTAAAATTTGGTACACGATTTAGTGCTGGGAATACCGAAAGCGGACCCCATTTTGCCTAATACTAGGGAAGCTGCAACTCAGTATATACCGTGAAACTCATAGGAACATTTATGAATCATTAAGTAACCACATCACTTATGTTCCCAGCTACAACGCGTACGAGTACTACGAGCGCAACCCCGAGCTCCGCCAGTGCATCGAACAAATCCGCAGCGGGTTCTTCTCCCCGGGCGACCCGGGCCGCTTCTCTCACGTCGCCGACGTTCTGCTCAACCACGACCGTTTCCTGCACCTGGCCGATTTTGACGCTTACATCGAGGCGCAACAGAAAGTCTCGGACGTCTACCAGGTATGTAACTATCTAACTATAGCTAAAGATATAGTGGGAAAAACAGTGGGTTCTTCTCCTCGGGCGATCCGGGCCATTATCTCATGTTGCCATTGTTTTGTTGAACCACGGCTATTTTCTGCACCTGGCTTACTATGATGCTTTATATTGAGGCGCAACATAAAGTCTGACGTCTACCATGTAGGTATTTATCAATAGAACTATATCCTTCCGGTCTTCGTATCCATTAGATTTCGTAACCCCAATGAAATCTAAAGCCTAAACATAATCTTCTTCGTAGCAAGTGGATATACCTGCCCAACAAAGCAAAATAATAGCGCATACTATTTTATCCTCTTGAACTGACTGTGCTGTAGGGTGTACTAGGATCGGGTATCCGCAGCTTGTAGCTAACATCACAGCCGCCAAGTTGTATGATTCGGCCAGACAAGGATGCAGACAATGTGAGAACTAACGTATCCATTGTGTTTCCAGGACCAAAACAAGTGGGCCGAGATGGTGATATTGAACATCGCGTCATCCGGAAAGTTTTCATCTGACCGCACCATCGCCGAGTACAGCCGCGAGATCTGGGGCGTCGAGCCGTCCTGGGAGAAACTGCCCGCCCCCCATGAGACTGCCTAAAATAGCCCGTCTCTCTCGCTCTCGCACCGACTCGAGACTAACGCTGTCGTCCGTCTTACTCGCACATCAACCGAGCTATTTAAAACAAACCTCACTCGTACTCCATCTGAGCTAAATGAGATAGTTTTCATCTGACCGTTGCCGAGTACAGCCGCGAGATTTGGGGCGTCGAGCCGTCCTGGGAAAAAACTGCCCGCCCCGCACGAGACTACCTAAAATAGCCCATCTCTTTCACACTCGCACACCGACTCGAGACTAACGCCATCGTCCGTCTTACTCGCACACCAACTGAGCTATCTGAGACAGCTTATTCACAGACTTTCCTAGACAAAAGATCAGACAACGATTCTACATTCAAGACGTTACTGATGCCTTACTGAATACTAGTCTGAACTGTACTGCATCCTCTATAATAGTCCACTGCTGGACCCACGAAGGATGATTTGGTAATATCCACCATGCTGGCCGATTGCTGGATGAAATAAACTAAAGAGAACACTTCATTGGAATTTCATGAGTGATTGGAAGTTACAACCATTATTTGCGCTAAGGTTTCGAATGGGCGTGTTTGAAAAATAGCTGTTCTCTTGCCCCAATGCTAATTAATCTATGGGAAGAAATAGCAGTCTGTTGTCTCACTCCTTCCCTGCTTAGCGACGTTTGAATGTTACGTAAGCGTTATCATTTACAATATCAATAATGGTAATAAATATAGTATTTATTATTAATTTTCTAAATAAAAAAAATGTATACTTACAAAAACAATAAATTCATTGTTGCGTAACTTTCACCACAGACGGCGCTAGCTGTTTTTTTTTTAAATTCCTATAAGTACTATATTTTTTATCACTACAAGTAGTTAGATTGTATAATTTGTTGTTGATTAGATGTAGAATATTGTAGATTATTTTAATTGAGAACATTTTGTGTTTAAATATTTATCAACGTATGTATTTATTTTTATACAACGTGTAACGGAAAGGCTGTATACATAAAAAGTGGGTTGATACTATACCTTATATAGATGCTGTATTCGAAATTTCGAACCAAAATAACAACATTCACTTTTTTTTTAAAATAAATATGACTGACTAGAAAAAAAAGGACAGTAGTTCAAGGAGGTGTGGTCTGATTTTGATAGGGAAGGTCGTGTTATTGACCTTACAGCTGTTTAGTGTGATAGTGCTGTGCAAATGTGAATTAGTCATAAAAATGACTAGTTTTTCAAAAAAAGATTAAAAATCAACAAACGAACTTACACGGCTAAACATGCCCCCATCTAGTTTGTTACCGTTATCTGATTTGGTACTTTCAGTATGTATACAGTCTTTCCGTTACACGTTGTATAGATCAAATTCTAAACTATATACCTAATATTTTATTATGTACATTCAGAGTATGTGAATATTTGGTGATGATTTTTATGTATATGTCTTATTTATTTCTGATTGTGTGAATGAATGAACTAACCATACAATACTCATTAATATTCATTATTATATTTAATAATATATTCTATCCCATACATATGTTATTCTTCCTATCTTCTCTATATAATATAGTAGTAGGCTATTATAGGATGAATCAAACATTTTGGCGGCTGTGGAGTTAGCTTAAGTTAGCAGTTAAGTGAGCTTCAGTCTGGATTGACTTATCCGCAGCTTGTAGCTAACATAGCAACCGCCAATAACTTTGATTCGAGCTATACTTTATGTAGAAATTATAAATTCAAAAATAATTGGATGTTGAGTAAAAATTGCTTGAATTTTAAGGTAGCTATTAGGTTTGAAAATCTTTATGTAAGTATATTTTATTGTATCTAAAAATAGTAGTGAAAACTGTTGATAACAATAAAGGGGTTTGAAAATTTTTGTATGGAAGCTGGCATATCCACCTGCTGCTATTTTTTTTTATAAATTCTGCGCACAATAAATGTAGTATACATGAGTAGGGGATACTTATACAAACAATAGATGTTCAGTACTATGGTATGGTATGGTAAAAGCCGTGGTGGTCAAGAGGTAGTGACACCCGCCTTACAATCGTGAGGTCGTGGGTTCGAATCCCCGGTCCCATACCAATGAGTTCTTTCGAATTTATGTACGGAATTTTACACCACTGGCTTTTCGGTGAAGGAAAACATCGTGAGGCAAACTGCGTACGTCCGTAGAAGAAATTCGATGGCGTATGTGAATCCACCAACCCGCACTGGGCCAGCGTGGTGGATATGGCCCAATCACCCTTCGTGGGTAGGCCTACGTCCTGCAGTGGACTACTAAAAAGGCTGGTACAGTACAGTACTATGGTACCCTAAAGTGTTACGTTCTCGAGATATTGGCATGTAAAGATTGCAAAGTTCTCGTACAGCGATCTTTGCATCCAAATACCTCGAGAACGTGACACTTTATGGTACCATAGTTAGAAATATTTATTGTGTTTAGAAGTGTCCCCTACTCATTTGTCACCTACTTCTTACATCATTCGCGGATATTTTGAAAAAAAAAAAAAAAAAATGGCGGCAGGTGGATCTGCCACAAATGTTCAAACCCCAAATGGAATAACCACGAACTGTGCTGTAGTTAATATTGATACATGTAGATATTTTATTTAATATGTATAGCATAAAGAACGTTCCTAAAATATTTTGTCTTGAAAAACATGTGTGCAGAAGTTCGTTACCCGTATTTGGCACACATGTGTGCGAATTTATTTTTTGTGCCATATTTTTTTAAAGTCTTCCCACGATCTAACTGTAATTAGACTAAAAATAACTTTTGTATTTAAATTTTTTATCCAAAAATATTTTGACATTGGTTAGATTTGCAATCATGTTGTAGAGTTGTAGAGAGACGTCCATTTTGTTCATAATATCTCGGATTGAGTGTTATATTTTTAAATAATTTTACTGCCAATCCTTGTCCGACATAATGTTATATTAACCAATATTTATATTTTTAATAAACTATATAATCAGTCGCGATGTTTGTTCTAATCCCGTCTAATGGTATTTGTAACAGGGGGCATCTACAAAGAAAATAAGGACGAAGAAACGGAATTCACATCAAAAAAGCAGACGATGAAGCTTTACTAAATATTGTAAGTATTTTCTTAATACGTAGAATCTTAAACAGCTCAGACAGATCAAACAAACTTTCGTTTTATCCTACTAATATTATAAACGTGAAAGTTTGTGAGGATGGATGTATGAATGTTTGTTACTCTTTCACGCAAAAACTACTGAACGGAGTGAGATGAAACTTTGCAATAATATAGCTTATATATCAGAATAACACATCAGAATAACACATAGGCTATAAATTATAATGATATATTGCGTATGCGGGCGAAGCCGCGGGTAAAAACTAGTTCGGAATAAAGCAGGACGCATGACATTTTTTGCCCTAATCGTTCGTCTCTATAATTTCCAAAAGAGACAGCGCGTCGAGGTGTCGTAGCATTAGATCATAAATATAGTATAGATTCAATATATGTACCTGCGTAAAATACATTCCTCAAAAAATCTGTAGAGTTGGTCAAATCGACGAACTAATATGTTCTCTTGTATGAAAAGGTCCAAAGGATGAAAGGTTTTCTTAATATTATATTGGTGACGCCCTCACTCAAAATAAAGTAGGTATTGGGTACAATACAGCTTCGAGAGTTCTATTCAATAAAGCATCGTAGGAACGAAAAAATGCGAGTCCTTTGAATACACGCGTGCGTACAGGATGCTCGAATAAAGAGGGAACGATCCAATACTAACTGTTAGCTAATCTGCAGCAAACTGCACAACCTCGTCGTTGAAGTCCTTTTCAGATTATGCTATTATATTCGAGCAGGCGCGAGACAGGTAGGGGTTAAAAAGGCTTTTAATATTATAGACAAACTATGATAATGAATAAAAAGTCTTATAAGAAAAAACATAGATTATAAGTCACTAGTGTCTCGGAAAACTTCAGAAGTTTGGTTCTATATATTGCCATTTTTTTACTTATATAGCTACTTTGCGATTGTAGTGATAGCACCTTTTGTTTGTTTTCAAGGTGGGTTTATAATTGTTGTCAGGTCTGCATATTGTATGTTATAATAATATGAATGAGGAACATTGGCAAAAAGCAAGGATATATTCCGTTCTTTGTCTGATGTTGCATTGATATGATTTTCTCCTACAATATTGCTCCCGATAAGATAACATTATGTACCCTGTCATGTACATTGTACAGGGTTGTCCAGAACTGATGGACTAAACCGAAAGGAGGTGATTCAGACCATCTTTATGAACAATTTTTATTAAATGCTAATCCGAAATTTAAGAAAAAATATCAGTTGTTTCATACTCGTACATTTTGTCGATTCCTTGTTGCAGTTTTGTATGGAACAACTGATTTCTTTTTCTTGAATTTTGGATTGGCCCCATAGTAAACGTTGTTCATAACGATGATGTTTTAATCCCCCTCTTTTGGCTAAGTGCAAATGTGCATGGTTTTCTTTCTATCAAATCCAATTTACAATGCACATTAGTATAAGCAGTTTCATTTGATAGCGCAATCTGAAGAGGGCCACATCCTGCCGATCCTGCGCGCGCACTCTCATCTCCTGTCTCGGTGGAAATCGCAGCGTTTCGACCAGACACGCGTATGGCCGTCCCTTTCCTTCGCCGCATGTCATCGGCCGCTATATCAACCGTGCTTACTGCTTACTCATACCGCGTCTGATCCTCGGGCGAGTCGGTCGTCCGTGTCGCGTGTGTAGTGTTCAGTGCAGTGGTGTCGCTGAGCCGCCGCTCCCGACTCGCAGGTAACCTATCCCTGCCCATTGTGCCCCCAAAATCCTCGTTTCAATACCCTTTTGTGTCATCAAAGCGCCTCGCGAAACTCGCCGGCTCCGCGAATGCGCGGCGGCGATCGATAACGATGTTGTCTTGACCGGGGAGACTATCTGCTCCAGTCATGCTCCCCTTCCTCATTCTATATTAGTAGAATGTTTTCATAACATACTAAATACGGACTTGTAGACTTTGATTCGGTTATCAGCATAATATATACTTCATACATAGAATGGAGCCATATCGAGCGCGATGCGCCGGAATTAGCTCGCCTCTTAGCGAAATCGGTTTAAACCATAATTGATGGATACGAAACTAGTTCATTATAAATAGCTTATCTGAGGCGATACAAATCTTGTATTTTGCAGACATTATTTGTATGTACTTGGTAATATGACGCTGTCTGTGGGCGGATATTGAGAAACCACGGTTGGACATTCATTTCGCAATTATCGATCTGATACAGCCATAAAATTCTTAAAAGGATGAACACTTCGCGTTCACACGCAATTATTAATGCAAATATGGCGTTGCACTAAGCTATTAACTAGTAAGATAATGATAAAGAATTAATCTTTATAGAAATGAAAGAGACTAAGTTAAGAAATTGAATGAAGAAGAACAAAAATACTAAAAGAGTAACTTGCAATCTCACAATACAGCCGAGTGGTGGTTGCTAATAAATTATAGCCAGAAGGACTAGACTGAGTAATCAATGATTCATTCATTCTTATAGCACGTGGTACCTAGAAACTGCTACTCGCTTTTGCGGTTTTGATAAAAACTGCGCAAAATAAAACAATAACTTTGTCTCATGTCCTTATAGAAAAAGGGACGAAAGAATATAATTATGCCTGCTTTGGAATACCTATGCAAGATTTCTAGACGGAAGTAACAAAACAACATCGACTGATGAGAGTCCTTTGCAAAAGCTTATGTGACTTATAAGCGTCAACTGCAGCTGAGCATTTAAAGCTATAAATATTTAGGATTCTATGCTCAGCACTGGCTCTAGCTTTCGCTTGTTCTCTGCAGAAAACCGGTCTGTCCATATTTATCACATCACAGACGGCTATTTGTATTATAACATCACGTTATTCCAGGCCAGGTTTAAGGTCAATAAACAAATAACTTTACAGCGACATCGGATCATCTGATTGTGCCGTGAAAGAATTTAAGCGCAGTGTTTATGACCTCAGCGTTTGTACTTACATTAAAATTTTGGGGAATTGTACAGATTAGCAGGTTTTTGATAAAGCAAAACAGTGCTGTATAACGTCGTATTTATATTGTGATGTAGAATGTTCGCGATATTTTTGTTAGGAGTTCCCTAAATGTTTAATGCGCGTTATATTTCGGCACGAAAGGGCAGGGCTAAGCCCTCTCGGCTCGTCGACCTTTCCCCATTAACACACAAGAGGGTGGCAATTCACATGGAACTCCTCTCTTACAACGGGAATTCGGTAGAGCAATAAACTACGTTTTACAAAACTAAATGCTTCCTTTGTAAAACTTTTGTACAAAACATTGTGGGTTCAATCTAGCTAGATGGTTTGATCAGAATTGCTTTATTCATATTAGTTAGCAAAGAGCCTATAAAAGTTAAATGATTCTGCTCAGTACACCGCGCCGTGCTGTGGGGTCAGAGTAAATAATTAAACAAGTATGTGGCTACTAGATGAGATTGGATGTCTAGCTACATACCATAATAAAGATATAAGGTTCATTTTATAAAAGCTCTAGATCTGGTGCCTGATTCTCTTCTATCGACAAAACGTAACGTGCTAATTATATTTTTCCGTGAATTTAGTTGGTTTTTTAAATATCGAATTACGTTAAAATGAATTATAAATTGTACTTAATTTATGTTACTTTACGCTCACGTTTTCATATAGAAACGTCTTGCTGGACTCTAGACGAAATTTTTAAGCAACAAAAACAGTCAACTGACAACATTAAAAGTTATTCCAAAAGAAATCGTGATTGAACAGATGGTGGTTTTGTACAAAGAACCGGGTTCAACTGCGGCAGGTGCAAACGCTCAAAATGAGGACCGGGCAAGTTTTTGTAAGATCAGTTCAGGTAAAGAGACCACGCTTGTTATTTTCACTTGATTCCCGATTCTATTTATTTCGGCATTGAATACACTTGCTACAATAGATGATTGCAAAATATTTGCCAATTTAATATAAATCTAGCTTCCGTCCGTATACCTACACTTATAGTCGCGATAACATTGTACGTAGCACGTGCAGCCAACGTATACATTAGCTTGAGAAAACTTTGTAGTAATAATTGCTTTAGTAATAATACTTACCTACTACAGTTTATGATATTAACTGACTAAAAGCTGGATATGATTTATGTACTCTTCATCTACCTACAGCAATTATACCAACAAAGCCTCCATCCCGCATAAAAAGACACTTTCCTCCCATTAGGAGTGGTCTAAACGTCTATTATCCTCGCGGCAAACGTCTCTACCATCCTGCAGGATGGGTCTAGATGTGGGGTGGGAAGGGGGCACTCCGGATGAACGGAATTTGCCATCTTGTAGGGGGAGGGGGATTCGCAGCTTCCCAGACAGCCTGGCATGGGCAGATCGATTTACTCAACACAAGTATTGAAAAGATGTCTATAACATACGTAGGTATGTTGTAGGGAGGGTACACTTTGCTTGGGAAGGATGAATACAGCCTTCACAAATTGTTTTTTTGCCATGCTGTAATATAGATAAGCGTGGGTAAAATTACTAGATACGAGAGAAATTGCGTTGATATCTTTAATACCGTGCCTGATACGCACGTTTTCGCTAAATATACGTACTTATAGTTACGTACGCTTAAACACAAAAATAAGTTACAAGAGATAAATAAAAACGAATTGATTGAAAGTTATTTGTAACTCTTAGTAGCTAAGTATGGCACCCATTCCAACTTTCTGATTTGCGCTGATAAGATAATTGCATTTATCTTTTACGTATAGATAAAAATATACCAAGTAATCTGTACATCATCTGTTGTTATTTACGGATTTAAACACTGAGAAGTCATTTCACCCGATACCTACGAGTACTTGCTCAGTACTTGGTAACCTGATGCGCTAAAGTTACCTATATAACTTTACATTCCGAGACGAATCTCTATTTAGATATGTGCTGTGACATCTTTATTTAGATATGTGTTTTGTCGCGGACGAACGAATTTTTATTTTTTACAACAATTTTATTTTTTGAGTTTTGACAAAAATTGCAGAACAAAAGTTGTTAGTTTTGATGTACAGAAAGCACCTAAAAGGATGCTAATTGATTAGAAATAACCCATATCAGATTTTAAACTTGTTTCTTTTCCCTATGTCCTATCAAGATCAGGTCAATCGTCTAGAGGTGAAGGTACAAGAAATGAGAGGAGACCTTTATTTTATTTTACCTATACCCACTTGCATGTTCTTTCACATTCCAAACATTAGCAAATTTTAAAAATGGTGTGAAGTCTGATAACAATCAAGACCCGCCACGGTTTCTCGTGACTAAATCTTTTTGAATACTAAGTACTTCAAGTTTTTTCTTCATGGATTTCGTCATACGATTTCCGGATCTCCGCCACCGAAGCGTGCCCCGCGGCTATCCTATTTTATTTATATTTTTCCACACATGCGCCAGTGTGATACCAATCAAGTTATCCAAACGTTCGCTCGTAAATCTAAACACGAACGTGCCGTGGCCATTTCTGGATAATGGAGCCCGAAATAGTCTTCCGTCACTCGCGCATGAGGTTACTCGGTACTCCAATACTTGGTGCTTGGCATGTTCAGTATAGCCTGAATCAAAATTCTTATACTAAGCGCCACACAAATCGTCGGATGAGAAGCTGCAGATGACACTTCACCGTGATTCGCTAATTATTGCGCATGTGTGCACAATTCCGACGCCGCGTGTCGTAGTGGTGAGCACGGGCGTAGGGAGCGCGCGCGAGGCATGAGGTTGGCGGGCGCAGGTCTGCCCCGGCGTCTCATCTCTCTGGCTCCCGCGCGTACCTATATTTCGGCTTTTGCGCAGCGTTCTGCGCATAACTTCCTATCCGCCGATTTGTGTGGCGCTTAGTATTCCGGCTGTGAAGTTAGCTACAAGATGCGCGAAACCCAATTCTTGCGTAGCTGTTGAGTGAGCTTCAGTCAGAAGTTTGATTTGGCCTATAGGTACTTACGCTTAAAATTATGGCCATGCGTCCGAGACGGAAACTAATACACATAAGCAGTTAAATGTTTAGCTAGCCAATCAGTTACTTAGACTCAAGGTTGGTTGCATCTACACGCGAAACATATTTCGCGTTACGGCATTACAGCCAGATGTTGATCTTATAAATGTGCCAGAGCTGATAAGTTTACTCAAAATCGCCTCAATGTGATCGAGCTTGTGAACTTAGGCTAAGGAAGTTTATTATTCTAACAGAAAACTGATTGCTTCATCAGGCAAGTTGGTGGTAAATGTTGACCGTTTTATCACTACATATAATTGAACAAGTTTGTTCATAAGGAAACCGTGTGAGGAGGTCCTAAAATAACAATAATTTAGAAAAAAACTGGGACACAACCGGCTGAAGAAAAAAATATAATAGTAGAGTATGTATGTAGTCATAGAGTTTTATGATCTACATAAATGCCTTTGTCATGGCGCTGAAACATACAGACAAGCATACATACATATAGATAGTGTAACTTTCAATAGAGCAGATAGTATAGAGTTACGTACGAGTACATCCGATTCTCATTCCAATAAATAAATGTCACGTGACGCTACGCCTATTCCGGAAACACCTCTCTTGGCTCTAGACTAGAGTGACACACCTGACAGTGATTCAAAAAATCTGATACAGGAAGATGAAGAATTTATTCATATAGCCATTTATTATTTATTCATAACACTACTTGTTACAAGTCAAGATATATCGCATCGTATATTCATTAGTAGCTACGGTTCGGTAGTTTTCAAGTTCGATACAATTATGATTCTTTGGTGTGCTAAACGCGGCTGTGAAAGGAGATCCACCACCTGATAGGTCTGTTGGTAATATTGGTGTATACGCCGGGGTAGTAGGGGCTAGCGCATCCTACGCCGCTGGACACGATTCCTATCTGGATGCCTCCTGAAACGGCAGCTCCGCCAGAATCTCCCTGGTCAAAAATAAATGAAGAATGAATTAATGTATTACTGTAATTGTCTAATCTTTAATATCGAATATAAAGTTCATGTATTTAAAACAAAGTCGTGTTAGTTACATTTTTTCGATTTTGGTTAGTTGGTTTATCAATACGTCTGTTTATTTGTTCCGACGCTATTTCATTTCTCCACTATTTATGCCGATTCACATACCTAAGTATTTTTTAAACTGTGAAGAATTTGGCGAGGCGATCCCATAATTCTCACTTTAACTTCGCCTACTAATAATAAAAAAACGCCCACGTTTTGTCATGATTTGTGCTTCCTAAAAGCTATTATTTTAACTTTAAACCCTCGTTGATAAAATTGACCATTTTCTCTCTTCGGTGCACCATGCCGTTTCAACCTGTCTTAGGGCGGGACCGAAGCGGAGATGTGTGCTGTGCGAGAAGAGATGTTTTTCAGTTCGGGTGCGGCGCGCGTACGGGGCTTTGCAGGTTGCTAGCGGGCGAGAGGGGGGAGGGTGATATCACTCACTGCACGCCGCTCACATCTGTCGTCTCCACTGCGCGTCGTCCGCGCACAGCTCACATCTCCGCTTCATCGCGCCATACAAATATTACAAATCTCCGAACAGCGACCTCCACTCAACAACATCTCCTCTCAGCTCGTCTCGTCTCCGCTTCGGTGGAGTCCCGCCCTTAGGCTAAGATTTCGGGGCGGTTCCTAGCCTTATTGGATATCCATAGGAGAAGCCTATATCTTGCTATAGGATATTGTAGCGTGTGTTGATAAATGGTGTACTAAGTGTTATTTGCGTACCTCGCACGTATCTTTGCTACCGTCATCTACACCAGCGCAAAACATGTTATCCGTGACCGACACTGGGTTGAGTAATTCTGCACATTTTTCATTGGAGTACGTTGAAATTGTCGCTCCCAATAGAGTCGGAAATCCCCGATTTCCATCGGCTTTCTAAATATTAAAATAAAAGCATTTCAGTCGTTTACGTTGTGGTAACCATCAACATCGTACAATAGCTTGTACGATAGCTTCTGGTCACGGGACCTTTCGGTACACCGATGTACTTCAGGAAACGGACTTTCATTAAATAAATAAATATTTTTGGGACATTTTACACACGGTCTCTGACCCCAAACTAAGCAAAGCTTGTGATATGGCTGCCAGAGACTGATATACTACATATACTTATTTTTTTAAATACATACTTATTTATATAAATAGTAACTAAATAACACCCAGACACAGAGCAAACACTTATGTTCATCACATAAATAATTGCCCTGGGTGGGGATCGAACCCACGCCTCTTTGATCCAGAAGTTAGAGTCACTAACCACTGAGCCACCGAGGTAGTCAAATAAGCATTTATACTCGTCACGACCGACTTTAATCGTTGTTAATCTGAAATCAACTACACAAAAAGACTCTATCAAATGTATCTATCTACCTATTATTATTGATCGGCTGATTCGTAATATCAGGCCAGGTGATAGGCACTTACTCTTAATAGCTAATTCATGCTAGTTTCAATGTTACTTACACTAGTAGCTCCCCACCCTGTGATGTTGACTAAAGTGCCTTTAGGTATCATCTTTCCTCCTTTAATCAAGGGCACGATAGAAGCGTTGTTACTGACCAGGTTCATTCGTGGCACTCTAATCAATCCCACGTCATAGTCGTAGGTAACTGGATGGAACAAGGGGTGCATCTTCGTAAATATAGATTTATAAACCGTGCCGCCGCTAGAAGCAAAAGTGCTCCCTATTCTTACAGTAACTCTCCGGGCTCTGTAAAGATCAAATCAAAAATCATGGGAAAAGTACAACTGGAGCAACAGTTCTACATCACGAATATGTGAGATCGAAATAAATGTAGGTAAACAAAAGGTTTATCTATTCTGTACTTATCTATGGAAGCATCAAGACGGGATAAATAAGCCCATGTAATGTTTTCTTGGTTATGAAAAATTCAGAGGTCTAGTTTTATCCACTACAAAGTTATAGAGGCAGTTTGAAAATAGTCTGAATGGGTTGGAGAAAAGTATATTGTGATTAGTACGGCTATGCTTGACATATTGAGATGCACTGCAGCCAGATGAACAGTTTAGGTGTTTGCGTAGCTATGTAGGTATCTCTTAAAGCAAGGTAGATTCCAGTTGATGTAAAGTGCGAAAACCTTGCTAGTTTCCAAAATTAAAAAAAAGTGCTTGGAGTTCCTCCGCGCGGAGGAAGTGAAACTTTGTAATGTGGAAATGAAAATAGGAAAGGGTAAAAATTGATTTACGTTTAACGCAACAGTGCTTTTATACCCCCTCCATGGTAGCGTTAAACGTTTAACGCAACCTTATTGGAAGTCGCATTAATAGAAGTTTCACTTCAAAAATATTTAATTTTAAAATTTGTCCTTTATGGGCGCCACACATTGGCTAGGCTTCAAATTATAGTCTTGGTTCCAACACTCCAATGTGTAAATCGGCCTTGGACTGACATAATATTGGACGCAAACTGAACAATAATAAATAAATTGGCTATTGAATTCCTAGTCAAAAAACAAAATCTAATAATCGGCCAAGTGCGAGTTGGTCTCGCTCACGAAGGGTTCCGTACTGTATGGCACCTCCCTTAATATACTCGTATTTTATTTTAATTTGGTTATTTTAAATGGTAAATACAACGTGAACATTTCAAGCATTTTCCTGTTGCCGTTATTAATATCTAAAAAAATCAATTTACTTGTATGCCCCCCTTAGATATTTAATTTACTTTAATTTTATCATTTATTTTTAAAGTGCATATTTAACTAAATATTCTGTGAATATTTCAAGCATCTACCTGTCACTTAGAGCAAGGTACTTAATATCGAGCGAAAAACGGCTACAAAAACGGGTTTGTTGTATGGGAGCCCCCTTTAATATTTATTTTTATGTTTTTTTAGTATTTGTTATAGCGGCAAAAGAAATACATCATCTGTGAAAGTTTCAAAGTTCTAGCTACCACGGTTCATGATATACAACCTGGTGACAGACAGACGGACATAGGAGTCTTAGTAAAATTGTCCCGTTTTTACCCTTTGGGTACGAAACCCTAAAAACGTACCTATTTAAGCAGTGAGCCGCCGTCAATATGTAGCGTCTGCTTATGATGGAACCTCCGCACTGGGATTTCTCACTTCCTTTGTCCATGGTCAAAGAAGCCATGTAGGGAAAATCGTCGATGCTAACCTCTGTACCACCAGCAATCCTCCCATTTTCATCAGGTTTCAGCAGTCTACGAGCTGATACGGTATCTGAAAAGCAAAACATTCTGCTGAGGTAATCGTTGGATACTTGACTGGCAATAGTTGTTCCTGTTGTTTATAAACTTTCGCGATTTGAACACATTATTATTACATACTACGGGACTAATCGCGCACTAAAATTACGAGATAAATAAATACCTCACAATCCCGACGTTTCGACCGAGTTGCATCGATCGTGGTCACGGGTAGACTGGAATGTGATACAGTACCGCCAATTCAAACGTCGGGATATTTATTTATCTCGTAATTTTAGTGCGCGGTTATTCCCGTAGTATATAATAATAATAAATAGTTATTCCTGTTTTCAACTTCAGGTATTCGTAGGACTTAGTATAGCTTTATCCATGCGGGAGGCCCATTTCCAGCAGTGGACGTTCTACGTCTGTTATTATTTCCCTGCCTGTTTAATATCTGAGCATTTTATGTAAATAAAAGTTTCTGAGATCTTAAAAAACTTTCTTTTTCGGTTACATTATTGAATTATTGCGTAAACTGATGCAAAAAGCTTATCGTGTACTTTGACGAACCAATATTACCATATTTTTGACCGACGAACCACCGGAGGTGGTATACAATTCGACGCGTATTTTTTTTTATGTATAACCATAACGCATAACTTTTTTCGTAGTAGTCCGATTTCGATAATTATTTTTTTGTTGGAAAAAGTATACTTCGGAATTAGTCCCATTTAAATTTTATCGAAATCGGCTGTGCCATTTTAGATAAATCAATAATAATGTGAAAATGCTAGATCGATCTGTGCCAAATATTCGTGAATTCTGTACACGGGTAAAGTCGGTCATGCTAATTTTTGCAAAAAATAATCTTGTTTAAAGAACTAGACATCAAAATTAAATAAGTAAATGTTAAAATAAACGCCAAACTTACCATAGCTCAAAGCTATGCAGATAAATAAAGCAAAATAAGTCAGGTAACCCATATTGCCCTTAGTGAAATGTAGAGATAGCCACAAATGCAGTTCTTTAAATACCATCATGTGTCATTCTATTTATTCGTAAGTGTGATGGACAAATTCTTTATAGTAGGGGAGCCTAAGTCCTATGTGGATATGTATAGATGATTTTGTATTAGCTCGGCAGTGGGGATTTTTCGCATCCGTTAGACTTGTAGAGAAGAGAGACCTCTACTAGACGAGCTTTCAATGTAGAACCGAGCTTCAGGAAAGTAGGTAAGTACTTATTTCTTTTTTCAAATGTTACCTTCAGATAATTAATTTTGAGCTAGTACGACTGGTCCCAGTCTTACTCAAGTTGAATCTGTATGGAGGAGTTTCGTGGATCAACTGCTTTCGCACAACTAGTTGGACATCCAAAATACGTATTCCTACTGGCACAACTAAGCACTGTGTAAAAAATCTGACAAGTTAGAGCGATTTAATTTTGCATTTGTAAGAATTCGCTCTAGCGACTCAACAATCCACAATTTTCCGGGTTCAAAAACATCTGAATAACATCTTATCAGAGTTTCCTCACTTGGACATATTCATTGATGACTGGAGCGTCCTAGAGAGATGCTGCTCTGCATACAGCCGAAAAGTTTAGTTTCCATCGCAACTGGTAGTATGTAGGTATAAGTTATAAGGTTTTCTCAGATATAACTACATATTTATTTATTTAAGACTGATTGATTTTTATTTTTGATACGTTTGTTACATAAACTGATTATTTTTAGACTGATTAATTCGTTGTACCTAATTATGATTTAAGATATATTATGTCTCGTTTTGTTTCCTTGCTTCTGTTTTTAGCATAATTGTATATAGGTATAGTATTTTAACTCTATAAATGTAGCATATTGGATGTAAGTCTGTCAAGCTATATTTATTGTAAATAAATAAAATAAAATAAATAAATAAATATTCGTCACTTCTGAACTTATAGTCTCAATAGGATTTTTAGGCATCTCCGGATAAACATAAATAACGCGCTCGGATATTTATTTTAGCTGTATAACCACGCATAACTTTCTACAGAGTGGCTCGATTTCAATAATTATTTTTACTAGTTTTTACCCGCGGCTTCGCCCGCAAGATATTTTGATTTTTGACGCAATATCATTATAATTTACAGCCTATGTGTTATTTTGATATATAAGCTATATTATTGCAAAGTTTCATCTCAATCCGTTCAGTAGTTTTTGCGTGAAAGAGTAACAAACATCCATCCATCCATCCATCCTCACAAACTTTCGCGTTTATAATATTAGTAGGATTGGAAAGGGTAAACTTCGAAGTTAGTCTCATTTAAATATCAAAATCGGCTGAGGCATTTTTGATAGATCAACAATAATGTAAAAATTGCTACATCGATCCGTGCCATTTATTTGCGAATTCTGTACACGGTTGAAGTCGGTCATGCCATTTTTTGCAAAAAAATAATTATTGATCGACGAAACGGAGGATGCACTTATTCAAGACGACGCGTATTTTTTTATGTATAATCACGCATAACATTTTACAAAGTGGCCCGATTTCATTAATTTTTTTTATTGGAATAAGTATACTTCGATATAATAAGTATACTTCGAAGTTAAATTTTATCGCAATCGGCTGAACCATTTTTGATAAATCAACAATAATTCGAAGAATGCTACTTCGATCCGTCCGAACTAATCTCGAATTCTGTACACGGTTTAGTTGTCATACCATTTTTTGCGAAAAATAATTATACATATATCAACTGAAATGATGTTAATCTTGCTAACTTGACAGAATCCAATGGGTGTCCACATCGTTGGATACTCATTAATTATTTAGCACCGTCGGCTCCCCTACCATTACCTCTATCGTAATTGTTCGTAGTGATAGGCAAAGGCTCCGTTATTATTAGTAAGTACCTTATTAGATGCGTAGATTACGAATACAATTAATTTTTGTTCACTATGATAATGCTTTTTGTCAGTTTGTTTGTCTTTGTTTTTATTTTAATTAGTGTCAAGGATTCATTACTTTGAATAGGATTTCCGATATCAATAAGTATTTATTATGATGGAGTTTTACCCGCCACGCCGCAAGAAGGGTTAAGTGTTTTTGATTATATAAAAATCATTATATTTTAATACAGTATATACTACAATTATGTAAAAAATATAATGTTTTGACGTATTTATTAGGTAGGTATCTACTCTAAAAATGTTCTTTTTTACTTTATCCTGAAGTTATGAAAACTGCTCCACATCATTTTTAATTTTAGTTCTTATGATTATACACAAACATAAGTACTAAAATTGCGAAGGCATGCAACTTAGTTTTCTATTAGCGCAGATATTAATTAATGCGTACAAATTATTAGAGTTACCGGTCCGCTTCGTTATTCAATTTATTTTCTCTGTAGTCCTTAATATACACAATCGACTCAATGTCTTCAAATTGCTTTTTAGGCTTTAAAAGAAAATAAAACCGCTTCGGCCGTTTGTTTAGGCACATTTAAATAACAATGTCGAGTCGCAAGAAAATCATAGGCTTAAAAAAGGCATTATTTATCAATAGCCATTTTGATTGCTATTACTATGCTGGTAAACATTATTGACATATTTTCTACGATAATGAGGTTATTTCAAACAACACCTTCATCATTTAATTTTATAGTATTCGCGAAAAAGGTTCTATTTATCATCATCATCTGCAGCCTTCTTTATCCTACTGCTGGTCATGGGCCTCTCTCTCATGGTACCATCTCTCTCGGTCTAAAAAGTCGTATGAGGTGCCTTATAATTTAAGATTTAAACTAAAACTGGCTGTATTACGCCCCTATCCACTAACTGTGACCGAAGTTCCCGGAAGAAACTTTAAGAGTAAACGTTTTTTTATCTCTATCCATTTTTTTATCTCTATCATTTAGTTTGGAGTTTTCATCACATCAATAGATATAGTAATCTTAATTTCCTGTGTTCTATATTGTGCTGGACGGTATAATATATGTATTGCTGCTAGCTTTTGAACCGCCTGTTCTTACCTTAGTTTCAGCTGCACTGAAATAAATTTTATAAGTGTAACTGGTAACTTAGAAAGAAAAGTAGAACGGCAGAGGAAAGTGACGACAACGCAGAACATTCCCAGATCAAATTAAAGCAAAGACAGATCTCGTGTCGTTCCGAGAAGTAAAAACACAAGCAGAAGTGAGAAGACCGTGGGATTCCGTCAAAAGCTAGGACGCCCGTGGAAGACCCTTCCGCGAAGCGTGGAAATCGCTCTACCGAAAAGAGTTATTTTGCTAATTAATGACCTGAGCCTTTAGTACAGAGCCTTTAGTCCAGGTTTTGCGTAGTGTTACTTAAACTTTCGCGTTCGCGTGTACAAAAATGAATCGAGCCTCACGGAAACAGCTGAAGTACAACTTACGTGTAAACCTGGACTAACTCCTCAGGTTTTGCAAAGTTTACTCAGACTTGCGCGATTGCGTGTGGCTCCACACATTTTTGTTAATTCTTCCTCGTTTCCGCCAGAGGCGCTGAACAAAAATGTATAGAGCCATACGGAAAGTATTGTAGTTTCAATTTACGTGGATTCTTGTCTTAACCCCCCTGGTAACTTATGTAGGCACTACACAAAATAAACTAACGCAGCACAAAAGGGCGACTTTAGTACATCAATATTAACAATTGTGGCTCTGGTACAATGTTTAGATACGTGTTTCACAAATTGATGAGCGTACCGAATGGTCTTTTATGTCAAATCGATTCTCAAGCTGGCTCAGGCATGCAAGTAAATGTTTCTTTCACTCTGTCTATAGCATACTCAGTAGGTAATTCTAGGAATATAAGTACGGTTGCGGTTGAATACTACCTTCTCTCGGCAAGTCGCCAATCGAGATGGAATTGGACTTGTAAAGTAATGTACTCATAAAATATAATGCGACTGTGCACAGAGGTTTTAGTTGTGGTAAAATTGTACCTATTTTTCGTTCCGTTGTTTAATATTGGTTGAAGCTCTACACAAAGATCGACTACAATATGACAATATCTTTCTGTAGAAATCAAATAGAAACCTCTAAAAGAAACCTTAGAAATTCATAAATCGTAAGTTCCGTTGTTTAATTTTGACTGAAGCTCTACACAAAGATCGACCACAATATGACAATATATTTCTATAGAAATCAAATAGATACCTCTAAAAGAAACCTTAGAAATTCATAAATCGTAAGTTCCGTTGTTTAATTTTGATTGAAGCTCTACACAAAGATCGTCTACAATATGACAATATCTTTCTGTAGAAATCAAATAGAAACCTCTAAAAGAAACCTTAGAAATTCGTAAATCGTAAGTTCCGTTGTTTAATTTTAATTGAAGCTCAACACAAAGATCGACCACAATATGACAATATCTTTCTGTAGAAATCAAATAGAAACCTCTAAAAGAAACCTTAGAAATTCATAAATCGAAGGTTCCGTTGTTTAATTTTGATTGAAGCTCTACACAAAGATCGACTACAATATGATAATACGAGTATCTTTCTGTAGAAATCAAATATAAACCTCTAAAAGAAACCTTAGAAATTCATAAATCGTAAGTCCCGTTGTTTAATTTTGATTGAAGCTCTACACAAAGATCGACTACAATATGATAATATCTTTCTGTAGAAATCAAATAGAAACCTCTAAAAGAAACCTTAGAAATTCATAAATCGTAAGTTCCGTTGTTTAATTTTGACTGAAGCTCTACACAAAGATCGACTACAATATGATAATATCTTTCTGTAGAAATCAAATAGAAACCTCTAAAAGAAACCTTAGAAATTCATAAATCGAAATTTTAAAATCTCTAAAGGGTTTTTATAGCGAAATCAACGCAATGATTTTAATTCTCATTATCAGTATCAACTCTTGTCTCAAAATACTACTTGTAAAACTTACTACTGAATCTTTATCTATGTAGCGTTAGTCACGGTCACTATGCTCTGACCGTGTTTACAAATTGGTATGATGTCATTGTCATTCGCGATTCGTTGATGTTCAAATTCAACGTCTTTACATTGTTGAATTAAACCAGAATGTTAAGAAACGTGAGGAAATATGAATCGTCACCTGTCGTATTCTATATAATTGACAAACTGACTAACAAATATCAAGGGATTAGTATGCTACAGTGACAATGGATCGATCCTTCTCTGAAGAACTGATTACTGCGAGGAAGATGAGACCACACCATCAATATGGAAAACAAAAAATGCCAAGTCGACGGACCACCCTGAGTCTAACGTCGTGTGTGATCAATGACAATATGAGAGAGAAACTTATCAAATCAATGTGTGGAGTACTTGTTCGTAAAATTGCGAGTACCTAAATACTGCATACAAATAAATGCCGACCAAGCTAACCAAATGATTGCCTACAACGTCCAGTAATGAGATGTAAGGTTAGGTCATAATACCTAATGGTACGCGGATGGTCTGAAAAGTTTCCGACCTAATAATGATACAAGAATTTTTTTCTCAATTTTTTATTTATTTTTCTACATAGTCTCCTTGTAACTCTAAACACTTCTCCCAAACTCGGATTTATTGCGCCTAAACTGAGCGTTGGAAATGTTTATTTGAACTCGTTTTTGGTCTAACGTGAAGAAATGCGGCACCCAACGCGAGGACAGCTTTCTCATGTCTAAATCTTTATTTAATATGTGACAAACATGTTCTTTGGACATTTTCATAAACTCTCTGCTATCTCTCTCACTTTAATTCGGCGGTCGTCTAACACCATTTGGTGAACTTAAGCAATATTATCGTCAGCAGCTGCAGTTTTTGGACGTCCCGAACGTTCATCGTCTCCCAAGGTCTTACGGCCTCATTTAAATTCAGCTGCCCAAAATTTCACTGCGGTAAATGATGGTGCAGAGTCCCCATACACAGAGTCCAACTCATCTTTGATTTGCGTAGGCCTTTCAAAAACAAAAATTTAATAACAGCTCGATACTCAATTTTTTCCATTTTCACAAAAACACTAAAATCTACTCACTCAAACGACTGTCAACTAAAAACTACACATCCAAAATAAGCCGAAACTTTGGTGAGCAACTGTCAAAAGATGCACAACTACATTCACTAGCTTTTATTGACGATTCGAGTGGCACCATCTTTGCGTTGAGGTCGGAAACTTTTCAGACCACCTAGTATCATGAAAACTCATTCTTAGAAGATATTTCATTTCCATCACCGGTTCTCTTACTGAAAGAAGCATGTAATACCTACTACTGTACAGCTTACCCAACACCGATTGCGAACTGCTAATACATACAACCAGTCCAGCAGATCTTTTTAAACAAAAATTTGACCATTGCGTACGGGCTATTTTACGTCTCGTATTTTACAACATTCATTTTCATAGCAAATGAAGTATACGTTAATTAATTTTCTGACACACTGTGCATACAATGCATACATTCCGAGTTCACGTGGTTCGTGTCAAGGCGCGTAATTTCATTGGGCTACTGGGTAATCCTATTTTATTTATTGCTTCGCGTGAGCCAGTAATTACTTTAATCTCCCCCTTTTAAATAAATTGGTAGAAAGGGACAGAAATCAACATTGCGGAGGGAGTTGAACTCTCCCATCAGTCTATGCTATAATTTAAATCGCATCATACTTTCATAGCTTTCCTTGTTCTGCCCCAGATTCTGATGACTAACTAAACTAATTGGACGTAGCTAAAATTAGCTGTCTCATTTCATTATAATATATTTTATAAGTAAGGAAAAGCTTACATTTTTGTAATGCCTTTAGTTTAGTGTGTTACGTAACTGCATTGGGGGCATTGACTCTCTTTTGCTATATGACATTTAAATACAACAATAGCTTAAGAAATATATTATAGAGCGTAATGTGGAGAAAATTGTAGATAGATCGAAGTACTATAATTCTAACTATAACTCAGTCCGTACACATAGAGGCCTTAGTTCTGTGACTCGTAGTTACCACACTAGTAACCACATAAAAAGTTTACAGTTCGTTTGAAGTTCGGTAAAGAACAGGTCCTTTACTAACAATTTATTGTACACAAACGAACCACCGTTTCCTCAGGAAAACACTTCAGGCGCATTAGCTATAAAGCATGGGTTTTGTTTGTGTTCAACACAACTTTGTTGCATGACTGAGTTTAATTAGGAACGTCGAGGGTTCTTTCACCTTTGTCACCCCAAAACAAGCTGAATTATTAATTTTGATTGCCTGAAAAAGGTATTTTTCCGTATCTTGTGTCAGTATCGTTGTCAATTTATAAGGTGATGCCGTAAAATTGATAGCAACTTTACATATTGATGTCTTTTTAGCGTACGGTAAAAAAGTTGTATTTGAAGTGGCCGATTACGTAAATTGACCATTGCGATATTGATTCGTCGCCTCATTGCCGATATTGCGCTACCACAAACCGCAAAATATAAATGAAAACATCCTGTTTTGGGAAAAGAGAAGAAACATACACATTTATCTCTGTTTTCCTTTATTAGGCGCTATGTAAACGGAATCCATAAGTCAGATAAATCTGTTGTGCCTAATTAAAGTTCAAATGCATCGTAAAACAACAATAAACGTAATGACGATACCGTTTCAGACAACGCAAAGTAAATAATGACCACTTACTTGACCTAATACGGTGAATTGATTCGAATTAAATTCAAATCTAGGTCCGTAGTTAGCTTTATATTGATGTGTGTTTATTTTTGTTTCAGATCCGGGCAAAGCCCGCCGCATCGCGGCTCTTCGAGTTTTTTATTTTTCGTTTGGGTGAAGATTTTCTCTTGAGCTGCTAGTGACCAACCTAGTGATCAGTGAAGTGACAAGTGACTTAATATGGCACTAACCGGATTTACTGTCCTCGTGGCACTGACCGCTCTAGGTAAGATATTTCTGATTCTTTCTTTGTTAGCTTTTTATGGTATTTTTACAGGGTAACGCAGGCGGTTAACGCCTTCTTAAATAAAGCGTAAAACAAACAAAAATACATTCTCATTTCACTGTAGAGCAAATGAAATTAATATTGATAAATGGTCAAAATCTCTACAAATATCGTATTACGTCATCAATTAGCCAAATATGAACACTAACTCCATAAAGTTATCTTCCAAAGAAAAAACTATCTTGTATAGATTTTTCTGTACACACGTGCGTTTTTAGTTCGAGCGTTCGGGGTTAATACCCCGGTTTACTTTGTTCACATTATATTACAATACTCACACAATAGTAAAAAATATAGACAAATGTACTACGCCTTCAAGTTCTCATTTTCTACGAACACTCCAACTTCAAAAAAGAAAAAAGTTTAAGCAGCTATTGGGAACCGGACTGCCAACTGCAACTGTCGACAGCACGTGCAGAGGCTTATACAATCTAGTAGCGTAGCTGCGGCTGACTTCAGATCTACACTAGTAATTTGTATCAGCTGTTGCTGTTTGTATAATATATGTCATCCATCATCATAACTTAAGATCAAGGCTCTTGTCGGTGGAGCAACTTCCACGCCTCGCTGTCTTCTGCTATTGTTTTCACCTCCCTGAACGGCATGACCTTTACCTTTAACAATATGTACAGATATGTAAAGAGACATAATAAACTCTATAAATATGTCTATACGTGTGTTCTTAGCATCGAGCATTAAAACATATCCCCGGTTTCAGACATTATTTTCCCTTTGTTCACATTACCGTCGAGAATGGACCGTTATGTGCTCGGAGGACGGAGCAAGCGCATCGAATTTCACATTTCTAACGTGCTGTGTTCTTTGGCCCTGTTCGACCTTTACTTGCAATTTCCTTTCTCATGTGGGCTTGCTAAGTTACCGCTTTTCATGTTACTTGTAGCCTTTATGATCTTTACAGTAGATGTTTGATTTCTCGTACATCGCCGATGTACTCGTATAAGAAAATAAACCTTTAGTTTCGCTATGCTGTAGGTATACTCGCTTGTAACAGTTCACTGCATATCCGCCACGGTGGCCTAGTTGCGGGTTGGTGGATGTTTTTTCCGGATGTATGCAGGTTTTTTCACATTGTTTGGCACGTATAGGTCGAATCATACAACTCGGCGGATGTAAAAGCTATAAGCTACGCAATGGCCAATCCTTACTGAAGCTCACATAAAGCTGCGCGTTTATTCGGTGTTGCACAGCTTGCACATCCGCCGACTTGAATGATTCGGTCTATATCTATTCTATACCATTGTACGTGATTGGGATTTGAACCTACCTTACGGTTCTAAAGTGAGCGATCTTTCACTAGACCACCACAGCTTAATTCGGTCTGATTTTGTTGAATTACGTTAATCCTTATTAATATTATAAATCCGAAAGTGTGTTTATTTGGTTACTTTTTACCGCAGCAACGGACCGACGGATCGACTTGATTTTTTGCATAAAAAAACTTGAAATGTCGCAGAATCTCACAGGTTAATATAATACTGGTGGAACCGCAGTTAAAAGCTAGTCAAATATAAGTCCAAAGTAAAGTTCGCTAAAAGGGCAGGCTCGGAGGGTGGAGGGCGGCTCGTGACGTCACGGGTCGATACAGGCCGCGGCCGGGCAACGAACCAATATTTGCACGTCACGTTCACGACTCTGCTCTAATCTCTACGATACACACTCTTCGAGGATCATAAATCAACTCGAATGTGATGGCATCATCCTTTTGTTTGACTGTAAAATCAGAAAAAGCTTAAAGTATGTGACTTCGTATTTTGTGTTTTTTGCATTTGACTCGATTGTTTTAGCTACGTAATATCAGAAAAGTCTAGCGCGCTTATTCGATTCATGAACAACTGGCCATGACAGATGCCTTCAGGGGGCTTAAAAACTCTGACCCCAGGGCTAACCATCCGACCTATACGAACTTACTGACAATATCGTTAGCCCAAGAGCGGCATCTTAAAAAACATTATTCAAATTTTTTCGCGCATCTGATAGTTTGAACAAATACGTACTTGATAGTATACATTTAATTTTGTCGAAATACGTCTAGGATTAATTAGATATCGCTCTTGAGCTTAACGGCAATGAAATTTTTGGCCTAAAAATTTCTTTGATATTTTATCAAAAAATACGTATCTTTGTCGATTTTAGCGCATAACAGGAAGTGCTTGCGTATTTTTAGCCTCAGATGAACTAAACTAACCTTTCGATCGCTGGCTTACACAAATATTTGGTTTGCCAAAAGTAGATAACGTTAACTGGCTAGATTGAAGCCATATTTTATCAACTATTTGTTGTTCAATTTTGCTCTACTGTCGGTAAACTTTTGTCCAAATGTTTACACAGCGGTTTCTTTAACTTGCAAGTAGTATTTCTTCTGATTAATTTAATATATTCTTTCTTCAAAATACACAAAGCTCTGCTTACATTGTGTTCATTTAATCCAGTCAAAACTACTCCACTAAAATTGGGATGTAAAAAAATAGGTTCGCCATTTTCTTTTTCATTACTTCTCTGGAAATGAGAATTTGACAAACATAGGTTTTGATCAGTCTCTTATTTGACAGTTTAACGATTTGATGAGTATAGAATTTGACGAATCAAGTATTTGACGACCGCCTGCGTAATCCTTCTCTGTATTATGTGGGTAATAAAAACATCATTTCTCATCTCATTATAATTTTAGCGTCTGTTCTGACAGATGATGGGACTTTTTTTATCATTATTTACAAATTATATTATTATGACATATTTCTTTTGCCAATCTATTATCATGCATTGTAAGTATTTATCACGTTAATTAGATCGCCCGTTGTTACACTAAAGGTTTTTGTTTCTTTTAATAATTTATTAAATGTAGAGTTTATTCAAATGTATTAATTGGTATACAATAAGTCTAACTTAAAATTAAAAACTAAACTCATGCGATCATACCTGGTGCAGAGTAAATAAAATTTATTTATCCATCATCTTTGTGGCAAGTAATGAATAGATGCATTGATTCTGCAATAGCCGGTGACCAGTTGCTATAGCTCCTGTAGATATATAGGCACGGAGCCCGCGTGGGCGAGGTCGGCAGGTTTGCACCGAGAGCTAGGTTCTGTATAAACACCAGAACGTTGGCCTTTCGGCGCGACTGCCGAAGGTCGCGACCGTGACTCATTGCAATATTCGACTGTTTTGGTACATCGTACTCTATAACTTTCAGATTGCTCTTGGAAGTTAAAGATTTAATGTAACATTCCGAATACCTAGAGTGAGAAACATTACGGACCTCGATTTTATCCTTTGTAGAAGGATAAATCAATCTTGAACAGGATTGAAATGCAAATTTCTTTAAAAACGAAATATTCAAACATTTTTTTTTGAGTAAAACATTTAAAATATCGCGACAAAATCGGGTTTTCTTCCCGGTGCTTTGCCAACCCAACTATGAATTAAACTACCAGAAGAACTCGTAGGATTAAAATGATCAACGCCTTTTCAATGTTAATAATGAAAGCTCTTTGCTCTTTAAATAATGATGACATTATCAATTGTAGTTTGGGATATTGTATTAAATACCTAGTTATTTATTTGTGTCCGGGACAACTGAATAGTCTCACTTCTAGAGTCAATGTAGGTACTAAGTAATTAAGTTCTTATAGGCCGGGAAGCTAGACCTGGTGTCAAAGTTTTTAGGCCGCTTAAAGGCCTTTGGCATGGGTAAAAGGTTAAACAACCGGGACCTACAATTTAACGTGTCATCCAAGTCACGGTACTGTCAATGTACTCACATCCTAATGAATGGTTTAAAGTGATGTAATATACTATTTTTTAAGATTATGTCAAAGCAAACCCACTTGTTATGGCTTCGCCTACTCTGTGCACTGGCTCAAGAATATGTATATTTGTGACCCACATGCACTATTATCGTTCAGCCTTGGTTGGTTTACATAACAGTTGAACATGTTGCCGTGTTTTAAATTGGCACCAACTACTGCATAAACTGCATGGCTGTAATTGTGGGTGTCATGTTCAATATTTACGGTAGAACTATAGCATTAGTTGGAAGTAGTTCAGTAGTAATAGTGGTGTATGTTTTAATCATTATGATATCATTAAGTACAGTATTACTCACTAACTACTGCATAAACTGTAGGGGTGTATAGGGTGTCCTCTTCAACACTTACTGTAAGACTACTAGCATTTGTCCTTAGTAGTGCACTAATACAGTGATTAGAACATTCCGAGATACATTAATAACGACCTCGGTAGTAACGACTTTTTGGTTATAGCGACGTCAAACTTACGTCCCTTGAACTAAAATCATACTTTCGTAGAAAATTCCTTCGTCAATAACGACTTCGGACATAGCGTCAATTTCGGGTTTAGCGACTGGTGACTAGTTTTTATGAACCATTTGTGACAGATTCCTAGAAATCCCTTTCGGATATTGCGACTTTGTCGGCAAACAAAGGCACAAAGACTCAGTTATAAAACTATTAAGCTTTCTCATTTGTTTACATTCACAGATGGTCAAATGCTTCGTTTGTCTATAGAACTATGAACGAAGTTAAACTTACAAATCAGTTACGTAGCAATTTCCAGTTTCTATTCATTTCTTTCATTTCATCCATTGACAGTTTCAAAAAGGGTTTTGAAACTGTCTTTGGAGTGAATAGTGTTTTTTGCACTTGTGAATATGGATCCTAAACGTAAGTACATATACTGTTAAAGATAAAGTGGACATCATTTTGAGACTGAATAATGGTGAAACAATATTGATCTGTGTAAACAATTTGGAGTTTCAGTTTTCACATTCTACTATATCAACAAAGGGGAAAAATAGCGAAAATATACCAGATTTTTTATAATGGATATAGCGACCTTTGGATATAACGACAACATTAATGTAATCCCTCGGCCGTCGTTATAAGAAAAAACCTCTGTATTTCTTTCCACGTCTCAGAACATGACAGAGTTATGGCAAAGTATATGTCTGTCACTTTTTCACACGTCGAAAAGAGTTTTTTTCGTGGCTTTTCGTGGTCGCATGCTAAGCTAACTGCATTGTCTACCTACGAAACCTTCTTCTCTGACGAAATTAAAACAACATCGATTGTAAGGGAAGAACAAAATATCTCCACTAAATCTTCACTAAAAAGAGATTAGCTTTACCTGCTCTTCCCAACTACAAACACGGCTTTCCCCATACAAATTTTATGTTCCACGTGTGTTCTTTGTGCCGGCGAATAATATTTTTGTAAAGGTAAATGTACGTTTCACTAGCTTACATTTTATCGCCACGAGCTAGTGTTTGCTATTATAACCGTTCGGTGGATATTTTAATACCTCGATTACGATAAATACGATGTTAATGTTGCCTTAGTAGAAACGTAAACATTAAACACGGCGTTTTGCGTGACTACCCACGGACAGGTTTCTTGACTGGCGGTGCCTATTGTTTAGCCTATAGCGGTCAGCATAAATTAATCAGGATTACAAATGCTGGCAATGTTTTCAGTTTTATTAAAATACCGTATGTAGACGCTATTTTCCCTTAAGATTACATAGGTAAGTAGTAAATAAAGCGAGGCTAGGATGAGAAAAGATTAACATAAAAATATGCAAACATTCAAGCAAAAGGAAGAAAATCTTCTAAAGAAGTCTTAAGAAAAAAGTCGTAAATCAGAGCTAGAAAACTTTGGTCGGAAACTTTCATAACAACGCTTATCAAGCGTGTCTATGTTATATAGAACGAGCGTTCTCTATTCTTAGAAATACAGAACGTATGCAACTCTTCGTAGGGATTTAGCTTTTTGTTATTCTGATAAGATTTTTATTAATATTTGATAGGATTTCCCGTAATCTTAACCTAGGTTGGTATTTTTTGGTTTTATTGTTTTTTTTAATCCCATCAAATTAATTCTATCTTCGATCGGCTTACAGCTTATATTCATTTAACAATATCTGATAACCTAGATTAAACAATTGAACCGAAGGAGGACCAAACCCCGAATTAAAATGACCTCGCTATCTGAGGCATGCGGCTACGCATTCCGCCCACTGTTTACAAGCGAAGCGACATAATCTGTTGCGTCTTATGCAACACCTATGTACACAGACAGCGGAAACCGCAGCTGCACTATGACATCGGTAGACCACAATACGTAGGTGCCTTGCATATTTGAGTAGCATTATGCACTGAACAAGTGTTGGTTACTCTACCTCCAAAGCAATAGCTAACGTTGATTTGACCGGTCGAATTACTCTACCTCCAAATGCAGCAGCTTAGGTTGGCTAGACTGATTGAATAAGAGCAAATGATAGTACCGATAGCTGATTGAATCAGGCGTTACTTTGCGGAAATTCATCTTTAAATCTTTGTTTTGTTCAAAACAAAGATTTGATAGTACAGAAACAAATAGTGGATGAATTGTGAATGATTTTCAGTTTACTTTAATGTCTTTTTTGGCCTCGGACAGTTCTTGGAATTTTTGAACTGGGTAGTTTGGTTAGGATATTTAGCGCCATTTGATTTTTCAGTCATTCCGTAGTATCAACCCAGTACTTGAATTATTATGAAAAGTGAACTTTGACTTATTCTGAATTTGTATTTTAGCATCGATTTATGTAACGGCGCCAAATTTGCCCATTTGAGCAGTAATTAGATTTAACTCTTCTTATCTTTCCTTCTTATAGCAACTATAGAAAAAAAAACGCATTATAGTAGGTACGTAAATATTTATTTCACTAGTATTACCTACTGACCAACAAAAATGATAATACATTTGTCAATTATATTGTGAAATCGTAAAATTGGTCTTATTTATTGTTGTGTAGGCGCAGTGCTCGAGAAGTCGTTTCGAAATATCCGACGGAAGAATAATGTTAAGATATTGAAACAGTAACTATTATGTTGATTTATGTATATTTGAAATAACAGGAATCTAAAAAAAACTTGTCCTTTGCGTACTTAGGTTTTGGTATCTTTGTTTCTATCTCAATCTAGATTTTACCCGCTTCTTCGCTCTCGTGTTATTGATGCAAATATTAAAGCCAAGTCGATCTGTCGACACTTTTTGATAGTGAAAGAGCAAACAAACTAATACACCAACAAACATACTTTTGGGCTTATTTTAGTAAGGATAGACTTGAATTTGATGGAATTTGTCCACTAAATTTTGATATTAGATTTGTGCTAATAAATCATGTCATGCTCTTCCATTGGCTTGTGTTTATAATATTACCAAGGATAGATCCGCATTTGACGGAGTTTGTCCACAAAATGTTATACGTCAGTTTATGGTGCTAATAAAATGTCTTGCTCTACCATACATCGTAAAAATATTTCACATTCAAAACCGAAATTCAGAGCACTCGAGCTTAGCCCAGTGTGGCAAGGCGTTGTGAAACAAAGATAAGGATAGAATTAGAATGATGATAATACCACACGGTAGCTGGAGAGACGGGAGTTCTGGCGGTGAACGACCCCGCTCTGCGGCGCTAACAATGAAGTCATAACTCCTCACCAAACCATCAAATCGAATGCTGACGGGTTAATTGGGTATAGGCATGAACGAAGTGTGAACTATTTCATTTTGTTTCAATTATTGTAACTGACTAATCTTAGTAACAAATCATATAAACAGAAATTTCAACGGAGTTCCCAAAAAGAAGCTCTTAAGTCGACCCTACTTTTGTAGTACATATTTATATGTGTAATCAATTTCTTGAAATGATCTTGAATTGATTTTGAAGCAGATACATTTTTTATATTCTAAACGGGTTACAAATGTCTTGCTAGAAGAAAATCAGCAGCTTAGTCGAAGGGAGAGCTTGGGATGGATCGCTTGAAGTCGGATGTTGGTTGGATTTTATGTACAAAAATATTTACTAGGAATGGCTTTACGTTTCTTCACGATGCCTCCAAACATGTCTGATTTATGGCATTATACATTTATCTATGGTTTTAGTAAATAAAGTAAGCTTTTGCAATTTGCAACACTATTGCATCCAAAAATGGACATTACAAGTTTTACAAGACGTTGCAGGAGTTTCGCCATATTAAACACACTAATTCGTGTCCTAAAAAACTTGCACAAGCTTATGACATCAACTGAATTTACCTATCTAACAACTGTATTCAGATACTTAGAAATTACCTACTAATTACATTTATTTGAAACTACCCAAAATTCACACTTCCTATATAGCGCCATACCGTCTAATTATTATGTACTTAATTTACCATCACAAAACATTTTCGGGCGGGTAATGATTTCGTAATAACTAATTATTCAAATAGAATGCCACATGAGATACCCGTTAACGCCCGTTACGGACTCCGTTGATTGTTTTCTAAATTAGGAATTCGATTCAAAGCAACATGTGACGCGCTTCACCGTTGGCGTTTTGGAATTCTTACCATGAACTCTGAGGCTTGACAATTTGTCCATGGAATGCTCTGTTACAAAATTAGTCAGAAAAATTCATGAGCAATGTTCAGTGAACAGGAAGAGTTAAGTACAAGATTTGACACAAATTCCTTACATAACAAAATGACATTACGTATTCCTTTTCGTCTCAGTGTTACCGTACCTATGCATATCGTTAAAGATTTGACTCGGTTACTTTTTAGGGATCTGTACCCAAAGTGTAAAAACGGGATCCTATTACTAAGACTTCGCTGTCAGTCCTTCTGTCTGTCACCAGGCTGCATCTCATGAACTGTGATAGCTAGAACGTTGAAATTTTCACAGATGGTGTATTTCTGTTGCCTCTATAACAACAAAAACTAAAAACAGACAATAATAAATATTTAAGCGGGGGCTCCCATACATCAAATCTGAATTTTAGCCGTTTTTTTGCTCGATATTAATAACGTTGACAGTTAGATACTTGAAATATTCACAGATTTTTTTTGTTAAATGTGCACTTTAAAAATAAATAATTATATTAATATAAATATTTTAGGGGGTTACGTGATTTTTTTGCTCGGTATTAATAATTTAAAATATTAATAACGGGAACAGGAAGATTCTTGAAATATTTACAGAATATTAAGTGGTTTGTTCCTTCAAAAATAAATAACTACATTAAAATAAAACATATTTAAGCCCCCTTTTTCCATACGGTTCGGAATCCTTCGTGTGCGAGTTCGACTCGCACGTGGCTGATTATTTTACCTAATATTCCTAAATGTACTTGATAATAACAAAGAGTAAGGCTTGGAGCAGTTTAACCGCAATTGTGTTGCAAAGCAGGTACAGTTTAATTAACACGACTTGCTCCTTTTGAAGCGTCGTGGTGCTATTGTGTGCTAATGTCGCGGCTGTTACGAAATACAAAAAAATAATAATCGGAAGATAACTGGTCAATAAACGATTAGAATTATAAATATTGTTATGATTGTAAAAAATACTTCTTCGCTATACTGACTTGACGCTTAATGTACCTACCACATTTTCTATATTGTTTCTCTCACATCAGCATACAGTGCTGACATTTTTTAAAATTAATGGGTAAAGGAATTGTAGTAATCGTTTTGTTCTATTTTTTTTTTGACAGCGGATAGTTGAATCATTTAAGTACAAACAACTATACAATTAAAAAAAAATGTGGCTCTACTAGTAGAGGAGATATAAAATATTCAATCTTTTTATAAGTATGAGAAAAAATAGATTGAGATAATTTTCGAGATTTAACATATTTTTCACGAGTTGTAGTCGCTGGAGGTGGAAAACTACTTTGCAAAAAAGGTAGCGTCGCGGCGCTCAGTTAAATTACGTATTTTATAACTTAAAGTTACAAAATGTAGAGCAAATGAAAGGCTCGACACTGACCTATTGCGGACGACAATATCGGGTGATAAATATTTTGTACACAAACAAAACTGTATCAGCTGTAGCGATATCCGTTATCACCTGTCGGCATGAAGCTAATAACACGATAAAGCCAAATTATGTGTGCCTAGTTACATTACATAGTTTACACGTGTGCGTGCGAAAATATTCGTTTTATGAATGAAGGAGTGTTATAAGTACTTACGTATAACTTTTTTTTAACAGAAACTCTTATAAACTTCAACGTCAATTCAACGTTGGGCTATGAATATTTTAGGTAAACAAACCCACAAAAAGCTTTCTTTGATCTTCTTTTACCAACTAGTAAATGAATCTAAATCTAGCTTAAAGGCCATTTTTAGATTCAATTAGTTATGAATAGCCCAAATAACCAGAAAACTTGTAAGTAAAAATAGTACTTAGCTTTGATGATGGAAACAACTTAGCCTCTTCTATAAAGCTTCAATTGCAGTTATACCTACCGCATTGGTCTGTACAGTACAACCACGAGTACAGGTGCTCCAAACACTCCTGAACCATCGGAAAAGATGTACTTACCTATAAAAGCCTATGCTGATTTGATTTGCAAGCTGTGTAAACCACATTAGCATATGCTGAACACAATTTCTAGTTTGTAGAAAATCTTCGTCAAGTGGCAAGATAAACAAATCTTTTTGCTGCGGTCGATCAGTTCGATCAGGTTGGGAGCGCATCTGTCGCCCAGGCGACCAATCAGGAGCGTGCGCCGACGCACATCTGTCGCACAGGCAGCACGCCCTCCACTTTTTGTTCCTTTTGTTGCTATTTTTTGTGTGCGCCGTTGAATAGCCGACGGAAGCTTTTTAATTTTCGGCCGTTTCATTTGAATTGTCTGGGTTATCTTGGAAGATTTTTACTAGCTCCATCATCAATTTAGTTGAGTTTATGAAGTCATCGGGTTTTGTTTTGTTTCTTTCGTTCTTTTATGTTTAATTCGTATTCAATTTTGGTTTGGTCTTTTAAGATTTGTGATTCTTAAACTTTTTTTCTGGTTGGGATGGGAAATAATTTTTTTTTTTTATTTTATGTAATGTATTTCAGACTTATTTGTTCACGATATATTCCTGACATTTTCCTGACTAATTGATCAATCTCCAAACACTAAACAAAGAGTGACAGAAAACATGATCGCGTCATTAATCACTAAGCATGAATACAAGTATGTGACTCATATTGACCTCACTTTACGCTTATGATGTCTGCCAAGTGAGTGATCATTCATGCGTGTCTTTTGACTTGACATCTCTATCCACACACCTGCTACTCTACGACTCTGTACAATAAATACTATACATACATACGGGCTGTTTCTTTTCACGACATACTCTAGAAAATCTAGGATATCATTTCTCTTATCTGGGACTTACACCAACCCTGAAATCGAGAAAAAAATCAGAGGTTTAGTACCTAGATTATATCGAAAGCCTTAAACTTTTTGTATGGAACAACTGTTTTTTCGCCCCCAGTAAAAGTTGGCCGTAATGAGCAGTACAATGATTGTAGAACATGCCCGCCTTTTAAAAAAGCTGTTTTTATTTTTGGTTTTAGAGTTGGCCCCGTAGTAAAACTTGGTCATAATAATAAGTAGGTACAATGTATTCAATACTTTATAATTTATGTCTGTCGTGAAAAGAAATATGTACCCCCCTTGTATAGAGTTGAAAAGTGTAAAAGAAGATGTAGAGTCCTAATGTTACAATATGTCTATCGTTAAAAGGAATACCCTGTATTACGCCTACATAAGCATCTACGCACGCTGTATACTCTTATTTGTCGGTCGTTTAAAGGAACATGCTGTATTACGTCTACATATCTAAGCTGAGTACGTCGTAATTGCTCCGGAAACCGCGACGACACGCTAAGCAGCTGGCAATTAATACAGCGTAATGAGGTCACTCATTAGTTGCAGCGAGTGTCAGACTGTCATGTGCGCTTCATTTCGTGCCCAAACATAGTAGGTAGGAAGCAGAAGGGCGCGCGCCTGAAACGGATGTAAATACATACGTTCATATTGAAAAGTTTATTAATAAAACCTGTTTACTGTGTCTGTAAACACGAGGCGAATACTTGTATGGAGTGGGGATTTGCGTAGCTTGTAGTTAACTTCCCAGACGCCAAAAAATTTAATTCAGCCTATACACAGCTACACTCGACTACCGTTTAAGGAGCAACTGCAATATATTTTTCATCATGTAAATATTTTGGCCAATCTTCGCATTTATGAAATCCGATGGTATTTAAAACTGAACGCTATCCTATCTCGAATGTCACGTTAAATTGTAGGCTCCGGTTAAGATAAGATAGATAAAAGACCTCGAAGCGGCTTAGAAACTAACATCAGGGCTAGCCTATACGAGCCTATTAAAAGTTTGAATGAATTCTTCATCATTCAAGTGGGTTCGATCAAACAAACCATTATGCTAAAAAAGCGGGAACTACTCGTGAATCAAAGCACGTGTTTTCGCATTATCGTACCGTACCGCTCGTCGGTCGTTACCCGCGAGGTCGCACTTGCTCCGTATTATTATCCGAGCTTCATAACAAACTGGGTCGAGAGGTTGAAGCCGACGAGCAAAGGGTTGTACAAGAAATGCGAGCGTACTCCTAGCGCGCTCGAGTGCCAAAAACTACATCTCCGAGCTTTCGCTTCAAAGGCAAAAATCGGCTGAGCTAAGACTATCAAAGTTATAATTAAGACTATCGTGGTTGGAAAACTCTTGCTGTCAAGCAGCAAACGAAGCTCGTGTTTTCGCACTATCGTGCCGTACCGAGTATCGTGGTTGGGAAACTCTAGCTTTCAATGTCATGCAGCAAACGAAACTGGTGTTTTCGCACTATCGTGCTGTACCGTGCGCCGGTCGTTACCAACGAGGCTGCACTTGCTCCGTACTATTTTCCGATATTCATTACAAACTGGGTCGAGATCTCGTAGCCGACGCTCAATCAAAGGGTTGTACAAGAGACGCGAGCGTACTCCTAACGCATTCGAGTGCCAAAAACTACACCACCACGCCGAAAGCTTTCGCTTCAAAGACTATAATCGACTGAGCTAAGACTATCAAAGAATTGTGATTAGAAAACTATCTGACAAGCAGTAAACAAAGCTCGTGTTTTCGAACTATCGTGCCGTACGTCTCGCCGTTCATTACCCGCGAGGTCGCACTTGCACCGTATTATTTTCTGAGCTTCATTACAAACTGGGTCGAGACCTCGTAGCCGACACGCAAAAGGTTGTACAAGAGACGGTAGCGTACTCCTAGCGCGCTAGAGTGCCATTAACTACACCTCTAAGCTTTCGCTTCAAAGGTAAAAATAAGCTGAAATCCTGGTTACGAAATAGCGCTAATACCAACATGACACCTTCATAATTATATTGGTCAAGCTGGTTTGCTGAAGTCTATATCAGTTTTAATAGTCCACTACTGAACAAGGCCTTTGAATAGTGATAAGACCACATCTAGGTACCACGCTCTGATCAAGTTCCGTAGATTCACAAACGCAATTGAATTTATTCTCCGGACGTATGTAGCTACGTCCGGTGACTTCGATGATTTGTTAAGTATTATCTACCAGCCCGTTGAACTATCGTGGGGAATAAAATGGACATGCAATATACATATAGACTCGAGACTGATGACACTGCAGACAGAAAGTCTAAAGTCCACGGGAGTCTAAAGCCACGAACAAAATTATTCCTTTTTAATATTTTTATTCCACGTATTTTTACATTTATTGTAATATTTATGTATTTTGTCTTCTTTCCAGGGTCAGTGCTATGCGAGGATGAGACGATAGGCCCGATATTCATGAAAGAACCCCCGAACCGAGTAGACTTCAGTAACACGACCGGCGCTACCGTGGAATGTGCGGCACGAGGTTCCCCTGCTCCCGACGTCATCTGGGTACGATCTGATGGAACCGCTGTTGGCGATGTCCCTGGACTGCGACAGGTGAGTCACAGACTGAAACTAACTAATTGTATAGATATGAAACAGCCCCCGAACTGAGTAGACTTTAGCAACACGATCGGCGCTACCGTGGAATGTACATCGCGACGATTCCCCCCTCCCCCTACCGACGTCATATGGGTACGATCTGACGGAACCGTTGTTGGTGACGTCTCTGAACTGATGAGACAGGTGAGTCACTAACCGAATCTCAAGTCTCTATATTGCACCGATATTCATGAAAGAAAATCCCAAATCGAGTAGAGTTCAGCAACACGATGCGGCGCGAGGATCCCAAGCCCCCAACGTCATCTGGGTACGATATGATGGAACCGCTGTTGGTGAGGTCCCTGGACTGCGATAAGTGAGTCACTAACCGAATCTGAAGTTACTATATTGTAACAATATTCGTGAAAGAACCCCCCCGAACCAAGTAGACTTTAGCAACACATTCCACGATAGGCACACTGGCGTCTAATGAATGTGAATACGACCCGACTTAACCGCTGTTGGCGACGACGTCCCTGGACTGCGACAGGTGAGTCACTGACCGAATTTCAAGTCACTATATTGTACCGATAATGTTAGATGCCAGATGGCAAGCCGACTCGACTGCTGAAGCAGAATGCTTAAGCCACGTTAAGGCCAAATATCGCTAAACCGCCAAAACAGATTTATACTTTTTCATATGTCAAATTTTGTGTAAAAATAGTAAATTCATGAGGGTTTTTGGCTGTAAAATCTAGGTAACTAAACATTATCTGTTTGCACGAGACATACATAAATTACACAAGATTAAAAGAAATAACGACCTCAATTTTTGTCTAGCTATCCTATTCCATGCACACGCAGAGCTAAAATTATGTTCTACCCACATGTAGAGCTAAGATATCATATACACAGTACGTTATCTTTCCCCTGCAGGTACAAGCGAATGTCAGCCGGCTGTACCCGTCTTTCAATTACACGAATTTAAAAGAAAATACGCCTCTCAGCTCGCGCTCTGCATGTGCAGAGCTAAGACTATCCTATCCTCTACCTACCATTTACAGCAGATATCATAATATGTGTCGTTACGTTCCCCGCAGGTACAAGCGAATGGCAACCTGCTGTTCCCTCCGTTCCGCGCCGAGGACTACCGGCAAGAGGTTCACGCCCAGGTGTACGCTTGCTTGGCCAGGAACGGTGTGGGTACCATCCACTCTAGGGACGTTAACGTCAGAGCTGGTGAGTTCACTTTACGTTCTTTTTCTTATTTAAACCCCTATTAACCCCGATTACAGAGGCGCCATCGTAATTATAATAGCTAAATAGCATAGTTCTGTTTATTTTTCACTTTAGGCATTCGATAAAGAGAACGCTTTTTACGTTTTACGCTGGCGCCACTGTAATCGGACTTATAATCGGCTAGTTTCGGTTTCGTAGAGCAAAGCTGAAACCAACCGATTATTTCTCCGAAGGACGATGTCTATTCGTTGTTCGCTGTTACTGTACGACTTTTCTAAAAGTTTAATAAATAGTTACTCGATAGAGTTAATCTACAATTTTCTTTGGGATTTGCACAGCGCCATCGTGAGGCGTATTTTCATTCCTATATTTTTTTTGTTTATCTCTATCGAGTGAATATTAAACTTCTACAAACTGATACTAGTGCTACAGAGCTATAAATTATTTATCTCGCCGAATTTTCAATTCGATTAAAATCGATTTCTGTTAGTTCAAAAAATAAAATATAGAAATCGTATAGATCACAATTATTCACAATTAAAATAAAGAAATGAGATAAATGGCCTTGATTATTACGTAAACTCCTGTGAATACTATTTTGGTGTGATGACTCACTTCATGCACTTCGGTGGCATATCATGATAATTGTCGACAAACCGGTCCTTGGTGCTAGTGGACAAAAATGGCTGTTCAAATATGGACCTTTAAAAAAAACGTTGAGTATAATGATGAGAGAACCTGGTTTCTGCAAAATATTTTTTTTCATACCATTATCTAAACAGAGCTGCGGATACTCCCAGATTTTTAAAAGTTAAATATTTTCCAATAGGATATCAGATAAATAAATTGTATTATTAATTCATGTAGCGTTTTGTCCTCTTTCTGCCTCGGACGTTCTGTCTTGTACGTTGTGTCAAATGTAGAAACGCGGTCTTTAAGTCTAATTTGACACATTTCCTCTATAACACCTATATGTAACATCTTATTATTCAAGGCTACAATATCATTTATCCGTCTAGCTACTCTAGCTGATTGTCAATTTGCCGCTCAATCTGCACAAGGTAACTAGCGCCAATCGTCCATAGAGCCAAGGTCCGCTAATCTACTATCAACTCCACTTTGCTATGATCCGATGCATCTCATTGTGCCAACAACTGGCTCTTGTTAACGATGAGTCAGAATTGTGCCACAATTGCGTTTATTTTCTTTATCTATGTAACGAAACACGGCCTAAATTCAATCAATATTTATGAAATCAATTTTTATTTTCATTAAAGCAAATTACATTTTAAACATTTGTACATTCTGTATTATTCAACAAAAGGTCAACAAAGCAAGCTTAATTACCGAACCGTCTTACAGTTGTAACTTGACGAACAACATGTTACACATTACTAATTAGTAGTCATTAGATTAATAACACCAAAACTCCTAAATCTCTGTCTCCGCCTATTAAGAACGTATAAAGATAAACATATCATCTCGCGAGGCGATAACGTATTCATTCGTAGCTTCTTCTGTTGACACATAACCTATGATCGTGTGTTACTTGATATGGTCTGGTGACAATGACAAACGCAACACCGTTATCAAACATAAAGTAAGCTTTTATAAATAAACACTCACAAAAAACTGGAAAAAAATATATCACGTCATAACAGAGTTTGTATAATTTACGGCCCTAATCCTACGGAAGCTCATGTTTGTTTCGTTCTATTGAAACTTTTTAAAGAGCATGTCGAGATGAATAAAACGGCTGATTGGCCATCATAGCATAGGGCGCTGCCCTTTATGAGCCGGGGCCAACTAAGGTCAATTAAATAAAGCTACTTACAGCCGTAACTTATAGACCATTCAGAGACTTCGTCAAGATTATTTATTAGACAGAAAACTTATGTCTGCATTAAACTTTTTACGGTGCTTGAAGAGTTGTTCTTGCTTTGTTGTCCTTTGCATCATTCAAAACAAAGCTCTGTTTAGAATTTCCGCGTGGTATCTTTAAGTTTCTGATACATTATTGGCCCTGTTTCCGAATGCAACTTTATTTATATTCAGACAGAGCTTTATTTTGAAGTCTGTGTAACACATATTCAATGCATTTTAAATCATATGCTGTTTGTTTATTTTCATGTGTGTTTTCAGATTTAATAGTAGCTTTTTAACAGGTTCTCAAAATGATAGCTTTGAATAACTTGATTGATAAGCTTCTTGTATGTTTATGAATCAGTGGTTGCCCAACAATACGACACCGATGTGAACAAGGAGTACGTCATTAGGGGCAACAGTATCTTGCTGAAATGTCAGGTTCCGTCCTTCGTCGCCGATTTCGTTCAAGTCGTGTCATGGCATACCGATGACGAAGACTTTCTTCCCGGAGAGGACTACGGTTAATTCCAACATATACTTATCTGGACACAACTCCTTATCCTTTCTCCTGTATGATGCTGTTTGCATTTTCCACAGTGGTACAGCAACAATATGACACAGAAGTAAACAACGAATATGTGATTCGCGGTAACTCCGCCATTCTCAAGTGTTCTATTCCGTCATTTGTTGCGGATTTCGTGACTGTTGTATCATGGCACGACGAATCTGGCAACTCTTTCGTTCTCGGCGAACCCAAGGAAGGAGATGGTACCACTTGTATTCATAACTCTCCTTATATCCTCCACTCCTCTTCCTATCGTATATCACTGTTTATGACAGAAATCATAAATATTCCAGTTGTAACGCAATATTACGAAGCTGAAGTAGTCTCAGAATATGTCATCCGAGGCAACGCAGCATTACTCAAATGCAATATACCCTCTTTCGTCGCGGACTTTGTCAAGGTCGAAGCATGGGTCGATTCAGAAGGCGGCGAATATTTACCTACTAACGACACCGGTATATTTGTCTAAAAATAAAATAACATAAATCCCTCGTTCCCATTCCCCATTCCTTTTACCAGTGTGTTGAAATTTAAGACATTCGTGTCCAATTTCAGTTGTAAATCAATTCTATGAAGCCGAAATTTTAACGGAATATGTTATCCGAGGAAATGCCGCAGTGTTGAAATGCTCAATACCTTCTTTCGTTGCGGATTTTGTAAAGGTAGAAGCGTGGATTGACGAAGAAGGAACAGTGATTACTCATGCTGACAATCTCGGTACCAATGCCCTCGCTAAACAATATGTCCACTTCCCGTACCCGCTTAACGCCTGTCCCCACACCTTGGACTTGCTATTCCCGGCTAAGTGCCTAATTGTTATTCTTCAGTCGTGTCACAGTATTACGAGACCGAAGCCGAAAACGAATACGTGATTAGAGGGAACGCTGCCATTGTCCGCTGCAAGATTCCATCTTTTGTTAGCGACTTTGTTTATGTGGAAGCCTGGATAATGGAAGACGGAGAAATCCTCACGATAAATAATACAAACACCGTCAAGGGTACCTATTCATTGTTCATTTCTGTCATTTTCCTATCCCGTCTACGTTCATTCTCTAAAAGTCGTTTGATATGATTTTGATTACGCTCATTGCGTTTTGAATATAGTGGTGTCGCAGCCTTTTGAAGCCGAAGCTGACAACGAGTATGTGATTCGTGGCAATGCAGCGATCATGAAATGCGAAGTTCCCAGTTTCGTATCAGATTTTGTTTATGTTGAAATGTGGATGGATAGTGAAGGCGGTACATACTACCCTGGCCATAGCGAGGGTAACTGATGATCAAGTAGTTAGTGTCCATGCCTAACATCCTAAATCCTTAGTACCATATTTTCTGTCGCAGCCGTCCTCCAAGAGTACGAAGCTAGAGTCAACGATGAATTCGTATTGAGGGGAAATACTGCTATTATTAAATGCATCGTGCCTTCATTCGTTGCCGATTTTGTTCACGTGATGGCGTGGATTGTGGATAATGACACTATATCTGCGGAAGAACATAAAAATACCGACTCCGGTACTATTCAGTTAGATGCAACTGCAATGATCCTTCTATCCCTCAAATCCTTATTCTTATTTGATACTGTTATTTGATTCATATTACGGTTCTTCAGCGGTACATCAGAATTACGAACCTCGTGTAACTGATGAAGATGTTCTTCGAGGCAATTCAGTCATTATTAAGTGTTCGATCCCATCATTCGTGGCGGATTACGTACATGTTGTGGAATGGGTGGCCAATGAGGAGGGCTCCCTCTCCACGCTTTCGTTCAACGGCTCCGAGGACAATTACGGTAATCGAGAGTACCGCGCGACCCCAATTGTTCCTATCCGCACTCCGAATCCTCGACTTCAATTGAACAGTCGCGCTCGTAACCACACGTTCAATGTCATTCTAACCTCATATTTCAGCTGTTAATCAATTCTACGAGTCCCAAGTTTACGACATCTACGTAATACGAGGCAATGCAGCTGTATTCAAATGCCATATTCCATCGTTTGTAAGCGACCATGTGCAAGTTGTATCTTGGCATGATAGCGAAGGCGGAGAGTACGCGCTTAATGATAATTACGGTACAGTTTGTGTCTGTTAGATAGACATAACACTGTTATCCTCTTCATCCTTTCCTGACGTATTTATTTGATAGGCACTTGGGGCTTGATTTCTTTTTCCTTTCTAGTTGTATCGCAGGCGTACACTGTCAACTTAGTAGAGGAAAACGTTTTACGTGGGAATGCCGTAATCATGAAATGTCTTATTCCAAGTTTCGTTACCGAATACGTCACAGTTGCGTCGTGGATTATTTCTGAAGGAGATGATGAAACTGAAATAAAAATTGATGATACTGCTAACTATGACGGTATTTTAATTGCTGTTAAAATGTCAAAGTTCCTTATCCTACTCCATTACCACTTTTTTATCACCCCGTACCTTGTCACATAAACAAAACGATTTCATCCAATATGCCTATCCTGTATCTTTTCAGTGGTGTCTCAAGCATATACTGTGAATATAATGGAAGAAAGTGTGCTACGCGGTAACGCTGTAGTTCTCAAATGTCATATTTCAACTTTTGTAACCGAGTACGTTAGTGTCTCGTCTTGGATTATTTCTGAAGCAGAATCAGATGAGCTGGAGATTAAGGCAGATTCGAATGATATGGGTATTGTGAAAACGCACTATGACATTCCCCCTTCCCACTTCCTCTATTCAGCACTAAACATTGTGTTTACGTCTCGCTTAGGTTTTTAAATTGGCATTTCAGTGGTGTCTCAAGCGTATTCAGTCAATTTGATGGAAGAAAACGTGTTGCGTGGGAATTCGGCGGTGGTCAAATGCCACATACCCAGCTTCGTTACGGAATACGTTACGGTTGCTTCTTGGATAATTTCTGAAGAAAACGTTGACGAAATAGAAATTAAAATTGACGAAACTTATAATTTAGGTATATATACAATGCCGATAACATACGCAATATTGCAATACCAAAATCCTTTTACTTCCTTTGAGTTTGGGTTATTGTCATCATTGTATCAGCTGTAGGACGTCCATTACACGGTACACCCATATATTTGTAAATATTGGGGAGCATAATGACGTCAAAATACTGGCATATTTCTATTTTATCTTCATGTCAACTATGAAAATGCCTACCTAGAGTTTTGAATCCTTTGTTGCAGTGGTTTCACAATCTTACACAGTCAATCTTTGGGAAGAAAATGTCCTACGCGGTAATGCCGCTATACTAAAGTGTCATATCCCAAGTTTCGTCACCGAGTATGTTACTATTACATCCTGGATTATTTCGGAAGCGGACACCCAAGACGTGGAGATATATTTAGATTCCGTTTTTAATTTAGGTAAACTCGTTGAAATCACTTTCCTCCCGCTCCTTTTTCCCACAGTATCACCAAGTTTTGTCGATGTCAGACGTGGTGTTTTTATTATTCTATGTGAGTGCTTAGAAGGTTCGATATTCTTCTCTGATTTACGCGTCAGGGAGTATTATAGACTCCATGAGCTGTAATTTTCGTTGACTAAGAATTTATTCTTGTGTCAATTCCAGTTGTATCACAGGCGTATGATGTGAAATTCTGGGAAGAGTACGTGCTGCGCGGTAATGCAGCTATCTTAAAATGCCAGATTCCAAGTTTCGTTTCTGAATATGTCACTGTAAGTTCTTGGATAATTTCCGAAGATAAGAATGAAGAAGAAATTAGTATAGACTCTACGGAAAATTTAGGTATTAGCTCAAGTCGCACTTTACTTCATGGCTGATTCCTCAAGTCCTTAAAAATATCCTGTGTAATCCTTTACTCCTTTTCTCGCAATTTGAAATAGATAATAGTTTTCGTTTATTATTCTGATTAGGCTGAACATTTCGTCTCGGTTCAAATTTATTTATTCACGTACAATAATATTGTTTCAGTGGTTTCTCAGTCGTACGCCGTTAATTTAATGGAAGAGTACGTCCTAAGAGGGAATAGTGCTATTTTGAAATGTCACATTCCGAGCTTTGTATCGGAGTATGTTACTGTAATCTCTTGGATTATTAGTGAAGACAACGAGGAAGTCGAAATCAAACTCGAATCAGTTCAAACGGACGGTACGATTAATATTGATCCAGTTATGGCTTTCTGCCAAATCCCTAATCTATATTCCATTCTATCGTTTGAAGCTTTGTATTATACTAACCGCCACGTAGTTAGGGCAAAGGTCGATTGATTGATTAGGGCTATGTTCCTTATTATGGGTTCCTGTGGTTCCACGGGCCTCACGGCCTACCTTTGTCCTTCATCCGCCTTCCTTAGGCTAATGCATGCGCATAAATTTGTAAGTAAATCGCAACCTTAAGTTGTGCTGCTATGCTTATTTAATGAATCCGTTTGCGTTTTTGTCAGTTAATTTATATCTATAAACATACTGTGCGTTTTCAGAGGGAAAATACTTAGTACTTCCGTCCGGAGAATTGCACATTAAAGATGTTGGACCTGAAGATGGTTACAAATCCTACCAATGTCGCACAAAGCACCGACTTACTGGAGAGACTAGATTATCCGCCACTAAGGGACGATTGGTCATCACGGGTAAGTCTTAATTCCTAATTTTTTATTGCAAATTCATTATGCGCGATCAATTCATTAACGTTTTTACAAACGTTCTAGCGATTAACTCATTCTAAAAGCTTATTCATACTTTTCAGCAATGCTTTTTCAAATATTAATAGTCGACAATGAATTTATGGCGTTGTTTTAATATCCTGGAGTGATAATATATTTAAGAAAAATATGTCCACTGTAAATACGCTTGTAAACTCACTAATGCTCCCAAAAGTTATCACTCCTGGATTAGATTTTTTAAATTTACTATTTAGAACATTCTCAACTTAATTGATTTAAACATTCATGCACGCTTTTTATGTCCAAATTTTAGCAGATTCTATAGTTTGAGAATGTTCTTGTGCGCAATATTATTTTATTACCTAGTACAAGAAATATATAGTTTTGCGCTTAAATTATACTCCTTGCTCTGTTAAAAATTATAGTCTCTAGTGTTATATGATATTATATTTCTTGTATCTAATTAAAAAGTTTACAGACAGAAGCAGTTCTTGTGTCTCTAAACTTCCATTGAACTACAACTTGCCTGAATGTTGGGATAGGGTACCCTGCAGAGCCTTGACTTGCGCGATATTTTAATTATATTTACGTGTAGAGAACGGTAGGGGCATATCAGGGCCTTTTGTCGGTCGAGATCTCTTTACCTCAGTGTCGCTATGTTCGTGAACCCGCCTTCTCCCAACATGCGCAGAGCCGGTGGGTCGGGTGCCTCCCAAGTTCTCTAGCGCGTCGACCACCAGTGGTTTCCAGTTTAACCAGTCCACCAGCATCGCCCTCCTGTGCCCGGCGCAGGCTTTCCCTGCACCCATGTACCGGTAAGAACCTTCATAATAACGCCGTTTTGCGTCATTCCCCAGAGCCGATAGGCCGCGTACCCCCCAAATTGTCCACGACACAAGTGGGAGCTATGTACGTGACTACGGCAGATGCTTCGTTTACGTTACTGTGTCCCGTGCAAGCGTTCCCCGTCCCCCTATTCAGGTAGGATATAACTCATTTACACCTGTAAACGTATTAACATTTTTAGAACCGGTCGGCCGCGTACCTCCCAAATTCGCAACTGTTCTGACTGGCACTATGTTCCAAGTAACGAAAAATGAATCTTACGCCCTGCAGTGTCCCGCGCAAGCTTTCCCAACCCCACTGTTCAGGTAAATTATATTTCATATTCAATTTAGCTCCCGTTTATTGCCTCTGTAGAACCTGTGGGCCGGGTGCCACCGAAATTAGCTTCAGTTGTGATGAGTACAATGATTGGAATCAAGGCAGACCTTTCGTTTGCCTTACAATGTCCCGGGCAAGCGTTCCCAGTCCCGATTTTCAGGTATATTATATTTTTCTTTACATTTTTATCGGCATTTTCCAACTTCGAGACAATTTGTTTATGCTTGTCTTTTTGACCACAGAACCTATGGGGAAAGTGTCACCGAAATTTCCAAGCTTAGAAAGGAGTAGACTTTTTGATTTTGAAGCCAATCGAAGTATTGTACTACTATGTCCCGCTCAAGCATTCCCTGCCCCAATGTTTAGGTAAGGCAACATTAATCAGAGCATAAGGCAACATTAATCAGATCATTAAGTCCATATACAGGAATAATTTTATCATAATGTAAAAACATTCATTTTGTAGAGCCAATGGGAAGAGTGTCTCCAAAATTTCCAACGGGAGATATAAGTAGGACGTTTATTGCAAATATGGGAGATGGCGTACCATTACTTTGCCCTGCACAAGGTTTCCCTGCACCAGCATTTAGGTATATCTCTAATCTTTTGATTTATAATAGTCTATCAATGTTTTACGAACAGAACCCATGGGCAAGGTATCGCCGAAGTTTCCGTCGATGGAAACCGGCCGCAGCTTTACGTTTTCCTCCAACTCATGCGTGACATTGCTCTGCCCGGCACAAGCGTTTCCCTCTCCAATGTTCAGGTATATCGCTTGACCTCCTGTTTTATCTCTAGAGCCTGTCGGGCGCGTGTCGCCGAAATTCCCTTCGATGGATAATTCAAGAGGTTTCAGCGTTACGACTAACAGCAGTTTGACAATGTTATGTCCGGCGCAGGCTTTCCCAGTCCCATTATTCAGGTAAAAAATCCCAAAAAAACTAACTATTCAGTTTTAAAAATGTTTCTTATTAGTATTGTCACATAGATTGTTCCATACTCTCATGTTTCTTCAGAGCCAGTGGGGCGAGTTTCCCCGAAATTCCCATCGATGGATAGCTCGAGAAGTTTTAGTGTAATATCCAACAACAGTCTGACGATAATGTGCCCAGCACAAGCTTTTCCAGTTCCACTGTTCAGGTAACTTTTATACCATATTCAACGCTGTTGATAAAATTAATATTTTGGTCTGTAGAGCCAGTCGGTCGAGTCTCGCCCAAATTCACAACAGGTGATAAACTGCGCGCTTTTGATGCAACAGGCAGTGTTAGCATCACATTACTTTGCCCTGCGCAGGCGTTCCCTGCCCCAGCATTCAGGTATTACCACTTTTAATCTAAAATTCAAGTTCGCAAAACCACGCAAGATTCTTTTGTTATAAGTAGCACTGTTTGGTCTGTAGAGCCGGTCGGTCGGGTTTCACCCAAGTTCACAACAGGCGACAAAAGTCGCGCTTTCGATGCTACCGGTGGTGATAGTATCACTTTACTATGCCCTGCTCAAGCGTTCCCCGCCCCAAGTTTCAGGTATTTTATTTTCATCCTAAAAATAACAATCTTTTTTCGTAGAGCCAGTGGGTAGTGCCGCTCCAAAAGTAGCAACAAAAATGATCGATATCACAGAGTCTTCCTCCAATAACACTGTTACGTTATTATGCCCAGCACAGGCTTATCCCGTTCCAATGTTCAGGTAAATCTTGACAAGTTCAACTATATAATGTAGAGTAAATGTAATAGCGACGAGAAGAACACGAGACATGCAAACATTTTTACAAATGATCTGTACTGTTATACAGAGCCCGTAGGAAGAGTGCCCCCGAAATTTCCTACCCTGGATAGCGTTAGAGGCTTCAGTGCATATGTCAATGCTAGCGTCACACTGTTGTGTCCTGCTCAAGCATTTCCACTTCCTATGTCCAGGTAAAATAGTCTGATTTGTAAAAGGCCTCCCTGTTTTTAGAGCCTGTAAATAGCGCTCCGCCAAAAGTTCCGACTAAAACTATCGAGTTTGTGGAGTACAGTATGGAGTCCAGCGTAACACTGCTTTGTCTTGCGCAAGCGTTCCCGGTTCCAGACTTTAGGTGAGTTCCAAGCTCAATTCTGTTAGTATTGCCGTCGCGTTTGTTCTAGAGCCGGTTGGCCTGAAAGCTCCTACGCTCTCCACGGATTTCAAAATGGCGTGGTATGTAAAGGACGTTAATCAGGGCTTCGCGTTGCTTTGTCCTGCACAGGCGTACCCCGCCCCCATGTTCAGGTATTTTAACACTACGTATCTTTATTTTAGAACCGATTGGATCCAAAAGTCCTTCGTTTTCGACTGTTTCAAAATTAGCATGGTTTGAGATTAACGCTGGCCAAGATTTTGCACTTGTATGTCCTGCCCAGGGGTTCCCTGTTCCATTATTTAGGTGAGAGCAAAATATATTATCTCTATTTGTACACATTTTCAGAACCCATCGGTTCGAAGTCGCCAACTTTTACTACTGACGATAAATTAGCATGGTTTGTAAGACAAAACGGGCAAAGTTTAGCGTTGCTTTGTGGGGCTCAGGGATACCCTGTTCCTGCGTTCAGGTACTATTGAATTTTATCTACTTTAGCCATAGCTTATGTCTAATTCTAGAACCCGTTGGATCGAAGTCCCCAACTTTCTCTACTGACAATAAGTTCTCTTGGTATGAACGTCCTGTTGGGCAAAGCTTAAATCTCCTGTGTCCTGCACAAGCTTTTCCGGTGCCATTATTCAGGTGATTCTATAAAAATCTTTATTTAAAATTATAGAACCCGTTGGCTCAAAGTCACCTGCATTCTCAAACGACGTTCAATTTTCTGGAATCACGCGTAGAGTCGGTCAAGATTTTGCACTCTTGTGTCAAGCGCAAGCATATCCCGTCCCAATATTCAGGTAAGGGCCCTTTTACAAAAGATTTATTTATTGATCACAGAACCAATCGGGTCTAAAGCACCATCATTTTCGCTGGAATTTAAAAGTACTACTCTTACAAAAACGGCGGAGCACCCCGTAGTTCTCTCGTGTCAAGCTCAGGCTTACCCTGCCCCTGTATTCAAGTGAGTGCTTAGTTGATATCAAATTATATTTCTTTGGCTCAGAACCTGTAACAGCGAGAGCACCAGCGTTCGCGAGCACCGCGTCTTCTTATAATTATGATATTGAGATACATTCTGGCGGTTCTATGCTTTGTCAAGCTCAAGGGTATCCTCAGCCAATGTTCAGGTAGGCATCTTTTAAAAGTCTAATGATATTTCTAGAGCCCGTCGGAGCAAAAGCCCCTTCATTTTCTACTGAATCAAAAGGCAGCATTTTTGTAAAAGAAATAGGACAAAGTTTTGCTTTACTCTGCCAGGCTCAGGCGTTCCCTACTCCATTGTTTAGGTAAGTTATATAGTATTAGATACCTACCTTATTTATTTGTAAAACACGTTTAATGTTATTGTTTAGAGTCATAATTGTCAAAGTCGGGCCCCATGTACCAATGTTCAGGTACTTGAAGCTTATGACAATATCGTTGAAATTAACTTTTGTAGAGCCAGTCGGGGCAAAGGCACCTTCTTTCTCCACTGAGTCCAAAAGCAGCACTTTCATAAAAGAAGTTGGCCAGGGTTTCGCATTACTTTGTCCAGCTCAAGCCTTTCCAACGCCAATTTTCCGGTAAGTTTTAACGTTTCTTCACTGTTTTCTACAGAGCCGGTGGGTTCGAAACCGCCAACATTCTCAACTGACTTTACATTATCGGCCGTAACGAGACATTTGGGTCAGAGTTTCGCAATGATGTGCCAAGCGCAAGCTTTCCCAGTACCAATAATCAGGCAAGTGTTTTCGATACTTTCGAATTTATCTTAACTGATCCTTGATAGATTACTTATCGTTGTGTACAGAGCCGGTTGGATCCAAAGCTCCCTCCTTTTCTACTGAGTCAGCCTTATCATCTTTAAAGAGACATGAAGGTCAAAGCTTTGCATTACTGTGTCAAGCTCAAGCCTTTCCAGTTCCTATATTCAGGCAAGTCTATGTCCTAACTCAAGTAATGTTATAGAACCGGTAGGCGCTAAGTCTCCGACATTCTCGTCTGAATCAATGGGAAGTATTTTCCGAAAACCTGTGGGTCAAGGTTTTGCTCTTCTTTGTCAAGCACAAAGTTATCCCGCTCCAGTATTCAGGCAAGTGTTATTTGTTTTTTTACTTTTTCACCGCAGAGCCAGTCGCCTCGAAAGCTCCCACCTTTTCAACGGACGCTCGTAGTACAACTTTTGTTCGAACTGTCGGACAAAGCTTTGGATTGTTGTGTCAAGCGCAATCTTTCCCCGTCCCTTTATTCAGGCAAGTTTTGGATTTATTCTTGGTCACTGACAATATTATTACATTTAGAGCCGATCGGAAGTGCTGCACCGAGTATCACGGTAACACCGAAAGCTGCTGTGCATTATTCTCAAATGTCTTCGCTGGCTATCTTGTGCCCAGCTCAAGGATTTCCAGTACCCTTATCTAGGTAAGTTTACACAGCCTGTACCTAACTCGAGATAGGCGCAACTCCAAGTTTCTCTACTTTGATGTCCAGGCAAGTTGCAGTTCAATTAATAATACCTCAATTTGCGCCGCTCTCTTGTTGAGATGTTCTTACATTGTATCCTTAGAACCGATCGGAAGTGCAGCACCAAGTATTTCAATGACAAAGGGTACCGTGCATCATTCTCAAAACATGCCTTTGGCAATGTTGTGCCCAGCGCAGGCGTTTCCTGTTCCTCTATCAAGGTAAGTAACCAATTAGTAATCTTGACATTTATTTGTCAGTGACCTCATCAAAAATGTTCTGGTGATAAGTTATTCACTAGCTTTAAGTCGATATAATTGTACAATACAGGTAATGTTCCCAAGTATTATTCCAGTGCTTAGTGCAAGTATCTTCGCTAGGATTCTCTAAGGGTCGTCTCTGTTATTACAGAACCAACTAATAAGATCGCCCCTCGGAAAGATTCCACTAAGAACTTCGAAGGTTGGGAAGTATTCGTCGTGCCCCAAAATGATGTGGCTTATCTGACGTGCCAAGTGGCAGCGTACCCCGCTCCTCTGTTTAGGTAGGTGCAGTACAGAGGTGTTGTGTTCCACAGAGCCCACCGGTAGGACGGGGCCGAAGGTGACGGGCGACGGGCTCAATCGACAAGTAGGTCGCGAAGGCGGAAGCCTCGCGCTTCTTTGCGAGGCGCAAGCGTTCCCCGCGCCCCTGATGAGGTACGCCACTCTCGCTCGCGGCCGGCCGCCGGCACCTCACGCGTTCATCCCTCACGTAGTCATCCATATCACCTCAATGTACTGATGTGCGTTGTTATTGCAGTCTAGCGGCGGCCGCCCCGCCGCGTGACATGAAGGCGTGATGATCCGCGGCCGGCCGCGCGCCTCGACTCGTAATACCCCTGCCAAAGTAACGATTGAGCGGCGCAGACACCTGTCGGTAAGTCTCGGGGTGTTCTTGCTTTCATTCAGGCGCTTTAATCTTTACTTTGTGCTTTACGTGAGTCAAGGCTGCATTTTATAATTTTCACTTTAAAACTGTATAAATGACCCCGCCCGGTTGTTTGGTAGCTTTATGAGTTGAGTCCATTGCTAGCTTGTCGTTTGTTTTGTAAGCTAATCCAGAGTAGGGGGCGCAATAATTTCTGGTGATTCACTAATATATACTCGTAATTAGGACGCACGTTATAATTATTTGTTTATAGCATAGTTTCTCATTTTCTTCTTTAAGAACCTACGAACAGTTTGCCTCCAAAGCTGTCTAGTGGTCGATTGCAAGAATCTCAAATGAGTTCGGGACAAACTGGGACCGTTATTTGTCTTAGCCAAGCTTTTCCTGTTCCCGTGTTCAGGTGGGTGACTCTAGCGGAGTCTATGAAGTAGTATCTTTTTATTTAATAGTCATGGATTCTTCCCCCCATTAAAATATCCGTTACTACTTTACTCTAAAACTGATTACAAATGTCCTCTTGATGTGTAAAGCTAAACCAAATCTAAACGCGTTCTCTTTTGTTACAGATGGTACAAGTTTGTGGAAGGCACCGCGAGGAAACAGCCAGTTACTCTCGATGACAGAGTGAAGCAGGTTTCTGGAACCCTGATCATTAAAGAGGCTAAAGTAGAGGATTCTGGCAAATATCTGTGTGTCGTGAACAATTCTGTTGGAGGTATGTATATTTACTTTTGTGTGAGATATAGATAGATTGTAAAAAATGTAATAGACAAATTAGATGAATGTATTAATAAGCTTGAGAAAAAAATGTAGACTACCAAACCAACGTACTTATAAGGAATGTCATGAAACTACAATCATATTACAATAATGTCTGCCCAAAGAGGTCGCGCGACTAAAAATATGAATCTGTTGAGCCAGATGCCATCCGACAATTTTAGTTTGGAATTTATTAATCATTTAGGCCGGGATAATTTCTTGGCGGTTGTGATGTTAGCTACAAGCTGCGGATAAAAATAATAAATAAATAAATAAAATAGTTTTTATTTCTGTAACCAATAATTCCTGAAATTACTGTAGATTGGGGCATTCTATTAGGTATAAAAATACCCGTGTCAGAAGATCCCCAATCACTAAAAATGACTGCCTCGGTGGCTCAGTGGTTAGTAACCCTGACTTCTGGATCAAAGAGGCGTGGGTTCGATCCCAACCAGGGCAAATATTTGTGTGATGAATATAAGTGTTTGCTCTGTGTCTGGGTGTTATTTAGTTACTATATATATAAGTATGTATTTAAAAATAAGTATATGTAGTATATCAGTCTCTGGCAGCCATATCACAAGCTTTGCTTAGTTTGGGGTCAAAAGCCGTGTGTAAGATGTCCCAAAATATTTATTTATTTAATCCAAATTTTCACGCAGCTGTTAGTGAGCTTCAGTCAGGTTTGAGATATCTGCACTCTGCAGCTTGTAGCTCACAACACAACCGCCAAGTTTGATTCAGCCTTTACCAAATAAACCCTATCATTTACATTTTCCAATTAAAATGTAGTAATTATTGGCCATGTATCGTTTCAGGTGAATCCGTGGAAACTGTGCTTACCGTGACCGCTCCGTTAAAAGCCACCGTAGAGCCGGCCACGCAAACTGTTGACTTCGGCCGCCCCGCCGTCTTCACCTGCCGATACGAAGGGAACCCTGTCAAGACTATCACTTGGCTCAAGGATGGCAAGGACATGAAGCACCACGACGCTATGCTCAGGTGGGTTACCAAGTCAAGGTTTTAAGTTAAAAAAGTAAGTTCTATTTAAGCCGCCTAAAGGCCCATGACATGGCTCATTGGTTAAAACGACCGGGATCTACAATTTAACGTTTCATCCGAGCCACGGTGTCGCTCAGTTATAGGTGCTGTTAGGTTAGGTTAGGTTATAGTTCAAAATGTTTCGAATGAGGATTCGAAACGCGGTCGAAACTCATTCTTCAAACGAACAGCCAGAATGTGGAACGCTTTGCCTGTCTGTCTTCGTGCTAAAGTACAACGTGGATGTCTTCAAATCCCGAGTAAATAGGTATTTTCTAGGTAAGTGTGCTACACCCTAGACCGCATATCTGCTTAACGTTAGGTGGTTTTGACCCGTTATGAGATCTAATTATCATCAGGGGAGTGTTTTGCGCGTCTCGTGACTCTCGTATAAATAGTAAATTGGAAATAAGATCCGTATTTATCGAAAACCAAACTAATTAGGTACAACAATTTGTAGTCGACACTAGATAGTGACTTGAAAACCTTACTTGAGTGATACGAATGCTATATTCAAAATTTAAATTACGAAAACTAAAGTATGTATATATCTATCTATCTATCTAAGAATGCTATAACTACGTAGGTATATATGTAGGTACGTGTACATTGTTATGTATGTTGGTAGCAACATATCTACTTTCGTAACTTAACAAGTTTAATCACAGTGCCATTAATAACAAACGTTATCAGTTTTATATATGTACTTTATTAAAGGGCACGCGAAAAATACCTAATGTGATACATATATTGCTTATTATATTATAATCGAATGAATATGTACATTTTTAATGAAGATCGCAGGAACTCGCTGAATACATGCCGCTTCCAACCAATCTTATTTGGAAAACGAGCGAGCCTATGTCTATCAGTATGAATGATGGTGATGATGAATATAATTGTGTATGAAATGTCTCCAAAAAATGCATTGTCCATTTGCTAAACAATTCGACAATAATTTATTTTAAAATACATTACAATGTTTTTACATTACAATCAGCCGTGGTGGTCTAGTGGTAGTAACACCCGACCTGCAATCGTGAGGTCGTGGGTTCAAATCCCGATCCCGTACCAATGAGTTTCTTTGGAACTTATGTACGGAATTTCACATCATTGGCTTTTCGGTGAAGGAAAACATCGTATGCAGGTTGCATACGTCCGTAGAAGAAATTCGATGGCGTATGTGAATCCACCAACCCGTACTGGGCCAGCGTGGTGGATATGGCCCAATCACCTTTCGTGGGTAGGCCTACGTCCTGCAGTGGACTATTAAAAAGGCTGGTACAGTACAGTACAATGTTTTTGATGTCAAATAAATTAATGTTGCCTTTTGGTAATTTTCAGGATCGAATCGGTGAAAAAGGAAGATAAGGGAATGTACCAATGCTTTATTAGGAACGACCAGGAGAGCGCCGGCGCCAGTGCTGAACTCAAACTCGGAGGACGATGTAAGTACTATCAATAAGTCAGATGTCTATTTTTTGACATTGATTGAAAAGAGAGCTTGCTTTTGTTACAAGCTCTTGCGCTCTCATTTCGCATGAAAATATTATAATATTTCGTTTTATATTTTTTTTTATTGGGTTATCGTCTAATTTAGCTTTGAAAATTCTAGCTTACTCATTCCTATCAATTTTTTTGTGTCATTAATAATTCTGTAATTGAGAAAGCCATGTGCGAATTTTATTTATTTATCTAACGAACCCAGGTAAAAATTAAGTGTGTGTATTTTTGTAATAACGGGAAACCGGATTTGTGATACAAACGTGATGTTTTGGCACGTTATCTTTGTAAACATTCACAACATACTTTATTTATTTTATTTATTTATTTATTTAGTCCGCCTACACTATGTACATCATCAAATTCACATAAAAAATAACTTAACATAGTAAACAAAACAAAGTCAAATGTCACAGTACTTAAAGGCGAAGACAACTTGCAATGAACTTACTTCATGAACCGTTAAAGTTCTGGTTAAAAATCTCCATCATTTTGATTATTTTATTACGAATTTATAATCGACTAGCTGACCCGGCTCGTTTCACGTAATATCTTTATAAATTATAGCCTATGTGTTATTCTTAAGTATAAGTAAAGTATTGCAAAGTTTCATCTCAATCCGTTCAGTAACTTTTACGTGAAAGACTAACAAAAATCCATATACATATACACTCACACACTTTCGCGTTTGTGTTTCGATACGACGATTATACTTTCGTCCGTCCGGATGTTGATTTTTGTCTACAGGTCGCATTTTTCAAGGAGGAAAATTCGCTGTCAACGCTAATATCATCCGATTTCGATATATTTGGCGATTTGTATAGTTTTTAAAAAATACTCACAAGATTTGCGACTATGAACCAACTCTGTTAAGAGCGATCAGGATTTGAGATAGGACGTGCTTATTATGAAGCTTAATTCAGTTGAAAAGATGTGTCGCGAGATCTACTGTTCGGAGAACTACTAGTGTCATTGCAATGTAACATTTTCCAGTCGAACCACCGCTAATCCGCCACAGCTTCGGCGAACAAACCTTCCGCTCCGGCCCCGCCCTGCGCCTCAAGTGCGTCGCCTCGGGCAACCCCACCCCCGACATCGCTTGGCTTCTCGATGGAGAAAAACTGACCAGCAACGACCGTCTCAAGATAGGACAGTTTGTCACCGCCGCCGATGGAAACGTCGAATCGCACCTTAATATCTCGTCCGCACATACCAATGATGGAGGATTGTACACTTGCATCGCTTCCAGCAAGGTATAAATACTTCTTAAATATTGTTAAAATGGTTCTTGATCCCACTTCTGAAATAGCTTGATCCCACTTCTGAAATAGCTCGGTTTCTCGACGGAGAAATACTGACCAACAACGACCGCCTCAAAATCGGACTATTCGTCACCGGCTATTAGGTTCAATAGACAGGTCTAGAAAATCCCAGATGTGAAATGAGGCTGCTAGAACCAGAATGGTGTCAGAACCATAATCTATAAAATACCAGTCTGTAAATGTTTGATTTGATATGTAGTATTAACTCTTTTCAACAGACAAATCTAGAATATGTAATAACATTATCTAGATAATTTATTCATCATCATTATTGGCAGCCTTCACTATCCCACTACTGGGTATAGGCCTCTCTCTTACGGTGCCATTTGACTCGGTCCTTTGCTAAAGTTTGGCCCGCGATTTTTATCTAGATAATATTAATTTAGAGTAATGAATAACATGAATGTGAACGATTCAGGTCGGCAGCGCGTCCCACTCGTCCCGCGTCAACATCTACGGCCTGCCCTACGTCCGTCCCATGAAGAAGCGGCCCGTGGTGGCGGGCGACACGCTCACCGCGCACTGCCCCGTCGCCGGGTACCCCATCGACTCTATCGTGTGGGAGCGCGACGGCCGGTAATGTTACATTATATTGTTATATAATATCTACGTCCGTCCCATAAAGAAGCGGCCCGTGGTGGCCGATGAAACGCTCGCAACGTGTGGAAGCGAAATGAACGATTTTACATTATTTTGTTGCTAACGATATAGGGTACTCGTGAACGGACGCTTCTTCGCCGCAGCTGCGGCTTATAGGCAAACATCAATATGGAATTTAAAACAGAAAAAATGCCAATTCGCTGTAGGCAAAGTTATTTATGTGATAAACATTTAAAAAAATTTCTCGAACGAAGGACTCGAACCGGCATCTTCGGATCACCGGCTCGACGCTTTCTCAATTATTAAGCCAGCTAAATTTTTTTGAAATGTTTATCGCAAAAATAACTCTTTGAGATAAACATATTGTGGAAAAGCACTATAAAATAAAAAAAATAGATACATATTCTCGTACTTTACCAAAATGTTTATTCTTCGTATAAATTAACCTACGACAAATTATTTTAATTCAAAACTTCGTATTCAGGTATATTTCAATTCATAAAAATGATCTAACAAATTCCAGAGTGCTTCCAATCAACCGCAAGCAGAAAGTGTTCCCCAACGGCACGCTGGTGATCGAGAACGTAGAGCGGAACAGCGACGAGGCCACCTACACCTGCGTGGCCAAGAACTCGCAGGGCTACACCGCGCGCGGCGCGCTCGAGCTGCAAGTCATGGGTGAGCTCTCCCCACCACACTATTACAGCTCAGACTACAGAATAGACACGTGGATTTGAATGAAAATGCTAAAGGCCTGATTACACCTACCGTGTAGTGTCGAGACAGTGTCCTCCGAGCGCTCGCTACTTATAAACACACTACCTTTTGCCCGCGTAATATTTTGATTTTTGTGCCATTGGAACTTTTTATTTTTACTGAGATTAAAAGTAGCTTATCTCACTTTCCGTTTTTCAAAGTCCATACCAAAAATTCAAGTCGTTCCGTTGCTCCGTTGCTGCGTGAAAGAGGAACGAACCAATAAACTAACACACACGCTTTCGGATTTATAATAGTAAGGAAGTAAGATAGTCGAGTGCTCGGTCTAGCAACGGGTCGAGTCAGTCCGGACCGGACTCCATTCTACTTGGGCCGAGTCACACATAAGGCTTCTCCGCACTGACGCGCGCTCACTTGGTGAATCTGAACACGCGCACTCGACGACCACTCGCCACTCGATGCGCACACGTCACATGTTCCCATGAAGTTTTGCTAGAAATAAATTGAACTGACTGATTTTCTCCCCGCGATTTTAAAAATAACACTCATTCTGCCTCATCACTGTCTCACTGACTATTTTAGCTGTCTCAGTACTCGATAGGTGTAATCAGGCCTTAAGGTATCGACCTACGAGCAACCTTGCAATTTTCACTGAACAAATCAAAGTGACAATAAATTAAATTAAAAAATACTTTCTGTTCTCACACAAACGTGTGAATAAGTCTACTTTGTATTTTACAGGAATAATATCTTAAAACAATTTTAACTGCCTTGACAATCTCATTTACACAAGTACAAAATGATGATGTTTTATGGAATTAAAAAGAGGAAAAATCTTTTCACACATTCGTTAGGTAAATTACAACGATGTACTAAATAGAAGAAGGAAGGGATTAAAGAATTGTTGCAGCATAGAAATGAGTAATGATGATGGTGTTCTTTTTATGTTGACGAAATTTCTAATAATGTGTGATTGATTTTACACTGAGTAAATAATATGATTTTTTGCAATCGTGTTTTTTATAACATTGTGATATACATATTTAAATGTAAATAGTAACTTAATTCAAATGAATGTAACTCAGTGAATCCTCTTTAATAATAATGTCATAGTTTCTGCACATTTTCAGTGATTTTACCGTTTACAAAATTTATTAAAAATAACTATCTATTGCATTATAAAAAGAGAAAGCTGCTACCATGACATTATTTTGTAAATTGTGACGTGCCATTAATGCCCTTCTATTTCAGGTTTTCAGGTATTTCATACAATGTGTAGGTTCAAATTCAAATACGTAATTATGATGTTTATGCCCGCCAAAGCTACATCGTTTGCCACACGTCCCTTGCACTACCGCTATGTCCAAATAACGCGAGTTTCCGCACAGTGCCCCCGCAAATGTTACCATTCGAGTTCGGAGAAGAGCCCGCTAACGCCGGAGACATGGCCTCCATCTCCTGCGCCGTCAGCAAGGGAGACCAGCCCCTTAATATCTCCTGGATATTCAACGGACAACTGATCCCTCCCAAAAACGACCTGGGAATAGTACTCACTTCTATCAATAAGAAAACATCGATACTGAACATAGACTCAGTGAGTGGCGTACACAGGGGCACCTACCACTGTGTGGCGACCAACCCGGCCGGCTCCACCAATCACAGCGCCGTGCTCGAAGTCAACGGTACACCCCCGAATAACCATCAGCTTGTTTATCTTTCGGTTTTGTAACCTCTACCGAACTCCCCGCCGATCCCACTGTTAATATCCGATCTTGTCTCAGTTCCGCCGCAAATCTTACCGTTTGAGTTCGGCGAAGAAATATTGAACGAAGGAGAAACCGCGTCGGTATCATGCGTAATGAGCAAAGGAGACACTCCGGTCATATTCAAATGGCTGTTCAACGGAGAGGAAATCCAGCCGCGGAACTCTCTGGGCATCGTCCTCACTTCGATCAGCAAGAAAACTTCCATTCTAAATATTGAGCCGGTGAGCGCGGTACATCGGGGTTCATACACTTGCGAGATCAAAAACGACGCCGGCCAGACTAACCACACCACTCTCCTTAGCGTCAACGGTTCGCCTCCTTCCTCATTAGCTGTTTTAGCTTCGTAGATATTTAACGCTTGTTATGTCACTCGCTACAGTACCTCCCCAAATCTCACCTTTCGAATTTGGCGATGAACCCGCTAATGCCGGCGATACCGCGTCGGTTCAGTGCGTTATGAACAAAGGAGATCTGCCGGCTAATTTCTCGTGGAGTTTGAATGGGAGAAAAATATCACAAGGAAACGCCCTGGGAATAGCGATAGGCAGCATGAGCCGCAAAATGTCCATTCTCAACATCGACTCGGTAAACGGCACTCACAGAGGTGTTTACATTTGCCACGTCGAAAACTTGGCTGGACAAGTAAACCACAGCGCCACGTTGGAAGTTAACGGTTATTTTCATACCTTTCTTATTTTCCTTGTAGTGAACTTGTAGTAATATTAGTTTCCTTAAACAGTATTGCCTCAAATCCATCCCTTCACCTTCGGAGAGGAACCGGCTAATGCGGGCGACACGGTCGGTGTCCAATGTATGGTCACGAAAGGCGATGCTCCTATCAATATAACGTGGCTTTTGAACGGAAAGTCTGTGCAAGGGATTCAGGGTATATCAGTTGTCAAGATTGGCCACAAATCAAGCGGACTCTCAATAGACGGAGTGGCGTCCGTCCACTCGGGAGTCTATACGTGCTCTGTCACCAACCAAGCTGGCCATGCCAACTATTCCTCAGAGTTAGCAGTCAATGGTACATGGGTTTTGACATATTCTGATTCTAATAACAATCCGCAAATTGCTTATGCAAGTAGCTAAATCTAAAATCTAAGCTATAGTTTGTGTAAATGATTTGTTTTCCAAAAACAGTTTTACCTCAAATCCATCCTTTCACCTTCGGGGAGGAGCCAGCCAATGCAGGCGACACAGTAGGCGTGCAATGTATGGTTGCAAAAGGCGATGCACCTATCAATATCACGTGGCTATTAAACGGGAAGCTAGCTCAGTCAGTTCCCGGTATATCTGTTATTAAAATCGGGCATAAAGCAAGCAGCCTTTCAATAGAAGGAGTTGCATCCGTGCATTCAGGAGTCTATACTTGCTCCGTCAATAATCAAGCCGGCCATGCCAACTATTCTTCCGAGTTGGTAGTCAATGGTACTCTTTGATCCTATTTGCAATTAGCTATTCAATTTGTTTTTTAGCTTTGTGCCTAATATTTTTTGTATAGTCCAATTCCTGTTCCCATAAGAAAACCTAATGTCATTCTTCCCCCTGCACTGGATCCTATTAAATAATATGTTTAATCAAAGGGGCATTTCTATAGTTGTACCGCAGGTGACTCCATTCGATTTTGGGGAGGACATTCTCAACGCGGGAGAAACGGTATCTCTTACTTGCACTGTGGGGAAAGGAGATCTGCCCTTGCAAATACATTGGCAGTTGAATAACCAAAACTTGAATTCTGGCAATGGCATTTTTATCAATAGAAACGGAAAGAGAATATCTGTTTTAAGCATCGAAAATGTTCAGCATGAGCACATTGGGAACTATACTTGTATCGCGGAGAACGATGCGGGACGCAGTAGCCACAGCGCGGTTCTCAATGTGAACGGTATCTGGAAATGTTTCAAAATAAGCTTTGCTTTTTTGCACAATTTGTTTTATTATAATTTATTTACTTTTGTGCCTAATCCTGGGAGTGATCCAAAATCCGTCAGCTCAAAAGTCTTAATGTGTCCTTCGTTATTTATAATACATATTCATGATTTTACGTCATTATTTGATTTTAAAATTGCTCAATAGTGGCGCCCCAGATCACACCATTTGATTTCGGAGAAGATGTTTTAAACGCCGGCGACACCGTGTCCACGATCTGCACAGTTGGGAAAGGTGACCTGCCTTTAAAAATACACTGGATGCTTAACGACCAGCCACTCAAATCGGGAAAGACTGTGCTCATAAATAGAAGCGGAAAGAAAATATCTCTATTGAGCATAGAAAGCGTTCAGCACGAGCATATCGGGAATTATACATGTATTGCGGAGAACGAAGCGGGCGTCAGTAGTCACAGCGCAGTGCTCAATGTTAATGGTATCGATGTCTCGTATATAAAGCAAAAGCTTAGCTCCTGTCACGTTCATAACATGCTTCATAATTTCTGCCATGTTTTAATTTTTGTATAGATGTATTTTGTATACTCCGATCCCGACTTCCAAAATCCAGGCTACAGCGACACGTAAATTATAAACTATTGTTATAGTTAGATTTTTTACTTCATAAATCATCATATTCACTCCCTAGTGGTACCTCAAATAGCGCCATTCGACTTCGGCGAAGACGTACTCAACGCCGGAGAGACGTTGTCGACGACTTGTACAGTCGCTAAAGGAGATTTGCCTTTAAAAATCCATTGGATGTTGAACGATCGCGAGCTTAATTCAGGAAACAATGTGTTCATTAGTAGAAGCGGAAAGAGGATTTCCCTATTGAGCATAGAGAACGTTCAGCACGAACATATTGGAAACTACACCTGTATCGCTGAAAATGATGCCGGCATCATTAGTCACAGTGCAGTACTTAATGTCAATGGTATACCAATCGTTACATTTTACTACAGTAGATATTTTTTGCATGACTATTCCAATTTCGTAGATTTATATTTCTTTGCTTTTAAAAACTAATAATTAGGGGCTACGCGATTTCATCGATCCGAAGTTTATGCTACTTTGGGTGTAGTATCAGGCATCAGCAAGTTCTAGTATCAACATTTTTCTCAGTGGTGCCACAGATAACACCATTTGACTTCGGTGAAGATGTTCTCAACGCTGGCGACACTGTATCGATGACTTGCACGGTCGGGAAGGGTGATCTACCTTTGAAAATACATTGGACGTTAAACGACAAAGAGCTGAATTCCGGCAACAATGTTCTCATTAACAGAAGCGGGAAAAGAATTTCACTATTGAGCATAGAAAATGTGCAACACGAGCACATCGGAAACTATACTTGCATCGCTGAAAACGAAGCTGGCCGCAGTAGCCACAGTGCGGTACTCAAAGTCAATGGTATTTAACCACCGAAGTTCTTCTAAACCACTTTATAGTTCGCATGCTTCGTATGTCCTTTTTTTAGTTTATCCATCTCGTCAAACCCAGTAACTCGTCTAGATAACATAGCATAATCAATTATAATCTCATTATTTCCTCAATAGTGGTGCCACAGATAACGCCATTCGACTTTGGGGAAGATGTCCTTAACGCCGGCGATACCGTTTCACTGATCTGCACGGTCGGTAAAGGCGATTTGCCACTCAAAATACATTGGCAGTTAAACAATCAAATTCTGAATTCGGGGAATAGCGTGTCTATAAATAGGAATGGAAAGAGAATATCCGTTCTGAGTATAGAGAATGTTCAACACGAGCACATCGGCAATTACACTTGCATAGCGGAAAACGAGGCGGGGCGCAGCAGCCACAGCGCAATACTCAATGTCAACGGTATTATTTGTACCAGCGTAATATTTTATGTGCTTTGCTTTTGTCGCACGAAATTACTTTTATTTCCCCCAAGTTTCATCCTTATTCGAAGATTTAAATAGAGCATTGAATAATATTCATGCAAGGAACAGCCATATTTATCTTAACCACAATCTATGGTATCATAGTTTTCGTACTGATTACCAAATCCTCTCTAAGTCCCTCCACAGATCATGCCGTTTGAATTCGGAGAAGAACCGGTAAACGCTCAAGAAATGGTCTTAGTCACGTGTACAGTCAGCAAAGGAGATCTTCCTCTGAAAATAGAATGGTACTTCAACGGAAAAACACTGAAATCTGGCGACATTGGAGTAAATCTCTTAAATACCAAACGTACCAGCCAACTTAGTATTGAATCCGTCACTCATCAAAATCAAGGAAATTATTCTTGCGTGGTCAAAAATGATGCAGGCCATACAAATCATACAACTCAACTCTATGTTAATGGTATCAATAGTGAATCGTTGTTATATAGCCTAGAAGTTCCTTGCTTTATCTATGTTTGCGTTTAAATAGTTATGGTTTTAAAAACCCCATCCTTCCTTGTAACTTTGGCGGGCCATAAAGGGTGTGATACGCTCATCGATTTTAACAACGTCGTAGCACTATAAGACAGAAAATTTCAGTGGCACCAATTATTGCGTCATTCGAATTCGACGAATCAGTATTCTATGGCGAGGGAGTTCAAGTAATGTGCCACGCTACAAAAGGAGATAAACCATTGACTTTCAAGTGGACGTTTAATGAAGGCGATGTGAGTTCACTGCCCGGGTTGAACATCATGAATGTCGGGGACATGGGGTCAGCTCTTATAATACCAGCGGTGACGGCTCAACATGCTGGAAACTACACGTGCACTGCCTCCAATGTTGTCGCCAGAGCTAGCCACCTCGCCACGCTCAATGTCCAGGGTATACGGCTTAAAAAGTTACATATACGGTCTCGGTGCTTATTGTTCTGTCCCATCTTATACCATCCCTTAGATATCTATTAAGTTTACTTTTTAATAAATAGGGCATTTTAGACCTGTGCTTATATTGGTTGTCTTTTCAGTGGCACCAATGATATCCTCATTTGAATTCGATGGAGCTATTTTCTATGGCGAAAGCATACAAGTCACTTGTCACGTTCAGAAAGGCGATATGCCATTGCAATTATTGTGGTCATTTAATAATCAACCTATCAAGCGAAGTGACGCCGTAACGATTAATCAATTAGGAAACAGAACATCAATGTTAGCTATTCCTTCTGTAACTGAAAGACATTCCGGGAACTACACATGCACCGCTTCGAATATTGTAGCGAGCACAAACCACACAGCTATTTTAAACGTTCAGGGTATCTACACTTTTTCTTTGGTGTTGTCATTGTTTCATTTGATTTATTTTTTGTTTGAACGTACCCTCACCAGTTCCACCTCACATCGTTCCCTTCATGGCTGAAGAGCCAGTCTTTGCCGGAGAATCGGTCCAGTTGACGTGTCACGTATCAAAAGGCGATGCTCCTCTTACTATAACATGGAGTTTTCACGGGGAGGAGCTATCCTCACATCAAGGCATCACAACCATGAAGATTGGCCAGAGAACATCGTTGCTGACGATTAATAGTGCAACAGCTGGCCACAGCGGCGAATACTCGTGCAACGCTGTGAATCATGCCGGTCTTGCCAGTCACTCGGCCACAATTAACGTTCATGGTATTCTATAATCCGATAGTCGCCCTGCCTTTAACGCACGCTGCACGCTTAGCTCCGCATTAATTTTGGCCTTCTGGGTTAACAGTACTGCCATACATCGTACCTTTTGAAGCGGACGAGTCGGTGTTCGCTGGTGAATCCGTTCAGCTCAACTGTCATGTGTCAAAAGGCGACTTACCTATAGATATAAAGTGGCACTTTCACGGCTTTGAAAATACTTCATCACATCTCGGAATAATGACTACCAAAATGACATCACGAACCTCGTTCCTGTCTATCGCTGCGGCGAATGCCGGCCATAGTGGCAACTATACCTGCGTAGCTACCAACGGCGCTGGCTCTACTAATCATTCCACTGCCCTTAATGTTCATGGTCAGTTTTTTGTTTCAGTTATTCATCAAATCATCACACTGTATGATTTTGTTACAGCGAATCGATGCTCATTGGCATATTATCAGAATCAGCATGAATTCTGCTGATATGTCATACGCTGGTTTACGCTTCATTTTCACTTGTTTCTTCATGAGTTTTTTAATTTGTTTTACACAGTTACACCAAATATCTTGCCATTCGACGTTGATCAAGCTCTATTTTCGGGAGAGTCAGTTCAGATGATGTGTCACATTTCGAAAGGAGATACACCACTAGAAATATATTGGCTATTCAATGGCCAACCACTAGCTAAAGAGTTAGGATCTTCTACGAAAGTTGGCGACCGATCTTCTGTGTTGATCCTGCCTGCCGTTACCGGAGCTCATACTGGGAACTTCACATGTGTAGCAAAAAACCGTGCTGGAATTACATCTTACACCACGATTCTCAAAATTATTGGTATTAGTTTGTAAAAAAAGTTAGGCTTGTATCCTTGCCTTTTCTATTTTTATCCTCTCCACGCCCAAATCAATCTTATTTCACTTCTTCTCTTTGTTATTTTCGGGGTCTAGTCGTGCCACACATCATTCCGTTTGAAGTAGAAGAAACAATTTTTGCTGGAGAATCAGTTCATTTAACGTGCCATGTATCGAAGGGAGATCGACCACTACAAATTTCATGGAGTTTCCAAGACCAAGAGATACCATATCATAATAACATGGGTATAACCACAACAAAGTTAGGAGAAAAGGCTTCGGTCTTAAGTATTCCTACTGCAATGGGCCATCACAGTGGCAACTACACCTGTACAGCGAGTAATAGAGCCGGTCGAGCTTATCACTCTGCTCTCGTCAACATTCATGGTACTCGATATGCTCTTTTTCCATATAGACCTTCTGTATGGTTGTTTAGATATTTGCACGTTTAGTTTAACATAGATTTTTTGTTCGTAATCAGTTCCTCCCCACATAATGCCGTTTGAGATCGAGGAGTCCATTTATTACGGAGAATCCGTGCAAATGACCTGCCACGCGAGCAAAGGAGATCGACCGATGTCAATTACGTGGACTTTTGAAGGCAAAGATTTGTCACCTCATATGGATATTAAAACTATGAAGATGGCAGACAGGACGTCATTTTTGTCCATAGCGTCCGTAACAGGTTCTCACAGTGGAAATTATACATGTATCGCCAAGAATAAAGCTGGTGAAGACCGATACTCCACAACATTGAATGTGAAGGGTATATTGATTGTTGATATCTCAGCATGCTCCTTGTAACTTTGCTAATTTTATAAATGTTTCTTTGCTCAGTCGTTCCTCATATCAAACCTTTTGAGCTGGATGAAGCGGTGTTTGCGGGCGGGTCAGTGCATTTGGATTGCCACGTCTCAAAAGGCGATATTCCTTTGAATATTACGTGGAGTTTTCGTGGACAGCCCATAACCCGTAGGATGGGGATAAAAACAACGACCCTAAGTGAACGCGTTTCCGTTCTTGATATACCTAATGCGATGGGAGCTAACAGCGGCAACTACACTTGTACGGCGACGAACAGGGCAGGCACGAGTGTCCATACGGCAGTCCTTGACGTAATCGGTACTAATTAACTCGATGTTACATTTAAACAATAACTGCTTTTGTTTAGTTCCTCCCGTGGTCCAACCCTTCTCCTTCGGGGAAGTCGCAATGAACTCTGGGCAAGTCGTTACCACTCCCTGTTCGGTTATCGAGGGCGATCATCCTCTACAGTTGCGATGGCTTTTCGATGGAGAACCCATAAAACCTAGGTCTGGAGTGACCGTTTTCAATATTGGCGAAAGAAGTGCTATACTGAGCATTGGCTCCGTAGCACACAACCACGCGGGAAACTACACTTGTGTTGCCGAAAATGCTGCCGGGTTCGCATCCCATACATCAGTTTTGATAATTAACGGTGCTTAACATTCGATTTTCTGTATTTTGATTCACGTTTACGTTTTTATCCTTTATTTTTGATTATTTCACACATTTCAATGGTTTCACCGTCATTTTTGAACGCTATATTCCAGTTCCTCCCAATATTCTACCATTCACGTTCGGTGAAAAGCCAGCTAACGTTGGAGAGTACTTGCAAGCGGCTTGCACAGTCAACTATGGCGATCTTCCTCTGACTATAACCTGGACGTTTAATGGACAGCTTATATCGCAAAGAAACAATGATTATACTATGACAAATTCCAAGAGAAGTAGCATCCTTATAATAGAATCTGTAGACGCAAAACATGCCGGATCTTATACCTGTGTCGGTGAAAATCGTGCAGGCCGCACTACTTACTCCACAGATCTTATAGTTTACGGTTAGTCGATTATGATGTAATAGTTATTTTGTTATTTTGTCAATTAGATGATGTTTGTTTCAGTTCCTCCTAAAATCGCACCCTTCGTAGCCGGTCCAGAACCGGCTTTTCTCGGTGATTACTTTGCCCTTCAATGTATCATAACACATGGAGATCAACCAGTTCGTATTTTATGGACTTTCAATAATAGATCCGCCGAATTCGTCGCCGGTATCCGAGTCAGCAACATCGATCGAAGAAGTAGTGTTCTCACAATAGAATCAGTGGACGCAAATCATGCGGGCGTTTACAATTGTACCGCAAGTAATGCGGCTGGAATCGCGTCACATACTACTGAACTAGTAGTTAAGGGTGCGAATACAAAAATTGAAAAAGAAATTAAGCTTTATAATATGTTTTATCATCTAACATTCATCCTTTGCGTTTGTTCCTTCATTATCTGAGTAATTTATTGTCCTAGTTCCACCGTTAATAATGCCGTTCAGTTTCGGCGAAGTGCCGTCCAACCCGGGAGACACCGCCGTAGTAAACTGCGTCGCTACCAAGGGGGACCAGCCTCTCGAAATCTCGTGGACGTTCAGCAGTGAGACGATAGACTCGAGCCTCCAACGAGACATCACGACGACGCCGCTAGGCCCCCGCGCTTCTGTTCTCACCATCAACTCTGTGAGCGCGAACCATCAGGGGAACTACACGTGCATCGTGCAGAACGCGGCCGGTAGAGCCGAACACGCGGCAACGCTCGTCGTCAACGGCACGTTACAATTACATATTACTGCGCTGCGATATAATATCGGGGACTAACATCACAAAAATGCACTTCAAAGAACCAATCCGCCACAGTCACAATACTTTTTCAATCTCACCAGTCGCTAACATTGCCTGCCACCGATCTAAATCTAACCCAACTTTCTGTGGTTGTTTCCAGTACTGCCCCGTATAGTTCCATTCGCGTTCGAGACTCCGCTGTATGCGGGGCAAGCCACTCAAGTCACTTGTTTGGTATCCGAGGGTGACATGCCTCTCGATATTCAGTGGTACTTTGAAGGGCAGCCCCTGAAGCAGAAAGCCGGAGTATCGGCTCTAAAAATAGCGCAGAGAGCTTCGTTGCTTCTGATTGAGTCGGCAGGATGGTCGCACAGCGGGTCTTATGCGTGTGTCGCGCGCAATGCCGCGGGCTTGTCCAACTATACCGCATCGCTAGAAGTTCATGGTATATCACACGCATCTGTGTACCCTTCATTCCTAGCACGGAGAGCTTTGCGTAGTTTCCATATTGTATGCTTGAAATATTCAGTTGTTTATAATAGGACCCTTCAAACGGCCTACAATTATTAAGGGGTTTCTTTGTTACCTATTTACGTTGTATTCGACATAATTTCAATGAATGAAAAATATCAATTAGGACAGTTTTTTAACTATCTACCATTCAATAGGGATTGTTAGGAACCGGCTGCGGCTATCATCGACGATCCTATTTCTTCCTCTCCTTCTTGCATTTTTGTTTTCATCACCTCTTCCTTTCCTCGGGTTCCTCTCTGTATTTTACTTTCATCAATTAATTTGCATTTTGGCATATTCTATAACTACGCTTTTGCTTTGCTTGTGTCTAATAATTTTGTTGAAATAATATATTGTTATTAATGTTAACGGACTCAGTCGAGGTCTGTGTTTGTTCTAATTGTTTCATCGTCTAATACTAATACTCTTTTGGTTATTTCAACAACTATTGAAACATTTGCGTTGCCTATGTATATGTTTTATAGTATTGGGCTTTTTATTATCGTTATTTTACATCCCGTTTAAATATTTATGTTTGTAGTTTGGGAAGCTTCGGTTATTTGTTTGCTACTCGTAAGATACATAAAGCTTCTATAGCGAGGCTTTGCCGTCAATATAATCAAAACGTCTGCAATAGTCTCTGTGCACTGTTTGCATATTTCAACCGTTATTCAAACAGCATTTTTTTTGACAGCTATATATTCCCTATAGGAGCTTTAACTGTGAATCGTCTTTGGACTTAGATAATCCAAACTACATCTATTTTGGCTAAACACTTCTTCAAAATCATGGACCAATAAAGCAGCTAATAAAAATGATAAAATTCAGAAAAAGTAATAGGTACGAGATTTGGAGTGTACAAGTCCAAAGCTAAATAATAATGAAATCCCATATTTTTTCCTAATGATTCTCATATTAGATAACAAAAATAATTTAGAAAAATGATGTTTACTCGTTTTAAATATTTAATGCATGCGAATTTTAAATTTCATTGTAATAGTAATTGAAGTAATTAATGCTCATTTTAAAATTTTTGATTATTTGTTAATCTATTCAGTCATTCAGACCATGATTTCAAAATCCTTAAAGCAAGAGTTTAGAACTCGCGGCAGTTGTTACAATTTTCCGGTGCTATTTCAGTTCCCCCACGCTGGATTCTCGAGCCCACTGATAAGGCATTTGCTCAAGGCTCTGATGCTAAAGTCGAATGTAAAGCCGACGGCTTCCCGAAGCCCCAAGTCACGTGGAAGAGGGCTGAAGGTATGAAACCCTGAAATTTAAAGTAATAAGCATTGATCTAGGTAGAGATTTTCTCTAAGGTAGTCTGCTGGCCACTTTTGCTCACTACGTAAAAATAGGATGTATTTACTTTCAACTTTTCTGGGGCGACCAAAGAAGTTTTTCCTAGTGTCCCTGTTTTTAAAAGCCCTCTTACAAGTTCCGATTTGGTTGGCAACAAATTGGGGCAAATATCAAATTGCTATAGACATCCCAACAACGTGCCTGCCAATGTACGGTTGGCTAGTAAAGTCTTATCTGAGCCACGGTAGTGCTCAGTTGTAAATGCCACTCGCGTTCACCCATCCGGTGACTGACCGTGCCGAAAAAAATTAATTTTGGTGATCGCCAAGCAACAAATGTTGAATTTACGCCATGTTCAAACAGTTGAAACTGGACCCAATATTTATATATATTTTTTTTCTATAGGAGATACGCCCGGTGATTACAAAGACCTTAAGCCTAACAACCCTAATGTAAAAGTTGAGGATGGAACCCTGGCCATTAGTAACATTCAAAAGACGAACGAAGGATATTATCTCTGCGAAGCCGTTAACGGAATCGGATCTGGACTCTCTGCCGTCATTCTTATCAGCGTACAAGGTATGATCATCCATCGTCAAAGTTTAATGAAAAAGACTTTTCAACTAAAACATTTTATAAATGGCCTTGAATGATTGTAGCTCCACCCCAATTCGAAATTAAGATGAGGAATCAGACAGCCCGACGAAGCGAATCAGCTGTACTGCAGTGCCAAGCTAAGGGAGAAAAGGTACGTACTTATCGCTTCCAAAACAAAAATGTAATTCTTATTTTTTAACACGCTTTTATTAGTTAATTTTACATTAGTTATTTTTTAAATTAGTTATTCACCTGCATAAACATAATATGCTTGCTTGTTGTCAAAGGGGTTGGCCCTTTGAGCTCGATTTTGACCTACTTTTAGCGATCAGATTTTCTTTAAACTTTGCACACCTATCAAAGACCGATGGCAAAGCATTTATAAAAAAAAAATAGAAATTGATGAATCCTAAGCGTGTTTTTTAGTTTTTTTTAAACTAGGTATATTTATATTATTTTGGATTTATTTCGCGAGCTATTTTTTGTATTGCACTCTTTTTGCTACATGTTTTTAGTTTTAAAATGAATTGTATCATCAAGTATCTTGTTTTCTGCTGTACCTAGTTGACATCTTAGGGAAACTTTTCTTTATCTCATGTCATAGCATACTCGCTGCCGCGGTGAAGCCGGTCAGCATTACGATTATACGGCGATGAATTTTACTTGAATTTGTGGCTCTTTCTTCCTAAATCAAACATGTTTTTTTTCCAGCCAATTGGCATCATCTGGAACATGAACAACAAACGCCTCGAACCCAAATCCGACCCGCGATACACGATCCGCGAGGAGATCCTTCCCGGAGGCGTGGTGTCCGACCTCAGCATCCGAAGAACCGAACGATCTGACAGCGCGCTCTTTACCTGCGTCGCCACTAACGCATTTGGCTCTGATGATACGAGCATCAACATGATCATTCAGGGTATGCAAGTAGATTTAGTACTGGGCTACGAGTTTGAGCTTTAGCGGCAGCGGCGGCGGGTCCTACGAGCGCTCGGAACGTTACGTCGCGTCGTGGCGTCATTCACACATTTTAGTACATTGGTTCTCCGCTCATAGCGGCGAAGTCGTGGCCGAGCTATTAAGTATTCTAAGTTGTAACTCAAACCAAGATAGTGCGTTTTGCACTTTTGCATGTTGAACAGTGAAAGAGCGTGCGAAGTAGTAACACTGAAAAATCTACTTTCTCAAAAGTGATCTAAAAATAGACTTCAGCGCGAGTTGATTTTGCGGGTGGTTGGTGTTGGATGCGTTGGTGGGTGCGCAGGCTAAGTACTGTAACCAAGACTTCGCACCAGCAAGCGCTACATAGGCTGTCCACCCGCAAAGTGCACTGATGACCGTTAGATACAAGCCTATCAACCTATTTTTCTGTCTAGTAGGCGATCGTCTTATGACTAAAAAGATAATAAAGAAGCTTAGAACCACTAGTCAAAGCTATTTTCAACAACAATATTTTGATTCATTTTCTGGGCTTCTTTTGCATATTAATGGTTTGATGTATTATAGAGGTACCCGAAGCGCCCTACGGCCTGAAAGTTCTGGACAAATCCGGTAGGACTGTGCAGCTGTCCTGGGCCGCGCCTTACGATGGAAACTCTCCGATTAAGAAGTTCCTCATTGAATACAAGCGCGCTAAGGGCAACTGGGAAAAGGATATCGACAGGTTCGCAACTTCTTTATTCATTTTCGTATCACTTTTGTAACAAAACCTCTCTTATGGTTGTGACTTTTTTATGGTTGTGTTGTGACTCTCCTTGTCACCGAATTCTGCTGATATATTTTTTTCTAAATTATACCAGACTTTTACTAGTCTACAGTTGAATACAGTCTTACCCTTGAAATATGATTGGGTCATATCCATCTTGTGGGACTAGTGTGAATTGTTAGATTCACATACGCCAATAAGTTATTTTCACAAACTTTACACGTTTTACGTTTGAAGGTAAATAAAATTCAATCATATTTTTAAGAACTCATTGGTACAGGTTAGTTAAATCCTGTTCATAAATTCCTAAGAGCTCATTGATAATAGTTTTAAGATTTGAACCCACCTGAGGAACGATGACCTTGCGATTCTCGAAGGCGACTGTTCTCAGACCAATACAGTTTATTATTTGGTTACTCATTTAAAATTACAATTATTGATTTTTTTACTCCTCCATTGCAGGGTACTCGTACCAGGCGACACGACCGAAGCCGGTGTATTCAGCCTCCGCCCCGCCACGGCCTACCACATCCGCATCGTCGCTGAAAACGAACTCGGAACCTCCGAACCCTCAGAGACTGTCACCATCATCACCGCTGAAGAAGCCCCCACCGGCCCCCCTCAAGACGTTAAAGTCGACGCCGTCGATAAACATACTCTCCGTGTCACGTGGAAACCTCCCCCACCTCAGGACTGGAACGGCGAACTGCAAGGGTAAGTCCCATACCTCTAAACCTTCAGAGACCGTTATCTATTACCATTACAGCAGAAGAAGCCCCCACCAAGACATTAAAGTTGACGCCGTTGATAACCACACCCTGCGTGTTACGTGGAAACCTCCCCCGCCCCAGGACTGGAACGGTGAACTCCTTGGATACTTAAGGTTTTTAATTTAAAAAATCATGGATCTTTGGATAAAGGCTCCATCAAACACAGGCGGTACGAGCGGTAGAGCGGTACGAGCGGTAAAGGGCGGTACGGCAGTACCGCGACCGGACCTGTGTGAGCCCTTCTTATATAACCAGTACAATACAGATGCCCGCCCGTCTGCTATACCGCTCGTACCGCCTGTGTGTAAAGGAGCCTTAAAGAAGGAAAAAAATTCCTTGACAGATAAATACTAATTTTATTCGACACTGCTTGATATAGGCACATCAGTATACACTGCGCGCCTATAAACAAATAAATAAATATTTTTTTGTCAAGTCAAAGGCTTTCACTCAGATACTAGAGCCGGCCATACAGCCTACATGAACCGATTTATGCAGCTTTTGATAACATTATCGTCTTCATTAGTCCTAAACAATCCATTCCTGGGTAGTAGCACAGTAAAACATTTACTGTGGTAGTAGCACCCCTTATGCCGTTTTGTCCCTTGATAATTGCATGTATTTTCAGCATTGTGCTCGTTTAAGGTCATCCAAACGTCGCATTCTCGGATTTAATATTTAGTCATTCGGAATAACTACTTCCACTTATCCCACCAAGTCCCAATATTGCGAATGTATGGGCCAACAGATCTGACTCTGTAATTTACAACTTCTGTGATGTTCTTTGTTTCTTTGCAGATATTACGTTGGATACAAACTGGCGTCAAGCAACAAATCTTTCGTCTTCGAAACTGTTGATATCTCAAAGGAATCTGGCAAAGAACATCATCTGGACATTCTTAACCTGAAGTAAGTTTCTTTATTTATTTTGTATTATAAACGGGTAAACGTTACCGTGAGCACGAGATGAGTCCTTGCGCAGTAGCAATTTATTCGTGTGTCAGCGTGCAAAGAGTATATGTAGAGTAGTGCATTTGCGCAGTTTGAAGCTTACTCTACAGACGTCATTATCGTAAGTAATGGTATAGCCAGGCTATAACTTACGGTAATGGCGTCTAATACCGTAAGTTAATCGAGAAAAGCCCTAGCTGAGGGGTTAGTCCACACGTACACGTTTAGACGTATATTGAAACTACAGCTGTTTCCATGTGGCTCTATACATTTTTGTACAGCGCCCCTGGCGGGAAAGAGGAAGAACTACCCGAAACTTTCTTTAGTTTCTGGAATGAAAATATAGTGATGCATATTAAAGCAAGTTTGCAAGTTGAAGTGGCAATGGGCAGGGCACATAGCGCGGAGAACTGATGACTGATGGGGTCGAAAAGTTCTCGAGTGGAGACCACGTACCGGCAAGCGCAGCGTAGGACGTCCACCCACAAGGTGGGCGGATGACCTTATTAGGACCGCAGGATCGCGCTGGATGCAAACCGCTATCAACCGGTTTTATTGGAAATCATTAGGGGAGGCCTATGTCCAGCAGTGGACGTCCTATGGCTGAAATGATGATGATGATGAAGCATTAAACATTTTTAATGCTTTTTAGTTTTACATTTGTATAACTGCAATCCATTTTTTCAGGACTTACACCCAGTACGCAATGGTAGTCCAAGCGTTCAACAAGATGGGCTCCGGCCCCGTGTCGGGCGAAGTGAAGGCCTACACCGCTGAAGGTGCCCCATCAGCCCCGCCGCAGGACGTTCTTTGCACCACTCTTACTGCTCAAACGATTCGGGTCTCCTGGGTGTCCCCGCCTCTCGCCTCTGCCAACGGACTGATCAAGGCTTACAAGGTCATTTATGGACCCAGCGAAACTTGGTATGGTAAGTAATAAGTATCTTACAAAACTTGTGTTCATTACGAAACCACGCTCATTGTTCAGACGATACGGGTCTCTTGGGTTTCCCCTTTTCTCCCTTGAATTTAACTCGATTATTTGGTTACAGACGAAAAGACAAAGGACACAAAGATCACAGCCAGCAGCGAAACGATTCTCCACGGACTCAAGAAATTCACCAACTACTCTATGGAAGTGCTCGCGACCACCAACGGCGGAGACGGCGTGCGCTCCGTGCCCATCCACTGCCAGACCGAACAAGATGGTAAGCCATTATCAATAAATATTTAGTAAATAAATATTTTAAATAAATATAAATATTTTGGGACATCTTACTCACGGCCTCTGACCCTAAACTAAGCAAAGCTTGTGATATGGCTGCCAGATACTGATATACTACATATACTTATTTTTAAATACATACTTATATAGATAGTAACTAAATAACACCCAGACATAGCAAATACTTATGTTCATCACATAAATATTTGCCCTGGGTGGGGATCGAACCCACGCCTCTTTGATCCAGAAGTTAGGGTCACTAACCACTGAGCCACCGAGGCAGTCTATGTATCAGAATGTGTCATACAAGGGGTTGAGAAACTACCCTCGCCTGGTCTGCCATTTTGATAGGTTCCACAGACTGCGGCCTAATTAACGGCCAATCACAGATCTTATTGCCTTTGATTGATATTGTACCTATGTGGGAATAAATAAATGAATGACTTAATTTAAATATTTAGCCACCGCGATTGGTCGAACAGTAGGCCGAAGCTGCAGGCCTCAGCAGTCTGCGGGACACTTGAGAAAAGACGATCGTGACATGATTACGTAGTTCGTTTTCGAGTTAGAGTTTGTACAAAAAGAGAAACGTCGTAGATGAGCTCGCCTGTGTGCCATTTTACTAATTTTGTTACGTTGACAACACTGCTCTGTCATTGTTAGTACAACTAAAAGTGTTTGATACTTGGTAGACACCAATTTAAATCAATGTTTTGAATAAATATTTAATGTATTTCCGCTATCTTGTTGTAGGCAAATAAGTTTAAGGGCATTAAGTGCATTAAGGACATTTATAAAAAAAAATAAAAAATATTACAAACAATTACTAATATTACAATAATTATACATTTAAAAACTTAATTTTACAAAATAGATAAAATAATAATAAATATCACTTATTTTCACTACACTCTATTATATATTTTTAAAATACTATATTAATAATCCGTTAACAGCAAATAAATATTATAAAAATCTTTTAAAAATAATATGACAAAATATTGAAAACACTTCACTCATAAATAACACCCTTATTCTCACTGCACTACACTCTGTTCGACACGTGTTTCGCCTCTCAACGAGGCATCTTGAGGAAAAAAAAACGTGTCAAAACTCTTCGAGTCAACACGTTTTTTTTTTGTAAATGTCCTTAATGCCCTTAAACTTATTTGCCTACAACAAGATAGCGGAAATATTCTAAATATTTATTCAAAACATAGATTTGAAGATGAATTTCCGCAAAGTAACGCCTGATTCAATCAACTATCTCAAGACACCAATTTAGTTTTCATCAGTACTCGCGTCTAAAAAGTATAGTCGATACCTTGGCTGCTGATTAAATTCTTATAGATAGTTCATCTTTTTACACTTACTCTAATATAGAGTAAAACTTGGATTTAGGTGACATCACTTTATTTCATATCCCCTTTCGATTTCGATTAAAAATTGTCGCAAATGTAACACAAGTATCAAACTCATGATACTTTATGTTTAGCAATAGCAGCAACTGTCGCGTTTCTTTTTCCTGTTGTTTCATCAGCCGGACAGACTAAACAAAACATTTTATACCAACTTGCTTTCCAGTGCCCGAAGCCCCGCGCGCCGTGAAAGCTCTAGTGATGGGACAGGACTCGATCCTGGTATCGTGGAGGCCGCCCGCGCAACCCAACGGAGTCGTCACTCACTACAACGTCTACACTCAAGCCCAGAACGCCGAGCCCCATCCTAACAAGGTATTTTTCATCATCGTTGTACCATGAAAGCTCTGGTGGTGCAACAGGATTCGATCCTGGCGTCAAAGAGATCGCTAGCGCAAGTCTAGGGCATCGAGAACCGGGTGTTATTTTGAGAACCGGTTCTTTCGGTTCCAATTTTATTCAGAACCGGATACCCGGTTTTTTCGGATTTTTTTTAGACTAATAGTCAACAAGCGTTTCATTTTTTTTTTCAATTGTTTTTACGGCTTGGTATGCAAGTCCTTACAGCCAGTCTTAAGTTTTCACTTTCACAAAGATTTGTTATCACTTCTTTACTGTATTTAAAACATATTTGTACACAGGCATAAAACATTTTGGATGTCCCAGTAAATCTTCAGTGCGGCGGGGTATATTTGATTATGACCTATGTCGTCCGTTGACGAATTTGCGTGTCTGTACCTACGGATTTGACGATTCGTTTCAAAATGTCAGTTATCATTATAAGTCTTACTATTGAAAAAGTTCTGCATTCTTCAATAAAATGTTTCAAGTCAGCAAGCTAAGTGATGTCAGGTTTAAAACCTAATTTAACATGATTTTGTTATTTTGCAAAAAAAAAGAACAAGCTTATCAAAAGGCATCTTGACAGCCGTCTGGATTATCGATAATTTTTACCTACCTACTATTTATACTTTCTCAACTTTAAAAAGTTCAAAAATCAAAAATTGATATTTTTATGTCAGGGTTTTTGCTTTGATAAATGCAAGTTACGACTTGCGTTGTGACACCATGAATGACGATAATGTGTCACACCCACAGTCCACACTTGCAAGTGCAACCTTTATTGTTTGTGACAAGAACCGAAAGAACCGGGTTTTTTAATTTGAGAACCGGTTTTTTGTGTGACCCTCAGAACCGGGAATTCCCGGTTTTTTTGGAACCGGGAAAAACCGGTTCCGATGCCCTAAGCGCAACCTAATGATTTCGTCACTCACTACGTCTACACTCAAGCCCAAAACGACGAGCTAGCCCATCCCAACAAAGTATTTTTCATTGTTATCATTATTTCAACTGACTTTGATTCCTATTATAATTATCTTCCCAATATGTTTTCGAAAAACTGGTAGACTGGTATTGGTGTTTCATCTTGCATCCACCATGAATTGTAATCATTATCGATTTCATAGATGACCTACGCGCCCTACGCTATGCTTGCGCCAAAATATGATTTATATTAAGCCATTGCACTGGGAGGCAGGGACTTTCAGAGATTTGTGCTTATCAGTATGAATAACTATGGGGCCAACCTCGGAATCATAAAAAACATACCTACTGTTCCATAAATTTTGTTGAGAATTGACGAACTTATAATATGGAACAGTTGATTTTTTGACCTAGTTTCAGAGTAAGTCGTCGAAAGAGGCCTTTAACTTGGTTAATGGGTTAAAGCGACCGGGGTCTATAATTTAACGCGTCATCCGAGCTATGGTAGTTGTCTGTAGTAATTACCACGAGTGTCACCAATTTGATATCTGACTGTGCCTACCAAACGTTGCGAAACATTTACATCATGGTTTACACATATCGAAAATTTTTTCGTATTTTTAGGTGCCAGCATCCCAAACCAGCTACTCTGCGACGGAACTGAAAGCCGGCCGCTACGACTTCTGGGTGACCGCGTCCACCATCATCGGAGAAGGACAACCCTCGGCCACCGCCTCCTGCAGCCCCAGCGACAAAGGTACGATGCGAAATCCAGGTCAAACTTTGAAACTACTTAAGCTCAAACTCAAAATTGTTAAAACTAATTCAATTTCTCAATTTCTATTCGCTTTGAAATGTATTTTTCATCTTCGTATCATTTATCATCTGCAAGATGTCTTGTTCTCATAATCATCGTCAAAAAAGACGACTACTGAGCTACTGCTGGGCATCATGGCTGGGCCCATCTGTATAGATTTCCAAAATTGTTGCTTACATGGGTATATTCTATAATGACGTGATAAAGATGTATATTGATTTGCGTTTGCGTTAGACTCAAGCCGCCTTACCACAAAAGATTTAACCACGCTTTAAACTCTGTTAAACCGTACAATTTGTACTGTTAAATATTTTGTAAGACGGCAAATATTTGTATAGTTGGTAGCACCTTATATTCAGCATTTTCCTGTGGTCCCCTTAGGGCCAACCAAGCTTCTGGCAAATAATGGCATATCTGGAGTAAATCAAGGAAATCTTAGTTAGAAAAATTCACATTCGAACCATTTAATATCAAAATCACAATTTGTTCTCCATATTTTAAACGACTTTTAGAATATTTGTCAATTGTTTTAATATCACCTTTGATGTCCAGTGCCCGCAAAGATCGCATCGTTTGACGAATCGTTTACCGCCACGTACAAGGAAGACGTGAAGCTGCCGTGCCTCGCCGTTGGCGTTCCTCCTCCTAACATCATCTGGAAGGTAAAATAAACATGACGCTCTTCGTGGGAAGGATATAAATATTGCCTTGGGTGTCTGAGATATTTTGTATGGTATTCGATGTCAGTTGGACCATTCATTGTAAAAATCTCTTGCATTGTAAACAAGGTATTTACAATGAATCAACAAAATCTTTAACATCTTTGAAAAAAAGTGTTAGCAAGTGATCTTATTGATGGAGTTTTTTGCGTATATATCTCATCGTTGATCACATCATTAACACAACGTTTAACGGGGAGTAAATTGGCTGTCTTACGATGTTTTCTTTCATCGAAAAGTCGAAAAGCTAATGGCGTGAAGATCAATATTGTTTACAATTTTTCTCGTGGAAAATAAAAGTTATTATTCGTATGCAGGTAAAGGGCCAACCTCTGGAAGCTTCGGAGCGTGTGCGTCAACTACCGGAAGGTTCCCTACAAATCGCGGGCGTCGCGCGAGAGGACGCGGGCGAGTACTCCTGCCACGTCGACAACCAGTTCGGCACCGACACCGTCACCCACACGCTCGCTGTGCTCGGTAACTAACTCTATCTTCCTTGCAATAAGGTTCAAATTACATAGTAACTTCGGGCAAGGTCGCTACAAACCGCGGGCGCGGCGCGTGATGACGTCAAACTCTATTATGTATTTAGTATTTATTTATTTCTTGCATTATGTACACTAATCTTAATGGCTAGGTACATACCCTGTTAGGGCGTTGCAAACATAGGTACTTAAAGGACTTATATCTACGAAAATGTATCCTTAGATTAAACTTAAAAATACCACATAACCTTACACAATTATTCATCTAACATATCATTACTAGGTTTTAATCGTTTTGTTTTTGTCGTCAACTTTTTGTATACTGGCTGTCGCTTAATGCAGAGTATTGTGACTTTCTGAGGAATATTTTCTCATCTCTGAACAAGCCGGCTTACGAACAGGCTACAGCACCATAGACTAAATTATACGCTGAGGCAAGTTATACAAAAGACCGAATAGTATAACTTGCCACTTAGTTTTACAAGTTTAATTCTAAAAATACCTTAATGTGACTATGTTGTCGACAGCGCCTCCTTTCCCGCCTCTCCTGAGCATCGCATCGTCCTCGGTATCGTCGCTGACTCTCCGCCTGAAGCCATCTCCCGACGTAGAACAATCTCCTGCCGCTGGCCACACCATACACTACAAGCAAGAGTTCGGAGACTGGGAGACTGTTCAGGTTAGAGTCTGATAGATAGGGTAATGTTATCGATAGCATTGATTTGCGGCCTCTCCTAAGCATCGCATCGTCCTTGGTATCATCGCTGATTCTGCCAACAAGCCAGAATTTGGAAACTGGGAGACTATTCTGGTAACATTCGGATGCAGCTTAGGCGGGGTTATTAGGTTCAAGTTACCGCAACTAAAAATACCGGCTCGCTTTAATGTATATTCTATCCTAAATTGCCGAACTCGCTGTGCAGGCAATTAGTAAAAGTAAGTTAGTTTTTTTTCCCCTTAGTTAAAAAATATAACGAAAAATATTTTACCTTTATAGATATGGGTACTTGTAGAGATTTTTATATCATTGAAATTTTCAGATTCCAAGCACTACTGATACCTACACTTTGGAGAACTTATTCTGTGGATCAAGATACCAGCTCTACGTTACGGCGTACAACAGGTAAAATACCAAACTAGAATAAATGTTTACAACAACTGTCAAGACGTAAAGCTTTAACATTACCGTTGAAACTTGGAGGGCGCTATACATTTGCCGTTGCACATATCGTTTTAGAAAGACTCAAATCTAGACACAATAAAATTAACTGCATATAATCTATTTACTTTTTCATCGGTTTATTTTTCCTGTATATGCCATTTCTGCTATTCCTGTATATCCAGTGGTAATATTGTATAATGCCATTTCAGTTAATCTCAAACCGTAATTTACATCTTGTTACATAATATACTCCATTGTATGTTTTGCATAGTATTGGCACTGGCGAAGCTTCCGACGTAGTAACGGCGCGCACGCGAGGCTCCAAACCGCCCGTGCCCCGCGCGGCAGACTTTATCGAAGTGGGAAGCTCGTCTGTCACTCTGCACCTCAAGCAATGGCTGGATGGAGGCTGCCCCATGAGCCACTTTGTCGTCGAGAACAAGAAGAAGTTAGTACTCTATTGTAAATTAGATCTAGTGTCGAACGTGGTAAGCACGCACGCAAGGCTCCAAGCCGCCCGTCCCGCTTCATCGAATTAGGCAGCGGAAACACCTACCATCGGAAAATCTAGAAACTTTGATGATAAGGTGTGACCGATACATTGGCAAAATAGCTGTAATATGTGGTTTTAAAATGTCGTCCTTTGCGAAATGTGTATTTTTCCTTTAAATTATATTGTGTCTTTCAGGGGAGCTGCGGAATGGAACCAAATCTCAAATGCTGTCAAACCTGGAGGAAACTTTGTCGTACTTGGTAAGAAACCGCCAACTTTTTGTTTTTTTTTTTTATTACGATTTCAGGAATTATATTAATTCAATCTTGTAATTGTATGTATTTAAGATCTGGAACCAGCTACGTGGTATGTCCTGAGGATTTCTGCGCACAACAACGCCGGTTTCAACGTCGCCGAATACGAATTCGCTACTCTGACCATGACTGGAGGTAAGATATCGTAAAATTCATGTACCTGTGTCCATTTTAAGTCAATCACATCTATTGTTATTATTATTATTTTGCTTTTAAGTGTGTCTGAATTTTAAATTCTGAATTTGAAAAAACCACCAGAGTCCGTTGTCGCATGCTGACTGTTGTGATGATATATTACAACTTTTACTGCATTTTATCTCCAAAATACTCGTATCTAAAATCAGAATGCAATCACTTCAATTTTGGTGTAACAGTAACAAAAGATTAGTATTTTATTTATGAAACGTTTGCATAGAGTTAGTGGATGTAGTAAAAAAAATGAAATACGTTCACAGTTAATTAATGCCAACTTAGCGCACAAAGAGTCCGGTGTTTAGCGATGATATTTTTCCGACTGTCCTTTTGCATTCATTTGGTCGCCCTTAGGACCATTACAGTATCAGTTTGATATAACATAGGGCGCCTCATATTTTGCACGGCAGTCGTCCCTTATATGGGTTTATATAAAACAAGTGAATTCATAAATTCCAAAGTATTTCATACTGTCAAGTAAGCTAAGACATGTTAGATTTTTATAAAAAAAAAACTCTGAAGTAAACGTACCTGAAATTCATCGCCTTATTTTTCATTTATTTCCGTTTTCATTCCACTCGAGTTACCGAGGCTTGCATTTCAGGTACGATTTTGCTATATTAGTAAAACAAGTAAATTCTAAAGCATCTAAAATTGTCTTGATGACCAACATCCGTATTTTTACACTACTCAGAAGCCAAACAAAATATCATTTTTTAATAAACAACGAGTTTCAAAAAATACCCTAAAAGTAAACATTTATGTATGAAGTCTGTTTGGCAAAAAAAATATAAATATTCTTCTTTATCTTATCTATATCTATATATTCATAAATTTATAAATAAACGTACCTGAAATGCATCGCCTTATTTTTCATTTCCCGTTTCCATACTACTCGAGTAACGCGGGCTTGCATTTCAGGTACGATCGCGCCCGCCCGCGAGGTCGGCGGCGGCTCGCTAACCCCGGAACAAACGCTGAAGATTATCCTCTCGCACCTTAACCTTATCGTGCCAGTGGTAGCCGCTATACTCGTCATCATCATCGCTATCGTTGTCGTCTGCGTCGTCCGAGGCGCGCGAGACCCCCACAAAGGTATTAAAACAACTTTTTGAAATAGGAACCATCGCGCCGTTACCCGGAAACGCCGAAGATAAAGAACTCCCGCCATGGATCAAAGCTTGGCTCGAGCCCGAAGTTTTAGTCCCGATCCTGGCTACGATAGTGGTTTTCATCGTTGGAGTGGTCGTGATTTGTCTGACGCTCGCTCGCAGGAACACCCCGCATCGCCTGCGAGGTCAGAAGGACATGTATTGTATGTATGGTGCATGACACCGCTTTTATATTATTTTTAACCGATCTGTCATTTTTCGTAACGTTTACATTTGAAGACTTCGCGGAAAAGACAATGAATGCTTGAAATAAAACAATAGTTCTCAATTCGTTTATTTTTTGTATGTATGTTACGCTATTATTCCGCTAATTGTATGAACAAATTCTGATGATTATTTTTTTGTTTGATAGATCATACTAGTGGTTGTGGTCTCATTTCTATTTTATCAAAATCTGTTGAGTAGTTTTAAAAAATCAAAAAATACTCTATCTGTGTCATAAATTGATACATTCGAGCGAGCAATTCCAATTTTGCGATATTATGTATTACAAACTTTGAAACTATAAAACATTGTGCTCTCTTCCTATTTACTAGTTTTTTAATGTTCATTGTTTTTCCCGTCGTATCTTCATTTACACCCTCATTTGTTTCATTCCGTGTCTAGCATGGAAATCATCCATGTCCATGTTTTTATTGTTTAAACGAAATTCATTATTTGGTATTGTTTGCTTCTGTCATTCTTCGTCGTGATTTAGATCGTGTTTGAGGTTAACACTACTGAAAGTAGACTGTGTGATAATATTCTTTAATTTTTAACCCTAAAATCTGATCATGAATCTTAGGAACAAAACAAAATGAAAGCCGATTTCAAAGAGCACTATTGGAAATCTATAAGGGAAAACTACGAATCCATAGCTAGGGATTCTTCCATAGCTAGACATAGTTAGGCCTACCCACGAAGGCTTATTGGGCCACATCCGCCACGCTAGACTAGTGCGGTTTGGTGGATTCGAATCGCCATCGAAATCCTTCTACGGACGTATGCAGATTGCTCACGATGTTTTTTTTCACGGAAAAGTCAGTTGTGTAAAATCAGTTACATAAATTCCAAAGAGCTCATTGGTACTGGACCGGGATTTAAACCACAATTTCACAATTGTAAGGGTGTCACTACCACTAGACCATCACTGTACTGTACTATACCAGCCTTTTTAATAGTCCACTGCAGGACGTAGGCCTACTCACGTAGGGTGGTTTCCACTACAGCGGCCCAGTGCGCCCAAACCACCACTAAGTATTGACTAATCGTGAGTTCCCCAGATGACGCCGTTTACAACGCATCCCAAGCGGCCCTCGGCGGCGGCGGCGGTACTTTAGACAAACGCGGCGGACTGCGCGACGAACTCGGCTACATCGCCCCTCCCAACCGCAAGCTGCCCCCCGTGCCCGGCTCGAACTACAACACCTGCGACCGCGTCAAACGCCAGGCCGTTATCAGTGAGTATAGGGGAAGGAACACCGAAACCTCTCACAGATTCTGTCCGCCTAGTACTTATTTTCAAACTTTCTCTACTGTGCTCTACATTTTCTATCGATATTTGAGCAAATCATGGATTTGTAAGTATTTGTAAGTGTAATGAACATTTGTTATGAGTTGAGAGATTAGATATTTCATGCGAGTTGGATCAGGGGAACACAGACATCTCTTACAGATTCTGTCTGCCTAATATCTACTTATCTTCTAACTTTTTCTATTGTGCATTACAATTTATTAATGTTTCAAGACTCTTTAATTATAGTAAAGTAACGTAAGTGTAATGTAAATTAGTTATGAGATAAGATATTATTTTGATATTTCGTGAGATTTAGATGAAGGAACGCCGACATCTCTTGCGGATTCTGTCTGCCTAGTATTTGTTTTGAAACTTTCTCTGTTGTGTACTAGATTTTTGTCATTATTAGTGATGTCCGCAAAGCACATCTTTGTAGAATATGTACAAAATACTAGAATCAAGACTAGGGTTAAGCCCAAGGAAGTACAATTTACATTCCTCAGGACACATTTATTTTTTCATACTATATCTCAATCCTCTTAACCTATTTTTACTACAAAAAATGTGGAATCCTAAAATAAATATAACAAACGACTATATTGGGACACAAAGCGCTACGCATTCGATTCAGTCAAGGAACATCGGCTGTTGAAAATTTGGAAAAGGTAAAACAGATTCACTTCGGGTACTAGATATGGTTTGGTTAGTGTTAAATCAATTAGTAGACCCCAGTGGTGGACGGTGCAAAACAATTATTTTGTAAGCTTTGTCCTCTGCACGTTTTATCCCTTTTTCCCCTTTTCACGTCTTACTTTATTCTATCTCTAGATGTTAGTAATGTCTGGTGAAGGCAACTTTAATACTATGTTGTCCGATGACTCGATTAAGCTAAAAAGCTGTACAGATCGAATTAAACTTATTGGCGTCTGTAAAGTTAGCTAATCCCCTGTTGCGCCGCTGACATAGAATATTTTGCTACTGCGCTACCACCAGGCAGTATGAAGTCAAACACAAACATATACCAAAAAAAAATTGTATAAAAAAAACTCGCCTCGTGTTTACAGACGTCAAGAAGTTTGATTCGGCCTATAGCTAATAGTAATTTATTTCCGGTTCTTTAGCCGCAACTTTTTTGCTGCCTTAATTTATTTAATTCCCAAGTTTATTCTCGTCAATGTATTCATTTGACTGTAATACATTTTCGTGGGTAAACTGAAGGCTATATTATATTATTTTTGGTTATAAGCATCGTCGTTTCACTTATCATCTCAGTCGATAAAAGCTTATTCTGATCTCTAAGTACTTAGTATAAAATTACGTCACTACATTTGCGTGTGATCGTAATTTTGAATAACTTACTGTTTCTGCTACCTAATGAGACTTAAGAAACGGGACTAAATTGGGGACTAAAAATCCTAATTTATCCATTGTAATATTAACAATAAATCGCTCTCAGATTGAGCGTTTGGAATCGTTAGCATGTTTCATGTAAGAGATGAGATAAAAAGCATTTTCTAGTCGTGTGACTGAGATGATAGGCTCTCGGCGTGCGGCGGCTAGGCGCATGCGTAACCCAGTAGTGATAAATCCAGTGGGAGCTCACTCGACGTGGGACCCGCGCCGCCACCACTACGAGCGCGTGCGCCGCCCGCGACTGCACCGCACCGGCTCCGGCGAGACCATCTCCACAGGTCAGACGCTTGCCGCGCTGTGCCACGCTTGCATCAATAATATTGTGAATGATTGAGCACCCCTGACTATTTTGTAACAGCAGCACAATGTTAATAAACGGCCAATCAGGCAATACTTAACCATATGTCAATGTAGGTATACAATTGATTGTCTAAGAATGTATATACTCTATACCGATCGTAAGTGGAAACAGAGTCGAAGCAAGGTGAACCTAACTAAAAAGGAGGGGATACTTTCTTTTAGGTTTTATTCATCGATTCCGATAAAGTAACTTCTACTGTACTGTATTGTACCAGACTTTTTAATAGTGCACTGCAGGACGTAAGCCTACCCACAAATGGCGATAAAATAACTCCTACAAATATATAAATACGCTACTACCTCTTAAAGACTAAGAACTGATTTTCCATATGAAAACTGAATAAACTGGTACCAATATTAGCAACGTATTGAAATTGACTTCGTATACTTACCTAATAGAAAATTTCAGTTAAGGTTGTACCTTGGGTCTCAATTATTGTGAAATAGCAATATCCTAATCATCGACCGACAAAACCTATCCCATGTATTTGTTGTTTCATTCAGTTTACATTATCTGAGAATCTTGTCTCAGTGTGATGATTAGAAAATTGCAAGATTTCAAACATGCATGCGTTTGGTAATATAAAGGTCCACCTGGATTATTTATTGTTATTTTAACTCAAGTTCGAATAAGCACGCAGTATCGCAGTCCACAGTATGAAGTGTTACTAACCAACTTGCAATGTGAGTACATTAGAAATAAGCAAATTTTTACAATAATATTTGTTATGTGTGTAATACGTATGTTGTGTTTTGTGTCCTTTGTTTGTTGTGTTTCTTGCTTGACCTTGGATCATTTATTTTGCTTATTTTTTAATCCCAGTTATTTTTTCGTTGCGGTCGTGAATTTGCGTGTAAGAAGTATACTTCTGTATATTATTGCAGAACTATATTTGTAATTTTAAAACCCATTACTGGTTCAGACAGCAAAATGACCTATAACCAAATAATGCATTTTTCATCACCACAAAATGTTGGTACATGTTTTAGTTCTTTTCACTGTTCACAGCAAAAATGTATTCTAAGGAAAACAAATGTGTTCCAAAGCATTAATCTTCAGATTCAGACAGATACAAAAAAGCAAGTAAAATAGTACTATTGTTCTTTATTTTATAGAGCTTTTAGCCTTCCACTGCCAACTGGCTTTGTGGAGAACCCGACAGACACTAAAATTTTGTACAAATGAATAAAAAATATGAAAACATAAACAACGATCTGGCAAAAATTGACTGGGACATGGTATTAAACGGCTTGGACTCCATTGACAAAGTAACTCAGCAATTTTATACATATCTTCGTCGGGTAATAAATGATCACGTTCCGAAAAAGAATATTTCTAATTCAGGGAATTTTCCTATCTGGTATTCGCGATCACTTATCCATATCATTAAAGACAAGAAAAAAGCACACTCTAGATGGAAAACATATGGGAACCCTAGGGATTATGACGAGTTTTCTATACTGCGTACTCGACAAAAGAAAATGCAACAGAAATGTTTTGATACTTATAAAGAGAATATGCAATTATATCTTAAAAAGGATCCAAAGCATTTGTGGTCGTATTTGAAGTCTTTGAGAGCTGGAAATTCAGGATATCCAAGTACTCTAAAATGGGGTGATAAAACTTTAAACAACGAATCAGAAATATGTACAGGATTTAATGATTTCTTTGAAAGCGTTTTTCAGAAGCCCGCATCATCTTATGACGTTTACTTGCAATCCTATCCAGAATCACAGGATACGGTACACACGTTTAGCATATCGGAATGTACCATACTCAAATTGTTAAGTTCCATTGATGATAAAAAAGGACCCGGTACCGACGGTATCCCTCCAGTTTTCATAAAAAGGTGTGCAAAAACTTTGTCAAAACCGCTCTGCATAATATTTAAATTATCAGTCAATGTTTTCGGTGTATTTCCGGAGATATGGAAAGAGGCAAGGATTGTGCCAGTACACAAAAGCGGCTTGAGAAGCCGTGTTGAAAACTATCGGCCTATATCTATATTAAATAGCTTCAGCAAAATATTTGAAAAGATTTTTTATAAAACCATATGCACAACAATATTTAAAGCTATTTCTAATAATCAGCACGGCTTCATGAACAAGCGCTCTACTGTTACGAATTTGGCTGCCTTTACGAATTATATATATCAAAGTATGGATGAGGGGTTACAGGTTGATGTTATATATACTGATTTTGAGAAAGCTTTTGACAAAGTGGATCATATCATCCTGCTCCACAAGCTTTATGAGCTGGGAATCCGCGGGGATCTCCACAGATGGCTCAGCTCGTACGTCATCAAGAGAAAACAGGCTGTAGCAATAGGTAGTGCGCGTAGCGATTTCGTTTTTATCAGCTCTGGAGTTCCCCAAGGGTCAATCCTAGGTCCATTGTTATATATAGCGTACCTTTTTGACATAAACAACTATATAGTAGATTCCAAACATCTCATGTTTGCAGATGACAAAAAAGTTTTCCTAAAAATTAAATCAAGTGATGACTGTTCTAAGATCCAAAGTGATTTGAACAATCTCTCGTACTTCTATACATTAAATAGAATTTCCGTGAATATAGCTAAATGCCTACAAGTAACGTATACTAGAAAACTAAAACCCATTCATAATATCTATTACCTTAATAACATTCCAATTAAAAAGAATAACACCATTCGGGACCTAGGTATCAGATTAGACTCGAAGATGACGATGATTGAGCACATCGACTCGATAGTAGTCAAAGCTTATAGGCAGTTGGGTTTTATTAAGAGAGTATGTAACTCCTTCAAAAGTATTGACTGTATTAAAGTCTTATACTTTACATACGTAAGAAGTATTTTAGAATATGCGTGCAGTATTTGGTCACCATGTTATAAAGTTCATATCCAAAAATTGGAATCGATTCAAAAAAAGTTTTTGAAATTCTTAAGTTTTAAAGATTTTAAGTCTTTTGACACGTACGCGGAAGCTTGTAAATACTACGCCATAGGTACATTGGAGCAGCGACGTCAGCAGTACGATATCGTACTCCTGCACGACATAATGACAGGAAAAATTGATAGCAGTGAACTCTTGTCCAGTATCTTGATAAGGGTACCAATTCGCCGCACAAGATTTAAAACTCCTCTGTTCCACGTTCCAACTGTACATACCAATTATGCTCGAAATTCAGTCCTTTGTCGTGCCTCGCTTACTTATAATATGTACTACTCCGGGATAGACCTATTTTGCTTAACGAAAGCCTCATTAAAAAAAGAATTAAAAAAAGAAATAAAAAAGCTAAATATGTCCGGTGAGTAATTTTAAAGTTAATCACACTTAAAGTAATCTGGATGTGACATATATATATATACAAAGCACAAACACGTTTACACGTACAAACTCATACTCAATCACACGAGTAACACTGCAAACCTTGGCTCTCAAGAGATCTCGTGTATTGCAGTGTTACTCACACACACACACACACACACACGCACACACACACACACCCACACACATACACATAAACACACACACACACACATATGCATTTTGATTGGGTTTTTATTGGGATTTCATTGGGATGTTGTTACTGAAATTATAATTTATATTTATGCTAAATTATTGTAATCGGTTTTGGCTTTATTTGTATTTTTTATATAAGTAATTATTATCATTATTGTAACGCTGTTGATTACAAGAAATAAATAAAATAAAATAAAAAAACAAATCGTACAAGTAGTGTGAAAATTAGGTTGCCACTAGATCGAAACGTCATGGCACATCTCTCGAAATCTGCCATATAAGGCCCTCTTATTATAACCGTAAAAATGTGTGATCCCCAGGCATGGAAGACGAGATCTGCCCGTACGCAACGTTCCACCTGCTGGGCTTCCGCGAGGAGATGGACCCGAGCAAGGCGCTGGCTTTCCCGCACCACCACCCCGCGCACCACGCCGGCACGCTCGCGCACCCGCACCCGCACCACCCCGCGCACTCCCGCGCCGGCTCACAAAGCATGGTAAGAAGATGACCCGCGCGTTCCCGCACCACCACCCCGCGCACCACGCCGGCACTTATTTTATAACTTTCCGTGGGGATGAAGCCCATAGACCAGCTACGCCCATAAAGCAGAATAATTATGTTATGCTGAGTTCAGACCTGCTGACTGCGTCTCCCTGAATTTCACGTTTTACCCTACTCGCACGAATTGTTCCCGGAGACGAGAGAAGCAAGCGGCACGAAAAAAAGAAACAGAAAGCCAACGCTCATAGACAATAGGGTTTCGTGCCAGTCTATGAGTGTATGCTATGTAGTTACACATGTTTTCATTATTGTATTACTTAAAGTGGTATATTATCTCTGAAATCGTGTCCCTTTATAAAACGAATCTTTTGCAGCCCCGTGCCAACAGCCGTTACGCTCGCAAGAACTCGCAGGGCGGCCAGAGCGCCATCTACTCCACGGCTCCCGAATATGACGACCCCGCTACTTGCGCCGAGGAAGACCAATACGTAAGAACAAACTACATTTTGTCATTCAAATCTGTAGTATAGAAATCGAATATCAAATCTAATTTTACATCAGGGCGTTTCTTGACTCACACAACGTCAAGTTATAATAGTCAATCATTAAGATAGGAAAACTAGAGCTTATGACTAGAGTATATTGTTGGAAACTTGGAAAGTACCTATAATACAATTTTCCTTTTGTTTGTCCCGAGTATAACCTCCTTAACATTTTGTCAATAATGTCTCTACAATGTGATGTTCTTAGTTTTGATGTGGGAGCTTTGCTGATTCAAAGTTACAATAAAACATTCTGTTTACGCTCTTTATTAAACCTGCATTAGAACAAAAAACCCAATCCCCAATTTAGTTTCATGAAGTCTGCAGATGCAATAGCGCGATCAAAGAATTACGATGCGTCCAGAGATGCAATAGCGCGATTCGAATCGCGTTTTTGCATCTCTACGGACGGATATATTGACGTTCGTATACGTGAGAACCACGCGCAAACGTGGCAAATGCACGTAAATCTTTCTGAACACGATCTTACAGCCCGTTCACATATGCTATCCTGTTTTACTTTTCTGTTTTATCGGATACAATTTTTTTATAGAGCTTTATGAGCGACTTAGACACGACACGGTATTCTTATACGGTATTCTGGTACATTTAAAGTGTCCAACAAAATAGACTAGTAAAACGGAGCCCAATGTGAACCGGGGCTTAGTTCCCGATATGTAACTCTCATGAGCAGTTGAATAAAACGTTGTAATGTTCCCAGCGCGCCCGCTACTCGCGGCCGATGTACGCGTGCGGGCCGGAGTACGACGAGCCCGCGTGCTGCGCGCCCGAGGACGACCAGTACACCGGCGCCTACGGCACACCCTACTCCGACCACTACGGCTCCCGCCCCAGCATTGGTGAATACCAAACATCCTCCCTCTCCTTATTTTTATTAGTTGTGAGGGCAATAGGGTTGATGACTGGGTAAAAAAATCATAATTATAATTAGTCCATATTCTAATTTGAAGTAGGGGCGATAAGTCCTGCAATGACGTCCCGCACGGGATGTTTTGTGCATGTGCGATTAGTCCATATGTTAGATTATCAAACACTTTAAAAATATCGGACACGTATTTTTTCTTTTGTCAATCAAACAACAAATGACAAAGATAAACCTTGGCAGTGTGGGAGTGTGGGCTCCTGACGTCACTAGTGCGACGTAGTCTGTACATATGTAGTGCACTCGTGACGTCACGCAGCACTTTAACGGGCTATATCTTCGGCAATTTTTGTTTAATTGACAAAAGAAAAAATACGAGTCAAATTTTTTTTTTAAATCTATCTGACAGACTTCATTATATGTTTTTAGTCACCATGCCTATTGCTCTGGTATGGTGCCCAGGGTGTTTTGCGCATTTCCCCCTCCAGCGACTACCCAAAATAGCCCTGCACTCCTGGCATAGCAAAGGGATAAAATCATTTTATCCACTTTTAATGTCAGTTGTCAATGTCAATTCATAATTTGTTTCCACTCCGAGTGGATAAATTGGCGGAAAAACAATTTGTCCCTTTGCCATGCTAGGGTGCAGCACCTTAATAACGGAGCGAGGCTATGGGACGTTGGCAATAACTGCTCCTGAGCCACGCTCCTTTCTTTCCCTTCTTTTACCTCAAATAATAATATAGCCTTCAGCTGATTCTGATGCAGATTGTTATAATCATTAATCATGTTCTTTATACCTCCGTATAAAGAAAATGATTAATGGTTATAACAATAAATTTCTTTGGACCGACGGACATGTTTAACATATAATTTTATCGTGCTATCATAATGGCCAACTTTTACCAATCCTTAGTTCGCGGAAAAACAATCAGCTGATATTTATGTATTTCATCGAAAATATTTTTTTATTTAAAACTTATTCCATGGTTTACAGCAGTTACTGTACAGTTTATTCCCCCAGTTGGTCCCATAGTAAAAATTGGTCATCATGACTGTACAATGATTTCAAAGAATGTGACCGTCTCCGTAGTTCAAAGAAACATTCAATCCAATATATTTCAATTTGTTCTTGATACTCCTATTGGAATAGATGGTAAGCTATTCATGATTATCATTGTATTCGTTTGTCTCATCAAATTAAATGTCTAAACATGTCATTTTCAGCAATTGTGTATCATTTCAGCGATCATTTATTTTCATTATCATCAATGCAGTCAAACTTCACATTTCTTCTCATTTATTGCTCCACTCATTTCTTATTCATAAATCTTTGTTCCACTCCACTGACCCCTTTTTTACACTCTTAAGTTTGGCACATACGGTCATTTGAACTGATTAATTAAAGCCCTCATACACATCTTGATTTGGTTAGACCCAACCGCCAAATCAGAATGAATGAGCTATTTAATTAAAGACAGTAATTGCGCCCTTAAGTCTCTATAGTAGGTACATCAATAGCTCTAACTGATCAGTTCAAATGGCCGTGTACTGCCCAGCACCCCTAGCATGGTAAATGGATAAAACCATTTTATCCACTTTTAATGTCAGTTGTTAATAAAGTATGTAGGTCGGGTAGCTAGTCTTGGTGTCAGAGTTTTAAACCGCCAGAAGGCCTCCAACATGGCTAAACGGTTACAACGACCGGAGCCTACAATTTAACGTGTCGTCCGAGCCACGGTAGCGCTCAGTTGGAAATGCTACCCGCGGTCACCCATCCAAAGACTGACCGTGGTGAGCATTGTTTAACTTCGGTGAACGCTGACAAACACCAAGTCAAACTACGCTATGAGCGCTCCAATGTCAATTCACTTTGTTTCCAATCTGAGGGGATAAAATAAATTGGTGTAAAGACAATTTGTTCTTTTGCCATGCTAAGACTGCTGCTTTACGTAAAGTCTCTCGTTTTTTATGGAAGTGAAACTTCTCATGCGACTTCCAACAAGGTTGCGTTAAACGTTTAACGCTACCATGGAGAGGGTATGAAAGCACTTTTGCATCGAAGTTTCAGTTCTTCCATGCGGAGGGATTCTACGCACATTTTTTTTTTTGTTGACTCGACACATTTCTTATTCCTATCAACTCTTGATCCATATTCTTATTGCTATCAACTGTTGAGCCACCGCATGCATCACCAGTAGCCCGTGATAACGTAGTGTCGCGAACAGTGATCTCGGCAGGCACCCGCAAGTGCGGCTCGCCCGAGCCCCCGCCGCCCCCGCCCCGCAACAACACCGACAACAACTGCTCCTCCTCCTTCAACGAGAGCAAGGACTCTAATGAGATCTCCGAGGCCGAGTGCGACCAGCCGCGCAACTACCCCGGTAAGAATGGGGAGATACCACCTTGGGGGGATGTCGTATAGGCCGCGCCACACAAGTCGGCGGATGTGAAGTTAGCTACAAGCTGCGCAATATCCAATCCTGACTGAATCTCACATAAAGCCGCACGTTGATTGGCTATTGCGCAACTTGTAACTAACGTCACATCCGCCAACTTATGTGGTGCGGCCTATACCTGAATCGTGTGAGTCAAGCGCACCGCAGACATAGGTCGAATCATACAACTTGGCGGCTGTGATGATAGCTACTAGCTGCAGATTACCCAAACCTCGCGCAGCCCAGATAGCATTTTTAGTAGCCGTTACGAAACTAGTCTTTTTAGTGTCGACTAATTTCTAAAGGCTACCAAAAATGCTATCTGGGAGTTGCAATCAAGATTGGGTTATTCGTAGCTTGCAACTAACATCACAGCTGACAAGTTGCCCTATAGCTGCGGCCAGGTGTTCGTCCAATCACCTTTGAGGTATAAGAGGCTGGTCATTACGCAGTAGCGAATTCGTTATATCAGCTGGGGATGTGCGTAACTTCACATATGCCATTAAGTTTGATTCGACATATAGCTAGAGATTCACTAGGGTAGCCAGCTGCCTTTGCCAACCCCAGAAAGAATGTATATGTTTCAAGTTTTCTGCGGTCGAGAAAGAAGTTTATCTGTGATTGGTCGTTGACTAGGACGCAGCTGTCTGCGGGATAGTTCTCTGAACTAATGTTTCGGGTTCGCTGCATGCATCGCAACAAGCCGAATATTATCGGTATTGTGGTGAATGTGGTGAACTCTGAACCTACTTGGTGTTGCTTTGCAAAGTACATGGGCTTTCAGAATTATATTTGTAGGTACTCGTCATAAAAAACTTTTACTATGGAACCAAAAATAAAAAAATCAGTGGATTTTTAATTTTTTAGCTTTTAGAACTATTTGTACTCGCCATTATAAAAAACTTTTACTATGGAACCAAAAATAAAAAATCAGAACAGTGGATTTTTAATTTTTGGGCTTTCAGAATTATTTGTACTCGCCATTATAAAAAAAAACTTTTTCTATGAACCAAAAATGAAAAATCAACACAGTGAATTTTTAATTTTTGGTTCCAAAAAAGTCATCAAAATGTACGGATCAGCTGATTTTTGTTCGCAATTTCGGGATTGGCCCCATAGTAAAAATTGTTCATAATTATGAGTATCTCGGAAAGTCCCTTCACTTTACAAAGCAATATCCTGTGATCCAATAAATTACGAACGGTTGTGGATTGGATGTAAAGAATCAACGTGGGCAAGAGTAATGACGTAATTATTTATATAATTAAGTCATTACTCTGTATTGAACGAAGTTCACCCCATCATTCGCTTCATTCATGAAAATCATGGAAATGATATTTTTGAGATTCATGACAGATGAAAAAATTATGAAAACTAGACTATATTTTACGGTTGATAAAATATATGATATGTATTTATTAAATAGGTAATATTGCACATTGTTATTCGAAAGAAATTCGCTTTGGAAATGCGCTTATTTATCAAATCCGTCATTTCTACAGGGACACTCCCCAATACAGTTGTCACTAATATTGTCATACTCTTTTGCCAAAAAAATATCTGCAAGACTATTTTATCCTTGGCAATACATAGCTTGGACATTTTTGTTCGAGTTATGATTGCCAATTAAAGAGTACGACTGCAATTCCATCTTCCATAACAATAATTACATCGAATTCACCAAAATGTTCATATTTTTTTGAAATTAATAAACCAATTGGTCCACGCACGCTGGGTGTCACCTGAACAGAAGACGGTAACATTTTGAATCAAGTTATTTTGATTCCTTTTTATGTTATTAATTTTTGTGACTGACAGCATGCAAAACATTTCAGTAATAACAAATTGGCAAAGTAAAGGCTTCACAATTAGATTTTCTTGTAATTGGCTTACTATTTTTAATTTTCAAAATTATCTTCTTTCTATAACATTGCTTGACAAAATTATGAAATTCTATTACCTATCTCCTAGTTGTGTATGTATAAGTTCTTATCAAAACTTTTACCGCTTGCTTACCACAAAAGATTTAAACACTGTTTAACCGTGCAATTTTTACTGTTGAACATTGTCTAAAGCGTGCGTAAAACTTTTGTAGTAAGACGGTTAATTTTGTCAAGTAATTATTTCCAAACTGGGAAAATTATTTTCTTTGAATGTTACTCCAACACGAAAATCATTTTTTTCCATATTATGTGCTTAGACGTGATCGTGTTAACAAAATTTTCATTCTTTAAACTGTTTCTGTAGATATTTTAGTATATGTTTTGGAGATGCACTTTTTCGTACAATATCCAAATTTACTCTTGATAAAAATAAATGATAACTTATGTAATTGAGCCTCGTGGATTACATCGTAATCTGTATTTTTTATTGTAAGCTCAGTATTAATATTATCTTTAGTAGACCTCGGTTATTTTTAAACTTGTCAGACGCCTTCAAACGACTTAAAAACTGATGCTTGGGCTACCCCAGCCATACGAACTTTAGCTAAGTGCCTCTATATTTTGCGTTCTTTTGGATACTGTACGAAGAAGTGTGGTAGAGGGCAGGCGATTCCAGTCTCGTGGCTAGAGTAGAGCGCGTCGTGACTTGTGTGTTGTTACAGTCAGGGCCCACACTGCCAAGGACGGTATGCACAGCGAGGAAATGAGGAAACTCATTGACAGGTCAGTCTATAGGCTTACACTACTTACACCCGAACACCCTCTCACTTGTCAGTTTGATGTCAAACATTATGTGCCAGAACTATTTCAACACATTTATAAACTAAAACTTTTATAACTGCAATTAAAATCACTTACAATATTCACATCTTTGAATTTCTACACAAGGCAAATAAAATGCAAATTGCCTGTCTGACTGATTAACTCAGATTTCAATTACTGTTAACATTTGTCGATCTACTCACAGAAACTAAACCGAATCCTTGTGTGTGCGGTAGCACGAGTACATGTGTCATAGACGACGTAAAGCATTCCGTAGTCTCGTAATAAAGCATGTGTTGTGTTCTGCATCCGTCTACAGGAAACAGTAAGTCCAAGTATGTCGAAAATTTACTTACTGAATGTATACTCCTTCGTTTTGCCTGTACCTTTATGTTACATGATTAACCTTTGTGGCTAACACTTTTAATCTTAATGCACCCGGTTTACCCACTGTCGTTATGTTGCTGGAGACTGGTAAGGCGAACCTTTTCTTTAACGCGGCTGGTTTATTATTTTGTGAATAATTTGCCGTAACCGAGGCATGGTTTGTCCGTTTGTCAATAGCTGTAACCTTTTACTTTGGCTGTTAGCTAAAAATGTACCCAAGATCGCCCCATTTTGTACAAAGCTATCCAAAACGATACTTCAATAGATTCTAGTACCCTGCCTGACACATATAGCTGCAGCGCTCATTTATCCCTTTATTTAGATCGAATCACTATTTTGTCCGAAGTTCACATACCCTTTTATAGTATATCGCGACCATTGTATCTCGTGTTGGCGCAAGGTCATAGATGTAAGTGATATGTGTTGTTTCCAGACCAGAAGCAAGCACCCCAATCCCCCAGCAAGCAGTCCACGGGCGGGGACTCACAGCCTACGATACTGTGGCAGTGTAATCTGTAAGGCGCCTCCGCCGCCGCCGCGACACGCACCGTCGACCTCACACTACGTTCATTTTCATTTGAATAAGGACCATTACCATCTTGCTGATGCAACGCTGCTATCGAAACCATCATTTCTCGTACCGCTTTTTTCATTGGCACACGTCTTTCTCTTCCTTTCGAGCGAGGGTGCAGCCAGCGAGATGGTGATACTTGTGCCAAAATTAACTTTCGTTTCCCGTTCGCGTGTCACGAGTTTGCGTTGCTTATTTTAAAATTATCCCAACCAAGTTGGCTGGATTTTGCGTTTTCGATTATATTTTGTGATTTGTGTCGATTACTCATTGCTTTTGTGTATTTGCAGTGACGCTGCCGAGTCGGGTTCTGTCGTTGTACAAATTAGAATTTACCTTCTCTTCCTCGCCAGTAGTACCTAACGCGTCACGCCGTAGAGTTACCATATGAAAATCAGAAAATTATGGTTGTGGTAGATATTTCAAATTGAAATTTGATTCATAGGTAAAGGTGACGTGACCCGATCGACCTGTCCAACGTTCTTGTCTGCTCTCGCGCACCCGACTCGCGCGCTTCCCTGCGACTTATCGTTAGGTTCTCTTATTTGTTTAGCTTAATTTAAATAAAGTTTTGATTGTGAACGCTGGCTATTGGGGTGATTTGAAAATTTTCAATTTAAATTAAGCTCAACATGTAATATTGTGATATTTTGTATTTTTACCCCTTTTTAATTTTTATATGAAGTAACACTAACGTAAACGTTATTTATACACCGGTGTAATCCTAGAATTATCCCCGTAATAATTATACTAGTATTATAGATTACCAATCGACCCGCGGGTCGTACAATGCTTCCTTTTAATGTTACTGGTTTTTGTAATGCTTAATATTTACTTTTGCCAAGTCCTAAGAACATAATTTTGTTTTGATTTGCATTTAAGCATAAACTACTTAGTGTAAGTTTAGGATAATCTTCATTATTATATTATTCGATCTTAAAAAAACTATGTAATCCGTAGCTAGCGAGTAACACGAGTTACTTGATAATATTTAAGTAATATTCGATGCTAATCATGTGTAGGATAACTTTACAATGGAATACTGTGCATAAAACGAAATAAGATGCCATAATAATAAAGTTACCTATCGCAACTATGAAAACAACAAAGTACTGAATGACAAAAGAAAACTGCATATATATTGCTAACACGGAATTTATAACGTTTTGAATATTATTGTAGTGTATTAAGGTTGCAATTTTAATAATCATAATCGTAATTTTATCCTTCTATGTATTATGCGATTGATTAGGAGTAAGGCACGAGAAGTGTCGTTTTCTAGATGTTTCCATTATATGTTGTGCATCGTCGTGTAAGCTTCGCATCGTAGATTTGTAGTTAGGTTTTTGGCGACTTCCTAGCAACAGAATCTTCTCTTGACCTTCCAATTAGAAAATTCTAATTAAAATTAAATTAGATAAAGATTTTAAATATGAAATTAAACCTTGAATAATTGAAAATATTCGCTATACGAGAAAAATATTCTTATTGATAAAAATTTGGAAAAAGATTGGCACAGATGGAATTTAATTAAGTTTGGATGTTTCGCTAATGTAGTCGTGCGTTTGGTTTGCCGCTAGTTGGAAGTAAGTTTTATGATTATAACTTATACGATACATCGCTAACCGCAACTAACTAACTGTACCAAAGTGTTTGATTTGTGTTAAATAAACTTACTCAAAAGTCAACCGTAATAATGTTGTTTTATTTCTGTTATAAAATTATGATCCTTCCCTTCTAATAAACCATCAAAAAACAAATATCACAAGTTCACAATCTACAATCTTACAAATAAACAAGCATAGAAGAATGCCTAGCATTCATACTGCGACAAAAATATTGCGCACAAAAGAAACATATTTTAGATACATAGCTAAAACAGTTGTAAATATTTTGTCTCAGCATGGAAACTAAACTGGTTGCAGCAAAGACAAGGACAGAAGATTTTATAATAAAATTGTTTGTTCTACTGAAGGAGATGTATTTATTACATATAGGTACGTTGTTTATAAATAGTTGTTACTGCACTAACATGCCAGGGATCTACGCAGACGCGGCCTTCACGATTTCTTCGGCGACCTCCACTGCGATGGCGGCTTCAGCCTTGGCCTGAAACCAACGATACACATAACTAGATAAATAGATAATTGTGACCCTGTGGTTACTTGTACAAAACCAAAAACCTAGCCGGTCTAGACACCGAACATCCTATACAACTACGACTTTCGATAACTTGTCAGATCTTACTTTCATGCTAAAATAAATATTAATTTGAGTTTTTGCTTGAAGGTTTTCAACTCAACGCATATCGCTGTGACGCGAAGCCGCCTATTTTTGAATTTCAATCAAGACCTTCCCTGGTTTTTTGGCAGTAATGACTGCGTGCTTCCCCGTTCGCATTGTACAACAGATGCGCAGAACGTACCATCTTTGTATTAGTTATTTGGCGCTGAACTAAGAAGAAAACTTTTTTCACGAAACAAAGCAGCCCCAGTTCAACCCCATCTATCGGTTCCATGCCATTTATCTAGCTAATCCACTGGGCTATGTTGATAACCACTAACACTATTACTTGTTTCTTCAATAAATAAATCGTTCAGGAGTTCGTGTTCTCTCGCTTGTATAACTAAATGAGGCGGAGCAAGAGGAGAGGAACTTTCGGGTATTTTCTTTATTGAAACAAGTTACACCAGAGCGACTCACCAGTTCGTTTTGAGCGGAGCTGAACTCTGACTGCGCTTTGCTGAGCGCCTCCTGCGCCGCGCTGCGGTCAAGGTTCTCCAGGGGGTGCGCCTCCTCCGCCAGCACCTACAAATAATTTGTGTTCATCATTATTACAATACTAAACTAGTAAGTTCGTATCATGAATGTTTGAAATGAGATGGTACTGTTACTATCCTAATAAGTGTCAAAATAGGTTCAAATCCAAAGCCCAAATTCCTGCAGTCGAATTCGATAGTTGATCAAGTAGGTAGTTCAAGTTTAATTAAAATTTGTGTCATGATTACGTAACAGTTTTTATGCGTTTTCGGCGCCATCTTGCTGTGATCGGTTTATTACCAGTGTTACTACCAATTTTACTACCAGTAGTAAGAACGGTAAATGGATTACCGTTGTTACTACTGCAGTCGAAAGTTGTTAGAACAGCAATAATAAATTACCCGTGTTACTACCGTAAAACTAATATAACAAAAAGAAACAAAATATGACCTCTCACGCTAGAGTTGCATGACAGGTGTCAAAGTGACAGCTGTCTAACTTAAACATGATTTATCTCCATTCGTCGATTTTTGAGTGTTACTCTTTTCACGAGAATGACAGGACTCGACGAGATCTGTCACTTAAAGTTTGAAATCTGTCATCTCAAATATAGATTTTGTTGAATTCTCTCACTTTTGCAGAGACAGCATAAGTCAAAATTAACAGTTATGGGACTATACCATTCTTAACTTTGACAGCTGTCACTTTGCCACCTGTATTGCAACTCTATTATGAATTCCAGAATGACAGCTGTCACTTTGATATCTGTCATATTTGACTTAAATTATGAGCAGAAAAAACATTTTAGTTTTACAGCTGTCCCTTTGACACCTGTCATGCAATTCTAACATGACTGGTCAAATTTATTTTGTTTCTTTTTGTTATTTTAGTTTTACGGTAGTTACACGTAATTTATAATTGCCGTTCCAACAACTTTCAACTGCAGTAGTAACAACTGTAATTCATTTACCGTTCTTACTACTGGTAATAAGATTGGTAGTAACATTGGTAATAAACCCTGTGATCATGCATTACAACTTTTTTACTTTATGTCACTTCTACGGTCTTTCATTATTCTAAGCATAGAGCTGTGATTCTGAGGTTCGTATAGGCCAGGCCAGGTAGCTAGCCGAGCTAGCCTAGCATAATGCACCACGACATAATTTGTCAACGTGTGAAAAAGTGACAGAGATATACTTCACGTCTGTCTCGTTTCGATATAATTATGTCGCGATGCGTATGCCAGCCCATGGCATTATTGCATTAAAATTGGCATTATTGGAGAAATGGGCGAAATTCCCAAATCGTTCGGTTTGGGAAATTTGCAAATGCCAAAACTGCCATCGAATACAAAACGAACGCAACTGAAGAAGCATGTAATCAACGACATAACTATACTGCATAAAAGATAGCTTGATCTCTGCGACAGTGACTAGAAGATTGACATTTTTAGAGTTGAGATAGTGGTGGAAAAAATCGATTTTTAAACAATGTTGTAATTAAATCGAATGAGTAGTTGTAGGTGAGAAATTGGATTTTATTTACTTACTATTATTTAAGATCAAGTATGTACACATGTAAATAATGTTATGATATTAATTAAATAAAATATAATAATGTAACAATAGTATTTATAGACGTTTTTCACTATTATCGATGCTAATATAATTGGGTTTAATTTCATTACACATGTAAAAAATGTAATGATATTAAAATATACAATAAAATTAATGATAAATTAAGTTTTATTTAAAATATCGTTGGTATAAACTATCGATATTTTAAATAAAACTATCTAAAACTCTGTGGTCACGATCATTCGTCGCCCATCACTAATCGGCATGCCCATAAAGTATGCCATTGACAGGTAGGTACTGTCTGTACTAATAACAAATTCAGGACTTCATAGGCGTGATTTTTCTGACAGCTGTCGCAGAGATCAAGCTATATTTTATAGAGTATAGACGCAAGTGACACTTGAACTGTCCAAGGCGGAGCTTACATTTTCAAACTTATTACAATAGGAATATGACAAGTGGCAACACTGACAGGTCCTATAATAATATGTCAGTTGAAAGATCCCAGCTAGTCTAGCATGCGACGACGAAAAGAACTCTTTTCGACGTGTGAAACATTGCCATAACGCTGTCTCGTTCAATCACGTCGAAAGAAATATTACGTGGTGCGCATCGTAGCCCTGCTGGTTATATTTAATGGGCTCCAAACTTAACAAATAACAGACATATTCGGTCCTTATGGCGCTTTTGCCTAATTACCATACCTTTTATAATTTTTCATTGATTTGAATTAACAAGCAATTCTCCGATGAGCAAATTTTTACGTATTCCGCTTGCTTGTATTGTCCATAGAATAAGAACAGTAATAGAAACCGTACTAAAATAGCAAGAGGTATACATCACTATGTCCCATTTTAAATATGAAATTTAAAAGGTGTTAGAAAAAAATGCACAAACACCCGAACTTACGTAATTTCGAAGGGTTTCAAACTAACATTGAGCTATATCGGCCGTCCAAATTAAAAAAGGTAAAATGTAGGAAGGTAAAATGATTAGAGATTTGAACCTTCTTACTGAAACTAGAGGGTTAAAATTTCCAAAAAAGACAAAAGACCAAGTTTAACCAAATTTTAACCATTTTGACATTCCAACTGGTGATTTTGCCGTATGCGATAGACATTGCGTTTATTTTTGTTCCACTCACTCTCGCGTATGCTTTATAACAAGATATGAATAAGACAGCTGTACCATAGTTTTTATTTAAGTAAAATTTAGCAATACTTCTATTACTTGTAATTCTTCTGAGGTTGTTCTAGTCAGTAATACTATCAAATTAAAATTGTCAGTTTGAGTCAACTCAACGAAAAATAAATAAAAGTAGGGTAATTAAGAAAAAAATCCAAATTAGAATAAATAAATATTTTGGGACATCTTATCTTACACACGGCCTCTGACCCCAAACTAAGCAAAGCTTATATGGCTGCCAGAGACTGATATACTACTTATACTTATTTTTAAATACATACTTATATAGATAGTAACTAAAATAAGACCCAGACACAGAGCAAACACCTATATTCATCACATAAATATTTGCCCTGGTGGGGATCGAACCCACGCCTCTTTGACCCAGAAGTTAGGGTCACTAACCACTGAGCCACCGAGGCAGTCAAATATGTTATTATTATATACTACTATTACTCGCGCACTAAAATTACGTATATATAAGGCCCGATTACAGAGGCGCCAGCGTAAATTTAATAGCAACGTAAAAAGCGTTCTCTCTATCGAATGCCTAAAGTGAAACAGAACTATGCTATTTAGCTATTATAATTACGATGGCGCCTCTGCAATCGGGCTTAGTATATAATAATAATGTGTTCAAATTGCGAAAGTTAAAAAAACAACAAAATAGAATATGACCGAATTATTCAACATTTTGAATAACTTTTAGAGTGGGATCAACCCACGAAAGTAAAATCAGCATATCTGTCAAATAAATAGGTCATTCAACTGCTCATTTATAGAATACCTGATTTTTTCATCTATGATTATGATGGTCTATCTACAGTTTCGCTAAAATTGGCATAACCAACAAAACCTTCTATCGATTCGAATAGTTCTCATTTGAAGTAGGGGCGATAAGTCCTGCACCGACGTCCCGCATGGGGTGTTTTGTGCATGTTGCGAATAGTTCGCTCGAATCGCTCTACGCAATTTTTACATTACTGTTGTTTTATCGTAAACGGCTCAGCCGATTTCTGTAAAATTTATATATAATAACCTACCAAACAAACAATAATCAGCATTATTGGTTGATTATTGGCGGAGTGATTGCGTAACATACATTCTTATTCGTGCATTGTTGCCTGGAATAAATCGCCATGGGTGATAAGGCACTCAGTTTATAATCATATTTACTCTTAAATATGTACATAGTGTTTAATTTCTGCTGTTGTTATAAATAAAGATTTTGGCCTGTCTGTCAGTTAAAAAAAGTTTTATGAAGTACCTGGACAGAGGAGTCGTCGTTGACGGTGACTGTTCCGGAGGATACAAAGATCTTGGTCTGTTTGCCGTCGTTCTCTAGCACTGTGACCACACCGGGCCGGAGGACAGCTGCAATGGAAATTACATTATATTAAACTAGTTTCTACCCGCGGCTTCGCTCGCATACGCAATATATCATTATAATTTATAGCCTATGTGTTATTCTGATATATAAGCTATTTTATTGCAAAGTTTCATCTCAATCCGTTCAGTAGTTTTTGCGTGAAAGAGTAACAAACATCCATACATCCATCCATCCATCCATCCATCCATCCATCCTCACAAACTTTCACGTTTATAATATTAGTAGGAAGTAGGATAAATCGGTAGTGCGGACTCACAATGTCACTTCTATGTAAAAAGTGTAGCTAGGTGGGACATCATATGGAATTTTAACAGGCTGTAATCTGTATCTTATTCATGTTCTGTTTAATATTTTTTTTAAAAATCTAACTGATTGACTTATTATATAGCCTGTCATATCTAACTCAATTCTATAAAATTGAAATCTTTAGGACAGTATAAAACCTGACATTTACATACCAAGTTTCATACCCTAAATAAAAGCCCATGTTGTATTGTCAATTTTTATCAATTTTAATGATAAGTGACCTTTTAATCAGTTATTTTACTAATTTTACACCTTTTTTTATGTCTGTTATTGTAATGTTTGACTGCCCCGGTGGCCCAGTGGTTAGTAACTCTGACTTCTAGGACAAAGAGGCATGGGTTCAACTCCCATTTAGGGCAAGTATATGTGATGAACATCATTTTTTGCTCTCATAATATGTCTGCACATTGTTATCTCTATACTTAACCCAGTTGTTACGGATTTCCTTTTTTTCGGAGGATCGTTCTGTTTTTTCGTATTCGGTCTAATAATAGGCTTACTATATGAGGAAAAATAAATGAAAAATTGTAGGTGTTACGGAAAAGCTGGAAAATAGTGTTTGATATACGGAACGCTAGTAATATGTACTGCTATCAAGCAGATGTACAGTAAACATTAAAAAAATATATTTAAGCTGTTTAGGTAGGTAATAAAATACAAATTACTCTATAAATAAAAATAATATGTATTTGATTATTTTAAGAACACCAATTACGTAGTTAGGTAAGTAGGAAGTACCTCAAAATAATTTACTCAGCATGTGTGTGATAGGTTTCCAAGCAAACTTTTGGGTGTAAAGAGACATAACATTTTACAAAAAAAAAATATAGCATTTTATGGCACACAGCACATTGCAACTGTTACATTCTATACTTGATAAGCACTAGAAAATCCGGGGAAAAGTACCATTTCTTTCCACGCCACGAATGGAAGTATAATATAAGCCAATGTTTTGGTCAGATCTATTTACGCCTCCCATGTAAGACTAGAAAACTTTCCCAACAACAAAAGAGACACATCCAAATTGATCAACCTGCTTAATAAAAAAACATGAGAGTCGTAGGTAGATCTGACTAATACATTGGCTTATATCGTACTTCCATTCGTGGAAAGAAATTAAACTCTTCCCTGATTTCCCGTTGCTTAGATGGCTGTACATAATGCTTAGCAGCTTTAGAAAAAGAACGGCGGGGAGTATGACAACCTCGGATTTTGAAGAAGCATCGCTACATGTTTATTAGAATCTTACGGTAAAGGTACAGCTTGAAAGCTAGGCAGGCCAGGCGGACATCAAATTTTTTTTAAGAATCTTGGTTATGATGAAGTAGATCACATAAAATGAAGTACAGAACGGAACAGTTGCGATGTTCTGTGTGCCATAAAAATGCTGTTTTTTTTGTGTAAAAAGTCTTAAGTTTGTTTCGAAACCTATCACACACATGCTGAGTAAATTATTTTGAGGTACTTACTACTTACCTACTTACGTAAAGTGGTGTTCATAAAAAAATTAAAATATTTTTTAATTTTATTTATAGAGTAATCTGTATTTTATTACCTATCTAAACTGCTAAAATATATTTTTTTAAATATTTATAGTACAACTGCTTTATAGCAGTACATATTACTATCGTTTGATATACCGAACATCAACTTTATAGACAAATAAGTGACATAAATTGTTAGAGAATCAATAAAGATATAAACTTATATTATAGATAATACTATGAATATTAATATTTTTACAACAATTACCCAATATAAATACAAATAATATTATCTTATTACCTCGTAACATCCATGACAAATAAACACGATTTATCAACACTTATAAATTTTACATGTCCAACTCAAACTAGAACAAACCACGTCTATTCGACAAAGGGATCATCCAGCTATCACAAATAATAAACAAAGAAATTTGGAACTATCCACATTTTGTTTAATATTTTTGATTGTTCATTAATCTGTATATCAAACGCTAGTAACAAGTGGGTTAAGAATGTATTTAAAAATAATTATGTGTATCATTCTCTAGCAGCCAAATCACAAGATTTGCCTAGTTTGGGGTCACAGACCGTGTGTAAGATAATTGAAATTAATATTTATTGAAAGTAAGTTCTTATAGGTCAGGTGGCTAGCACTGCTTGTCAACCTTTTTAAGCCGCCTGAAGGCCTCTGCCATAGCTAAGCAGTTAGGACAACCGGGACCTACAATTTCAATATCTTGTGTGACAGATTCACAATCTAGTGTGAATAATGAGTTTATCTATACTATCTTCTGTACCAAGTAGGAAGGCGGTAAATTAATATTACAATGGGACTCACCAAGAGTTGGCACATGCTTGGGCAGGATACCGAAGGCTCCGCTGAATGAAGGAACGTCTATTTGTTTTACAACTACTTTGTCGTAGAACACCTAAAAACATTAAATATATTTCAAGATAATCGGAGGAAATTTTTGCTTAGAAATAAAAAAAAACATGAATTTGTTTACAGTTCTTTATTGCACTGATATCACACAACAAGAGGACTTAATGATAAAGCATTTTCTACCAGCCATGTTCATGGTAAATGAAAACAAGGTAGATGACAGACATACTCTAGGATATCATTGTACTCCACATTCTGATCAATTTTTACTAAGGAGCCAATTAGAGTCAAAACGAAATTGCAAAATATTAAACAGCCATACATTTGTCAAAAGTTGTTGAACTTTTTGTACCACTCAGAAACATTTGTATGACTCAAAAAATTGTTGATCTTTTTGAACCACCCAGAAATACTCAGTATGCAAAACACAAAAGGAGCTCCACTTGATGCCATATTTTTTTATGCTCATTGATGTAAACATAATTATTTAATTACCTTATTGCCAGCAGCGAATGTAAGCGCCATTTCGTCGCCTTTTGCTACATCGGCATACGAACGGGCTTGGAGCCTTCTAGCGGTGGATCGGAGCAAGCCACGGAATGCGAATGCCATTCTGGAACAAATTTTAAAATACACCAATACTTTAAGCAAAAAACCACTAATTAATATGGGGTCATGGAGGACATTAATTTTTTTCATTTCAACACTGCTAGAAACAGTTTACTTGGGAAACAAGGTTAACAGAATTATTGTAACCACTGGAAAGTATCCAGTAATTTTACCTAAATTGGGGATACATTTTTTTTACTGGTTCCGTCTTTCAATACCTACCTAACCTCTAAATTAATTTAACCGACTGACATAAAAATAAGTGTGTAGCTACCGAAACACCCAAATAGACTTATAATCTAAGCAAATTAATTTTATTCATTGAATAATATCGATTATAATCAAAAATATGAAGAAACGAGAAATTATGAAACCAAAACAAATGTAGATTATGTAATAACTACAGAGAATTTATTCTCTTTTACATATATTTGTGACATATTGTTACTTAACATGATCAATAGTTCTAATGTTATTTAAAATTCAGAATGTTCTTACTTTTGTGGTTTTAGAGATGAATTAAATTTATATTTTTAGTAAAATCCTCCAATTCCACCACCCCTGATTAGAATTATTTTATGACATTGACATATGAACAAAATGTGACGTTGGATAGCAAAGCTGGTGTTTTTTCTTTATTAGAATCAATACATAGATCTATTATGCCTTGACATACTTAACTATGTGCCTTGGGTTTTGAACATAGAGCTATCAGATATCTGTGGTTTTGAAAGAAAATTGGTTATAACCATGGATTTATCATATAAACAGGATTGAGTACTGGCAAAGAAAAACGTGCCGACAAGGATACCACATCAGATGATTGTGTCTCTTTTCCAAGTAGGATGACCAAAACATCTCGATCATCTTGGGATATAATTTTTCTTTGGAATGTTACTGAACGCAGGAATCGCAGTTATCTTACCCCTAACTCGTCGTCCTTCGTCATCGTCGTCGCTTTAGCAATAAGACGCCTACTGCTTAGCATGGGCCTTCCTTGAAGATCTCTATAAAACCAATCCCCATAAAAGCAATGGTCTAGAATTAATATATACGGAGATAATTCAGTTTCAAGTTTGACAACTGTTATCGGAAGTGTAGATCTCAATGAGTTCCTTCACTTTTGTGACGACAGTAATGATCTGGAATCCATATTTACGGTGTTGAACAACGTTTAAACTTCATAGATGCAATCTTGACACATATCACGCAACCCGTGTCAGTACTTAACCACGAAAAATTTTTTCACAAAAACTTTTTCACGGAAAACTTTGTCACAAATAGACCTTACCACGAAAAATCTTAATCACGAAAACTTGTCCACGAATAGACTTCCGTAGTTAACTGAATTTTAAGGCTTCCATAGTAAACAATGCATCCATTTTGAAATAAAAAATAGCGGTCTCACTTTTTTGAAAAAGTCGTCATGGGTGTAGTTTTAGAGGTTTTTGGGGGTGTATATTTCAAAATTGGCATCCATTTTGAAGTAATGTTCGCCATCTTCAATTCCAAAATGAATGCCAATTAATATAAACCCCCGAATTCTCAAAAAATAACACATAAGACGACTTTTTCAAAAAAGCAACATCTGCTATCTCTAATTCCAAAATAGATGTCATTTTTGAAATCTACACCCCCAAAAATCTCGAAAACTACACCCATGACGATTTTTCAAAAATGTGACGTCTACCATCTTTAATTCCAAAATGGACGCTAGTTTTGAAATCTACACCCCCAAAAACCTATTAAACGACACCCATGACGACTTTTTCAAAATAGTGACGTCCGCCATCTTCAATTTCAAAATGGATGCCATTTTTGAAATCTACATCCCCAAAAACCTATTAAACGACACCCATGACGACTTTTTCAAAATAGTGACGTCCGCCATCTTTAATTTCAAAATGGATGCCATTTTTGAAATCTACACCCCCAAAAACCTATTAAACGACACCCATGACGACTTTTTCAAAATAGTGACGTCCGCCATCTTTAATTTCAAAATGGATGCCATTTTTGAAATCTACACCCCCAAAAACCTATTAAACGACACCCATGACGACTTTTTCAAAATAGTGAGGTCCGCCATCTTTAATTTCAAAATGGATGCTATTGAAATCTACACCCCAAAAACCTCAAAAGCGACACCCATCGCGACTTTTAGCAAAAAGTGACGTCTGTCGTTTTTAATTCCAAAATGGATGCCAATATTGAAATCTACACCCCAAAAAACCTCGAAAACTACACCCATGATTTTTTCAAAAAAGTGACGTCTGCCGTTTTTAATTCCAATATGGATGCCAATTTTGAAATCTACAACCCAAAAAAATTAAAAATGACAACCACGACTATACCTACACCAATTGTACACCCAGCATATTTAAGAAATATGTCCAGCATAGTCACCCTACTACACTTCTTTGTATACACCATAGTAAGCCATTTGCAATCGACGGTGATACTCTAGTCAAAAATAAAAAATAACCGTTAATCATAAAGACGTAGGTATATTCATACAAAATAAATATCAAACTCTGTTTATTGGCATCTATTCGCAATTTTAACTAAAATCTTAACAAACTACATTGTTAAAAAAACTAAGAAATGGTTAAGACAGTCGCGGCTTTATAGGTAATAATTCTACCATATATAAGTGTCGTTTCGAAATGGCAATAGTGCGAGCGGGACAACTTCATCACTTTGGGAAGTCTCACTCGGCACGGCGTCTCTCTTATGCCATTTCAAAGGAATATATGTTTTGTTGCAACGCATTAAGGTTGACTTTTCCTAAACTAACTTTGAGCCAAATTTCGTCTGTGCGCAGTCCAGATAGTATACAAAGTCCTTGGTTATAACTAAGCCAAGGATTGCGCACAGACGAAAGAAGGATGTCAGCAGCTAGTACTGGATACGACGGGATTTCTACAGAAATCCTCAAGCATGTATCAGGCACAGTTTCACATGTTCTAAGCCACATTGTAAACCTGAGCATTTCAAATGGCATTTTTCCTGAACGACTTAAAAAAAACAATAACTAAGCCGCTGTTTAAAAAGAATGAAAAACGCGATATGAATTGTTACAGACCTATAGCCTTAGTTCCCGTACTCTCGAAGGTGTTTGAGAAGGTTATGTATAATAGTATATATAATTTCTTTGAACAGAACAACTTATTTGCAAAGGAACAAGTTAGATTTAGAAAAAAGAAAACTATAAATCAAACTATTTATACTTTTCTGAAAACAGCTCTGAACAGCTTGGATAAAAAAGTACCTGCTTGTGCGCTTAAATGGATCTAACTAAGGCATTCGACCATGTCAATCACGCTGAACTGGTAAAAAAAACTACACAAATATGGTATCAGAGGCAATGTGTAGAACTATATAAAATCATATTTATCTGGTCGACAACAATGCACCCAAGTAAGTAGAGTCTGCCCAAAGCTAAAAAAAAAAGTGGTTTACACGTCAGATTACAAATCGGTTATGTGTGGCGTAGTGCATAGTAATATAAACACTCCTAAAAATATATAGGTTTATATTTTGAAAGTATAAAATATCGTTAATTAGTCGTTTATTATAATTTATGATAATTTTCTCAAAATCCGCTAAAATAACCACTAGCCACTAAAAGCAAAAATTTGCCACTAAAAGAGGGTTCCAAACTACCAAATTTAGTGGAAAATCCACTAAAGTGTCAACACTGAAAACTACGCCTCGCCATGTACAGACACAATTAAGCCGGAAACATACTATCGGACGCGGTTGACGGATGCGACTGACGGACGCGACTGACGGTCGCGAATTAGCAGTGTGCACGTCTTAAAACCTCCAGCGCGCTAGATCGCTCTCGGACGGTCGAACGCTCAAGGTCAACCCAAGGTGACGTCCGCGACTTATGTCCGATAGTGTGCACGGCTCAGTGTACATTAATTATCTAGATACTTATCAGTCGCGACTGTCAGTCGCGTTCGTCAGCCACGTCCGATAGTATGTTTCCAGCTTTACATACACATACACGCACCAGGAAACTACGCCATTGTCAGTCGAACTATGGCGGCGCAACACCGACGCACACACCACATGTATAAAAACCGGCGTCACTTGTTTGTTCACGACGCTCTGTCTTGAGTTTTAGGGTTCCGTACCACAAAAGGTAAAAACGGAATCCTTATAGCATCACTTTGTTATCCGTCTGTCCATCTGTTCGTCTGTCCTTCTGTCGGTCTGTCCGTCTGTCCGTATGTCAAGACTCTTTATCTCGGGTATGCGTAATGATATCGAGTTGAAATTTAAATTATATAGGTACGTATATCTTTGGTCTCTTGCAGTTGTATAAAATAAAATCTTCTCAGTTATCGTAAGTTAGAGCCGTTTATGTCGTTAAAAACCGCATATTTCGACATTCACAATAATCACAACCTACAGGGTACTTCCCGTTGACATAGAACTATGTTTGGCGAGAAGCATTGTCGCAGAGTACACATATAGGAATTACAAACACTACAATTCTATTTAAATCCCAAAAAAATAGGGCCTAGGCAGATTCACAAAATATGGGTTCAAAATTCAAAGTGAGTAAATCGTAGGTCGCGTCGGTCAGCCGCGTCCGATGGTATGTTTCCAGCTTTACCAGTGTGCACAGTCTTAAAACATCCGGTGTGCCAGATCTCTCTCGGACGTCCGAACGCTCAAGGTCAACCCAATGTGACGTCCGCGACCGATGTCCGATAGTGTGCGCGGCTCAGTGTACATTCATTATCTAGATACCTATCAGTCGCGGCTGTCAGTCGCGTCCGTAAGCCGCGTCCGATAGTATGTTTCAAGCTTAAAGCTGGAAACATACTATTGGACTGACCTTGAGTTTTCGGACGTACGAATACGATCTGGCACGCCGAGTGTTTTAAGACTGTGCACACTGCTAAGTCGCGGCTGCCAGTCGCGTCCGTCAGCCGCGTCCGATAGTATTTTTCCAGCTTTAAGCCGGAAACATACTATCGGACGCGACTTACGGACGCGACTGACAGCCGCGACCTAGACTATGAAAGTACACTGAGCCGTGCACACTATCGGAAATCAGTCGCGGATGCCACCTTCGGATGACCTTGAGCGTTCGGACGTCCGAGAGCGATCTGGCACACCGGCTGTGCACATTGCTAAGTCGCGGCTGTCAGTTGCGTCCGATAGTATGTTTCCGGCTTAAATAGGTACTCCGTGAAAAACAACAAAAACAACATAAGTTAACTCAATTTCAAGAAAAGTTTAACATGTGGGGTAGAAATCACCGATTCAATTACCTTTAACACAAATAATGATAAATTTAAGATTTAGTTTCCATATTGTTTTTTTATTTTAACTTGTTGTATTTACATTATAATCATATTAATTGTAACTAACTGAGCCGGTTAACTTCGTTTCACGCTATATATCTTTATAAATTATAGTCTATGCGTTATTTTGATGTATAAGCATTACTGTTGCAAAATTTCACCTCGATCCGTTCAGTTGATTTTGCGTGAAAGAGTAACAAACATCCATACATACAAACTTTCGTGTTAATAATATAATTTGGACTAAGAGTATATTTTAGCACTAAAACCTATTTAAATAACAATATTTCGTTATTTATTCTCGTATACTGAGCGCCACACAAATTGGCAGATGAGATGTTAGCCGCAGATGACACTTCGCCGTGATTGGCTAATTATTGCGCATGTGTGCATAATTCCGACGTTGGCTGTCGAAGTGTGTAAGGAGTGCGTGGAAGGGATGAGGTTGGCGGGCGGGTGTTCCCCAGCGTCTCGTCTCTCTGGCTCCCGCGAATGCCTATATTTCGGCTTTTGCGCAGTTCTCTGGGCATAACTTCCCATACGTCGATTTGTGTGGCGCTCCGTATACCTAGTATTTTTGTATCGCTTACATAATAAATCTGTCCTGGGTTTTTGTAGAGTAATATCACCCTATTGAAAAGAGAGGTAGGTCCCCAGACGAGTGAGATGGCGATAAATTGGTATTTGCTTCAAATAGGTATTAGGAGTGTTGGCTCCATTTTTACCTATAACTTCGTGGGTTTCACTTGTTTTGTTCACAACATTCTGTCTTGATTTATTTGTTTTTAATCACAAATGTCATTGGTAATTTATTTATTCAGACTTTTTATCATTAAAACAATATTGTGGAGTTTTCAGGAGATAAGGAGAATGAATGATGGTTAACTGGTCATACTGACAATGGCGGGATTCGGCGGGAACAAAAATATTTTTATTTAGTATTTACCGACGTGCGTGAATTTGTTTGTTCATTTGTTGTGCAAAGTAATAGAAAAAGGTTTTTATTTTATTCCTTACATTATTTTGAATTAGATAAGAGAGATTAATGATAGAAATTTCATATATCATCGTTAGGAAAAATCCCATAAGTTCTATAATTTTCAATGTCATTAATGTTAGGATTGTTAGGAATGATAATTTTGTTTCGTTCGTTTTGTCTATATAAGTGTTGTTATTATAACTCCATCAGACATACGTGTAGACCACGTACCGGCAAGCGCAGCGCAGGATTTTCACCCAGAATGTGGATAGATGTAATCGCAGGGTCGCGTTGATTGCAAGACCCTTCCATCCGGTGGTTTTGGAGATCTGCTGGAGGCCTACGTCTCACAGTAAACGGCCTATGGTTGATGGATGAATTGATAACTTCCACATCATGCGGGCAGTGAGCCTGCCTTGTGTATGACATAATGTTGTGTATGTGTAGGTGTTGGCCAAATTAAACTTCTTGGCAGCTGTAATGTTAGCTAATACAAGCTGCGGATAACTTAATCCGCGCACGCACAGCTTTTAAGTGTTCTTCTGTTCAGGATTGTGTTATCCGCAGCCTGTAGCTAATATCACAGCCACCAATGAGTTTAATTCGGCTTCTACTATAAATGTATACATTGGCTTTTCAGATTTAAACAATTCACCTAAGCCTATAGAGGTTTAGTCGGTTATGGACAATGAATCTCAATCTCAAGGAACAGGATCTGTCAAAGTTAATAAAGCTAACATCACAGCAGATTGACTATGTCACTTGTGCTGCTTGGTAAGTAAACCTAACAGCTTGTTATACTTTGCAATCATCCAAACACATAAGAACTAATCTTAGTACAGGAATCAAACTTGTATCATGTCTGTGAAATAAGCTACAAGCAGCACAAATCCCCACTCATTACCATATCTGACACATGAATTTGCTATTGTGCAACCTCATATCCACAGATGCCAATAATGTGGATTCACTAGGTCAGCACGATAATTCAAATATTTTTGTTTATTTTTGACATTTACAGATAAACTGCTCATTGTAAGTTTGCAAAAACTTTTAGCGGCCATATAAAGGTAGTGTTAACAAGGTGTACCCCTAGAAACCAAAACAGTGGCCAGTTTATGCATAAGAGACCCCTAACTGAAAACTAAGGTGAAAGTCAGTTGATGCACTTTTGTACATAAACTGTCCACTAATTTTGTTTTCAAGTGTATTTAACTCGTAAACCCTACCTAATCATGGTCGCTAAATGAGTTTTCATAAACTTAAAATAAATAGTTCTTTGCAGGTAGTCAGTAGTTCCAATGAGTCAAAAAGCTTGCTTATTCAAAATTAAATACTCAGTAAACAAAACCAACCACTCTAATTTCAATGATATCGTAAAGCTATATAAAGCTGGTACAGATATGGCCAATCCTAGCTCTTACCAACCCGTTAGTTTGGTACTTTGCCTTGGAAAACTTTTTGAGGAAATTGTATATAGGCATTCATGCCACTGACAACCTCCTGAACGATGAGCAATTTGGCTTCAGGGAAGGTTCCACACCACAGTTCAACAGCTACCTAGAGTTGCTGAATTTGTGTCGCATAATCTCAACCTAAAACAATCTACAGGAATGTTCCAAAATAGGATATTGAAAAACATTCGATACAGTTTGGCACAAAGGCCTCCTGCACAAGCTTATTAAATCTGGTCTTCTCATTGCTTTAGTTCGCATGATTAAATAATATCTATCAGACCACAATTTCAGTGTCCATATCCAAGACAACTTTTCTGAACCTAAACCTGTCCCTGCAGGTGTGCCACAGGGTTCTATATTAGGCCCGTGTTTGTTTGTTAGGATATAAATTACACTAGTATTTGTACTTTTTCCTGTAACTTTTTATGTTAAAAAAAATAAAAAATTGAAAAAATTGTGTTGAATGTCACATCAGAACAGGGTGAATTTTGACTTCAAAAGTAATTGTTGTATGTAATGATTCAAGCCAAATGTTTCACTTGTAGTTGTCAACTTTATATAGCACCTGAAACTGCATCTTGCGGACACACTTTGTGCCATACATGTTGGACTGGGCGTGTAAAATGTATGTGCTGTCCTAAGTCACTTGAACGCCATTCTCTGAAACACAATAGCCCACTTCAGAAGCTAACGGAGGATATTCATATACTAAGTGATGCTCTTGAGAAACTTTTTAATATTAAGGGTAAGCTCCATCTGTTATAATTTATTGATTAGGTCCTCAACTTATGACTATGAATAAATAATCAAGAATACATAGGTACATGGTTCAAACCATGTTATACAGGGTTACAGGTTTAGTCTTCCCTTTAAGTGTGTGTAGTTCACATTGTTTCTGACTGTCAAATGATTATGAAGCACCCTATTCTAAATCTAACCATTTTCGAGATATTTCAATTTAGTTGTTTTTTATAAAATATACCCGATTTTATTCTATCAGCAGCGCGAGTATCGTTCTTAGCGATCCATTAAATGTCGTGTCGATATAGCTGATTTATTTATCGAATCGCTATAGCTTTTGCAAGTACGGAACTGGCATCGATATAGTTTAGCGACGGCTAGCGATCGCTACTACAGTCTAAACATGTCGATTATTCACGCATGGCAACTTTAGAAATTAAATAAATCATTCGTTCGTTCGTTCGTTTGGTCATAATCTTATGTGTTGCCACCTTATCCCTTTTGGGGCTAGATCTAGCACTTTTTACTGTAGGTGAACTGGGTGTTTAGATATTTTGAAATGTTTAAGTGTTATTACTTCTGTTATTTGATTTTTACATCTACAATAAGATGTTCTATGGCCTCTGTACTGTACTGTATCAGCCTTTTCTTTAATAGTCCACTGCAGGACGTAGGCCTACCCCACGAAGGGTGATTGGGCCATATCCACCATGCTGGCCCCGTGGGGGTTTGTGGATATGCTATGGCCTCAATAACCAATATTGTACGCAAAATGAATAAATAAGTTGTTGGAGACTATTAAATCTTACAAAAACTAATGAATGTTTAGAAAGTTTATTTCTCTTTCAAAGATATTGTAACGAGTAAGTGCGCGCCCGTTGTAAGTATGCAGTAACTATGATGTAATCTGCGATGTTTACGTGATCACGCTTCTGGGGTGCTCTATTGTTTCGCCTTTTTTTGGTGCCTTTTGTTTCCAGGTCTTTTGTATTCGGTTTTAATGGTGTTTTTTTTTTGTATAGAAGGACAATGGCCCTTCCAGAACTTTTCAACCTGCGACTCTGTTAATAATAGCGCTTATTAGATCGAGTAATGTCCCGACTCGTCTAGTAAATTCGAGACTGTAATGACGGATATAAATACGCCGGCTGACCTTTGGGGGACTCAGTTATTCGTTTACCGTCGAAGCGAAAACATCTCGTGTTCAAGTGCAGTACCAGTGATTGTGAAGTGACTATTTTGTGTGAATATCAGTGCCAGTGTGAAGAGTTTGTGTGAATATCAGTGCCAGTGTGAAGAGTTTGTGTGAATATCAGTGCCAGTGTGAAGAGTTTGTGTGAATATCAGTGCCAGTGTGAAGAGTTTGTGCGAACAGTTGTGTCGTGCGTTGTGTTGTGATTTAGTGTAATAAAGTGCAAAGTGAATAATCGGCGTTTTAACTGATTATCCAAGAACTCATCTCGTAACAATATATTTTAAAAAAAATTGGCGCCTGTTTTGCAGATGTAACAAAAAATAACTATATTTCATCGGCTATCCAATGAAGTATAAAAATCTAAGGTTTTGTGTTTAAAAATTAATACAAAAAAACTTAATTTTATTATTTAAGTACTTTAATGAATTTCCGAAAGAGGAATCCAGACTGACGAGTGGGTAAATGCAACTCATTTACTTTTTATTGGGTCAGTTGGCTGTCTCCTTGGACATCTCCAAAGTTTTAGACAGGGTCTTGCACTAGAGCCTTGTTGGCAAGCTTCTATCTTACAGCTGCTGATTTCTGCGCTTAGATATCAGATTTCTTGAGGAATCGGTCAATATAAGTGGTTGTAGATGGCTGCTTGTCAGACCATATGGCCATCAATGCCGGTGTTCCTCAGGGGTCAGGTCCTACTGCATATTTACGACCTGCTAAAGGCCGGTAGGAAGAGCGTCGCAGAGAGCACTGGCCCCTGAAGAACACCGGCATTGATAGCTATATGGTCTGACGGCCAACAGCCAACTGACCCAATAAAAAAGTAAATGAGTTGCATTTACCTCCTTGTCTGTCTGGATTCTTATTTCTGAAATTCTTTAAAGTAGTTCATAAAACAAAGTTTTTTGCATGACTTTTATCAAAACCTTAGATTGTTATACTTTATTGGATAGCTGATGAAATGTAGATATTTATTGGTTATTGAGGTTATAGAACATCTTATTTGAGATGTAAAAAGCAAATAACAGTAGAAAAAAGTTTATTTTTTTCAAAATACCTAAATTTCGAAAATCGGGATTTAAAAAAAAAACAATTGAATTAAAATATCTCGAAAACGGTTAGATTTAGGATAGGGTCCTTCATAGTCAAATCAGTCAGAAACAATGTAAACTACATACCATTAAAGGGAATAGGTCGACTTAGCCTGTAACCCTGTATATGTGGTTATTTCATAGTCCTTTAATTAGAGCCCTGTATTCAAACAATTAAAACTTGAAATAAATACAGTACAGTAATTGTACATTTTAGATATTTATTGCAGGAAACAAAAATAGTGCTTTGTGAAATAAAAAGCTAAATTGTACAACTGTATGGTATTTTGTAAAGTTTGAATGTACCTATTGATTATAAGACATTGTAATAAAATGCTAAAGACTTATTCAGTTGATTTTGTACCTATGAAAATCGAGGACTTAAAGTAGGTTGACAATGGATGGCAACAATATTAGAACTGAACATTATAATCAACGACTTATTTGATGTTTCGTTTTTCAGTTGCCGAATTCTTGTTGGAAGTAGAGTCTGATACATCTAAAAATGTTAGAGACTGGTTAGCAAGCTCTCAGAATCATTTTTCTGCTCCCATTCAAAACTCTGACAGGTCTTCTCCTGAAAAGACGTTTTCGAAACCTTTAAATGTATCGTCTAGTAAAATTCAGATTCATACAAATACTTCAAAAGCTAAAAGCCCAGCAAAAGTTGTAAATGTTCCAAATATACAAGACGATTGGGATAAAATAGAACCAATGCCTGACACTAAAGATAAAGATAAAGTAAATCCTAAGAAGGATGGGTATCTAGTAAATATACCACAAGACGACTGGGATAAAATAGAGATAATGCCTGATACTGAAGATGTAAGAAAAGATAAAGAAAATATAATTGGGCCAATGGATATAGAACCATTTAGTATTGACATCAACAATGAATACACTCACAGTAATCCACGTAGGAGTTCCCGCAAAAGAGACTTGAAGTCAGATGAGAAAATTAAAGTTACTGCTAATAAAGCACCAGAAAATCTGGACGTTATAGACCCAACTGAAGAAATTGACAAAAAATCAAATAAGGGTAAACAACCCTGGATTAATGTTAAAAGAATGAGGAAAGAATTCAGTAAATTAAATAAGAAAAACAGAGGTAAATTGAATGTTTCAATTGAAATGTGTAAAAAGACACAAAACACTAGTAACCTCATGAAGGTTTTGCCTCAGGGAGCTTCTAATCAATATGAGATAGATGAAAATACGCCCCAAAATTTTGACAAAAATGAATTACAAAATAATTGTGATATCAATTCAGAAAACAAGAACACAAAATCTAATTCTCTATCACACACTAACATTAACATAAATGCAAACAACGAAAATCAAGGTACTTCAACATTGAACTATAATGAAGATCCAGATCATAATAAAAATACATCCAAAGGCAAAAATGAGACACAAAGTATTGAAAAAACACATCCTTCTTCACATCAGAAAACTACTGAAGCAGAATCACCCATAAAGTCAATGAGTAATTTTAGATTGCCTTTCTATAGAAAGAGCTCTTTACGCCCAATATATGTTGAAGAAATGTCTAATAAAAAACCTATTAAGCCAATACATCATGATATATTAGTTGATTCAAATGCCAATTCTAATGATGATATAGAAATAACGATTAAAGTCGCTGACACCGTAGCCAATATTGTTATAAAGAGAAAGAATGATATGGAATTAAAAATCAATAATGATCGTGGAATCCAGACTTTAGATCCGCTAGACACAAAAGCAAAAACAAATTCTTCCAAAAATAGTCAATCCCAAAATATAGTGATTAATGTGGGCGAGAATAATGAGATACAAGTAAATCATCAACCAATAGTTAATCCAAAAATAGAAGAGTTGAAAAAAGCTCCCATATCTATTGAGGCTGGTTCAAGTCAATTGAAAAAAGCTCCCATTTCTAATGAAACTGGGTCAAATAAGAAAAATACTGATTCAGCTGACACAGCGTCGGCACCCTTTGAAATTACCGAAAGTGTCGAAAAGGAATTGTCCAAAGTAATGGACTTTGAAGAAGATGACAAAGTTTCAAAAAGTGCATCTAATGTTGGTAACACAAAAGTTACAAAAGAGAGATCACAAAAGCTAGCCACACAACCTGATCTTGAATACTTGAATGATTTAGATATATTCGATAGTGAGTCTGTCAAAGAGTCTGACGTGCATTTACTGAAAAATACTGAGCATGCTCCATCAGAAATTTTACTTTGCACAGTGAAGACAAAAAATAAAACTCAGAGACTTTCTGAAAAACGTCGTAAAAGTCCGAGTGATGAAGACATATTGCCTAAATCCAAAAAAGTCAAAACTGTTAGTACCGGGACGATACAAAACCCACCTGAAAGTGATTCTATGACTTATGATGCCATTATGGATACTGTGTTTGCTAACATTGACGCTGATATGGAAGAAATACAAAGCCAGAAATTTATTAAAAACACCTATACTTTAAGCGACAAAAACAAAGATTCTCAGTACAAAAATCGTATAGCTACTCAAGAGGATAAAAGCACTCAAGAAAAACAGTTGCCTAAAACTCTTGGTGTCAGTAATTCGTCTCAAATTATAACTAATTGCAACAATCAGAAAGACAGTGAAAATATATTTTCTATGTGTGCAGAAAAAGAGATGGAAAATGTTGAGATAGCACCAAGCAATAAAAAGGTATACAATTTTAGTTTAAAAACCAATATACGGTTGATATTAAAATAAATTTACACTTAACCTTTTACATCCTTTATTTCCAATATATCCTTTTACATAATATTTTTTACAGTTGCCTGTAAATGTGCCAGCCTCAAATATAGAAGAGTTCTTAACGCCTGTGATGTCCCAGGCAGCCGCAGCTGACATTGATGACTCGGACAGGAGTGTAGTTGAAGAAACTCCACAGAAGTAAAATTGCCATTTATTATACTCATTGTAATTTGCTTATCAGTAATTTTAGGCCGCCCTTACACTTGTAAGATTTATCTAACTTACAGCTGCATTAAGAAATTACGATAAGCGACTTACAAAAAGTGTGCATTGCATTAAATTTGCAAAGAAGATCTTGCTCAGACTTTGTACAGTAACAATCTCATTGCAGTAACAATCACAGATCCTTTTCAACCTAGTTCCAAAAAGGAGGTTTTCAATTAATGTGTATATTTCTTTTTTTGTGGGTCGATTCGTGTGCATATTTCAGTCTGTAGTGAAAATTAGCAAAGTCACATCTTGCTCATAATTTACTAAAAATATAATTTACTCTGGTTCAGTAGTTTTGAAGTTATTACAGTTGTATGTTACAATTGTATGTTGCAATTTATAAAAAAATTCATAGAAATCGCAACTTTCACTAGGTACTGCAATTTATTCCGGGACGGAATATATAAAGCCGATTGTACCGTTTCTACAAAAAAAAAGAAATTGTTAGGGTTTCATGCGCGCTACCTACTCACCTACCTAATGTGCTGTACAGATAACAATGATTTCAAATATTTACTTCCTCGTTTCAGAACATCCTTCACGAAAGCTAAACCGAAAAGCAATGGAGCAAACAAAGACGAGAATCATTCCCAATTGATAGAATCGTCAGTGCCAAAAAGATCTTCAGAAACGACACATAAAAACTCGATTATCAACCTGACTGACACCACAGCCAGAAGCGATGTGAATCTTACGACCGTTAATATAGAGGATAATAAACCAACAGAAACTCCATTAAACGACAAATCGTTTTTTGGCCATATTCAACACAATTCCACCCCATTAGCTAGAAAGTCTCTCAATTTCGATACTGAAGGAGCAGACGACTTAACCCTCTGCCCTACCAATGACATAGCAAAGACAACACAAGAAAAAGAATTCATGATCAAAGCCTTCGAGAAAACTCCTACCGTTCCGGCCGTTAGAAAACAAAGCTTGAGAAGTCTAGCGTTGAAACACAAGAAATACGTGATAGCAGGATCTTGTCTATCTCCAATTCAAACTGCTACACTAAAGAAGTTATGTGCACGAAATAAGTGGACTTTTGTTGATAAATATACTAAAGATTTGACGCATTTGGTTGTTCGAGTCGATGAAGAAAACAAGGCGCAACGGTAAACTAGCAATATCAAATTATTGTTAAGAGATAGGTTCTTAGATAAGTAATAATCAATTAAAATACCGATTATTCACTCATTTGCACTTTATTGCACACGATCACTTTAGAAACACACGACTACATTTTTTCGCACTAAACACTTCACACTGGCGCTGATATCACACTAATCATTGAGGGGTTAGTCCGGGTTTACACGTAAATTGAAACTATAGCTGTTTCCGTATGGCTCTATACATTTTGTACAGCGCCCTTGGCGGAAACGAGGAAGAACTAACCAAAATGTATGGAGCCACACGCGAACGCGAAAGTTTAACTACGCAAAACCTAAAGCTTCTGAAACTAAGGCTTCTGAACGCTTTGCACTTTACCACTTCACACTAATCACTGAACGCGCACTTTACCACTTCACACTAAACTCACCTTCACACTGAACACCATAAATGATTTCACTTCGAAGGTAAGCGAAAAAAGTGTCCGAGCAAGAACACGCTTTTTTATACAGGGTTACTGGTAATCAATTAGCATCCTTTTAGGGGGCTTATTCTGTACATCAAAACTAACAACTTTTGTTTTGCGACTTTACCAATAACCCTGTATATCTGCACCAAAGTCTAGAATTTAGGAGGCTAATTGAAACTATTCGGAAGCTAATAGATGTTATTGTGTTCGGGTCAAAAACTTCTACAATCTTTGTAGAGCGAACCTATCGTTCTCTCAAAGAAAACACAAAAATAAATTAACTAAGGATGACCCGATACGATAGCGTCATATTTCTGTACACTGTCTGGTACATTCTTTTTTATGTACTTTTCGTCGTAAACAAGTAGCTACAGCTTACGTCATAGTTAGTACGCGCCTACAACGTGACATTATATTTAGATTCACATGTCATTCCATAGGAACCTTTTATTTTCCAGATAAAAAGTAGATCTTTAGTAAAAATTGTACATAATGTAATGACAGCTTTTGAATCACTTCCTTTCGGCTTAGTACACCCGTTCCGAATTACCCTGTCTGTAGCTAATTTCACATTGGTGCCTTGAAAATTGTCAATATTGTAACTATGTATTTCTTTTTTACAGGTCAGTGAAATTCATGTGTGCATTGGCATCGTCGAAATGGATCGTTACTTACGAATGGGTGGAGAAGAGCATGCAGTCTAAAGATCTTGTATACGAGGTGAGAAAACAAAGTATATACCTTAGTGAACTGAGGAGTTAGACCATGTTTACACATAAAATAAGCTCGATTACATAGGCGTCAGCGTAAAGGAGATGTCCACAAAATGTATGGAGGCTGGTATAATAATAATCAAAAATTCTAACCACAACATTCGTTACATTTTGAGAAAGCTCATATTTTTCTGAGTAATTAAACTCAGTAAAATATGAGCTTTCTCAAAATGTAACGAATGTTGTGGTTAGAATTTTTGATTATTATTATACCAGCCTCCATACATTTTGTGGACATCTCCTTTACGCTGACGCCTATGTAATCGAGCTTATTTTATGTGTAAACATGGTCTAACTCCTCAGTTCACTAAGGTATATAAACACGACCATAGTTAAAAACAAAAATGACCCCTCCGATTTTTTTAAAATGAATTTTGAATTTATTAGAAAAAATAAATATATTACGCTTAATAGGTAGTTTATCTCTAGCAGCCCTGATTAAGTAACCTCCAAATTGTTAAATAAAAGCATTTGTACCTATTAGACACACTTTTTAAGTGATTTTTTGTCACAGTGTACCTACTAACTGGTCACACTGGTAGGTTATAATTTTTAATTACAGCAAATTAAGAAATGATTGTGGAAGAATCAGCTACAAATGCAAGTAAAATAACGATAGAAGCACTTTATATGTGCTAAACTAGAAAAAATAATAAGCTGTATTGTTATTTTTCATACAATTTATTTTTCGCATTTAAAAAAAATTGGAGGGGTGAAAAATTCTAAATTAAATATTTTTGGGAAGCCCATATAACAAGCTTTCAAATGATGTATATATCATCTTGGTTCGATTTTTCTCTGAATAATATACCACTTGTGGACGTCACCTTTAATAGCAACGTAAAAAGCGTTCTCTCCATCGAATGCCTAAAGTGAAAAAGAAACAGAACTATGCTATTTAGCTAATATAATTACGATGGCGCCTCTGTAATCGGGCTTAATGAAACTACGGTTGTCTCCATATAGCTCTATACATTTTTGTACAGCGCCCCTGGTGGGAACGAGGAAGAACTAACCAAAATGTATGGAGCCACACGCGAACGCGATAGTTTAAGTAACCTACGCAAAACCTGGACTAAGGGCTCTGAGCGTTTCTCTAGATGACAGACATGACTGTGCTAATATTACAGTGGTCTTTTTGACCGAAGCGAAACGAGATCTGTGCATCCACACGACGATTTTGCTTTAGTTTCTGTCCGGATGTTGATTTTTGTCTACAGGTCGCATTTTTCAACGAATCTCGACGAAACGTGTCATGATTATTCTATTTATAATTATGTATATCAATGCATTTTTTTGTCGTCGGTGACTTTTGATTGGGGTAGGAGGGGGGAGATATTTGCCTCAAGAGGTGGGGAAATTTAATGTCGCGCTATTTGTCAGTCGATTTCAATAATATTTGGCAACATTAAACAATGTTGCCAAATATTCAAGATCTAAATCCTTAATCTAATCTTTTGTTGCCTGGAAGATATAGCAGCGATAAAGCCGCCAATTAGAGACCTATTGTTTTATCCTTATAATCTGTTTTTATGTAATGTGGTTGTCTAATAAAGTGTTGTTGTTCATTTGATTCTAAAAAGAATAATACTATGAAGATTCGGTTAAAGAGCTCTCTTCGCTTCGCGAGGTCTACTTTTTGGAGAGCTACTAGTTTTACTATTTTGTTTCTTACAATGTTTTCTGGAAGAGAGGTTACCAAGCCAACTGCCTAAGTTACCAACAGAAAATGATTTTTTAAAAAATAAGCAGTTGTGGCGGTATTTGACTTCGGTACCTATAGTATAAGTCGAATCATATAACTTGGCGGCTGTGATGTTGAAGGTGAAGCTGCGGGTAACTTAAACCTCGCGCAGCTGAGCTTGAGCAAAGAAGATATAATAATACTACGTATAGAACGGCCACTCGTTACCCCCCACCCGTTTGAGTCTTCCTCACTTCCACCCCGCGTCAAGACACGATTTACTACTCTGCGCGCGGGCTGCACAGGCCGCTGCAAATACCCGTGTAGCGTTCGTGCGTATGTGTAGTGTCTGTGAATAAATATAGTGTTGTGTGCGTAAGACAGTAGATTTTGTATGAAGAAACGCGGAGTGTCCGGGCTGTGGCTTGAGTCAGGATTGAGTTATGCGCAGCTTGTAGCTAACATCATAGCCGCCAAGATGTGTGATTCGACCTATAGTAGTATTATGAATAAAATCTTATGTAACAAGTTAATATTTTCAGGAACCATATGAAGCATTAGACAGCACGGGTGACCCGGGCCCCCGGCTGTCCCGTATTTCTTCTCAGAAGTTGTTCCAAGGAATATCGTTTTACTGCAAACAGCCGTTTAGTATGCTCGATGTCGATTCTTTGAAGGTATGAACAATACTTTTACCTGTACCAGCCTTTTTAAGAGTTCAATGCAGGAGGTAGACCTTCGAAGGGTGATTTGGCCATATCCACCACGCTGGCTCATTGCGGGTTGGCGGATTCACATACGCAAGCGTTACGCCAAGTTCCAAAGATACTCATTGGTACGGAATTTGAATTTGAACTGGGGTTTGTCGTATCGTCTCGTGTCTTAAATTCCCGGGTTTTTTTGTAATTTTAGTTGTCTTGAGTCCCGGGACTTTCGGGTCGACACTCGAGATGAGACAAAATTGTCGAATTTGTTAAGTAATCATTTTTATTTTCAAATAAAGTAGAGCCTAGCGCCATTATTCATTAAATTAAAAGAGTTAAATGAGTAATTGATATAAACCGCAGTACTGACTATTATTTGTTGATTCTTGCTTGATTATTGCGCTAGCTAGTATTGGGTTTGGTATTAATAATAAAAGAGGGCAAATAAGAATGTCTCCTGAATAAATCCTGTTTTCTTAGATAATTCGACAGTTTCGTCGTACGCTTTGTTTCGTAGATTGCGGTTTGTGTAGAGTAGGTAGCTTATTTATTGAAAACCTGGGTGTTCACTGTTCACGATGTACAGGGTAATCGAGAACTGATGTACTAAATCGAAGGAAGATGATTCAGGCCATCATTGTGAGCAGCTTTTACTATTGGGGCTATCCGAAATTCGAGAAAAGTATCAACTGTTATTTTGTCGATTTCAAGTTATAATTTTGTATGGAACAGCTGATTCTCAAAGAAAAGTAAAGTCTCGAAGTTCCGGGGATTCCCGGGACTTTGGTTGTAGGCTGTATCGTGTCCCGGGACTTTGAAATTGTCGGGAATTCCCAAACCCTAATTTGAAACCTCACGATTGTGGGACGAGTGTTATGATCACTAGACAGTAGGGTGGTCCTTATTTGTTCACAAAAAGTTTTTTTTTTTAATTTTGTTGGGGCACCCTCGCAAAGTGATATATAGGCTTAGAAAGATACGTGATATTTTTGTTTAGAATTTATTATTAACTATCTGACCCGGCCACGCGTTGCTGTGGCTAAATAAATTAAAATTGCGACTATAATTTGAGATTTAAACTATCCTATCTCTCAAGTTGGATCGAACTGCACATGGTGTGCGAATTTTATTATAATCGGTTAAGTGGTTTAGGAGTCCATTGAGGACAAACATTGTGACACGAGATTTATATATATTAAGATGTTTAGGAGTCGCGACGGGATTTTTAAAACAGTAAAGTAAAAAAATAAAGACTTTTTTTATAAATTGCCACATTTATTCATAGCAGTGGAAACAAAAAGAAATTAAAAGTTAAATTATTTAAATAATCAAGTTTTAAACATGAAATACACAAGCCAATTAAAAATTACTTAACAAGGGTTGGTTTTTTTAGAATCGGGATATGTATTTTCTAGATTATTTGACAATCAAAAGTAAATTTCACTTTTGGTCTTCATTAATGGTGATCAACTTATTAAATTCTTCCATTAATGCAATACCTCGCTCTGAAATATCATTGTCTACTCTCTTTGACCGTACTATGTCTCTTCCAGCTTCATACTCGACGTGGGCTGGGCAGTCAAAATATTAAAAAAAAAGATATTTCAAGTATCTCAAAGAAACGGAATTAATTACTATATACGAAGTCTTCGATATATTTTCTTGCAATATTTTTGGTACCCAGACTTATTCACTTCGGGGAGAAATCGAGACCTTCGTAAAGTAAAGCAATTTCGTCATAAAAAACTGAAAATGATACGAGCTTCTCTGACAAGTACTCCAAATGTTCCATAATTTTAAAAAGTCATTTTGGCACTATGCTGTTTTTATATTTTCTGATATAATTTGGTCTTTTAATAGCTGCAAGTTATTTCTGGGCGCTGTCGAAGCAACGGAAGGTTAATCCTAGTATTAAACGTAAATCATGACTGAAAAAATGCAAACATCTCTAATTACGTTTTCTGATCTTATGGTCATTTTTAACGGGTGTTTAAATAAGAATATTTTCAAGCAAAATATAGCTTTTGCCATCTAGCGAGCCTTGTGCAGTTCTCCTGGCATTCTAAGCAATGTTCGTTTCTCAGGAACTCCAAACTAGGTAAATAATCGTGAGGTTGAGTAGCTCCTCATATTCATCTTGAGGCTGATACTGGTTAAATTTATTTTGACCGAAGGAAATTATATCCTGAGTTACGTTTTGAACTGATTCCAGCGAATGAGGATCAGATATAACTGTTTTGTAGTTGGTCTGGTCAATTATGGACCAGGAGTTCTCATTTTTTTGAAAATTAAAATCTCAGGCCTACTTGATACAGGACCTAGTGCTGTGCTCATGACAGCTTCTAACATTGTCTCTAGTAAAGAGTACGATGGCGACATGCAAACCAAAGCATATCTTTCTCCATTTTTTGCTTCTACTCGTAGTAGTATGCATGCTCCATTTCTTCGTCCCGAGTTGACTGCGCCGTCGTATGCCGTAAGTTGAGCGAGTTGTGGGGCGTGCTCTTAAAAATATCAGTTAAGAGAGGGGTGAGGGGAGTCAAATTGAGAACAAGCGCTTGTCAACGTGTCATATAAACAAACAAAACTCATACTTTGTTGTACATTCCTTCATGAATTTTTTTCTCGATCGTTTGTCTTATTTTAGGTTCTTTCTTTAATTTTCAAATGTCCGTCGCGACCCCTAAACGTCATTTTTTATTTTTATTCGTACCTAAAGGGCAAAACAGAGTTATTTTCTTAACAGCATTCGAGTCGTTATTTGCAATCTGTTGTGTAATTTAGAATATCTATCGTACGTTACGTGTATCTAATTTTAATTTGTATTATTTTTTATGATTATAACGATAATATCTTTATATCTATATATCTTGTGGTTATCCTATATATTTTAAACTGCATATCTAGAGTCCAAATTTCACAATCCGTTATAGATACTATTATGGTAATAATTTGTATTTTAATGATAAAAAAGAGCTTTGGAAAACACGTGCTGCTATTTATATTTGATTACAACTACTTAATATATCAATCAATCAATCCTTATCTGTTAGAGTATTAAGGAATCTTAGCGCGTAGGTATGACACAACTTTGCAAAAATATGCTTATTACGATTGCAATAATAGACTATCAATTTTATTTCTCAGCTTATCTCACGTTCGTTCAGATATCAGATTAAATCGCGAATTTCAATTAGGGCACCCTGTTCTTATCGAACAGGAATTAATGGAGGGAAAACAGAGAAAGGAAATTTTGAAGCTATGATTACTGAAAAATGGAAAACGTTAGGTATATAATTCTGCATCTTTTGTCTCCCGTTTATCCAACTGTAAGCGATATGGCGATATACGAACTACGCTTATAATAGCTATAATTACTTGCATATTACAAATAGGATTTCTCTTTGCCCGACTTTTTTTTGTTACCGGATACCGAGACTTCTCGAGCACTATTTTCCGGGAATTCCCGAGAAGGCGGGAATTTGATTAGCCTCAATAAAAATGTATGAAAAAGTTTTTAAAATAATATCCACATTTTCATAATCAACAATAATATGTTCATTTTAATCAGTCTTCCTCAATTAACTAAAATTGTTATGCCTTCTTAATTTCTTTTATAATCACAGTTTTAAAACGAGAATAAAATATAAGTAAAATCTTTAAAATTAACAAAATATCAATCACTCACAGACATTAATTTCAGATATTTATGTAAACAGATAAAGAGAATATTCGTTCATTTTCAGTTGACGAGTTTTTCACAGTCATAACGACATTACATAGATTTTCGGCGTTTGTTTTCCAATAGATTCAAATAAATGAATTTTTTTTTTACCGACTTCCAAAAAGTTCTATCTTCGTCTGTATGTATTTTTTTGTGTATGTTCATCGATAATTTCGCCAATAGTGAACCGAATCAATAAAAAAATATTTAGTTCTAAAGGGTATATTCCCGAGTTAATCCCATTTAAATTTTACAGAAATCGGCTTAGTCGTTTTTGAAAAACCAATAATAATGTAAACAATTCGAGCGAAATATTCAAAGGTGACGTCCACATGTGATATATTATTCAGAGAAAATCGTACCAAGATGATGTATACGTCATTTGAAAGCTTGATTTATGGTTTTTCTCAAAAATATATAATTTAGATTTTTTCATCCCTCCATATTTTTTTTAATGTGAAAAATAAATTGTATGATATACAGCTTTATATTTTTTCTAGTTTAACAATAATTAAGTGCTTCTCGTTATCGTTATTTTACTTGCATTCCTAGCTGATTCGTCCACCATCATCTCTTAATTTGCTAAAATTAAAATTTTAACCTACCAGTGTGACCAGTTAGTAGGTACAATGTGACAAAAAAACCACTTAAAAAGTGTGTCTAATTGGTAAAACTGATTTTATTTAACAATTTGGAGGTTACTTATCCAGGGTTGTTATAGATAAACTACCTATTGAGCCAAATATATATTTATTTATCTTGAAAAATTCAAAATTAATTAAAAAAAAAACAGAGGGCTTTTTTTTGGTTTTAACTGATTTAATAGACTCAGAAAAATATGAACTTTCCCGAAATGTAACGAGTGTTGTGGTTAGAATTTTTGATTATTATTATACCATCCTCCATACATTTTGTGGACATGTCCTTTGGCTTTTTCATGTCTATGTATCCGCTTAGATCCTCTAAACTACAATGATTCTCGAGATATCGCACTAATAATACAATAGTATTGCAACTCAAAATTGATCATATTTCAGAATCCACGAAAAACGCATTACTCACTTCCTATTACAGATACAAATGAAATAAAAGCTTCATGAGATTTTAAAATGAAATAAAATATAATTTGACAAATATTATGATGCATAAACAAACAAGCTTGTAAGGGTCCTCACATTTGTGCTCCTCACTGACGAGGCCTCCGAACGTCCTCACTGACGAAGCCTGTGTTACCAATTTAGCGAGTGTCTTTTTATACTATATATAACGGGACTGAACTCACGTGTGGGGATAGTCGTAACGACTATAGTTTCGGTCGCATTCGGCGACCTTTCTCAAGTTGGCGAGTGCTAGCACGCGGAGCCGTCTCGCAATGCACTGAATCAGTGCATTGCGAGACGGCTCCGCGTTTGGATGCCATAGATATCTGTGACACACACATCCGGTCCTTCTACCACCTCCTTAGGCGTGGTGAGAATTGGCCTCGAGGAATACTCCCCTTTGCCAGGGCTGGGCGCCAGAGGCCATACCCCTGGGGACTTTGTCGTGTAGCTAGTGACATTTCCTAGTCTGAGCAGGAAGCCACTCCACGGCAGCGTTGTGGTCTGTAACGATCTAGGTCAGACTGCATGAGCTGTTAGCTGGTAGAATCTTCCTCTGTGTCCACAGCTATTTCACGGGAAGTACTCGACGTGATTTAACGTCCGGGGGCGTGTATGAAATGGCGCAATACTTCTCAGGTGAGGGTGTGGGTCATTATCTGCACGATCATAAATTTTGCGCGCTAAGTGACCCACAAATTCCCTCACTCCAGATATCTGTGTCATCCATTCGGAGCGATGGTCAGTCGGGGATTTAATGTTCTCAACACTATGTCTTTTATAGGATATGATAGAATCAGCCGGCGGGCGGGTGGTGGACAGAGAAGAAGAGGTCTGTGTGAGTGAGAGAACGCCCGCGCCCGCCATTCTACTGGCCGAGCCCGAAAACACGCAGGAGGATCAGTTCATTTGTAAGTACTGTACTGTGCCAGCCTTTCAATACTGCAATAAAGCCGCCCATTGTTGCACTAGTTTTAAGTTTCTTTTGTATGTATAGGCCGCGTCACACAAGTTGGCGGAAATGAAGTTAGCTACAAGCTACGCAATATCCGATCAACGCGCGGCTTATAGCTAACTTCATTTCGGCCAACTTGTGTGACGCTGCCTATACTTTTCTGTATTTTTGTATTATACTCTTTAAAATATAACTTGACCTTTGCGACAGCTGTCAGAAAAATCACGCCCATGATGTCATGAATTTCTTAATAGTACAGACAGTACCTGTCAATGTCATACTTTATGGGCATGTTGATTAGTGATGGGCTACGAATGATCGTGACCACAAAGTTTTAGTAGAGTTTTTATTTAAAATATCTATAGTTTATACTAAAGATATTTTTAATAAAACTTAATTTATCATTAATTTTATCGTATATTTTAATATCATGACATTATTTACATGTGTAATTTAAGTAAACCCAATTATATGTCTCATTAGCATCGATTATAGTGAAAAACGTCGATAAATACTATCGTAACATTATTATATTTTATTATAATTTATTTAATTAATATCATAACATTATTTACATGTATATATAGATACTTGATCTTAAATAATAGTGAGTAAATAAAATCCAATTTCTCACCATCAACTAGTCATTCGATTTCATTACAACATTGTTTCATAATCGATTCTTTCCACCATTAAGCCAACTCTAAAAATGTCAATCTACTATGTCAACGTCACTGTCGCAGAGATCAAGTTATATTTTATAGAGTATAGTGTAAACAATAAAGAGAGCATTCATTCATACTGCTCTCAATAATTGAAAAGACGCATCTAACATCATTTGTTTCTAAGTTGGAATGCATGTACTGGTAAATGGCCTTTTGTTTCAGAGTGTTGCGATATATGTTATATTTTATATACATTATAGATCTTATATATCGCGAGACTCGAAAAAGAAATGCATCTGCCAGTAGACGCATCTTGATTTTTCGAAATGAAGGATGTTAGATGCGCCTAACTTAACTGTCGGGAGCAGAATAGTCCACAACTAAATAAAATGAACTTCTTCAAACCGAATCAAACTTCTTAGCGTCTGTGAAGTTTGCTACAAGCTGCGCACATCCTCTCTCTTGCGCCGCTAACTTATGAATCTAACAAAAACATTTTCATGTGAAATGTAAACTAGACCACAGTTCACACTATCAAAAAGTTGTCAGACCTCACGTAATTCCAAGCTGTAGAGTTAGCGTCTAGTGTGAGTTAGAACTCTACACACCTTAACTCTACAAGTCCTTACTCCACAAACTACAGCATATATGTATAGCAGCTATATTATAAACATAATTCTTGGCCGTTTCATTACAATAAGAACTATTTGTATAGCGGAATTAATGATCAGTTAATAATTAATCTTCACTTTACGCCCATGCGCAGTTAGCGAAACAGCCAAGCGAAATGTGCCAAATGTCATATATTTCGGCTAAATAGTTTTCGAATTATGAAGGGGTCAAAAGAGGCTCGAACTGGTTCGTGTAACATTACACACGGCTCAGCAGCCGCCTTTTTCTTTGTCCTGGCTGCTTCCTCTCGCTGCCGCGTGTCTAGTGTTACGAGATGGGTTCTTGGATAATCAGTTAAAACGCCGATTATTCACTTTGCACTTTATTGCACAAAATCACAATACACACGACACAACTAGTTCGCACAGACTTCACATTGGCACTGATATTCACACGCACTAGTCACTGAACACGAGATGCTTTCGCTTCGACGGTAAACGAAAAACTTCGTCGGACGGCACCTCATCGCTCTATTTATATCTGAATTAAAGTTGCCTAAAATTCTCTGGAATTATCGGCCATTGTGTTTGACAAATTAACAAGATTAAAGTTCTAGACTTCCCTATTATTCTCAAATTTGAAAACACCAAAAAAAAAAACACACAATAGACGGAAACAAAGGCCGATCCCGCTCGAGTCATAAAACCATAAATCTCGCACTTAGGTGTAAACAACTCGCCGTAATTACCGCGCGGGTTACTGCGTTACAATACATATTTGACCGGCGAAACGGAGGAGGTAGGTGCTAAATTCAACGCGTATATTTGTTTTTTGTTTCTGTTCGGCATAACTTTTACATAGTGGTCCGATTTCAATAATTCTTTTTTTTATTGGAAAGAACATACTTCGAAGTTGGTCCCATTTAAATTTTATCGGAATCGGCCGAGCCATTTTTGATAAGTCAACAATAATGTGAAAAATGCTACATCGATCCGTGCGAAATATTTGCAAATTCTGTACACGTTTGAAGTCGGTCGTGCTATTTTTTTGCAAAAAATGATTATCTACTGCGCAACCACTCGCTCGTGTTTATGGACTCTAAGAAGTATTTGGCCTATTATACGAGTATATTATATTATAGCTCTTTGAAGCCCTGCACTTAGAAAAACAACATCTTGTAGGTATAATTATCTTTTCAAATTGTATGAAAGTATGAACCTGCCTTAAGGATTTCTAGGTACTGTTTGGTTGACGTATTTGTCTGATAAAATAAACATAATAATTATAAAATAATTACTATGAAGACATTTTAATCGTCGGATTTTATTTTTAGATCCTTTAATTATCCACAAAAAAGTATTGTTAATTGTAGTTCAGCTTATTATTCCTCAATCACGGCTATTGGGAAATAGATGTATACCTACCTATAAATTCGGAGAGGTTTCATTTATAAATTTGCCCGACTATAATATAGCCAAATTTTTCATATACGTTCGGCGCCACTCACTGACGCTATTCTTTAATACTAGTAAATGCCTATAAAAAACCCTAGAAACGGTTTTTACGGATGCAATGCAGCCAGGATGCTGGCTGCATTGCCTCAAGAAAAAGAATATAATTATATTCTATAATAGTATAAAGGGATGGCGTTATATGTGGTAAAAGTACCCATTTTTATATAAGACTAGCGACCCGCCCCGGCTTAGCACAAATGTATTATACATATATAAACCTTACTCTTGAACCACTCTATCTATTAAAAAAAACGCATCAAAATCCGTTGCGTAGTTTTAAAGATATAAGCAGACATACGGACAGACAGACAGGGAAGCGACTTTGTTTTGTACTATGTAGTGATATAATCCTATATAACATGACTGTTTCATCCAGACAAAATCTACTTATTAATATAAATAACTCATATTGGTGTAGCACTCCCCTAGGTGGGCTTTACAAAACTATTACAGCATTTGTTTTCAAAACTATAACAAAACGTTACCATGCCTACAATAAAAATATAACAACGGAAACTTTTCCAATGACGCACAAATCATTCCTCATAAGTGAAATTGATGGCCTGTAATCTTTACCCTAAGACCTTTACTAAGCCGTCACATTAATGTAATCTACGCATTATGATATACATCATTGGAACTACTTATCAAATTATGTTGTTTTCGATCCAAGAGTGTGATTTCGTACCAATAATCCTAATAGATCTGTGTAATAAATATAATAATAGCCTTTGATTAAAATTACCTAATTACTCCCAGGAACATGTGACAAAAAAAAAAGAAAATAACAAACGCGTTGATGTCACATATATACACTACAGCTAAAGAAAAGCAACCTAGTAGGTGGGTATATTTGGCTAAACTAAATTATTACACAGCAATTATTAATCAACGTGTAATAGTCGATTTATTATAATAGATAGCAATCTTCCATGGGCGGTTCTTTTTTTAGGATTTGGATAGTTAAATGTACCGTAGATAGCCCATAAAAGTCATGTAATATACGATTTATCATAATAAAATAAAATTGATACACCGCAGCACAAACAAAACCAACCTATCTAAAACTGGAAGAGTCGGGAAGATGTCTTTCCCCAGCGATGGGACTCAACTCAACAGGCTAAAAAATAACTTATTTATTAACCCTTGTAGCAGCAATATTTTTAACCGGTCGTGGTGGTCTAGAGGTAGTGACGCCTTATAATCGTGAGGTCGTGGATTCAAATCCCCGGTCCCGTACCAATGAGTTCTTTGGAATTTATGTACGGAATTTCACACCACTGGCTTTTCGGTGAAGAAAAACATCGTAAGGCAACCTGCTTACGTCCGTAGAAGAAATTCGATAGCATAATTATGTGAATCCACCAACCCGTACTGGGTCAGCGTGGTGAATATGGCCCAATCACCCTTCGTGGGTAGGCCTACGTCCTGCAGTGGACTATTCAAAAGGTTGATACAGTATAGTAGCAGCAGTAATATTGTTCTTTTAGTAATTCAAATAATTGACATAGACATAACTTTATCAGCAACGAAAACAACACATAATACAAGACAAACATGAAAAATATAGTATATGAATAAATATAAATATGCTAAATTTTCGCCTCAAAACCGGTCCCATCCAATCCCAATTGCACTGAAGTTAAAATATCTCTGGTTAACTGTTAGTAGAATTAGTTACTGTTATTTACCAATCTTTTTAATAGTCTACTGCAGGACGTAGACCTAGCCACGAAGGATGATAATCCACCACACTAGCCCTGTGAGCGTTGTGGATTAACAAAGGCCATCCAACTTCTACGGAAATAGGTAGGTTGCTTCACAGTATTTTGCTCCACCTAAAAGCCAGTGGTGTGAAATTCCGTAGATATGTTCCAAAGAACTCATTAAATTAAATTAAATTAACATTTATTCAAGTGTCAAAGACTCAACATTAAAGAATTTAAAACCACATAATCAGTCACATTACAAATACAATAAAATAATTCGGAAACATATTTAAAAATTATCATTATAAAATTACTAATAAAATTACACAACATTCATTGGTACGGGACCGGGATTTGAACCGTCACGATTGTAAGGCGAGTATTACTGGATGGCCACGGCTTCCTATTTCTTAACTGTTGAATGTTATTGTTGCAGACCTTGCAATGCAGCTGAAGGTTGTACCAGTGAACTACGAGTGGGTGCTCAACTGCCTCGGAAGTTACACACTGAGCTCCATTCGAGAACTATTACTCTGTCCCACCGCCCTCCTCCCAAAACCCATTGAAAACTGGCCCCAGGAGCTGCTCGCTCGCGACGACGACGACGACGACGAATGATTATTGTTTTAAACTATGTGCAGAAAGAGAATAGTCGTGACTAAAACTGTGAGGTAATAAATATTAAAAATTAGAATTTAAAATTGTAACTATTATACATGCCATACAAACTTAAACTTTAGGTGTGAATGCTGCAATAGCATATTGTGTGTAATATTTACCAATGAGGTTGGAATTAACCCTTTTCATGTTATATTATATTCCTTTTGAATTGTCCCTACGTGTGTTTTGTTCCATTTAAGAGTTGCTAGTCTGTCCCGACGCCCTCCTCCCAAAACCCATCGAAAACTGTTCCCAAGAGCTTCTTGCTCGCGGCGACGACCACAAATGATTTTATTGTTTTAAACTGTGTGCAGAAAAAAAATGGCCTTGGAAAAAACTGGGACTGCCTCGGTGGCCCGGTGGTTAGTGACTGACTCCTGGGCTAAAGAGGCATGGTGTCGATTCCCACCTAGGGCAATTTGTGTTGAACATAGGTGTTTGCTCTGTCTGGATGTTAGTATCTATTTAAAATATGTAGTATATCAGTTTCTGGCATATCACATTATATTCCATATCACAAGCTTTGCTTATTTTGGGGTCAGAGACCGTGTGTAAGATGTCCCCTAATATTTATTTATATAACTAACTAGTTTTTACCCGCGGCTTCGCCCGCATACGCAATATATCATTATAATTTATAGTCTATGTGTTATTCTGATATATAAGCTATATTATTGCAAAGTTTCATCTCAATCCGTTCAGTAGTTTTTGCGTGAAAGAGTAACAAACATCCATACATTCATCCATCCATCCATCTATCCATCCATCCATCCTCACAAACTTTCGCGTTTATAATATTAGTAGGAGGGATAGGATAATATTACTAAGTTTGTTTTCAAACTAAGTATTGAATTTTTGACGTCAGAACTTTAGGGCAAAGTTGTATGTCGAATTTGAATATGTAACTTTACATACAACCTCAACTTTAGGTGTCAATGTTGCGATAACTTTGTCTTCTACTTATGTCTTTTACCAGTGAGGTTGCAACGCTTACAAATCACCCTTTTCATGTTTTATTCCTTCCTTTTAATCGTACGCATGTACTTGAGCATTGAGATATGCTTGATTATTTTGTAGATTTAAGGGGATTATAATTATGCGCTAAAATTTCCATTTATTATTCTCGCTCGCGCATTCCCACATTAAACAAACATTTGAATCTGTTAATTTTAAATCAAGATTTTTTTAATTAAAAATATTCGTGTTATGTTAAACAAATGTGGGCGAAAGTTTTTGGAAATTCACAGGTTGTGATTTTTATGTTGTTGATATAAAATAAAAAGGCGAATAAACACAGTCGCGCCTTTAATTTCCAGCCTCATTCAATTTCTGCACAGATTTTAGTTAAGTGAGAAAGGTTTTATGTTTATCAGAAGTACCTCAGTAAGAAAGTATTTTTATGTTTATAATAAAGTTTAATTTTTAATCGGGTCTTTCTAATTTCCTAGCAATTCACACGGTTATATTCTCGTACAAGCCCTCAGTAAGAAAGTCGTAAATAATTTGCCAGATTTATTTAATATTGTCCTTTTAACAGACTGAATAATTATGTAGGTATACCTGAGATGTATACTGACTGAATCGGCAGTAAAAATTTAAAATATTATTATAATTTCGATAAATTTTAAATGGGACCATATGGAGTACAGTTTTTAAAAAAATCATTGATGATCTAAAAATGGCATACTTACAACGATCGACTATTCGAATCTTGTACGTAGATTGCAATGATTGAAGTAGCTATAGCGGCTGCGCCCCTTATCGCGAGTTTTGACCGACGAAACGGAAAAAGTACCCACTCAATTCGACTTGGATATACAGGGTTATTTCTAATCAATTAGCATCCTTTCAGGGGCTTTTTCTGTACATCAAAACTAACAACTTCTGTTCTACGCATAACTTTTTACTTAGTAGTCCGATTTCGATAATTATTTTTTTATTGGATATTTTCGAAATTGGTCCCATTTAAATTTTATCGAAATCGGCTGAGCTATTTTTGATAAATCAACAATAATATGAAAAATCCTATATCGATCCGTGCGAAATATTCTCGAATACTGTACATGGTTAAAATCAGTCATGCCATTTTTTGCAAAAAATAATTATTAGGGATTTATGTTCAAACGCAAAATGGTAACTCAATCTATAATTAACGCTATTGGTGTCATCTGAATACCTAATGGTTTGGTACCTAACGGGTCTTCAGTTTGTAAACAACTTAAATTTTTAATCTTAAGACGATTGCGAGGTTCTAACTTGTCCATACAAAAACAATAGGCCCATTTTAATTTTAAAGCCGCCATCGTAAATTTAATAGCAACATAAAAAAGTATTTTCTCTATCAAATGCATAAAGTGAAAAAGAAACAAAAACATTCTAAATTGCTATTATAATTACGATGGCGCCTCTAAAATTGGGCCTAATAAGCTGTTATACTGGGTGGCTGGTAAACATTTAGCAATTTTTTTCGTCGTTTAGCCATAGATTTTAATAGAAAGCATTTAGTGGATAGGTACATTTGTGCTACGCTCGGAGTCTCTGTGCGAGATCGAATAATAAATGACGGGATCCGTAGAAGAACCAAAGTTACCGACATAGCCCAGCAATTGGCAAGTTGAAATGGCAATGGGCAAATATAGCACGGAGGACTGATGGCCGACGGGGTCGAAAAGTTCTCGAGTGGAAACCAGGTACCGTGGACGGATTACCTTACGATAACTGCAGGATCGCGCTGAATGCAAGCCGCTTCCAACCGGTTTTATTGAAAATTGATAGGGGAGGCCTATGTCCAGCAGAGGACGTCTTATGTTACCTTGAAATTGCCAAATGACTTTGAAGAATTATCGTATTTGCACGTCCGAAAAACAAGGCAATTAATTATAGTCATAGATTAATAGATTAGCCCATAGAGATTAAGCTTTAGTATCTGTACCATAGAATACCTAATTATTAACGTCCTATTGGTCCACGTCCAATCTTAAGTCGCTACCTAACGAACACGCCATACAATCATAACATTGGCGAAATGATGCAATGTTATGTCAGGCTGTAAGGTCTAAAGTCCAGGAAAACAAGTCGGTCTTCAACACCTTTGTGATTATCGATTATTTACTTTTAGTCATTATGTTACCTATCTGGAACAGGTGTAAGGCTATCTCTGGCTAGATTTTTCGAGCTCGAACGAGGTTGATTGTTATTAATGATGATGATGTAATAATTGTGACAATGTCGCACAGCGCTTTTCTAACTTGTAATATTTAAAAAAAAAACAAAATTATTTATTGTCACAAGATACAAATTACTATACAACTTCCATGAAGACACTATTCCCCAAACTGGGTACTCAGAGCAAATAAAAAAATCAAGAGAGAGTATTGTGAACAAAGAAGTGAGGCCGACCAAAACTACGCCTCGCCGTGTAAAGACAATCACACACACACATCAATGTACATGGAAACTACGCCTTGGCATGTCAGTCGAACTATGGCGGCGCAGCAGTGACGCACTCACACATGTATAAAAAACCGGCTTCACTTGACTGTTCAACGACGTTCCCTCTTGATTTTTTTATTTGCTCTGAGACTGGGTACAACAAAGCACCCGTATCTTGGGGCCTAGCCATTCTCGCTATGTGCATGTTACAACAGAATTTATTAAAATAAACATTTGGTTAAATAAGGGTTCCGTTTTTTCTTTTTGAGGTACGGAACCCTAAAAAATAAATCAATTAGGTATTTTGGATTCAACATTAACTAACGATATATGATTATAATGTACTATATTATACGGTAGCTACGATTAACTAGGTACTTACGAGTATATCACACGATCAAAAAATGTTAGAAAAAAGCAGAGTAATATTCAAGAGTATATAATCTACAGCAATTGTTATTTTCAATACTGTTTTGTGTATTTCCTTCATCTATTCGAGCTAATTCAGATCATTCAAACAACATAGGCAATCTTACGTACCTATAGGTTCGTATAGGCCGGGTGGCTAGGCCTGGTGTCAGAGTTTGCCCGTTGTAGGTCGATTCTCGATGAAGATGCGCTTTACATGCCCCAAGGTATGTTTTGTTTTCAAGAATTGGGCGTGAAAGATATTGCTACATTCAATATTATTACTTAACCCCGATTTTTATTTAAATTTAACGTCATAAACGACATGAAAAAAACATTTATGCAAACAAAATTCGCGCAATAATTCTAAAAGCGATAGGAAATCAAGGGAATCAATGATATTTAGTTAAATGTAGGAAATCAAAGCCCTGAAAGCATCTGACATGGTTAAATAAACAGTTAAAACTTCTATTATATACGTTCATGGTTACAACAAGTGGGTCCTACGGGCTGCCGTCTTTCATTATTCTGAGACGGGCATACGTGATAGAGATATCCCAAGGAGGCTTCAAGTTCAATAATATTATTATATTACGTTCCTTAGGTACATAGCTACGTAAGAAAGAGGCAACGTCACTCATGTTTATGTACTCTACCAGAATAGAACATCATGGTTTCTTCCAATTAGAGATCTTGTTTAATCCATGTGTGACTTTTCGCGGGAAAATGTCGATAAGTTAATTGATAGCTTACTTTGTACTAACTAGAAGTTTTACTTCGACTTGGCATTTTTTTCCTTACATTCCACATTGATGGAGTTTTAAAAGTATAGCGGTCCTGTTACACTCCCCTGTCTGCAGGGCCGGATCTATCATATGGCTTTTTGGGCTTGAGCCCTGGGCCCTGTGGATTCCAGGAGGCCCCAGCTTAATCAAGTCAAAGTAAAAAGTAGATGAAAAGGCGAAATAAACAATAAACAGATCGTAAGGTTTGCAACCCTGCGAATCCTGCGGTTATCTGTACCAGCCTTTTTAATAGTCCACTGCAGGACGTAGGCCTACCCACGAAGGGTGATTGGGCCATATCCACCACGCTGGCCCAGGGCGGGTTGGTGGATTCACATACACCATAGAATTTCTTCTACGGACGTATGCAGGTTGCCTCACGATGTTTTCCTTCTGCGGTTATCAAACCCATTTAATTCAAGTCTACGTTCAGTACTTCGAACTGAATGATCGGCAGCCATTACACCTTCATTCGATCTGTGCTCCGCTGTTTCTCTCTCAGACTCTGTTTCTTTCTATCTTGCTATCCTTTATGTACTACTTTGTGTAATTAGGTTAGCCTCCTAAGTAAGAATTAGCCCAGGGACCCCTAAGCTCACGGTCTGGCCCTGCCTGTCTGACCCATAATACTCGAAAAATGTTAGTGGTAGCAATCTCTAAAACCAAGTTGCACTAGGTAGGTACATGTGCGTCAGTTTGTTTGCTCCGCTTGAATTTTGATGCGGTTCCTAGAATAGGTCATGAATCAATAATAATACTAGATCATTGTAAATATTATATAGATATAAAATACCTACAAATTGCACTGTAAGTACAAATCTAAAATAAGGAAATAAATTATGTCGCTCCTCTAATTTTGGGTTAGTTTAAACATGTACCTATTATAGTTTGCAAAACGTTGTAGCTACAATATTTAGCACCGAAAAATGAAATAAATATATAGGTAGGTACACATAAAGATAACTTGAATGGTTTTTTCCCTAACTACATCTTTGAAATAGGCATTTACTGACAAGGGTTAACCATCCCGCCTATACGAACTTACTTAAACTTACTTTAGTACGTAGTACCTACTTTACTAAAAAAAGTGATCTTTTTCTGATTATTTCACGTGTCCCGTACCTGCTAATGTTAAAGTTCAACGCAATTAAGACGAGACTATCATTTGTTTACCGGGTGACTGCATGACAGCAGTCCAGCACGATGTGCTTTAGTGACATTGACTCCTATACTCGATTGGATGTTATCAAGGTCAACTAGACCTTAAAAATAGAACCTAAACTCATTAATTGAGGATTACTCAGATATACTCAGGATTACTCACTTATTGAATTTACTCCTTCTAGTAATAAAAAAAATGAATGCAAAAAATTCACCATAACTTTGGCGCTGCACCGACAGCTCAAACTCTAAGGCATAGCAAGCTGAAGTGGCAGTGGGTTTGCCATTTCTCTTGAAGAACTGTCAATCACTGGGGCAAATCTGCATTAGTAGATTCCATCTGGACTCTACTAAATGCAGATTCTAAAGTGGAAAGAAGGACTATAGGTAAGCGTAGTGTAAGTAGGTACTACGGCGGTTCTACAGGCAGGAGGATACGACAAATAGATGCGGAAGGAACCGAAGATCTTATATTCGTACCATGAAGCGTTTATGGGAGAATTCTATGTCCAGCCTTGGAATAAGATTTGTTGATACTAATAAAATAATAATATGATATGATCGGAGTTGTAGGTATGTGAAGTCAAAACTTTTAGCCAAAAATACTGCTAAATATTATAGACTTAGATTTCAGTCTCTGGCAGCCATTATCACAAGCTTCGCTTAGTTTGGGGTCAGAGACCGTATGTAAGATGTCCCCTAATATTTATATTTAGGTAGGTATTTATAATTCTCAGTCATTCTGGGTGAAACATTTATAGCATGAAAATCGCTAGATCCTACTAATATTATAAACGCGAAAGTTTGTGAGGATGGATGGATGGATGGATGTATGGATGGATGGATGTATGGATGTTTGTTACTCTTTCACGCAAAAACTACTGAACGGATTGAGATGAAACTTTGCAATAATATAGCTTATATATCAGAATAACACATAGGCTATAAATTATAATGATATATTGCGTATGCGGGCGAAGCCGCGGGTAAAAACTAGTAATAAATAAAAAAGACTTGAAAATATTGGTAGAACACATCTCTCATACTACTTAGGTCCCGGTAGCTCTTGAATACAAAATAAGAAATTAACCCTTGGGTAATTAACCCTTTTATTACATTCTTCAGTGAGTAACTCAGGATACGATGCAATGCATCTTTCTGAACTCCTTAGTTACCTATAAAATATGTTAGCTAGTAGATATTGGACTAATTGGCATTCTATGGTTGTACGAGTATGTATTATTTTGAGATGATGATGTAAGTTTTTTTTTTTTTTTTTTTTTTTTTTTTTAATCTTTATTTATTGGGAACTTCAGTCGCTACGCGACTATGTCAGTTCCATTGTTACATTCTTTGATTTACTTAGCACTACTTATATAATATCGCACAATAATTTACAAAGTGTTTTAACCGCCTCGCTTAGCGGAGCGGATAAGACACTTTGTATTTCACCAAAATCGAGAAGATTGGAACCGTACTGAGCCAACATGACCGCTCTGACAGACTGAGTCCGCGAGCACTCCACTAGGACGTGGTACACGTCCTCGGGCCGGCCGCAGATATCGCAGGTGTCTGATTCAGCGAGTCTCATTAAAAATTTAAACTTGTTAAGGGGCATGTGCCCGGATCGAAGCCTGTGAGCCATCACTATCCATTGTCTTTTCATCCTGCTATTTGTGAACCATGGGATTTTAGGTGGTCTTTGAACTAAGCTATTATACCAAATACCTTTTTCACGTGAAATTGTGTCAAAATATAATTTCCATTTTTCATAGATTTTATACCTGTAATAACATAATACTTCTGATATTTCAGGCATCATATAGATTTCGGATCCTGTATATATAGCACCTTTTGCGCATTTATCTGCTTCATCATTGCCCTGGATTCCGACATGTGATGGGATCCACTGAAGTCTTAAATCTATATTTTTAATAGAAAGTGATAATATTTTCCTTAATATGTCATACGCTATCGAGGTACTTCTAGAGCTAGAAGTACACCGAGCAATATGTTGTAGTGCACTTTTGCTATCAGAAAATATTACCACTTTCCCGCAATTTATATCATTTATATAAGACAATGCTTCAGATATTGCGAGTAGTTCTACTGACATTATTGAATTATATTTTGACACAATTTTATAGCCTGAACTGTAATTTTGACTAGGGTCGAAAAAAGCAGCACCTAGACCATCATTCGTTTTGGACCCATCTGTATAAATTTTATACCATCCTTCATATGCACCATTAATCATACCTAGTGTATTTGCTCTTAGTATGTTAGTATCGTATCTACTTTTTGCTTCTGCAATTCCTTCCACTTCAGTGTAGATAAATTTAATTTCTATATTAGACGGCCATGTATTAAGACGAAATATACTAAGAGGGTTTTGAACTATGAGTTTTTCTAATTTAGTTTCCGAAAACACTACTGCTAGTAAGGGTTCCTTCTTCCTAGCCCAATACTCTGCATCAATACACACTGTGAGTTCATTAAGTGTATTTTTAATTATACGAGAAGAGGTTTGCGCTTTTAGGCAATATTTTGTTGCAAGGTACTGTCTTCGCAATTCTAGTGGGTGTATGCACAACTCGTATTCCATTACATGTACGGGTGTTGATCTGATAAATCCTCCGATAATACGCATTGCTGTGTTCTGAACTCTTATTAACTTGAATAGATTGGTTTTTGCTGCTGAATCGTACAAAAAGCTACCGAAATCAATTTTACTACGTACTAATGCAATATATAATCTCCTTAAGTGCTTAGGGTGAAGGCCCCATGTTGGTCCTGCTAAAATTTTCAATAAGTTCATCGTCTTCGTTACCTTATCAACAGTTTTATTTATATGCGCTTTCCATGTCAGAGCCTTATCAATCCACATGCCTAAATATTTAATACAATTTACTGTACCTATGCTTTCGCTATTAATTTTAAGATTAACCTGTCCAGTACCTCTTCCTCTCTGAAACTGACAAAGTTGTGTTTTAGAAGGTGATAGTTGTAACCCTAATTGCCCTAGAAAAGCTGTTATAGTATCTAGAGCATTTTGCAGGTTAATTTCGTTAAACTCTCTGTCCGCGCTTTGAGAATATATCACAAAATCGTCAGCATATTGAAGTACATTTACATCTTCTAAAATTAGTTGTAATTTATACATTAAAATATTAAACAATAAAGGAGAAAAGGGGTCCCCTTGAGCCAAGCCTCTGCTTGTCCACCTCATTATGGTTCCGCCGCTATCATATTCATCATCAATTTTTAAAATTCTCAGACTCAAAAAATTCCATAGATATTGGCACATGTAAAATCCTATTTCTAATTCATCTAATAATAGAACAAGTTGATCAACTAAAACATTATTGTAAGCATTTTCGATGTCTAAAAATACTGCTAACGTAGGTGTGCGTTTAGTAAACCCTATCTGTATATCTGAAACAAACTGCGCTAAACAATCTAAGCATGATTGATTTTTTCTAAAACCATAAGTAAACTGTGGTAAAATTAGATTACTTTCTACATGCCATTCTAAACGTTTACACATCATTGAATGAAATATTTTACACAAACAAGAAATTAGGGATATTGGTCTAAATTTAGGTATTCCATTAGGATTCGAATTAGGTTTAGGCACTGGAACAATTTTTATATGTCGCCATTGACTCGGAATTATGCCCGTTGTATATATTGCGTTGTAGATTTTAAGTAGGTACATTTTAGCTTCTAAAGGTAGGTTATATATCATAGAATAAGTAATTTTATCATCACCAGGTGCAGTATCTTTCTTTTTTAGGCAATGGCTCAACTCTGTTAACGAAAAAGCTTCGTTGAGAAGGGTATTACTGGGATTTAGTACTGGTCGCGGAGGGGTTACAGTTGCTGGTGCTAAAGATTGAACCAAGTTTTCTTTTATGTCCTTAGGAACCTGAGAGTTTTGTTTTTTAAGACCCTTAACCCAGCGCATTCTATGCCACATGTCTGAAGCACTAACATTCTCATCTACCGTAGTAAGCAGTTGTTTCCAATGCTTCGATTTATATTGTCGATGAACTTGCTGAGCAGCCGCAGTTTTTAACGAAAGTACTTGAAGATTTGCAGGAGTAGGATTGCTTCTAAATATTTTTAAGGCTAATCTACGCTCTGCTATCGCTAGTGATATCTCAGGGTTCCAATAAGGTTTCGGTCTGAATTTAAGAGTCGGGTCTGTGCAATTTTTTATCATAGGAATGCTTTTATCTGCCGCATAGTTAATTTCGTCAATGAGGAAATTATAACTAACCTGAATGTTATTAGTTTCAGAAACTACTATATTCTGATTAATCCTCTCTTTTAAAATATTTTTATATGTATGCCAATCAGCCAGTTTGAAATTCCGCCCTATGACAAAATTACGAGTATTTTGATATTGTAAAGAATATTTGATAATAAGATGATCACTATTAAGGTTCTCACGGGTCACTTTCCAGGACATATACGTGGCTAAATCGGAGGATGCAAAAGTAATGTCGGGGGCAGATTGCTGTAAGTTTCCATTTACAAGCTTGATCCGTGTAAACTCTCCATTATTAAGCGTTACAAAGCCATTATCAATAGAAGCTTCCAGCAATTGTTTACCCCGACTGTCATTCTTATAAGACCAATTTGTATGGTGCCCGTTAAAATCGCCTGCCAGAATTGTTTTAGTCCCAAATTGTGAAAATAGTGTATCCCAGTCCCTCTGCGTAGTAGCTGGAGATTGAGGGGAGTAAATAGCCACCACCTTTTCCAAATATTTGCAATTTAATATTTTAACCCCTATTAAATCTGTGTTATTATTTAAGTCTTGAATAGAAAGTATATGTGATTTTATTGACTTATGTACGTATATGGCCACCCCTCCATAACCATCGACCCTGTCGCGTCTATAAATATTATAGTTGTTAGCTCGTAGTACTTTATCATCGCTAAGCCATGTTTCACTCAGTACAGCGATTCCAATTTTCTCATGGTTCAACCATAACTCGAAATCATGTCGTTTTGGCATCAGACTCTGTGAGTTCCATTGCGCAATATGAATAAAATGCGCAACAGAGCCCCCAGAGCCCGATGCCGTGTAACGATTATTATCATGGTTGCAACTATCCATACTTAAGGAGACCCAAAAGTTTGGAAAACACTTCACCGTTACTTACATTCTTAATAATAAATCCTACTACTTCATCAAATAACACTTTCAACACTTTCTGTACTTTTTCTTCGAAACTGTCATTCGCTATCACAATGTCCTTTATCTTCTGTAATATTCGAGTTATGAATTTACTTTTCTTCTGACTCTCTTCCGATTCTGCGCATTCTTGAACTGTTTCTCTTTCTTCGCATGGGCTTTGATGCCAATCTTCAATATCCCGCGTAGTTATTCCTCGCTTCTGTTTTTTGTTCAATTTTTGTTTCTTTTTCTTAATGTTAGGGTTTTCTACATCGCTCGAGCTCTCATCCTCAACTCTTGGAGTTTTCAGTGTCTGGAGAACGGCAGCGCTGTACAATGAACTCATTTTTTGAGGCTGATGTCTTTCTAATACGTGTTCTGCTAGAGGTTCTCTTTCTTCCCGGCAATACTTTTCTAAGTACATAGATAACGCTACTTTATACGTTACGTTATTTCTTGACATAATTTCACGTATTTTCTTTTCTTTCAAGAAACTCGGACATACTTTACTAAATGACATATGCTGACCTTTACAGTTTACGCATCTAAATTGAGTGGTCTCACAGTTATTGTGATTGCCTCCGCATTTTGGGCAAATAGTTTTGTTGCTTGGGCAAGTACGAGTAGTGTGCCCAAACCTCCAACAGAAGCTACACTGGGATACCGGAAAGGTGTAGGGTTCAACCTTAAATCTACATTCATATCCGTATATGTATTCTGGCCGCGAAGAACTTTTAAACCCGAATCTCACGGTCTCACTCGGAATCCACTCGCCTTTATCTGATAATCGTTTAAGTCTCTTTGCTGATACTATTTTACATTCAGAGCTAAATTCTTTCATCAGTTCATCATCTGTAATATTCAACTCTAAATACTTCACTACGCCATAACTAAGGTCGACCTCTGTCGCGAAATGGCAACGGAATCCCAGTTCTGTCATTTTTGAATTATTAATTAAACTCAGTGCATCATTCCTTTCATTAAAGCTGACTACTACTTTGTAGGCATTTTTATATCTAATCTTCGACGCGCTCACAACACCTTCAGATTTCAATAGTCGGGCTAAGCCTATCTGTTTAGGCAGCATTTCATAAGAAGATAAGCAAACATCGTTTTTATTGAAGTCATTAATGAGGGTATTCGGATTATTTATCAGAGACCGTATTGTTTTCCTCGAGACGGTAGTGTAACCGGCTTCGTCTACGACTCGGGCGCCCTCGTCGATTTCCGCTTCGCGATGTCGTTTAACTGCGCTACGAGTAGGTAGGATAACAGATGGCAGCGACTGGTCGCAATGTAATTCATTATTTATTGCACAATTCAAACGTACCTCGTCATCACTCATGTTGTTCGACTCGGACGGAGGCCTGGTGTGGACCTCGTCCATCGCTGCAACCACTTAGTTCACTACTTATACAGAAGTTATTGCTAGGATGTAGGATAACAAAAATATATACGTGCAACCGCTGTGCTGGCCGCCGCACGACTGATATGTAAGTTTTCGTTATGGTGTCTGCTGGTAGGTATGAGTAGGTACCTAGGTAAGTTCGCAGCATTGGCACCTGCATAAGCAATTAGTGCTATAATTCCTACTTAGCTGATCTGATAACCTACCTATCTACCTTTATTATACATACACCTGCTATTCAATGTTTAGCAAAGATCAGACGATATGATATCTGTTTATTAACAATAAGTATAATTTATTTTCTTCTACATTATTTTTTTACGAAGGAGGGGAGGAGAGTTATGTCTAACTAAGCAATAGATGGCAATCGATCGAAGCCGTGGTGGTCTAGTGGTAATAAGGGTGTCATTACCACTAGACCACCTCGGCCGCCTTACAATCGTGTGGTCGTGGGTTCAAATCCCAGTCCCGTACCAATGAATTCCTTGGAATTTATGTACGGAATTCCGAATTTCACACCACGGGCTTTTCGGTGAAGGAAAACATCGTGAGGCAACCTGCATGCGTCCGTAGAAGAAATTCGATGGCGTATGTGACACCACCAACCCGCACTGGGCCAGCGTGGTGGATATGGCCCAATCACCCTTCGTGGGTAGGCCTACGTCCTGCAGTGTACTATTAAAAAGGCTGGTACAGAACAGTAGGTACAGACAGCTGGGTGGTTTCCGTTGTTTAGGAAGTTACGCGTCTGACCTCTGGCTATCTAAGGTCTAGACTACAAAGTGATCTTATTCATAACATGCATGCGATCACTTCCAAAGTTCGTGTACGTGTACCGTAGGACTAGCCGGTGACGTCACGTGACGTGGCCTCAGAATCGCGCCACTTTGGTATCCAATCCACGGTGGCGGCGCGCCGCTATAGCGAGGAAGCCCGCGGTTCTAAAAACGTCCCAACTGCCATCACACTGCCGCGCGGCACGCGGTTAGATAGAAAGGTCCACAGTCCGACACGTGAGCGTAGCCTCTATAGCCGGCTCTACGTGATTCATACAGATTACCATACAATATCGCGAAAATAATGCCCGCTATATAACACCGAAACATAATTTTATCTCGCATTCAACAATAACGTCGCGCTATAATTTACTCGTTATTTTTGTCTTGTGTGCAATTTACGAGTGATTTCATTTTATTGTATTGGATATTTTATTCTCTAATATTGGTAAGTTTCTAAGTTTTTTAATTTATTTAAAATATTTTTAAGAGAATTGTTTGCTCGAAATTGGATAGCGAAGTTAGATTAAAGTTGGTTGGTAATTGTCGAGTTTGCAAGCCGGCATGAATTGAGGTCAAAGAAAGGTCTTCATGAAAATTAACAATATTACAGTGTAGCCAAGTGTATTTGCCGTTTTAATAACACTACGCATTACATTTCTAAGCCCTTTATTGAAGAGTTGAAAATTCTTTATTCTAAATCTCTATTTCTATAACAAATTAAATAAATATGGTAACTAGTTGCTATAGTAGGAGCTTAATCGTTCAATGTTGAAGTAGGATTACCCAACCATAATAACTACTGTTACGGGCATCCAGCGAATGCTCTTGATCACCTTCCACTTTTCTGAAGAATAATTATATTGGGTAATTCAGTGCAAGACTGCTTTCGAAGGCTAGAAACGAAGGTTACCAAGAACTGAAACTGTAGACAGGATTAGCGGATGGAAGAAAACATTGTTTCCCTCATATAACTGAGAAATCCATGATATTGCATCAGGTACCGCTCTATGAAATCTCTGCAACCTTGAACTCTATCAGTTATCTTTCATGATCATCATCTTTCAAAAATGAATGGCCACTATATAAGGGTCGCAACGCAATTCGCAAATAATATAAATACCTACATAATGTAATTTGTCGCTGGTCTTGTGAATTGTGAAGGATTCCGAAAGGGATTAAATAATAAAATCTTTTTAGCCTTTGGCGCTAAAAAAGATTTTATTCATGCTTGATCTGATCTTGCATCTGCTTCATACTTGACCAGCACTTGCGGGCCCTAACGACCGGTATATAACCGGGCCATATAAAAGACTAGCTTTTGCTCGGGGCTCTGTCCGTGTAATATTTTTATGTTTGTGCTATCCCATGGGAACCTTTTATTTTTCCGGGATAAAAAGTAGCCTATGTCACTTTCTGTCTTTCAAACTATGTCCATGTCAAAAATTAAGTCAAACCGTTGCTCTGTTGCTGCGTGAAAGAGGGACAACCGAGCAAACACACTTTCGGATTTATAGTTAAGTAAGGATTAGGTACCTATTAGGTATAGGTACCTAAATTTATACGAATCCCGCACGTGTCACGGGAATCGGGAACCGATTCCGCCAAATAGGTACGAAAAACCCATGCGCTCACCATTAACATACCTACCTATGTTATGCGCTCGTTTATTGGACGAATCAAACTTAATGGCGTCTGTGAACTTCTCTACAAGCTGCGCAAATCCCCACACCTCGCTCCAATAACATGAATAATTTGCTACTGCGCAACGACTCACCTCGTGTTCTCTTGCGCCATTAAGTTTTATTCGGCCTATACCTACCACCAATTTTTTAGTTAATATGAGAATGTAAAATTCATGAAAACTTGTAGTTGTTGTGTGCCTTCATACATTTTTTACATTACATTGGTTCTAACCCACTTTGTCAAAAAATCTGGCCTCCGCGTAATTCTTTGCATACCGACATAATTACATTGGAAAAACATCGCCCTCCTTTTTGGGTAGTCGTGTAAAACGGCAGGTGGGTGATCTACGACTTTCACTGTCTCTCTGTACCTAATAATACTTTACACAAATATAAGTGAGTAGTAGCCACAATTTGCGTTAGTGATAGCCAGCATGCTAAGAGAAAATTAGATGGGTACCTACCTACTTATTGCATTGTAGGTTGTAGGTACATAATGCCTATGTATTTGTTGTGATAAATTGCATCAGCATAAATAATTAGTCGGGTGTAAACACCAATGCTTACCGAACTGTGAGCGAACGCTCATATACTATTAAAATTCAATTTTCAACGTAGAAAATGTAACTACTAGGCGATAATAAAAGGCGAATGGACGCGAAATTCTAATTTGGTATGCCTTATCTTTTTGTTTTACTACCCTCGTGCACAAAACAAATCTATCGAATATGTGGCGCTGATGTCGCATTTTTCCAAAAGTAAGAGCGTTCGCTCACGTTTCTTGCAATGGGCCGGAGTGCGTTTTAAAATACCCGACTAAGATAATTATAAACTACTAGCTTTTACCCGCGGCTTCGCCCGCGATATAATTTAATTTATGTTTCACTTGTCAAAAAAATATGGTAAAAAAATAGTAAGTGCGCCACAAAATATGCCCCTATTCAAAGTGAAACGGTACACAACTATTGTAGCAAATAATCATTTCAAACTCAAAAAACAGCCAATCTCAACTAATTTGTTTCGTCATCGTTATCATCCGCAGCTTTCTTTGTCCCACTGTTGGGTATAGGCCTCTCTCCTGCAGTGCCATCTGCTTAGGCTCTTTGTCGGTCGTGACCAGGCTCGACCGGCGGTATTAATGATATCGTCGAGATAGTCGACCCACCTTGCTGCCGCGCCGCACATAGCTGAGCGCTCTCACCTATTCAATTACTCTAGTTGACCAGCTCGGTCACCACCGTTTTTCTTTCTCAAGAAGCGCTGGTAATTAGTTGCCACGCCATTGTGAACGATGTCATACGCAGGGCTTTTGCGACCGCCAATATCGCAGCCGCACTCAAACCGAATGGGTTTGCGCGTGGTGATGGCAAAAGGCCTGACGGTATGAAGCTGGTCCTATGGAAGTGTAGACGGCCCTTAGTATGGAACGCGACTTGCGTCGATACTTTGGCGCCGTTACATCTTTCTGAGACTCAGAGTAGGGCTGGAGCGGTGGCCGATTCAGCGGAGCAGCACATACGGCGCAAATATGCTAACCTCGGCAGTGGTTATATATTTGAGCCGTTTGAAATTGAGACATTGTGCGCGTGTTGGCCAGGAGCTCATCTTGTTTTCAAAAGTCTTTCTGTGCGTCTGGTGTACCCGCGTGACCAAAATGCTGGTGTTTATTTGGCTCAACGTATAAGCAGCATTGCGAAGCTGATTGGCAATGCTGCCAGCATGCTGGGCACGCTGCTAACTGGCAGTGGCCTCGAGCATTTAGAATATCTTTAGACCTTCCAGGGTCTGTGGATGATCCAATTGCTTGATATGTAGTAGTTTATGAAGTTTTACATTGTAAGTCTTGTATTTAGTGGTAGTTAATAAAGGAACTTTCTTTATAAAAAAATCAAGTACCTTGCACCTTGTTGTTACTGTTCAAACCTAACCCGACATCAAAATACCTTATACTTATAAATGCTTCTGTTGATTATGATAAGGTTAGAGTGTACCCGCCCATGGGTTCCCGTCTTGTCGTGGCGGGGGAACTTAGTAGCTGAGGCTTATGGGCGGCGCGGAAATCCCAGGCAGAGCCGCTTCTCTGGTTTTTTTCTGAGACAGCTGAGAAGGTGGCGCTAGAGGTCTCCCGATGCTTTTTAGTCTTTTCCCCCTAGGCAGTTTAGAAGTTTGCACTCGAGGTTGGGCCGCTTTTCTGGGGTTGTTAACTATAGCAGCTGAGAAGCTGGCCGGCAAGTTGCGTGCCTCATGAGGAGTGCCGCAGCTGAGCCGGGCTGCACTTTTATCACTGTTCAATCTTAACCAAACCAACAGAAATTTATGTTCGTGTCAAGGTCACAATTCAGAATTAAGGTTAATAACCTTAGTTTCAAGATACTCATACTCATGCCATACTACTTCTAAAAATCAAGTCGATCCGTTTCTTAGTATATTAGCATAGATTCTGTCTCATTGTACCATAAAGGTAGAATAAAGAAATACGTTTAACCTCTAATGGTGGTATATTTAAAACTATTTTTAATGTCAGACGAAATGACAGCCCAGTATTAAACGTCATTGTAATATGTAGCATGGCGAAGGAAAAACTATTTTGTCCAATTTTAATGTCAGTTGTCATTGTTAATCCATACTTTATTTCCTCTTCGAGGAGCTATAGTGGTGGAAAGACAATTTGTCCCTTTGCTATGCTAAGCAAGACGTTTATAAAAGTCTGCAGTCAATGTATGTCACTTGTCATTTAATTACGTTTTGTCAATTCATATTAGGCTCAATCAACCCAATTATGAACGCGCCATCGTAAATTTAATAGCAACGTAAAAAGTGTTCTCTCTATCGAATGCCCAAAGTAAAAAAGAAACAGAAATAGTCTAATTAACTGTTATAATTAAGATGGTGCCTTCAAAATTGGGCCTTTTAGCGTCGTTGTGATAGGTGACAGTTTCGCTAACGATAGATTTTGTCCTATCCTACGGGAATTATGCAATTTTCGGGATAAAATGTAGCCTGTGTCCTTTTTCAGGCTCTAGACTATCTGTGTACCAAATTTCATTAAGATCGGTTCAATAGTTTACTTTCGCATTTATAATATTAAGTAAGGATAATATATTATCAGTATGATGATATCCAAGGACTGCTCGTCGATTGATTTGACAGATATTCGATCGACAGTTGTTTATTTTGACATTCTTGCAGCGCACGCTAGAGTAGCTCGCAGATGGCAGATTTTTCCTACTTACTCAACATTTATCGTTATATTTTGGACAATTCACAAAATATCTTTATAAATTGTAGCCTATGTGTTATTCTGATGTATAAGCTATATTATTGCAAAGTTTCATCTCAATCCGTTCAGTAGTTTTTGCGTGAAAGAGTAACAAACATCCATACATCCATCCATCCATCCATCCATCCATCCATCCATCCATCCATCCTCACAAACTTTCGCGTTTATATTATTAGTAGGATATTTTGGACAATTCACAAAATATATCTTTATAAATTGTAGCCTATGTGTTATTCTGATGTATAAGCTATATTATTGCAAAGTTTCATCTCAATCCGTTCAGTAGTTTTTGCGTGAAAGAGTAACAAACATCCATACATCCATCCATCCATCCATCCATCCATCCATCCATCCATCCATCCATCCATCCTCACAAACTTTCGCGTTTATAATATTAGTAGGATATCCGAGATAAATTCTCGACCACGTACAAAATGCATAATAGGAACAATATTTTTTAATATTATTCGTATATACAAAAATATTAATGAACAAACCATGCTTCATGACCATTATTGACCATGCTCTTGATTCTTGAAATTCAAGGTTTCAATCTTGACCTTTTCATTGACCATATTCAATTTTCACATGGTGGCCTAGTCGGAGATTTTCTCGTATACTACCTATATGCGTGAGGTGAAGGTTCAAATTCGGTCTCGTACCAATGAGTGGCTAGGCCGGGTAGGCCTATGTTCAGTGTGCTATTTTAAAAGGCCGGTACAGTCAATACACCTAAATTGTAAACCATGTTTTTGATGGCAATGACGTTTAGTAGCTACGAATATAGCCGGAATCACTACAATAAACAAACACAGAATTTTATTAGATCAAGAACAGGATAAACTCGATTGAAATGCAGGATAAATAATTTTATTGTGTTCGCATCCTTGCAGCTGCATGGAATGTCAATACATTACAATTGTCAACGTCAATCAAGTCAATGTCATTTCAGAATTCAGATTAGAAAAAGGACGAGACCTGAAGAAAACGCAACTGTATCGAAATAATAATTTTTCGCGTTCTGTGTGTCTACAAGCTTCCTAAATTTCTTCCGATTAATTACAATATTAGCATTTGTTTTATTAATCGTTTTCATTATAAATGTGAATTCATATTAATAAACTTGAGCAAGTGAAATGGATTTCGAAACTGAGATTCTAGAGTGCGCGGATCGGTACTTATTTTACTAAATAAACACAGGATAGATATGAGATAGCGATAAGGTTTTAGCTACAGTGTCTGTTGTTTGCATTGCAGTGTGGAAAAGCGCACGAAAATGGCTCCGAACGCGTCGGACTTGAACGGGGTTTTGTTTGAAACGGACGCCGCTACCCCAGACATGGCCCTTCACACACCAGCCAGGCAGCAAGCGGACAGCTATCCGAGGAAGCTGGTGTGGAGGAACATAATCCTCTTCGCCTATCTTCACCTCGCAGCAGTTTATGGAGGATACCTGTTCCTGGTTTCTGCTAAATGGCAAACAGATGTTTTTGGTAAGCATTTGTTTGTTTTTCTCAAATTTTATGCAAGATTTAAGGTAGCTGGATATATAAATATCTTTTCATTAACACTTAAAGCCTGAAATATAGCACATGTTTCCTGTGTTTGGGTTTTACAAATAGCTTACAAAATATTGTGCATGATATTAGTGCTCTATAATTACTTTTAAATACAAAAGTTTGTGTCAAAACTTCTGCATGATAAATCAATGGATTTGTATGTATTAACTAAATTAAATTAATCCTTATACTTCGCTTGTTACTCCTCCCTGTGATGGAGCAATGAGTAGACTTGATTTTGTTCTTGGATAGTTTAAATGTCAGAATGGCTTCTCTGGAAAAACAAAGGACACTGTGGAAAATCGCAACTAAAAGCTAGTATGTAAGATGTAGTATAGGTCAAACTATATAAGTTGGCGGATATGAAGTTATCTACAGGTTGAGCAATATCCAATCAATGCAATTATTATGCAATTCTGCGTAAGCAGCTTTATGTGAGCTGAATCAGTCAGGATTGGATATTGCATAGCTTGTAAACTTCACTTCTGTCTACTTGCATGATTCAGTTTATAGCTAATAACACTCACTGTTCCAAGTTATAAACTGTATTCCTACATTCACCTTCAATTTTGTTATAATTTGACAAAACTGACAACATTTTTACAGTAGCTTTTAAATTTTTGGTAGCCTTGTTACTTAACCATACATTGATTTGAATCTTTTTGTTCTTGTTCATGCAACTAACAAATAAAAATCATTAATTTTACTTTTAAGTGACTCCAACTAGTGTTGTGGACATATGACTTGGTACAGATGTGACTCCTTTTGGAGTCATTAGACAGTAATTGTGTTAAGAGCAAGCTTAACTTAAAAAAATGAGACAGCCATTTGAGTATTAAAAAAAGCCCAGTCACTAGCTGATGAATTGATTAAATATAAGATAAGGCCTATACTGACAAAAATAGTGTGATAAGATACTCTGTAGTTTTTGTAAACATGTCCAATGTATATTTTGCATACATCACTGATAATGATTTATTATAAAGCCATGTCATTATACCTATTGTGTAGTATCATATTTTTCATCTTATCTTCATCTATACGTGACTCAATTTACTGAACCAATCTTGAAGAAATTTAGATAAAATTCAGTAAATAAATTAATACTTGTATTTAAACAGATAATTTGTCAAAAATTATGTCACAAAATTGAAAACTGAAACATAATCCAGATTAAAATTATGTCAGTTCTTTATTGCAGAATCCAGTTCTTATGAGTTCTTTTAAAATTTACTTTCTGAGTGCTTGATATATTTTAATTATTTAATTGTTAAGGATCAAACAATGCATTATGCTTTAAATAAATAGATGTTTTACACACTGTTCTTAAAAACTATCGTCTTGTATACTCTGTAAACTGGAATCTGAAATAAAGAATTAAAATAAAATAATATTTAAACAGAATAGGTTGTAAAACTTTAAATCAGCCTACAGCCATTGATACTGACCACCTACTTAAAATAACTATTTTTTGGAGTTATATCTTAGATTTCATTTATAATGGTGACTTAATTGGGGTCTGTAGTCACGAGGTGCGAGTTATTGCACAGTATCAATATATATTCTTAGGGATATTTATACAAAAAATATAAGACCAAAACTTAAACTTAGATTGCCGCCGGCAGCGGGGTGGGACTCAAGCTACCGATATAACGAGTGGGGTTTTGAGGTTGAGTTGGCTTTTATTATTAGAACATATCCATTTATTTTCTCAATTTTTAGTTTTTTTACAATACAGTAATACCCCAGACTTACGCGATAGGTGGGACCAAGTGTTAGCCGCGTAAGTCGGGGTTAAACTACGCATAGATAAAAACGTATAAAGAACGCCTACAAATACTAATCCGCACTGCGTAGGCTAAACAATTCTACGCGGAACACGTACGAATTTTGTCATCGCGCGGTGATCAAAAAGAAAACCGCGTATCTCTAAATTCGCGTAAAACGGGGTAGCGTAAGTCGGGGTATTACTGTATTTATACAAAAAATTATAAGACCAAAACTTAAACTTAGAGTGTCGCCGGCAGCGGGGCGGGACTCAAGCTACCGGTGGTGGAGGCTGCAAACTGAGGAACCTCCTGACAATGCGCACCGTGTCTAGGAAAGAACACTACCTTTTGGCCCTTGACGCAACCGTCTAGCAAGAGCCTTTGGAGATAAATTAGTATTAATAGATAGTTAATATTATTAGTATTAGTAGTTGACTGTATATCAATAGTAAATCTACAATCTACTTTTTTCCTTCTAGCTTACATACTATACGTGATGTCGGGGCTCGGGATCACGGCGGGCGCGCATCGGCTCTGGGCTCACAAGTCCTACAAGGCCAAGTGGCCTCTCCGGGTCATCCTGGCTATCTTCAACACCATTGCTTTCCAGGTATGCACAATGCACATAATACACATCACATATACATATACACCCTTATTATTATATCTTCTTTGATATAGTAGTGTATTTGCCTGATACACAGTTATACAGGGTTATCTGCTTGCTCTGTAATAAACCGAAAGGAGGTTTAAGACCATCATTATGATAAATTTTTACTATGGGGCCAACCCAATATTCGAAAAAAAAAACAGCTGCTTTCTTACATTTTGTTGGTCCCGAGTTGCAGTTTTGTATGAAACAGCTTTGATATTTTTTTCACAAACTTTGGGTTGGCCCCATGGTAAAAGTTGTTCATAATAGTAGTCTTACATCTCATTTTGGCTTAGTACAGGAAAAGCGGATAAACCTGTATAGTAGTATATCTGACTGATACACAGTTATACAACTTTAACATACATATTTGAATCTTCAAGATAGAGGAAATAAAATAAAAGTCGTTGTTTTTAATATGTGTAATGTTATGTAACTGTAAAAATAATCACATAAGGTCATTGTAAAAATGTGTAACTGTACACATAATCAAAATTAACTTGGTGATTTAATCAGCACAATAGGCCTAATTATATAGGCGCCATCGTAAGAGAACAGAAATATATTAAATTGCTGATATAACTACGATGGCGCCTTCATTATTGGGCCTAATATTATTATGGGGCTAATATTGTTAGCTAAATAAATGAAATAGCCTTAATAATTGAAGAATTTATAATATTGTCCACCGAATTAACGTAAGTACAAAGGTATTCGTCTAGGCATAACACGTCTAGCGTCGCGCGTGTCGTCACGAGCTCTCTGCGGGGCCGCTGGCGGGATGACCGCTCCCGCCGCCTGGCACCCCGCTCTGCTAGGTACCGGCCCTGCAGATTCAGCATTGCTAACAGTAAAATAATATGTAAAAGTATTTAAATTGGTTACTTTGCTTTGGACAAAATAATATGGATTGACCCATAGTGCTCTGGATGCCTTCTATTTCTAATATTCATGAAACTAAGCTAGGGAAGGTTAAGTTAAAGGCTTATTATAATAAAATGAATGAATTCCGTATCCAAAAAGTTGCATTCATTTTTTTTTATAATCAAAACATTGTCTTATAATGAAAACACAATAATTATAGTAATTGAACATGAAACAATGACTTTTAAATAAATGTTATTCCTAGAACATCTCATTACAATAAAATTTGTCCAAAAAACATTCAGTTAATGGTTGCACAACAAATAAAATTAGATCTTTTTTTCCAAGTATATTCTTTTTATATTTAAGATACCTACGTATCACGTTGTTTGTCCGCGATGAACTCCTCAACTGCTGAACCGATTTTAATCAATTTTTGTACACTGTGTGCAGTTGATTCAACTTGAGAGGTATAATATATTTTATATCTCAATTTATTATCGATTTTTTATTGGCGATATTTTTTAATAGTATTATGGCAAAAGAAGGCTTGGCGAGTCAGCTAGTAAATTATATTATAGGTTTCGATTTTTTTATTCTAACATAAAATTAACAATGGACCGAAATTTGCTTAATAAATATGATGACATTGTATTCTCAGAATGTTAAAGTTTGCCTATTGTTATAGAAACATACATTTTTCAATATTTGCTAACAAAAAACATCCTAAACATAGTTCTTTGTAGCTTATCTCGCCTTTTAGAGATGCCTATACCTGAACTATACATTCTATTTACCTACGTCAAGAGGGACAAATGACGCACAAAATTATGACTAATGAACGTGGGCCCATCCTATTTATTATTAAAAGCTTTTATTTATCTTGCAATGTATGTATGTATATGTAAGTATGTCTGTTCGGGTGGAATCTTTGAATTCAATGTTGAAGTAGATATCTTCAACCGATTGAGCTGAAATTTTGTATACACGTTTAGTTTGGATAACAATGCACGATATGGTGTGTGACATCATTCTAAATCCAATATGGCGGACCATCCAAGATGGCGGAATAGTTATTTTTAATGCACTTCTACAATATGGGTATCAAATGAAAGGGATAGTTGAGAGTAACTTGAAAAATAATGTGACGTTATTCTAAATCCAATATGGCGGATTAGCCAAGATAGAGGAATAGTTATTTTAATGCACTTCTGCAATATGGGTATCAAATGAAAGGGATAGATGAGAGTAAATTGAAAAATAATGTGACTTCATTCTAAATTCAATATGGCGGATCATCTAAGATAGAGGAATAGTTATTAGGTTTTAACGACAACCGTTCAGTCTTAAGCTAATGATGAGTAAAATCCCTTGTACACATTCAAAATCGGATCGCGTGATTTGTCATGACGAGTGTCACAGTAATAACTGTCTAAGTGACAGCTGTCAAACTTCAAAGTGATTTATCTCGGTTATTATCGATTGTATACCATTGATGTCTTCACAAAGTGATAGAGCTCAACGAGATCTACATTTCGGATAACAGCTGTCAAGCTTCAGATTGATTTATCTCGTTTATTATCGATTCTATACCATTGATGACTTCACAAAAGTGATAGAGCTCGACGAGATCTACATTTCGGATAACAGCTGTCAAGCTTCAGATTGATTTATCTCGTTTATTATCGATTCTATACCATTGATGTCTTCACAAAAGTGATAGAGCTCGACGAGATCTACATTTCGGATGACAGCTGTCAAACTTCAACGCGATTTATCTCGGTTATTATTGATTTAGACTACTGCTGTCTTCACAAAAGTGATAGAGCTCGACGAGATCTACATTTCGGATGACAGCTGTCAAACTTCAACGCTATTTATCTCTGTTATTATCGATTCTAGACTACTGATGTCTTCACAAAAGTGATAGAGCTCGAGGAGATCTACATTTCGGATGACAGCTGTCAAACTTCAACACGATTTATCTCGGTTATTATTGATTTTAGACTATTGCTGCCTTCACAAAAGTGATAGAGCTCGACGAAATCTGATATGGATGTTTAAATCCTTCACGCAAAAACTGCTGAACGGATTGAGATGAAACTTTCCAACAGTAATGCTTTTACATCAGAATAACACATAGGCTATAATTTATAAAATTATTGCGTGAAACGAAGTTCGCCGGGTCAGTTAGTAATACATAATTATAAGATTGTCATCTACTTCACCTCATTTTTTTATCTATTTGCATGTCTATCATGAAAATGCTGATAAAATAATAATAATTCATAATGATACTGATTTACAGTTATGTTGAGCATACATTATCACTACATAGTATGAAACAAAGTCGCTTCCCACTGTCTGTCCCTATGTATGCTTATATCTTTAAAACTACGCAACGGATTTTGATGCGTTTTTTTAATAGAGTTAATAACTGTTATTCAAACCATAATTACTACTAAAGCGTCTGCCCACTATAACAACATACTACTCGTATACCATGACTGATACAGAGGAACGCGGCAGGCAAAAAAATCTTTGTATTAAAAATCTAGGGGTAAAATTCAACAGCCTACTGGCGGCAATTACTTAAATTCACCACAGATTGCCGCAGTTTTGATTGAAAAAAATTGTAAATTTATAGTAAAATTGTAACGTTTTGTTGTAGGACTCTGCGATCGACTGGGCACGCGACCACCGCATGCACCACAAGTACTCTGAAACCGACGCTGATCCTCACAATGCGACTCGCGGTTTCTTCTTCTCGCACATCGGCTGGCTGCTCGTCAGGAAGCATCCCGAGCTCAAGAACAAGGGCAAGGGGCTCGACCTCAGCGACTTGTACTCTGACCCCATTCTCAGGTTCCAGAAAAAGTAAGTAATTGCCAATTCCTTATTTCAAATCTTATATTTATTAGAAAACTACTTTTATACTACACCTGCTCGGAAAGTACCTTGATACTTTATCAAATTTACGGTAGAAAGTACGTCATTGCATATTGAACAAATATGCGGCGAGAAAACGCATCTGAGCGGGAGAGAAAAGTGTATGAAAATCCATTTCTTACGTGGTTTTTCTTTTTTAATTTTGGGTAAGACTATGCGCTGGTAACCTAAATATCAAAAGCCAAAAAGTTTTTACAGTGAGTTTGTATCTCCAAGTTCGCAAAATGACACTGGCCACTAGCTGTGTGTTGGATGGTGTCAAACAATTTGAAAAAAGAACATGTGAAAATTGCAGACGCCATTGGCGCCATTTTCAATTTGTGTGTTGTTTGAGGATTCAGTTTTCGTAGAATTTATTTTCCTCGTAGGTGTAGTATAAAGCACTATGTATCACTCGAGAGAAAGTGCGATTCCCGATCTCGGGTGTTTAAAAGCCCTCGCCTACGGCTCGGGTTTCAAACGACACCCTCGACGGTAATCGGTCACTTTCTCCTCTCGGTGAACAATGTACTATTTCCAGCGGCTTCCCACAGGATCCTTATTTTTTTACCAGGACCTTTGAAGTATATTTGCTACAGTTAAGAAGTCTCGATAGCTCGCTCGGAGTGTCACGACACGGATCATTTAGGTTTTAACTGACTCGTTTCGGAATAATTATTTATTGCAAAAAATAGCATAATATATAATAAAAAATCGATGTAGCATTTTTCACATTATTGTTTATTTATCAAAAATAGCTCAGCCGATTTCGTTAAAATTTAAATGGGACCAACTTCGAAGTACATATTCTTTTTCCAATAAAAGTTATTGAATTATTGAAATCAGTCTACTATTTAAAAAGTCATGCGTGGTTGTATAAAAAAACCGGACAAGTGCGAGTCAGGCTCGCACATCGAGGGTTCCGTACAAATCCAGAAAATTTCACAAAATTAGGAAGTAAGTTGTTAAATCTCTATATTATAATCATCCACAAAAAAGTTTTTTTTTCACTTTTCTCGTCATACATCGAAAATTACACATTATTAAAATAATTAAAAACCTGTTTTAGCATCTGCTAATGAAGTTCTTTTATATGATACCTTACATGACACGATTTACTCACTTTGCATTTTGAACCCATATTTTGTGAATTATGAGGCCCTATTTTTTTGGGATTTAAATAAAAATATACAGTTTTCAGATTTATTCCTCTATGTGTACTCTGAGACAATGTTTCTTGCCAAATTTCTTACCCTTACCTAAGATTGTACTTTTGTCTATGCCCTTACTTAGGTTTTTACGACATAAACGGCTCTAACTTTTTTAAACGATAACTGAGAATTTTTTCTTTTACACGATTGCAAGAGACTATAGATATACGTATACAGCTTAAATTTCAACTCGATATCTTTACGCGTTCCCGAGATAAAGAGTCTTGACGTACACACAGACGGACAACAAAGTGATCCTATAAGGGTTCCGTTGTTTTCCGTTTGCGGTACGGAACCCTAAAAAATACAGACATATTCGTCGAATTGAGTACCTCCCCTGTTTCGTCGATCAAAAACGCGTTATATTTACAAGGGCGTTTAGTAATAACTAGTACTAACTAGGGAAAATGCATTCTTTCTAAAAACAGGTTATAGGTAACTGTAACATATTCAAAAATTATATCGATCCGTTGCTCTGTTGCTGCGTGAAAAAGAAACAAACAATTTTTATTTTTTATTCCCTGTAGGTTTGCGTTTGACTACATACTGCCTGATGTTGAGCAGATATGCGGAAAATTTAGGATTAATAATATAAGTGAGGGAAAACTCATGTTGATAGAAGGCTCTAATTCCCTATCGACACAACATTTATACAACATACTTTTTTTTGTTGTAAGATACATTTCAACAAACCCTGATACTATCTGTATGATATCCTTTACTTGAAAGCAATAATGAGTTAATTTCCATTAGTATAATTTTTTATATGAGACAAATGCCTTTATTAAATACAACAATACGCACATAGGCTAATACTACTACTACTACATAAAAAGCAATTGGATCATCCACACACCCTTGAAGATCTAAAGATAATTTAAATGCTCAAGCCCACTGCCAGTTGGCAGTGTGCCCAGCATGCTGGCAGTATTGCCACGCCGAATGGTAATGCTTATACGTAGAGCCAAATAAACACCAGCATTTTAGTCACGCGTCGTGTCCACCAGACGCTCAGAAAGACTTTTTTGAAAACAAGACGAGCTCCCGGCCCCCACGGACCCAATGTCTCAACTCCAAACGGCTCAAATATGTAACCACTACTGCTAACCTCGTAGCATATTTGCGCCGCTTGTGACGCTCCGCCGAATTGTCCGCCGCTCCAGCCCTGCTCTGAGTCTCAGAAAGATGTGACTGCCATTGTTTTTTATTATTTATTTGTATATAGATACATATTGTACTTATTTACTTCGTTTTTTTTTAAATTACGAAACCAACAGGTTAAGAATAGATTACTCAATTTTCACATAATTTATTCCCCTTCATATCTCTTTGTTACTTAGTAGCGACGCGCCCCGGCTTCGCACAGGTGTATTAGACATATAAACCTTCCTCTTGAATTAGTATATCTATTAAAAAAACCGCATCAAAATCCGTTGCGTAGGTGTAAAGATATAAGCATGGTGCATAGGGACAGACAGACAGGGAAGCAACTTTGTTTTATACTATGTAGTGATTGTATCACAGATTCAGTAAAATCTTTTTAGTTATTACATATTTCATAATTTTGGAACATTTTACTTGTTTATTATGTGCTTAGTTTGCTCAAATGCCTAATTATAATTATTAAATAACTTTAGTACCTACATACAAAGGAGGACGTAAATGTTAACCTTGATGACTATCATAGCAACACCTTTAAACATGTTCGACAATCTTTTGTTTGACATTATTTGTACATTTCCATTCAGTGGCTTTTCCAAGAAAATGTTGGCTTTTAAAATATTAATCATTACTTTATGTGTCTTTACACAAAACATTGTTCTGAAATGTACAAAATCTAACATGTTATACAATAGTTGTTGCTCGCGTAAAATGTTGACTTTAGTGCTATTTTTTTTTATTTAACCTGTACTGTCCCACTGCTGGGCAAAGGTATCCCCTAGGAATCTTTTAAACCCCTAGGTTATTTTATTTAACCTGTACTGTCCCACTGCTGGGCAAAGGTATTAAAGGTTTTTGATCCCCTAGGTTTTTTTATTTAACCTGTACTGTCCCATTGCTGGGCAAAGGTATCCCCAAGGAATCTTTTGATCCCCTAGGTATTTTTATTTAACCTGTACTGTCCCACTGCTGGGCAAAGGTATCCCCTAAGAATCTTTTGATCCCCTAGGTTTTTTTATTTAACCTGTACTGTCCCACTGCTGGGCAAAGGTATCCCCTAGGAATCTTTTGATCCCCTAGGCTTTTTTATTTAACCTGTACTGTCCCACTGCTGGGCAAAGGTATCCCCTAGGAATCTTTCGGTCCCCTAGTTTTTTTTATTTAACCTGTACTGTCCCACTGCTGGGCAAAGGCATCCCCTAGGAATCTTTTAATCCCTGACGTTTTTTTATTTAACCTTTAGTGTCCCACTGCTGGGCAACGGTCTCCCCAAAAAATCAAGTCAATCTGTTGCTCCGTTGCCGCGTGAAAGAGGAACAAATCAATAAAGACACAAAACACTTTAGTATCACGACACTTCGTATAACCTCTACAGAGTGTATTTCTTGACGACAGACATGATCTAAGATAGCGTTGTACCAACCATTATGTTTATGACCAACTTTATTAGTTTGTTTAATAGTAGTAATAGTAATTACTGTTTTTTTGCGCTGACCATTCACTAATTACACTATTCGATAAATAAATAAATATTAGAGGACATCTTCCACACGGTCTCTGACACCAAACTAAGCCAAGAACCTATGTTCATCACATAAATGCTTGCCCTTGGTGAATTGAACCCATGCCGCTTAAGCCCAGGGTCACTAACTACTGAGTTACCGAGGCAGTCAAATAATAATGACCTATCTACTGAGTTATCTACTTACCCTATAATAAGCTGAGCGGGGTGATTCAGACCATCATTACGAACAACTGTTACTATGGGGCTACCCAAAATTCGAGAACAAAAACCCAGCTGTTCATACAAAACTGCAACTTGGAATCGACAAAACGTATGAAACAGCTGCTATTTTTTCTCGATTTTCGGTTTGACTCCATAAATATTGTTTGTAAAAAATGTTTATAACGGTGTGGTCTGAATCACCTCATTTCGGCTTAGTACACCAGTTCGGGATAATCCTGTATATAATGACGTTCCTTAATTCCAGTTACTACCTGATCCTGATGCCGCTGGCCTGCTTCGTGATGCCGACCATAGTGCCCGTGTACTGCTGGGGCGAGTCCTGGCTCAACGCCTTCTTCGTGGCCGCCATGTTCCGCTACGCCTTCATCCTCAACGTCACCTGGCTCGTCAACTCCGCCGCCCACAAATGGGGCGACAAACCTTACGACAAATCGATCAAGCCCTCCGAAAATATGTCCGTCGCACTCTTCGCTTTAGGCGAGGGCTTCCACAACTACCACCACACCTTCCCTTGGGATTACAAAACTGCTGAGCTCGGAAATACCAGACTTAACTTCACTACCGCTTTCATTAACTTCTTCGCTAAAATCGGCTGGGCGTACGACATGAAGACCGTATCGGATGAGATTATCCAAAGCCGCGTTAAGAGGACGGGCGATGGTAGCCACATGCTGTGGGGTTGGGGAGATAAGAATATCCCCAAAGAAGATATCGCGGCCGCCATCAGAATCAACCCTAAAGATGACTAAGGCAGTTTTTCTCGAATTCTAGAACACTGACTTCCAAAGCAGTTACTTTTTACGTTAATTTTTGATGATTTTTCGCTTTTACTACACTTCTATTTACTCGGCGCTTAATTTTCACAATGTCACTAGTGCTTGAATTATTCGCTTAGTTTTCACGATGCTTTTAGTTTTCACTAGTTTTTTTAGATATTCAATTTATTTTGTTAGTCCCATCTTAGAAGCTTCTCATTGATTTGTATGGACATGCGATCATCCAAATAAAAGTGTGTACTGAAAATATTTACTAAACATTTTCTTCCATAGCATGTCCTCCATAATAATTAGTACAATCATGAAACACTAAACGGGATATATTCTTATTCGAGAGGAATTGTGCTAAAATAAGCGCCAAGTTTAATAATTACTGATTATTAACTTTAATCTTCGTTGCTGTTAAAACTCCCAAGTTTACGGAGCCGCAGCAAATAAACTATATTATATTTATATATCTATAGTAGATATATAATTTCTGCACTTAATCTCGCTAATTCGGTATCACTTCTGTTCTTAAACTATAGGTAAATTAAGTAACGTAGGTTCAATTGGAAATAATAATATATCGCGTATTTTCTCAATTATTAGTAAAATGGTTTCTCGCTTTGCTTCTATCAGAATGCAAGTACAAACGTACATAAAGTACTACGTATCCAATACTTGTTTAATTGTACACAGAGTACTAAGTTTCAAGTAATCGTTGAATATGCATTTGTAAAAGGTAGGTATGCGCTGGCGCAACTAGCGAAAATCTCGCACAAAACTACCTTCCACTAGCTGTGGCTTTTATTTATATATTTATTTAGTTTTTAAGTATAAGCTATTGAATTGACGAAGACAGATATCATAGGAACAAAAAAAAATACGATTTGTAACCCTAGCGTAACAACTCCGGTAATATCTTAGTTATGTATTTGATGAAGAATATGTTGAACAGCTAAATCGGTCGTAAACATACGATAAAAATTATCAAACATAACCGGCTACTTAAATTTCCTAAAATGTTTTAACTACGTAACAATTACTTTTTCGAGTTTTTGTGCTAGGGGCCAACTCGTATTTGGCGATGTGAGAACGTTGCTGATTTCGACTAATGGCAACGATTTTGGGCATCTTATACGTCCTCACATGGGTAATAATCACAGCTATTCGTGAGGACGCTTTTTAAACTCTAGTTAACAAGCATTTATTTGTTATAAAATTACGAAGAAATTTTCCATTGTTATGCTTTGAAGAGTTTCTATAAATAACACGTAATGCACTTGACGTGATAGCGAAATACTGACAATGTTATCTAACACTCGAGTATTTCACGTTATATTTTTCTCACTTTAACAATTATGTAACACATTGGCATCGGTTCAAACTAGAAATTCAAACGAATTATTACGAATTAGAAATCAAAATTAGATGATATTGACAAAAACGTTGAAAATATAGTAATAATACATCTTTAGCGCGTATGTGATACCTATAATAAGTAGTTCAGATCAGTATTACGTGTAAAACGCATTAATACCACTGACTTAGTTTAACTTATTTAATTATATATAATTTATGTTGATGCCAATAAAACACGCGCACGCGCATTGTAATGGAAAAGTTTGAAAAACACGTAGGTTTACTAATTCACGAAATTAAAAAAATAAATATATGTATAGGATGGTTTTCAATAATAAGAAAGCATTTATAAGCCTCTTCTGGCCAAAAATATTTCAAGTTTCGCTACTAAACGAACATTTGACAAAACTTAACAATTGGCATAATATTAGAACGTAGTATTGTTGGTGAATGATTAGTAGTGTATAAAATCTTCCCCAGTTATGTCACCAGTGAATACATTAGAGATATACCAAAATCACAAGAAAAGCGATTTCGTTGGAAGGTCGGGAAAAAATTGAAATATTAGTTTTGAATCAGTGGTCAGTTATCGTGGTTAACTGCTCAATAATATAAAATTTAGTAACCACTATAGAATGAAATAATGCTAGGAACAAATAGTTTAATTTATGTATGTTGAATATGTTTATGAACAAATACTTAAACTGTATGACGGTTGAGAGCATTAAATAGAAAACGATTAAATAGATACTTTCAAATTATAGTTTTTTGCCGATCTTTCAATATAATCAACATTTATTGTACGTAATACATCGTATCATTCAATGTTGTGTCGAATAACTTCAAGAGTATATAATTATATTAGTTTATCGAGTATCATACCGTGAACGGTAAAAAATGTGACTGTTTTTTTTTTTGTCTTTTTTATATTATTTAGGAAGTGACTGATGTGTAAGGGATTTGTGATATTTAGAAGGGATGAGAATCCTGTTTAAGCGAGGTGTGAAAAGATCTAAAAGGCTATGAAAGTTTCTCGTTGGTCTTCTGTCAATACTTTCCATATTTTTTTGTATATCTCTAAGATATCAAAAATATCTCTAAGATAACAGAAATATCTATAAGATAACTTTTATACTTCCATGATTTTTATTTCATTTTTATGTATCTTTGTTGTCGAGAGAAAGTTAGACATCTTTAGTAAAAAAAAACATGTATTTGATTGTATGTATTTCCGCGACTTTTTTTCCTACATTATTACTTCGATAAAAGCAATTACAATAGTAACATTCTATTTCATAAATTGTTCATTTAAGATTTTTGCTGAGAAACGCATCATCACGTCTTATCGTATGTATTCGTTTTACTTTCAATTGGAATAAAATAATGTAATGTGTCATAAACGATGTTTCAATTATGGTTTATTAAGTTTAAACACTAAATAATGCAAGGAGCATAATAACCAGTGGAGAAGTTCGCGGGGCGACCTCGCTCACCATCGATAGGCGCTTTAGTTGACAACCGACTAGGGATGCTCGATCCAGGTGCTTTGTATCGATACTTCGGATTGCAATGGATCGCACCGCAGTGTATCGAAAAATTCGAAACGATATTTTGGATCGATCCGGTATCGTATTTTAAAACATAGAACATATTTTCTTTTATACCATCAAAGTTTATTGTTTTAGGTACATAAACAATACTTATTTACGTCGGCCAACCAACAGTTAGTGGCAACAGTTAGTGGCAACAGTTAGTGGCAACAGTTAGTGTTAGTGGCAAAGTACACAGAAATAATATTTTCTAAAGCCGCTCTTTGTTGAGAACAAAAACGGGGCCCTCGCGCTCTCCAGTCTCCTCTATGAAATAATGTTACTGATCCTAAATTACGAGTATGATTGAATCGGATCCATCCGTTTGAACGCCCATAGGGTCAATGCCGTAAATAGGGAGGTGCCACCGGTGCCCAGGCACAGGACGTAGACCCTGGGGGGCGCCAGAATGGCCAGCCCAGACAGGCCTATTTTTTTTCGGTTTGCTCCTGATAAGTTCACGTTGCGCCCCTAGTGCTCGATTCCAACACCCACGTAGGTACCTATATGCCAGTGTCATCAAAAACGTCTGTTAAATTAGACAATCATCTGATTGTTTGCTCACATCAGTTCTAGTTCTTAAAAAAATATATTTTATCACCCTGAGAGCTGTGGTGGTCTAGAGGTAGTGACACCCGCCTTACAATCTTGAGGTCGTGGGTTCAAATCCCGGTCCCGTACCAATGAGTTCTTTGGAAATTATGTACGGAATTTCACACCACTGGCTTTTCGGTGAAGGAAAACATCGTGAGGCATCCTGCATACGTCCGTAGAAGAAATTCGATGGCGTATGTGAATCCACCAACCCGCACTGGACCAGCATGTTGGATATGGCCCAATCACCCGTAAGGCCCAATCGTGGGTAGACCTATGTCCTGCAGTGGACTATTAAAAAGGCTGGTACAGTAGGGTAAGGTCGCCTTAGTCGTACCAGTTCAAGGAAAATAGCTATAATATCTATTGTAATATAAATAAAAGAAAAATCTTTGCATATATAAATTCTTCATTTATTAACGAATCAACAAAGACTAATAGACATATAAAAATCTTTTAATAAAATGTTTTTTTATAGGTTTTACAAAAACCTTCCTTCGGTACGACTTAGGCAACCGGTTGCCTTAATCGTACCACCCATGGCCTAAGTCGTACTTAGAGTAAACATATATCTTTCCAACTGGAATTCTAAGGACAATTAAAAAAACTGTGTAGACTTATATGCTACGAGATCAATTTCAGTCTTACTTATAATAATAATAATAAAAAAACGTTTGTTTCATTTCGTAATAATGAGTACCTTTAGGAAATAAAACTATCATTTTTTTAAATGCATATATCACAAATGTAATTTTTAGTTTTAATTTCGAGATCTGCACATAAATCATGTACCCATCCTTTGCATTTAATACATTGGGTTATATTTTCTTTGCGATCTTCGTTGCATAGTTTGCACAACTAATTTTCTTTAGCGTCTAGTTTCTTATCTTTGTTAGATTTCCTGTCTATCTTTCTTTTTTTATTAGTGACTTGTGTTCCTTTTTCTGTCATGTTTTTCAAATTTAATATAGGTCTCTTCAGTTTCTTCGTCTTTTCTTTGGTTTCAATTTCCGTTTTGTAGGGGGACGAAGTCAATTCCGCGGTCTTATTGGTTCCTTTCCTCATTTTTTGGTCAACTTTAGTTAAGCTCGGTATAGGAGATATTATATTCAAGCAAGCCATTGCAAGCCATCACGATGTTGCTGCAGAGCCTTATCCATGTCATCTTGCTTCCAAGAGTTATAAATTTTCTTTGCCATATTGATCACCTAAAACAAAAAAATTGAAATTAGCAAAAAATATCTCTGTAACACCTAAGTCGTACCGGTACGAATTAGGAAGTGTATGCAGGTACGAGTTAGGCAGCGGGGTGTACAAAGTTAAAAACCAAAATTAATAACATAACCTAGAAACCGTTTACCGTTTAACCTAGCTCATATCAACCAGAAAACACTATAAAAACAGACATGAATCAAAAAAATATTCGTTTCAACACAATCTTTTGTGAAATTGCTTATGAATGACGTAAAAATATTAGTGAAAACTGTGCCAAAAACTTACTTTTTCATTATTTTTTGATCGCGAATTCCGGCAAGCCGCCGCGTGTTGCTGTTTACCCGTGGTACTGAGTAGAACCATATTGCACCGCTAGATGTCACCTTTTCATGACGGGTGCGCAGATATCGACGTGGTACGACTTAAGCGCTGGTACGACTAAAGGTACTTTACCCTACATACAGTAACCTGAATCAAATAAAGTAGGCCTATAGGTAGGTACATAGCATTGCTGTGACTAGGGTACTTAGGTATACTGGCTAGGGTACCTAATATCTAAAAAAACCAAGTCCGCAGTTATAGAAGCTCGCACAAGGCACAGAAAAGGAAGGCTATTTACGGCACTGCAAAGGGATAGGGTTTAAATATAAACTTACGAGCGTATTCGGAATGAAAAGTTGAGATTGAGTTTATCGTCTAGGGTACATTTTGGGAAATCCTCGACATACTGTATACATATAATATAATGTAAGTACTTTATACCGTCTGTTTCCCGCGGTCCTTTAGGTCCTTGCATGTGTAGATCGACATAAAAGCTCAGCATAAGCCGAGTCAAAGAATGGCGTCTGTAAAGTTAGAATCAGAATATCGTTTATTGCTATAAAACTGGTACATAAGTTGTTAAGAAATTATAAGAGAAGTATCAATCTTACAATCTATTATTATCTTAGCTACAAGCTGCGCCTTCCCCACTCCTTATCGGCGCTGCGTTGACATAATTACGAATTTGTAGTTGCGCAACTGTAATATGCGTCGTGTAAGACAGACGCCATTAAGTTTGATTCTGCCTATAACAAGGCACGAGATTTGCTTTGGGTATCTACTCAAAGCAAATTCCTGCTCTCATTCGTCTAATTTAATAAAATTAGAAAATTAATTTACATAAATTAGAGCAAACCTGCGAACGCAATAGCCTATTATGCGATGCTAAAAATAATTTCTATCTATTGTTTAAAAAATTGAGCTGAGTCCGCTCAATTGGGCCTACTTTTGCCCGTCCCAGATATTTAATAAGTACATTGACTTTCAAGTTATTTGGGGTGGACAAAGAAGTTTATAGCGTGGGCGCCGTCAGCCGCGGAGGAGAGCGATAGCGTGCCCGTAGCTCCGATACATGGCGCAGAGCCGGAAACACTCCAGATTTTTCGTGGGTATACCGCCGACTAGGTTTGTCGGGGTGTCCCACATAACCACCTGTCTCCGTTGGTGGTGTCCGTAAATAACTTTCCTGGATCCCAAAAAAAGTTGTGGACCCCCGTGCTTATTAATAAGTACGTTCAATTGGATAGCATACCTACCTAATCCAAATAAAATAATCTTAACGCCAATTTGTTGCTTGGCAAAAATGTTAGGATAGCTAGTAAATATTTTAATTAATTCAGTGCGTTGGACTGGTTTTCATAAGCAATAAAATGCGTGTATCCGAATAGATTTTATTAGCGTGTAGTACCTATCCATTCACAGATCATTAAGTGCTTAGCTCATTATTATTTTTAATAGAGATCAAACATGTATAATTTAAGTTTTTTTTGGAATTGCATTCCATTGACAAATATAGCTTCATTTATAATTTAATAGCTAAAATAAAGTGACTAACTAAGCTAAGATCTTACGGGCATCTCGTCGAGAATTTTTTAACTTTTTATGGGAGCATTGTGTTATGCGAGTTGTTTATTTAACCATTCCTGAAATATCCCTGATTCAGGGATACGAACAGAAAAACCAGCTGTTCAATATGCCATATTCTTAGTCATAAACACATTTGCAGCAAATGTGTGCTATGGAAGCAAAGGCTAAAAAGACAAGAAACACCCGATTGAAACAGAATACAAAAGGAGTGCGCAAAAAGTATGTTCTGGAGTAGGTACCTATTAGCGTGATTGTTGAGAGGAACAGCTGATTTTCTCTCCTACTTCGGGATTGGCTCAATCCGAAATCGTTCATAAACAGGATGGGAAAAATACATTCGGTACCGTTGCTATCCTGAATTAGCTGTTCTGTTCTATTAACAATGTTCGACGAGAGCGCCAGGGGGCACCAATTCGGTGACTAACAACGAAATTTCAAAAAGAGTAAAGTCAAAGTCACAGGACAGTTCCTCTACTCCTTGTCCGGAGACAAGTGGCGTGTAACACTTCACATCATATGCTTTCTTCGTGGAAAATATCCTGCTCATCGCACTTGTCCGGGAGGCAGACGAAAAATTCGATCAGGTTCATAATAGGACCCCGTGAGAAAGGGTTCTGGTAGCGCCCTCTCTTGTCCCGTAGATACGGGTATCGCTTGTAGTTGAACATTTCGTTCGTGGTCAAATTCATGCAGGCGTGAAGAATCTGCAACATGAGAAAAAGAAATTATTCACTGTATAACTGGGTACTTCGAATGTAAATACGAATAATTAAGTATCTGTATTGAAGTGGCATGGTCAGGCGCCGATCCAGCCCTCTAAGAAAGTTGTGCGGATGGTCCCCAAAATTCAGCAAGTTTGAGTCGGCCATAGGCCGATCAAGGGTGGATATAGACCTAAGATAAGCCCAATCAAATTTTGTTTGTAGATCGTATCACACCCGGTTTCGAACCCCGTAAAATTAAACTCAAGCGGCTTTGGGCAGGACACTTGGCCAGATGTGGTGGCAGGGGGAGTAGGTCCCTGAGTGCTGGCCCCGTGACGGAAAGCGCAGCCCGGTTGACCCATACAGCGGTAGCGTGACCAAATCCAAAAGTTTTGCGGTAACACCTACATGAGACTCGCACAGGACAGGGATAGTTGGCGAAAGAGAGAAGAGGTTTATGCCCTTAAGTGTGCTGAAATAAGCTGATGATAGTTATACTTCCGTCCGAAAGTAAAATACTTACAGAAGTGCAAGTGAGAATCCACCCAAGAGCACAAAAGGTGATCGCTTCCAACAGCCCCAACACATAAAGCAGCCCGAAGCCCTCCAGCAGCAGGCAGTAGCACGCGAAGTAAATGGAGAGCGTGCAGTTAATAGCCACGCTCATCACGAACAGAAAGAACCACATCCGGTTCCGAACCCCCACGCAGTTGTAGATGAACGGGCAGTGATGGTCGAAGTACGCTACGCAGCGCTTGCAGATGCGGCAGTGCTTGGCTCTGCAAAATAAAAGTTACCGTCGTCAACCTCAAAGGTAAAAAAGGCAACGGCACGATAAAATGCGAGTCCGAGAGATCCGAGAATCGAGATCCAGCGAGTTCCTGCGCTTTTCGTGATTTTTTTTATACGAAGATGGTGATACTAGGTGACACCTAGTATTTGCTATTCGATTTTTGTAGGTGCTACAAAAATAATATTTTTTTTAAAGCCGCTCCTAAACTGAACTTCTACTGTGTAGGTACATTAGTTATTTATTTTTTTACTGAACTATATCGCAAAATGTCTGTACCCCACGAAAAACATTTTCATGTACAATGCAACCAAGACGAGAATAAAACTCACTATCATAAAGTTATCAGAACTCAGCATGTAGAGCCATAAGCTTCTAACTCTACAAGCCCCTTACTTCACAGACTCTACATCCTAGTAAATATATGGGCTTGGACATTTCGTTTCTACAATAACTATTTATACAACAGAGATGCAATAAACAGTGAATAAATATTCACCTTTCGCCTATATGAAGGAGCAATTTCACTAAGAACTGCTCTACAATCTGGATTTCAATCGTAAACTGAGTCCTCGGACAAAGTCTGAAAGCGCCCTGCCGACGACTTCATCATGGGGTGATGCCCATTGTTCTATCCCACTACTAGGCATCTATACCTCGCTCTTGTTTATGTTTTTTTCAATTCAATTTTTTTTTTTTATTTGTAGGTATCTATAAAATAGTGTGATCTACCTTGGTTCCTATGCCATTCGTTTTGTGTTATTTTTCTACAAGCGATTTTGACGATAATGTCGTAAATACATAATGTTAACTCCTAAATATGGCATAAATTTATCAAGTTATTTAATTAGAGAGTTAATCTACATAACTACTTAGGTCTAAACACCGGTATTGATTTCATAGCTGCATCGTTTACACACATGAGAATGCAAGCAAATTCTCAATTAGTGACGTAAAAGCTAATGTAAAACACTAGATTCTATTACTTTTTCGCAATCAAAGATTTTACAACTGCGTATGTTTTTGTAAGAAACCAATACATATATTTACTATGATAAAGTAACACGGTAAATCAACGTTTTGTTACTAAGTATTCACTGGTATAGCGTGACTTATCTTAACAGATTTCTATCATAGCGTGAAATAGGCAGGTGTTACGATTCTTAGTGGAATTGTTTTCAATCAATTTTACGAGTGATGTGGACGAATAACGTGTTATGAGTGAAAGTCTCTTACTATGGGTGTGATTAATTAGTGAACTCGCGAGTTATAGATCCTCGTTGTGAGCTACTACTATAACTATGTCTACAAAATAGATTCAGAAATGAGGACATCTGTACCCTTAGACGAACCCAAGTTACCGTCCACCGGATTATAGCAAGTTCTAGTGGCAGTAGGTAGGTTGTAGAAAGTAGAGACGCTGCTGAGCTGATTGTCGATAGGTCAATGAGTTGGAACAGAAGAATAAGTAGGGTGCAGAGTAGCATGCTGTACTGCAACATCCGTGAACATATACCTAAGTATGGGGGCCCCGTTTGACTACATCGGAGTGTAGGTACACAAACTTTTACCATGTTTATAAAAATAATTTTCATATTTTTATTTATAATTATATTCCTTTGAATCCTATGATTATGCTGGCTGATACATGCGTCATACTCGTGATCGGGTGCTGCATGCGGGTCGCCGGTTTGCTCGTGGCATTCACGCAATGCAATGAAACCACTAACTTAGACTAAGATTTAATCTAACCCCTCTCTATTGTACAGTCGCATTCTTTCAATTGGAACTAACTTAACAAAAGGCACAGACCCTGGAGTCTGTGGGCCATTAATTTAAATAATAAAAAAAAAAAAATCCTATGATTCCTGGTCCTTCCGAAAATCCATAATGTTTTCTCCCGTTAGGGACTTCCTATAGCTATCATGACGATGCTTATAAGTGAAAGTAACGGGCTAACTGGTAATTCGAAGCCAGACTTTACAAATTTTTAGACGGAGATTTACATACATTAATATTCCCACGTGTTGATGGCGCGCTATGCTCGAATATTTAGAACATATTTCTGATGTAAATTAGATGTTTCATTCATATCGTCTCTGTTAGTCAGATTTTAATTTCCTTTTTCGGAGGCATCTAAAACTCAAGTTGGAATAAATAAGTATGAAGTTATTTTCAAATGTTTCATATGTTTTAGCAGTGCTGTAAGTAGCTGTACCTACCTGACTTTTTGTAAGTCCTGAGCAAGTTTTTATAATATCGCACGATGCTACACTACTATCATCTAGAGCCTTTTTTATACCACTGCTGAGTATAGGCCTCTCTCGTATGAAGACATTTGTCTCGGTTCGGTGCTAATCGTATTTGGGTTCGATTTTCACAATATCGTCGACCGATTTTGTCTCCTGAGTATAAGTAAGTAAAGACATCATGCAGGTGTCTACATATTTATACTTAAACTTAGATATTTTAAAAATTTTGCCGCCTTGCGCCTAGTAAGTAACGTACTGCTGGCAGTAGTGGTTCAGCAATGAATAGCAGCATAATTTATAGTTCGGGTACTTAGTAAAGTTTGTGGTCAGCTGTGCAAGACATTTCATAAGTTGAAGTAAGAAGCAAATTAGGTATAATATAAACAGGCACTTTGCATACCTACATAAATAAAATAATTCTTGCGGTCAATTGTTTGCTGTTGCACCTAATTAATACATATCACCGTTTTAGTCTGAATTTTTATCGCTGAAATAAACAAGCGCGATTCTTATCATCACTCTAGTAACTTTTATTTCGTGTGATCATTCAATACATACGAGACAAAAAAATATCACATGAGCAGAACTAACCTGAGCGGACGCAAGCACCGACAAGTGTGGCAGAGCCGCGAAAGTATAGCGTTCCTCTTCTTCCACTTGTCGTAATACGGGATCTGCCTTATTGCTCGGTAATAAGTCTCAGAGTTCTGCGGGATATATCCCGGATCGCGGCGGTTGGCGATCACCCAGCTCAGCCACATAATTCCGTTCCAGTACAAAAAGCAGTAGTGGGAAAGACGTAAGGTGTTCCATGTCAGAGGGATGCACCGGATCACATACATTGGGTATCCCCATAGCAGTACTGATACCAAAAAGAAGAGCAAAGGTCCTTTAGAGTCTCCCGCGCCGCCAAAGAGTAAGGCCCAGAGTTCTGATAGAGGTGGCATCCAGTGTGACTTCCTTTTCATTTCTTTCTGGAGGAGTTTGACAACTTCAGCGTGGCGGTGGCTTTGGGCCAGCATCAATGGAGTCTTGCCGTTTTTGTCGCGTGGTTCCAGCTCGGCTTTTACCTGGATTAAACATAATTATAATTAGGTTTCTAAGGATTACCTCCTAACTCGACTATATCTTCCTAGTCTTTTTCAAATAGCTAGGCTCTTATGGTTCTTTTATGCTACCTATTATATATAATATATACCTATGAAAATGTTGACAATGAGTGAAGTTATCATTACATTTATCTAGGTATCACCATAGGCGTAGCTGGGATGGGACGGGGGACGGGAGCAGTGCAGGGCAATGCAAACCCTAGAAATGTTTAATCCACTCTAGAAAATTTTAGTTAGGTAAGGGTGGCCAAAGGTAAGCAATTGCCCCACCTAGAGAAAATTTCTATCTACACTAATGTTTATCTTTGGAAGATCTAGAACCCGCCCAATGTATATCACATCCATTTGATGGGTTGATAGCATAATTTACCTTTTCACACAGCAGCCTCACACACGTCAGATTCCCCGAGAGGCAAGCCAAGTGCAGTGGAGTAGATCCGAAGTTATCCGTGCAGTGCAACGGGACGCCGGAGTAGATGAGCAGGCGCACCAAGTCCGCGTGGCCCTTGTAGGCGGCCCAGTGAAGGGCAGTGTCTCCGTTGATGTCGGACAGGCGGGTCGCGGCGCCCATGCCGAGCAAGTACGCTGCTGTAGCCGTCTTCCCGTACATGCATGCCGTCATTAGAGGCGTCAACCCTGATGCAAAAATCTTTTTAGATAAGTAGGTAGGTATTATAATAAGTAATCGTAAGCCAGACTAAGGCACTGAGACAAACCGAAAGATTTTTTGGTGCTGTTATAAATATAAGTAGTAATTATGATAATTAAACTAAACATTATCCTATTATCAAAATTCTGTTACACATTTGACGAAATTTTTAATGATAATCTAGGAAACAAAATAATAATAAATCTTTCCAATACAAATAATAAAATTGCCATATAGGGTCATAGATATAACTATACAAAACATGTTAATTAAGAAGCGCATGTAATCATGTGTTGCAAGAAATGATGAGTTTGAGTTTGATATGTATATTGTAAATGTATTAACAGGCTGCAAAACAAAAAAAGTAAAAAATAAGAATAACAATACGTAAGAAGTAGAAAACGCAGCCACAAAACGCTGCTTCTAGCCTTTGGCCACTAAAAATGTAAGTAAGTTCGTTTATACCAGGTGGCTAGCCCTGGTGTCAGTTTTTTAAACGGCCCGAATGCATCTAACATGTCTAAACGGTCAAAACAATCGGGACTTACAATTTAACGTACCTATACACCACCCTGAACACAACTCGAAAGCCCTGACTGTGCCAGCCCAGTGCTAACGACCACCACTGGTGGCAGTTTTAATGACCCAACGACCGCCACTGGCGGACGTTGGCACTAAAAATATTAACTGGTGCTAACGACCACCCCTGGGGGACGTTTAAGTGGCGGCCGTTGGGAGTATATACCCTGACATTTGTGCAAAATTATATGAAAAATATCGGGCGGCTTTTTATGGCGCAATAATCGACGCAATCAGCGGTCCGTAGATCTGCTGTACCACACTGAATAAAAATCTGGTGCCAACTCTGGTAGGTATATCGAAAATATATCCAGCATTGAACAGGCAGCTAAGATGATGCTGCTGACTCATTAAGTACCTGTACTTAATGTGCTGACTACATTCAATCAAGAGTTATATCAAACCACAAAATCAACACTACTTTGTACTCTACCGGTATCGATATCGCAAAATGCACCAGCAATTAAAACAAATATAATAATCTTTAGACAGATAAGGTACCTTTGAAATCCGCCGCATTGACGGCCACCCCGGACTGCAGCAGGACTTGCACCACTGACGCGTGGCCCTTGCGACAAGCCCAATGGATCGGTCGGGGACCCTGACAAAATAATAAATCGGCATTAAAAAAAAAATACTTCTATAATGTTCTACCAGGACCTCAGGAGGTATGTAGGTCGAAGACTGTATCTAGATAAAGCAGGAAACCTATGACTCATTTCATAAAATTCTAGAGCAAAATACATCCTACTAATATTATAAACTCAAAGGATAATGCAACTTTCCCCTTGTGTTTTGGGCTCATTTTTTGTTACATACTGCCCACACATGAAACCTATACCAAATAGTGGATATTATTGCCGCGAGTAACTTTCAATATGGCGTCACATAAATCGCACCACGGGTTTTTTTTTTGGAGGTATACATTAATGTTAAAAAAAAATCAACTGAGACAACATAATAATTCGCAAATTCCGTTGTGATTGGGAAAATACAATAGATTCCAGGTAGCGCAAATATAGAGCAGGTAGCAGAGCCTGCACCTAGACAATAATGCTTTCTCTCTCTTTCTCGTCTAAACCTGTTCTTTTTACCTCCCCTAGTCCCCGTGTTTTGTTGCACTCGCGCAGTCGCCCGTTGCTTGTTATTCGGAACGTTACTGTGTGCTCTATCGTATTTTTTATGACTTGGTTATTTCTTACGGACTTGTGTGATTCTTTGAATGTTTACTTTGGCTGTGCTTACTGGACTCGATTTATCCTAACGATGTTTGAACCACAATCGCAATTCGTGTGCTTGCTGTGCAATTGTTCTGTGTTACGGAGTCGGAGACACACCTTGACCGCAGAACTTCGTAACTTGCATTCACGCACGATCGAAAACATCCAAGCAGCGTGCCAGCGCGAGGTAAGTGACGCACCCTATAGTTATATTTTGATGTTTTCGTTTTGGGGATTTTTTTTATTCGAGATAAGCTTGCATTTGACCACATTCTCCTGATGTTAAGCAACGATACGGTGTAGGGAGCACACTTACCTAAAAGGTATCTGTTTACTCTAGATTTGATCACAAGTCAATTGACAACCTTTATATATGTATTTGGGAATCAATAATAAGTGCTTTATACATATATTACCACCTGAAATCTAAATAGCCGGTTAATAATAGTTATTTGTTATACAAGAGTACTAAGTTGCTTTTTAACCGCGTGCTCAATTTTGATGACCGAGCAAGCGAAGGATTCTAAAATTGGTTTACTATTTTCGTGATCCAGTATTTACCCTGCAGGAAGATCACACAGTAGAGCAAAATAAATAATAATGACATTGCATAACATAAGTTTCTACACCTGCATTTAACGCGAGGACGCGCGTATTTGCCCCTGCTCTTATCGATCATCATTTATTTTCAGATTACGTATAACAACGAAGAATACGTATGCCACCGTTGTTGGACTCGAGCTAGACGTGGTCGTCTAGCGCGCCATGATAACAACCCCGAACCGGTTCAACAATCTGACCAAGACCGTGAAATAGAATTGGAGGAACAACTACAAAGCAGCCCCGTTAATGTTATGTCTATTGATCCCCAACTGGTTGACCAGGAAAGAGCATCAAGCCACCCTGTTCCTACTGATCCTCAACCTATTCAACAACCAGATGAGGAACAACCTTCATCGGAGGAACAACCTTCATCAGAAGTAGAAATTAACCCTGAGCTGTTGAACAACAATGTATCCTTCAACTTGTCTGGATTTTCAAGAGCACCAAATGTGGCAAGGTCCTGCATTTTCTACGGATGCGAAAATACATCTCGACAAAGAATTGCAGAGAGTGTAAAAATGAAACTGTTAATGGAAAATAACTTTTATATTCCCCCGGAGGCACGTGTTTGTCATGAACATTCGATGACAAATAGTTGGCAGATTTTATTGGGTTCTCCAAATAGAAGATTTGATTTTAATCCTCAATATACACTAAATATAATTCATTTACTGAAGAATTATAACAACCGACTTCTGGATTTTGAAAAAATCGAAGATTTTGATGAAGCAGAACTACACTATTGGACCGGACGTACTTTCGATGAGTTTCAGCAAATACTGCAAGAGACACCATCTTTGCTGCGCAGTACCAGAAAACCAAGGACAACGCTTGGCATTTACCTAGCTAAGCTAAGAACAGGAGAAGCCGACGATAGGCTAGCGTCAATTTTTAAGATGACCAGGCAAAATCTGGAGAAAAAATTAAATATAGCAAGGCAATGCTTGACCGCAGACTTCGTTCCACTTCATTTGGGGTTCAATCATATCAGTCATGAAGAAGTTGCAAACAGGAACCTTTTGATACCCAACACATTATTTGGCAGTCCAAACAATGAAAAAGCAATTGTGATTTGCGATGCTACTTACATATATATACAAAAAAGTGCCAACTTCGCATTCCAAAAGGATACATACAGCCTTCATAAGTATAGAAATCTTCTAAAGCCATTCATGATAGTTAGTTGCGATGGATATATTTTAGACGTGTTGGGTCCATACGCAGCTACAAAAAATGACGCGACCATTTTAAAGGAATTACTATGGAGTGAAGATAGTGTTCTTCCCTGGTATTTTAATACTGGGGATGTATTTGTTTTGGATAGAGGATTTCGGGACGTAGTAAGGGAATTGGAAGAATTTGGTTATCGGGTCGTAATGCCAATTTCTAACAAAGGGCCAGCACATCAGCTAACTACTGAACAGGCCAACAAATCAAGACTCTGTACAATTTGTCGGTGGCCTGTTGAAGTGGTAAACGGAAGATTTAAGCGCGATTTCCGAATCTTTCGTCACAATTACTTTAATAAATCAATGTTGCATATGTTCGAAGATTTTAGGATCGCTGCAGCATTAACTAATGCATTTCATATTCCACTTGAAGATAACAGGCATGCCGCGGAATTCCTTAATATAATAGAAAATAGGCGGGATATGCCTAACCAGTTGGCCAATTACGTGGATGAGAATAACTTAAATAGACAAAGAGTAACTTTTCAAGATATTGTAGGCGATATTCCAAATCTCCCACAGTTTCCACAATTAACCAAAGATGATTTAATATTATACGCAGTGGGAACATACCATATTAAACTGGCTGCAAGCTATTACAGCGAGCACATCCGTGGCGGGAACTACTCAATAGAGTTAAGCGTGGAACGAGATATGTGCAGATTAGAAAACTACGACTTACCATTTTCAAATGTATCTTTACTAAGAGTGCGAATCAAAAGTCGGCACAGCAGCAGCAAAAAATATTTTTGCTACATTCTAGTGGACGAGAGCTCTGAAGGCATTCAATGCATAAATAATTACTGTTGTAATTGCTTGACGGGAAGGCGGACGATTGGTGTCTGCGCTCATGTAATGGCTGCAGTGTGGTATCTTGGTTGGGCCAGGCACCAAGAGTCAATCCACCGTCCCGCAATTTTTTTAGACAGTGTTATAATAAATGATGATGATTAATAGATATTTTCACTGTAATTGTATTTTAAATAAATAAATGTGTGCTCAATTCAAACCCCGAGTGTTTTTATCATGTTAAATACCTACTTATATTTGGCCCTTGAGACACAGTAAAAAGGAGGTACATTTTTATTTATTTATAAGGTATGCAACTCTTGACAAAAAAATAGTCTGGCAAAATAGTCAATAGCATAAAAGTAGATTTCTAACATGTTTATAGAAAACTTGTCATGTATACATATGTTGGTATGTATTTACATTATTCTTCCTTCACATTAAGTAACCTTCACAAGCATAATACCTTAAAATACAATAAAAATACCATGAGGTTCAAGGTTCAAAAAGCTATGTTTTTAGCAGTACATATCTTTTTTCCCCTAGGTTAGATTTTTATGACACTTTAGTAAAAAGTGATTGTATGAATAGGCTCTATAACTGAACGTATGTTTCATGTTTGGGCAAATATTGAGCCCAGTAAGTTGCATTATCCTTTTGAGTACCTATGTATGGATGTTTGTTCCTCTTTCACGCAAAAACTACTGAACGGATTGAGACGAAAATTTGCAATAGTAATGTTTACCTACGAGTATACATCAGAATAACACATAGGCTATAATTTATAAAGATATTGCGTGAAACCAAGTTCGCCGGGTCAGCTAGTTTTGCTATAATTCTATCTGACTAAAACGCCAGAAATACGTTTGAAATGAACCTAGATCTAAAATCTTCAAAATGAATATTGTTATCGACCTAATAATAAACTGAAATAAAACATTTTGTAATAGTCTTGTAACTCGTAGCGTTTTGCTTACACAGCTGCAAAGGCCATAATATGAGCGTGAGTTTTGATTAAAATATTAAGTAACTCGGTGACTCAGATTCCTGCATAAAACTTGGTTTAATTCTTATCTTTCGAGTGATATTAAAAAAAATACTGATCAATCTTTACATGATTTTAAACTAAGTGGCAAGAGCGATGGTATCAGACGACCTGTAGGTAGCACGTTATTTCATTTTAGTAAAGTAACCTGGCAGGATGTTCAATTAATTTAATTTGATAACAGTTACTAGGTAGGTATATCATGTAGAGCACATAAAGGAATGTATGTCAGTAGTAGTTAACTTCATTTTTAGGGTTCCGTACCTCAAACGGAAAAAACGGAACCCTTATAGGATCACTTTGTTGTCCGTCTGTCCGTCTGTGTGTATGTCAAGACTCTTTATCTCGGGAACGTGTAAAGATATCGAGTTGAAATTTAAACTGTATAGATCTACGTCAGTATATCAGAGTATACATATAGGAATAAATCCGAAAACTGTACATTTTTATTTAAATCACAAAAAAATAGGGCCACAAAATTCACAAAAAACGGGTTCAAAACTCAAAGTGAGTAAATCGTATCATGTAAGGTATCATATAAAAGAACTTCATTAGCACATGCTAAAACAGGTTTTTAATTATTTTAAAAATGTGTAATTTTCGATGTATGACGGAACCGTTGATGTGCGAGCCTGACTCGCACTTGTCCGGTTTTTTTCATCGTAGGTACCTACGTAATAATAATAACCACTAGCGATGTTAAAATTAAGTTGGTAGCTACCATATATCATTATTTTAACGGCTAGGTATCAGAATAATAGTGTGAACGCAACTCCCTTGATAGGGAGTTAAATTTGGCCTTGGACGAATTACCTTTCAGTTTTATTTTCAAATCATATAATATGAATATGTATTCAACTGTTGTCAAAAGTTGTGGCATTTCCTCGGTATGATTTCTGTGGAAATATTTTCCGTGATAACCAGAGTCTGCACTAACGTCGGTATGATGACGTATTTATTTGTCTCGTAATTTTAGTGAGCGATTGGTTCCGTAGTACTAGTACATAATAATGTCTGCGCTAACATCGTGCGAACTCCTCCTCAGGGCCCAGAATGAGATTGAACCTAAGTGCAGGCAGGCGTATAACATGCTGGAAGTAGTGGAAGTGACAAGTTAGAGTCAGGGACCTAGTTATGGGGACAAAAGTTATGTAACATTGTTCTCACCAGTATCCCGTCCAAGGCAAGAGACGTAGGTAAACGGACGGTGTGTCGTATACCCGTGTTACTTCCGAAATAATATTGACCACTGTTAAGTGAAGCGTGGTAGTCACCTGTGTCCCGAGGCAGGAGAGGTCAACCGGCGCAGCACGCTCCACCAAGTAGCGCATGACAGCGACGCAGCCGTCGAGCGCCGCCCAGTGCGCTGGCGTGTACCCGTGTTGGTCGCGCGCGCTCAGCACCTCTACGCCTAGCTTCTCCACGAGACGCTCAATTTCACTCACTTCTCTGTTGAATAGTAAAAGCCACAATTAATTTCAAGACTGCTATAAAAATAAAAGTTGCGAGAAAAATAATAAAAACATTAAGTAATTTTATGTTCCAATACTTACAAAATGTTCCTGCATGTAAAAGTAGGTACTTACCTAGTCATTGACAGTTGGTGAGACGAAGTTCACCTGGGGCCTTATTTTGTAAGCGCTCTGACGTTCGGCTTCGCTTTTTCTCCTGCTTGCGCCAGTTACTCACGCCGCGAGAGCGAGCGGGAGGAAAGGCGAAGCCGAACGCCAGAGCGCTTACAAAATAAGGCCTCTGGTCAGCTAGTTTGAAATAAAAAAACGTACCCCGATCGAACAGCTTCAAAAATGAGCTGGTGCAGGTCGGAGTGGTGGTAGAGGCTGGTGATTGCGCGCGGGGGCGCGGCCGGCGCATCGGGCGACATCGGCGAGCACGGCGGCAGCGGCTCCTCGGCCGCCATGGTGCACGGGGGCGGCTGCGGCAGCGCCCACACGCCGCGCGCCGCCCCCGGGCTCGGGTACACCTGCACATGTTCTACCACATAAGCAAACTAGGCTAGCTAACTGTTAGGTCTATCCATCCAGCAACCGTAGGATGTCCACACCTGAGCCCTTAGTCCAGGTTTAGCGTAGTTTCGTTCGCGAGTGGCTCCGTACATTTTAGTTAGTTCTTCCTCGTTTCCGACAGGGGCGCTGTACAAAAATGTGTAGAACTATACGGAAACAGATGTAGGTTCAATTTACGTGTAAACCTGGACTAATCCCTCTGGACGCAGGCCTCCCCTATAGATTTCCAATAAGGCCGATTGAAAGCGCGCGCAAGGCGTTCTTGCGGTCTTAATTAAAATATCGCCAGTCCACAAAGTCGGTGTCATTATGTTTGTCAGTTACACAATCGTAGAGAATGTAGAAAGGTATGTGTATAGATAAGGTAGATACCTGTTTCCTGTATTTCGCGGTATTGGACAATGTTTCCAGAAAAGCTACTGACTTCTAGCACCAATGAGATTAGCTCTGGATTTGTTGGCTAAAAGTGAAACTAGACTATGGGTTCAAGGAGAGACTTGCGAACAATACACATCTAGGTGAAACTTCATCTAGTGTTTTGAAGAAATACCACTTTGTAGATGCACCTACATTACTAATTAATATTTATAACTTAAGGGCACAAGCTACATAATTATTATGTATCGTTGAATCGTAGGTATGCTGTGCTGTGCATGCACATGTAAAAGTGATATATTGTAGATTCGAGAATTTGGTTAAAAACAATTGTAAGTGGTAGGTAGGTACCTATCGTTCTTGAGATTATCATTTTGTGTACATAGCTAGGTATGAATAGGTGTATTAGTTGTATAAGCTTGCCTCTTACTCATAAGCACTTACAATACAAAATGAGTCAGATCATAACGAGGTCGGTAGACGTATCTACGAGCCTATCTAATGCACTAGAAATCTAGAACATCGGCCATTAGGTGTGTCGACTGTCGACCCAGGCACGATAACTATACGAAGGACTTTATACCTATGTAGGTATATAGGTCCTAATATGTGTATAGTTCTAGGTCTAAGGCTCCTAATGGTATTCGATCACTGAGAACCATCTAAAGGAATATAATAGTCTCCTAAAAATGTCCATCCGCCAAATTAGTACTAAAATACAATGCGTGGGTCTGCGGGCATCGACTGGCCCGAGGCGCGCCGCAGTTTCCATAAAAGTTAGTACCAAACGAGGCAACATGGATGTCGTGCTGCGTGACCCACTTCATAAAATAAACAAATTAATTCTGTTAATTAGAAGCGCTCGCAGAACATACGGTCTCGAGTGAATATTAGCATGAGTGAATGTAAGAGAAAGAATGGAGGAGCGTACCTTGCTACTCACGGTGAGGCCGACGCCTCCCGTCGCTGCAGGCGTCTCAGCGTCCGCCAGGGCAGCGGAGTGCACAAAGAAACAATACCCCCACAATTTATTATCCTAGAAACTAGTGTTAGTTATTTATTTTTCTACACAGGAGACCGTTGCGTGACACGGCGGAGTTACCGTGTTATTGATTCCATCCCGCATGCGCGTTTCGAATCCACGATTCGCGGTTTCATTTTTATTTGAATTGGCGCATTGCTCAGCTGTTTTTATAGAAAGTTATTGAACTTCGTTAAACTTTGTTCTGTCAGCGTAACTTATCCCCGAATGCGTGTCAATGGGTTGTTAGATGGTATAGCTATAGGTAATGCTGCAAATACACACAAATGTCTTGACAATTCACAGTTTAGGCCTAAGTTAGTTGGCGATATTTCAATTCCACTACTGCAGTGCAGTAGTAAGTACTGGAAGCCATTAATTTATCGATATCTCATTAAGATCAAACAGATTACGGAATGCTAATGAAGGCACGAAATTTCTGATAAAATTAAGGTATTCAATCAAATCAGTTCTTTGAATAGCATTATCTGCAAGATATGGTCATAGTATTGAAATTATGATAGGGTGTTGGCAGGAGTACTTCAATTTCAAGAACAAGCAATATCAGTTACTAAATAAATGATTAAACAAATAAGCAATATTAATTAAAAATGATTAGTGATAAGTGTAAACTAAATAAAAAACATTGATAGATCTCTTCCTTTTCGGAATTCTGTATAGAACAAGTTTCTTACCTACTTTTAAATCCTACGAGTCCATTATTTTCATTCTTATTCAGTCTTTACAGCTTATTAAATGTCATTTATGGATTATAACACATTTACTCACCAAGGCTGCCTAAAACATTACAGGACTGTTGAGTCTGGCCACACCAAATAACATTTTTCTATTGATTGTACCACAACACTACTAATAAAACCAATAATGACTGAGTTGAATGCATGCAAACATAAATAAAGTACTGAACATTCTGTTGAGGGGCCTACAGAAATAAAATTATGAAATATTTTCATGTGTACAATTCAAGGGCTATTCTAAAATAAAATACTTGATTTCTAGATCGATATATCCTGATAATGTTAATATTATATAATAAAAGGAGGTGAGAACAAGTGAAACACATTAAAATTGTGAAAATGAACTTTAATTCAGCAAATTTTATACTAAATGTATAAATATGATATAATCTAGATTTCGTTTTCACTACCTAAATAGACATCATTGTTATAAAAAGTGTACAACTAAACTAATAGCTGATTAAACATCTCAATGTGGCTTATCAATTAGTAAGATCTTGTAAAGCACTTTCTTTTAATTGGTTTTATTATACTTAAATAATAGATAAAAATGATGAAAGCATAGAGCTTACCACTGATGTTGAAATTCCAACCAACAATCTTTTTCAAATACAAATCTTAAACTTCTAGTAAACTTGAAACATTTAACGAGCAAACTGAATAAATTATTATTCATAAACAAACTTAACAACAATGTCGATAGCTCAAAGTAATATAATCATTTTTAACAAGAGTCAAATAACCACTCACTTAAAGTTAAAGTGTACACGGAATATAGTTAAATACTATTGCAGTATGCAGTGTCTGTTACGCCAATCAATAAAATGGTATCATTTTGCCTATGTCTTACTGTATTGATATTGTAAAGTTTAATTTAAGTCTTATATTCAGCATTATCTTTTCTGAGTCTTGAAACTCACCGACAGAGGCTGCGAATGGAGGACGTACCCGTTCAGTGCTTGTATTGCCATCGCAGCCTGATCGTAATTTCTCATGGTAACAAAACCAAACCCTTTGCTTTTATTAGTCTGATGATCCTTAATTATCTTAACAGATACAATAGCACCATAAGGACCAAACAGCTGCCAAAGAGTCAGCTCCTCCACTTCCGGAGCAATATTATAAATATAAATGGACCATGTGCTCGGGGAATTATGGTCCCCCATAGCATTAAAGTGATTGATCCAATGATAAGGCTTCACGAGGACATTCTTAGCAAACGAATTATTGTTATTGTTTTTATGTTTATGAGGATTACTTTTATTGGCATACTTAACTGTTAATGGGTGTAGAAAACCGGGAGGTGTGGTAGCATTGATATTTTGCATGGCTCTTTCTGCCTCGTATTGGTGCTCAAATAAAACGAACGCTATACCGGCAGCTATGCGAGAATTAACTATTTTACCGAATTGTGCGAATAGTCCATGTAAGTCCTGCAAGGTCAGTTCGTTTGGCAGGTTACACACGTAGAGGTTCCAGTCGGCTTCTGGCTTCGAGGGGGGCTTCAGCTCGGGATTGAGGAGCGCGTGCGACACCTTCAGCGTCTTGTTCTGCATCAGGAGCCCGTTGAAGGCCTTTCGTGCTTTGATTGCGTCCTCTGGACGAGAGTACTCGACGAACCCGTATCCTCGGTTGGCTATCAGTTTACAGCTTTCAAGTTTACCCATTGTCGAAAACAGTGAAAACATCATATCCTGGGTCATGACTTCAGGAATGTAATTGACGATAAGTTTGGTGGGCGATTCGTCGGGTCCAAATTCATTATTTCCATGACAATTACCGTCTTGACACGATTCCGACATTTTTTAATTTGTTGTCGGTGAATGACATTTCACGTACTGAATTGAAATTCGTTCAAAAACCTCATTCACCATGTCAGACATCAACGTCAACAGTTTTGCGATCAGCAAATTAAGGAAAGATTAATGAAACCCACTATAAACTCTAATATAAAGATAAAAATAAATGTTATTACTAATGAACCAATAATTATCATTCCTAATGATCTCGCTTTTTATCATAATTTTAAAACTATCTGTTCAAAAACCTACATTTCAAATAACCACAGACAATAAATTACTATAGTGAATCCATTTAGTCGATTTAATGTTGATCAAGATGAACGATACAAAAAATCATCAAGTACAATGATCGAGTAGTATTTTTAGTCGATTCTTCTAGATCGATTAAAATACTTGATTCGGTGCTACCAACATACGTAGTACATATCTCATACATGTCTTTAATAGTTTGTGCTACCAACGAAGCACAGAGCCATAGAGGAATTAAACACTAGAGCTATCAACTAAGGGATTTCCCCATAATAAAGGCATAGGGAAGGATCTATGGGATTTCCCAGACACAGACACGTTGGTTTTTCTCCAAAGGCTTTTTATTTCGCAAAGAACGAATACAAGACTTCCCTTACCTTTTTTCACCGTGGTAAAATAGCACTGAGCCAAATTGTTTTCAGTTGGAAAGCAATCATTATTTTATTACATAACCTTTTGACCGCCACGACTCCATCTTTTTTTTCATATTATAGGGCCCGATTTTTTATGACTGCATTGACTATGCTACTATAGACATGGTTGGCGCCCGAAAGTGCTGCTGATCAGATAATAATCGGTATAAGTACGTCTAAACATAGGCAATTAGTAGAATAAAAGAAGTTTCAATTTGCACCCTCATATATGTATACATTTATTTTTACAATATATTAAATTAATAGACATCTAATAGGTAGGTAGATAGAAATCACAGACACATAAAATTTGAACATAAAGATCTAAGCTAAATGCTAAAAATAAAATTTTCGAATAGAGAGGTACACATTGAGTAATAGAAGTACTTCAACAGCATATTAATAAGATTAGCACAGTATAAATGACCTATTGGACTGTTCGAAATGGAGACCGTCTTACACGTAGTAACTATTGTGTAATCGGTCAACTTGTCAGTACGACATGAGTGAGACAGTCTCAGTAAGACTGCATATAGACTAGTCTAATAAGCCCTTATATACTACAGATTTCAATGGTCATAGCGTCAACGAGCAAAACAAAGTATTTCTGTCTCATTTTTATCACAATTGCTAAAAGCAGACAGCAATATTTTACGTACTTATTAATTTATGATGGCGCTTTAAAAAATGATCGCATTATGGGTATATATATACAATATTTATTCAATAAACAGTATATTATTATACAATACAATAAAAGACGTTGCCTAATTTTTGTTGCATTTAGAGAAGAAAATATTAACTAAAAAACCTATTTTAATAGAATTAAAATGGCATTTAGCTAAATAAATAGATTTTATATGAATAGGTACCACTAAGTCACAGACACTACGCTTTAATAAGTAAAACTTTTAAATTATCACTTGGGTCTAATGCATAGTAAATTAGTTTACAAAAGGAACAAAATGCATACGATTTTTGGCTTTTGAACTAAATATTAGAGAACTACTACCATTACTTTACAATGGGTTTTCGCAGTGCTTTATTTTCATCAAGTTTAATTCTAGATTTCAAAAGTTTAACTTATTCTTGATTACAAAATCTTGGAAAGGCAATGAAAAATCCACGGCCACGGTCGATGCAGATGTAGACTGTCTACCCGTGAACGTGGTCGATGCAACTCGGCCGAAACGTCGGGATGAGGAGGTATTTATTTATCTCGTAATTTTAGTGCGCGATTAGTCCCGTAGTATGTATATAATAATAATGAGTTCAAATCGCGATAGTTTAAAAACAACAAAATAATGAAAATGTTTCTTTCTTAGTTACAATGCCACATTTGTAATCCTGTTTTATGCTTTTTTGTGCATGTTTATATAACAATCCTGTCAGATCTAAAGGTGCAAAACATAACTTATCACAATATAAATTCTAAAAAAACAGAATATAACACAGCTGCAAAATAATACAATAGAAAAAAAATACCTGCAGGTACATACTTAATATAAAATAATTTCATAGGAATGTAAAACAATCACTTTTAGATTAGATCTATATAAATTTTATTTATCTTACTAGCCACCTTTATATTTTAAAACTACAATATATTTTCTTAAATGTAACACTGAATAAAAGACAATCTTTGTTTAAAAGCTAGTATAAATTAATCTTTGCTTTGGATTGGATTTTCGTTTAGGAAATTTATTTATATACCTATAAATTTATGTATAATGTATAGGTTCGTAATTATTCGGTAATATACAGGGTTATTTCTCGTCAATTAGCATCCTTTTAGGGATTTATTCTGTACATCAAAACTAACAACTTTTGTTCTGCGATTTTTGCTAAAACTAAAAAAAAAATCAGCTGTGAAAATAAGCGTAAATCATATTTTTCTATGGAAGCACGAATTTTCAAAAGTCGCAGAACAAAAGTTGTTGTTGTTGTAGAAATAACCCAGTATTTAAAAAAAAACATGCTAAGTACTTATTTTACGTACTAGTAACATTCAATAAGCTATATTGACATCATGGTTTATTTTACTAAAACATTATGCTAACGAGATGAAAAGCTAGTAATAATTTTAAACAAAAATAGACTACTTTGCTGTCATGGAAAGAAAAGCTAAAATATCATCATCACGGCAAGTAATGAAAAATGTCATCTTTTAATTTTTGTCGTGGCAACACACACATTACGTTTTAGCAGATTATTTGATTAGCCAAAGTTCAAACATAATGCTATCTCGTTTCATTGTACTATAATAAATAGAGGCGACAAGACATCTGTTGTGCCATTCTTCATAACAATTAGTACACAAAAACTGACAACCTTTCTGGCGAAAATTGTCACTGGCAAAAAACAGTACAAATCCCTAATCTAGGAATCAAGCGTTTTTTTACTAAACATAATTGGATTAAACCAAAATCACCTAAGTGTTATTTATTTTTTGGATCAAGAATACTTTTGAATTAATCGTCTAATGCCTAATATATTTGAACTGGATCATATTATATACAAAACAGCGTATTATATAACTGCTACACGGGACATATTAAGCCATTATACAATTTGGTTCATATAGTTTATTATAAAGCTCATTCGATATCAGATGGTCATAAAAGTCGAATTAGATGAATAAAAAAAAATTGTATTTGTGCTTTATTTTCATTTTAAGCTAGATTTAAAATGAATAGTTACAACAGCAAAAAAGATAAAATAAAACAGTAACACCCAACTCTTCGTGTAGACCGGGTGGGTAACCCTGATGTCAGTTTTTTAAGTCGTTTGAAGGATGATGGTCTGCATGAGGATTGGGTTTCCCACAGCTTCTCGCTAACTTCACAGCCGCCTAGAAGTTTGATTCGGACTATACTTGAGCTAACAGCAATCATCTGATAACGAACAGTCTTCCACAATTCAGTTAGATACTCAGGACAAGTAAGCACGTAAGTAAACATTACGCCAAGCAATAAATACTATCAAACTCTAACTCCGCTGCTACATACAATTATTGTCATTTAACATCTTTGGTATTTGCAAGTAGGACCGAAAAGTCAACGTTTTAACTTATTTATCACCCAGAAATAGCTTTTCTACGCTAGCGTAGGTGCCGAATACGAAGCCAGTGATTCCAAAAAGGATGATAGCGATGTCTTTCCACAGTTTCCAGTTGTGTTTGCCGAGTTGGTCGGGCCACATGGTCATTATTTCGATGATTGGGGGGAATATTAAAGCTAGTGCAGAGCTGCTGAAGGCGCCGACGAGCGAAATTATTCCGCTTAAGTTGGGAATCAGTGCAGCGGCCGAAACTGAAACAAGAGAACGTTTGGTTATAATCAATAGATGCCTTGCTCCATACTAAGCCGAAAGGAGATGATTAGGACTATCATTATGAACAATTTTTACTATGGTACCCCGGAATTCGAGAAAACATAGATGATCCATACATTTTGTCGATTCCGAGTTGCAATTTTGTTTGGAACTACCAATTTATCCTCCAATTTTTCGCAACAAATGGCAAAAAAGCCTTCCATCGAATATTTCGCTCGAATTGTTTATATTATTGTTGATTTTTCAAAAACGGCTCTAGCCAATTTCTGTAAAATTTAAATGGATTTCCTCAGGTTTATACCCTTTAGAACTAAAAAATATTTTTTCGATTCAGTTCACAATTGACGAAATTATACACAAAAAAATACATACACACGAACATAGAACCTCTTCCTTTTTGGAAGTCGGTTTTAAAAAAGGGAAACCAAGTATGGATTGCCATTGATAACTGGCATTAAAAGTGGATGATGGGATCTATTTTAAAGGCTTTTTTGACAGCTCTAAATATAACATTAAAGAGTCGCTCAGTGCTCTCCTTGTCTAAAAGACTGCAGTTAAAGATACAGCTATATTTTTAGTTAGATTAAATCTGTCAAACTAAGCCTTCAAAATTGTGCGCAATATCCTACTAATATATATATATATATATTTATATCTCTATATTAATAATTTCGTCAAGGGGTACGGTAGACTCGATCGAAACTTTATCTGAATGATAAAACGTAAAAAAATAATGATTTCGAGTCGACAACATATATCCGGAAAATTCGGATTATCGAGTATTTTAATAAATTATAACGGTGTTGACAAATAAAAATACGATCTCTGATGATGATAATGACACCGGATGACATATCTTGAGCAGTCTTGCCAATAGCACAAATAAAGAATATGCTAAAATGGTGTTAAAATTGTGGCAAAATAAATATGCTAAAAATAGTGATAACATTTTTCAATATCAAATAAAACGTAACAAAAATAGTAAAATTATTGTTAATTAACAAAACATATGTTTTAATCGACTATGAACTATTATTAAATGCTATCGTATAAAATGTAAGTATCTTGGTCTTCATCGACAATAATAATTAATGTGTGTTAAGACGAGCTAGCGTCATTGCTAAGACTGTATAGATCTCCTTGGTACCTACAGAGCGCAGTGCGTTCTCTGGAACTGCGTAAGAGTAGCAGCTTTTCCTTGACCTTTTTAAATCGAATCTTATAAAAAGTATAAAATAACATTTAAATTTTTTACCGACAAATAATTGAGTGTTTTTAATACATTCATTTGACTAAAAGAAACCCGTTCAATTTCGGCATTTTAATGTGGTAGCGTTAAAAACGATATAACTGAAATAAATTTTCATGGTAAAAAACTTTATGTATAATTATTTTACACGCTAAAAATGTGGCGTGTGGTAAATTGCAAATAAATTTGCTAAACAAGATGAAAATATGCTAAATTTAGCATAAAATATGCTAAATTGGCATCACTGATCTTGAGCAGTCAATCGTCTTCTTTTATGTTTTGGCGTCGCATTGTTGTGCATTTGCCAGTGTCAAGTATTCAGTTTTAATAATTTTTGATAATATTTTATCAGCATAGACACTGTCGTAGTCACGTTAAAGTCCAAAAAAGTCGCGGTCAAGTCTAAACATAGTTCAAGTCATACCTCAGTAAAGCAGTGCAGACTTTACTAGAGACGTCTATGGAGTTTTGGTAACAACACTTGATACGTGACATTATATCATTTGCCTACACTTATGCACGTAAAAAAACTCATAATCAACGAAATATCGAATTGTTTCACTAATTATTACTCATAAAAACACAAGTTTAACAAAATAATGGTACAATGAGGCGACATGATTTTTAATTTTGAGCAATTACTTTGGGATATTGTTTACCCCCATCATACCGAAAGTACCTATTTCTTAAAATGAATGTCTTTCATTGGTCATTAATCATTGTTTTGCTTGATGATACCTACATCATTTTGTTATCAGCTTAATCTCCTTGCATTTGGTAATCATAGTCATAATTGTGAAAAATTGATGCAGCGAAGGGCTCTTCGTAAAGATGGTGATCGAGTAACAGTAAAATTATCATGAGTGTTTGTGTATAATGAGTCACATTTCACCCGAGCGAAGCCGGGTTCTCATCTAGTAATATTATAAACGTGAAAGTTTGTGAGTATGGATGGATGTATGGATGTTTGTTACTCTTTCACGCAAAAACTACTGAACGGATTGAGATGAAACTTTGCAATAATATAGCTTATATATCAGAATAACATATAGGCTATAAATTATAATGATATATTGCGTATGCGGGCGAAGCCGCGGGTAAAAACTAGTGACTAATCATTTTGCCTTGCTAAGGGTTATTGTACATTCATATTCTTTAGCTTCCACAATGTGATACTAGGTGGTAAAAACTTAAGATATACCTACAATTGTTTACGTCCTAGTAGGCTATCTATTCAAAAATAGAGCTGCTCACTCGGGCACAAGTCACGAAGAGGAGTGAGAGCAGTGAGAGCAGGAGGAGCGTTGGAAGTTTGGGTGAGTGCGAACGGGACAACACAGTATGCGATTCAAAAGTCAACTGTTATTTCAAAAATTCAGCGTTTATGCTGGTGTCTTCAAAAACGCCGATAGCTCAGTCTGGCCCACTATTTCAATCTTATCTTAGACGTTCTGGTCCTGGACTTATTTTCGCCGTAATTTTTGCATTCGAGGATCAAGCAAAGAAATTCAGATGAATCCTCTTTGAATGAATTTCGTTAATTAACAGACAGATAAGTTTCCATTTTATAATGGTTATTTGCTCTCGTGATACAGTTAGGTCATACATGCGCTAAGGCTGCGTTTATGGCAACAGCGGCGGCGAAGCGCAAGCAGAAATAGTTTCCTTTTTAAAGTGCCTAAGTCATAATAAGTGGGAGCCATCCAGTCAAGTAATGACTTTTTAAAGAAACTTTTTCGAAAACAGAAAATTGATACTACCTCCACACAATATCTGTGTAAGTGTATAATGTGATGTCTCGTTTTTGTCTCAATAAAAATAAATTAATTAATATCCAAATTCTATCGAATGCAATCAAAATATTAAATATGAAATAACTAATTTTCTCAAATTTACACACAATCAGAGGTTTCAGAGCCATCACTTTCACTACATATTAAAGCAAAGTCGCCTATTTGTGTATACGTTTATATCTTCCAAACTACATAACCAATTGCAATGTAACTTTCAATATCATTTGGAATATTTTTTCCAGAAGGTTTATAGCTAAAATTCATTCGTAGCCGGTAAAGCCGAGACGGGCAGCTAGTGAGACATATTACTTTGAACAAACTCAAAATCGGTGCATCCGTTTGGCCATAGAATAAGAACTAAAGTAATAGAAACCATACTAAAATAGCAAGAGATATACATCACTTTGTCCCATTTTAAATATGCAATTTTAAAGGTGTTAGAAAAAGATGCACATACAGCCAAACTTACGTAATTTCGAAGGGTTTCACAAACTAGCATTGAGCTATCTCGGGTGTCCAAATTTAAAAAAGGTAAAAAGTAGGAAGACATTATGATCAGAGATTTGAACCTTCTTATTGGAACTAGAGGGTTCAAATTTCCGAAAATGACAAAAGATCAAGTGGAACCAAATTTTAATTACTTTGACGTTCCAACTGGTGATTTTGACGTATGCGACAGACATTGCGTTTTTTGTTCCACTCACTCTCGCGTATACTGTAGAACCAGATATGAATAAGACAGCAGTAACGTAATTTTTATTTGAGTAAGATTTAGCAATACTTCTATTACTTGTCATTATTCTGAGGTTTGGCCCGCTCTCCCGCCACGCCGCTGCCTTAAGCGCACCCTAATATTTTGTTTGTTCGATCGCTTTAAACGCGATAACCTCGAGCAGACGGCCACATTTTTAGGGCAGTTGGTTTTATCGCTCGTTCGTTTGACTCACGCGTGATGGGAACACCGCACTTACCTAATTATTTTCACACAAACAATGTATTTTTCAACCGTCTGTATACACGAATCATTCAATGTTATCATGAATAGATACGTGGATTTTACAGTCATATCTAGGTTTATTAAATAAGATTCATCGTCGTCATCATCTAAGATCTACCTAGATTGCTGAAGATCTTCCCTATAGGTTTTCAAAATAGAAAACACCTGAACTACTAAAAATAATATCTATTGGTCCTATTGGATATCTATAGGGGAGTCCAACAGTACCTACTGTACTGTATCAGCCTTTGGTCCACTGCAGGACGTAGGCCTACCCACGAAGTGTGATTGGGCCATAACCAACACGCTGGCCCAGTGCGGATTGGTGGATACGAAGGGTGATTGGGCCATATCCACCACGCTGGCCCAGTGGAATAGTGGACTTCTTTTATTTATCGTAAAAGAGTCCACACCTGACCACCAACTTGCCTAATGGTAAGCGGAGTTGTGGTCGAAGATGAATCACGCAGACTTAGAATACACCTACCCTAACTTTGACTAGGCCTACTGTATATGCCGAATCAAACTTCTTGGCGGCTGTGAAGTTAGCTTGACTTGACTAAGTCGCAGCTGCAAAGTCTCGAGCATCGACGAAAGGTAGCGTGTTTGTCGGCCTTTTATCGGATACACTTCGGAGAGTGCGCTCGGGAGTTGCACAATCTGGTCCCCCCTGCCCCTTTCTTCTATCGTACGGCTAGACAGATGCGACCAAAGCGCCACCCTTTTATGGTGGACATTCCGCGCGTTAGAACTAAGCGTTTCGAATCATCATTCCTCATACGAACGCTACGCATATCTGCTCAACATCAGTTGAGCAATATGTACTGCCATCAGGCAGTATGTAGTCAAACGCAATCCTATACGGAATAAAAAAAACTACAGGCTACGCGAAACCCAATCCACGCGTAGCTTTTAAATGAACTTCAGCCTAGTTAGGATTGGGTTCCGTGCAGCTTGTAGCTAACATCACAACCGCTAAGTTGCATGACTGACTCTATCTTTAAAAGATCCAGAAGAGTTATAATAATAATTATAAATAATAAATTTATTTATTTGACTTTTCTTATGGCTATGTACAGATATAGGTACAGTAATACAGTTTTTATAGTATACTTATAACTAATTGTTATTATGTAACATACATTGTGTCCGTGGACTGTACATACTTGTGGGTGAACCCTAAATCCCACACTAGGAGAATTCCTGTGTCGTGGGATTTAGTGCCTTCCGTATTAATATTGAATGAAGTGAATGGTTACGTGTAGTCTAAATTAACAGTAGGTATAAGTTTCGTAAATTACTTAATATAAGTGTAGAAAACAGCAAAAAATAAAATATTAAATTTACATTGAGGGTAGGCAAGATATTTAATATTGTAGTCAATAAAACAATGATCCCAGGCTGAGTCTAATAATAATTGCGAACTATGAATAAAATTACATGTGTGCATAAAACGTACTTATATAGATAATGCAAATGAATAATATAATAAAATAACTCGCCCTTTTTCCGGCTAAGTACAACGTCACTTTCTATTAGGTAAGTTAGAGGCTAAATGAAGTATTAATTGTGTAAAAAAAGAACTACATTATACAACATTGACATAGCTCCTTGTTATCTCAACTCATTAGGTTTGGGTGATTTGAATACTCACACGTAATCGTTATCAAGACGATCCGAGTGATGCCCTCGCCGTACTGCAGCGCTCGTTCGGTGCTGAGCTTCGACTTGACGTAGGGCCACACGATGCTCATGGGCACGTAGAACTGGAGACCGTACGACAGGAAGATCGCCGCCGCCATCACAGCTCGTACGCTCTGTGCTAGCCTGAAATAATTAAACGAACATAATGATAAAAGCAGTAGTATACTAAGCGCCATACAAATCAGCTGATGAGATGTTAGCCGCAGATGACACTTCGCCGTGATTGGCTAATTATTGCGCATGTGTGCACAATTCCAACACCGAGTGTCGTAGTGCGTAGGGAGCACGCGGGAGGCATGAGGTTGGCGGGCGGGTGTGCCCCGGCGTCTTGTCTCTCTGGCTCCCGCGTATACCTATATTTCGGCTTTTGCGCAGCGTTCTGCGCATAACTTCCCATCCGCCGATTTGTATGGCGCTTAGTATAGCGTCATGACGTGGTGGTCTAGAGGTAGTAACAGCCGCGTTTGAATGAATGAATGAACACTTTATAACACAGAATACAGAAAAATACACAGAAAGATGAATGAGAGAAAAAAAGCAAATTAAAACTAGTGCAACAAAGAGCGGCCTTATTGCTTATAGCAATCTCTTCCAGTTTATACGCTTTATTATATTAATGTTACATGACAATGGTTAAATGCTATCTCGGATTTTACAATGGAATCAACTTGAAGGACTGTGACAGTAAATTTCACGATTTGAGGTATCTTGAGCATTGATCATCATCGGGGCTACAAACACCCCTCCACATTTACTTTCCATTTCTTTATCTCTTCTGTGCAATATACTCATAATATAATATGTTGGTGGCGCAAAGATGTACAATATTTTTTACGTGTGTACAATATTTTTATTTTAACATAAATGGCGGACTAATTATAATATTTCTTTTACCCAGTCGTCAGGTCTATTTGTATCTTCCTTTCCCTTCTGCCTTATCAAAACAGTAACCCTTCTAGCACTATACACGGTTATCTGCTTACCCTCTATTGAGTCGAAAGGGGGTGATTAAGATCATCATTATGAACAATTTTTACTGTGGGGCCAACCCGGAAGTCAAGAAAAATAAATCAGCTGTTCCATATACACAACTAAGAATCGATAAAAAGTACGAAACAGCACAGAACATTCTCGAATTCCGGATTCACCCGTTATGAAAAGTTGTTTATAGTGATAGTCTGAATCACCTCCTTTTGGTATAGTACACCAGTTCTGGATAACCCTGTACATGGCAGATACAGCAGAATCATCTACCAACAAACCCAGAACGCAGTCAAAACAGTGACTATTGATAAAGTAAACTTTCCGCTGCTGGTATGGCGATAAAGTGTCCTAGTAACGTACTCGTAGTCTGGCGACCACCAAGAGGTCAGCTTCTAATTGATATATTTTAACAACTAAAAACAAAGCCAGATTAAAGTGAAAGAAAGACAGAAAGAGAGAGAGTATAAAAAATAAAATATCACTTATTTTTATCCTGCTTAAAACTGAGTTGTTGAATCTTCAAAGAAAGTACCTACCTACTACAAAAATTGTGTTTTATGAAATTACAGTAAAACTACAAATTTTGAAAAAGACTTGAGATAATGGGAGGCGTGAGGGGACCAAGGCAAAGCTAAGGATATCTCAGCTTTGGGATAAAAAAAAAACAACAAAAACCTTACGACCCCTTAGGCGTTAAGCTAGAGCAGTGATTCCTAAAGTTGTCTGGGCTACGACCTACGACCCATCTAATACAAATTTACACACCCGGGACGTACTAGGAAATGTAACCGTTACGAGTACCAATTTATGTAAAACAGACTTTGCAACTTACTTAACTAGATCAGAAAAGTTATTTTAATAGTAAGGATGAAATTGTTTCCTATATTTTCCATTACAGTTTTGTCGTAAACTTCAACTCGAGTTATTTATAATTGACAAGTTTTCATATTTCACAAGGCTATGAAATTCCAAAACCATTTCGAGATATCGGGATGCTGATCATTATGATTATTTTTCCAAAATTTTTAGTGCAGTAACTGCTAAGATATTAGATAAAAACTCTCACCCAAGCCGTTTCGGGATTTATACTAAAAGTTCAGTTGCCAATGATAAAAAAGTACTAGCAATATAAAATGACAGTTAACACTGACAGAGTTTTAAATTACATAAAATGTAATTTAAAAATAAAATGTCAGTGTCATTTTTAATTTGCTTTAGCCCGAGAGGTAAACGCAAAAAATGCAAATACTTTCTAAAAGCTGAATTATTGGTACATAGTTATCAAAATGATGTACATCAATACCCTGGAGTCAGTCAGCTGGGTTTCCAAGCATTTGGTGGAAGAATCCGTTTGAATTTTAAAAGTATCTTGGAACTAGTACTACTTATTCTTCTTCTTTTAAGTGGTGCTAATTTAAAGCCTGTATGGCAGACCCTGTTACATATTTCAGGTGATTGGCAGTTGTTAAACATTTTTTATATTTTTCTTCCCATGGTATACCGCGGTACATAGTGGACTTTTTGCGCTGACCTGCTGGCCTATTTGTTGTGAATTGTGACGGATTGATTGGCATTGACAGTGACAGCAACGCTAGCACCTATTTTTTTCTAATGTGGCTTCAGTAAAATTGTTTATGAGTCCTAAATTTTGCAGTTACGTCCTTTTAGAATAAGCTACTTTTCAAAACTTAATTTTACAGAAAATATAAGTCGTATTGGAAAAATAAATAATACGTATATCTTATTTTGCAATATTCTTTCAGATAATAAATAAATATAACTATGTTAAAAATTTGAAATGTTGTCAATTGCAGTGAGTTTGATAAGTCATATTTATTTCGGTATTTAGTAATTTTATGTGGTGGCCCACTCAATATTCGCTCGCGATCAGAGTCGGACCGTGAGTTTAGGGGGACCTGGGGAATACTACTCAGGAGCTTACCTAATTACTTAAAGTATAGCAAGATAGAAAGAGAAAGAGTCAGAGAGGGAACATCGGAGCACGATCAAGGTCTAATGAATGTGTAATGGCAATCGCTGCCGATCATTTTAACTATCAGTTTGAAGTACCTTCTCATCTGAACGTAGACTTCGCCAGTTCTGGATAATATTAAATAAAACACCGGTTTTCACTAACGTATGATATACGGCCGGGCCGCTGGGAAACCCGACCGGTTTCGGAGTAAAATTAGTACTCCTTCATCAGGGAATACGCGCGCTCCCGTCGACTGGCGCACTATAATAATAATATAACAACACCATATTTTACACTATCACACTTGTTATATATGGATGACATCAAACTGTTTGGCAGCAGCCTACAAGAAATTCACAATTTAGCCGACATTACACAAACCTTCTCAAATGATATCGCAATGGAATTTGGAATTGACAAATGCAAAATACTATCAGTAAATAAAGGGGCAATAGAACAAAATATTTACGAACTTACAGACGGAACACATATTGACCCAGTTGACGAAATAGCAGGTTACAAATATTTAGGCTACTTCCAAACACAACAAATTCACCAAAAACAATCTAAAGACACTATAGAACAAAAATTCAAAAGCAGGCTTCACAAAATCTTAAATACCCAACTAAACGCCAAAAATACAATTAAAGCTATTAATTCATTTGCAATCCCCATACTCACCTACTCTTTTGGCATAATCAATTGGCCACAATCACAGCTTCTCAGACTTCAACGCATAATACACACACAAAATATGACAAAATATAGGAAACACCACCCGCGGTCGTGTGTCGAGAGACTAACGTTACCCCATATAGAAGGAGGTAGAGCACTTATCGACATCAAGAACTTACACAATACTCAAATAACTAGGCTCCGATCCTACTTCCATGAAAAAGCAAGCACATCATCCATGCACTACGCAGCAGTAAACGCCGACCGTAAATACACACCACTAAATCTACAAAACAACACCATGCAAAATAATGAAATTATAACATCCGTTCAACAAAAACAACAGCGGTGGCTTCAAAAATCACTACATGGCAGACACCGACGCGACTTACTGAACCCTAATGTCGATAAAATAACATCAAATATGTGGCTAAAGCGCGGTGAGCTATTTCCCGAAACTGAAGGATTCATGCTTGCAATACAGGACCAAGTAATAGATACTAGAAATTACAGAAAACACATAATAAAAGACACTACATCTGACCTTTGTCGGCATTGCCACAGTGCCTCTGAGACTATACAACACATAACCGGTGCATGCAGATCAATCACACAATCAGACTACAAACACCGTCATGACCAAGTGGCAGCTATCATCCACCAATACCTAGCCTACAAACATAAACTGATCACAGAAAAGACCTCTTACTACAAGTATACACCTGAAGTAGTGCTAGAGTCAGCTGATTTTAAAATGTATTGGGATAGAACAATAATCACCGATAAAACTATCCATCACAATAGACCAGATATTACAGTCCACGATAAGAAGAAGAAAACAGTGTTTCTTATTGATATTGCAATCCCTAACACTCACAACATTACATCTACGTACACAGAAAAACTCACAAAATATACAATACAATACAATACAACAACACTTTATTGACACCAACAAGAAAACATAACAAAAGAAACAAAGACAGAAAAGGCACAAAAGGCGGTCTTATCGCTAAAAGCGATTTCTTCCAGACAACCTCTCTTGGATGCGAGGAATCCTAAATACGACAAGGACGGTGTAAACGTAAAAACAAAAATAATAATAATAAAATAATGAAAACCAAAAATTCCTAATCAACAATAAAATAAACTACATAATAATAGCCATACATAAATACTTCAAATAATACATACAATAAAAATAAACATACTTATACGTAAATATATTACAAACAAATTAATAACGAGGAGTGATATGTGGATCAGTCAGAGAGAGCTTTGCGAGATAATGTTGCTGAACCTGGGCCTTGAAAGATTCAACGCTCTGTGCACGTCTGATAGTCACAGGAAGGTCATTCCAGAGCGCTACTGCTCGGACACTAAAAGAAAAATCATAAAAAATAGTAGAATGAGATGGAGTGGAAAGAAGGAGATTGCTAGAAGATCTAAGATTGACAGAGTGAGTGTCACAGAGAAAAGTGAAGCGAGAGCGTAAATATGAAGGAGAAGAAGGTTTGAAGAGAATGTTGTAGAGAAGGGAAAGTATGTGAGTATCGCGGCGAAGACGGATGGGGAGCCACTTGAGCTTATTACGAAATTGGGAAATGTGGTCATATTTCCGGAGGCCGAAAATGAACCGTATACATAGATTTTGGAGACGCTCAAGCTTGTCGAATTGCTCTTGGGTTAAGTCAAGATAGCAAGCGTCGGCATAGTCTAAAATCGGAAGAAGAAGGGATTGTGCTAACGCAACTTTGGTAGCAGTGGGAAGGAAATTGCGAATTCTTCGTAATGATGCAGAAGAAGCGTACAACTTTCGCTTCACAGATTGTATTTGAGGATTCCACGAAAGACAATTATCAAAAATAATACCAAGGTTTTTAACCTCGCTACTAAAAGGGATCGTAATACCGCTAAAGACAATTTTACTAAGCGAAGTTTTATCAATTCGTGCAATCATTCTAGAGCTACCAATAATGATAGCCTGCGTTTTAGTGGGATTGACTGTGAGCCCGTGAGATCGGCTCCAATATTCAATACGGCACAGGTCATCATTAACAGCTGCCACAGCCTCATCCAAACAGCTGCCACAGCCTCATCCAAATATACGGACTTATCCATTGAGATTAAAACACAGTGGAAAGTTCAGACCGTAAAAACTATCCCAATAATCATCTCCTCTACTGGTGTAATACCACATACCCTCCGCAACAGCCTAGAAAGCCTCAATATTCACCGACTAACCATCAATCTACTTCAGAAAGCCGTTATTTTGAACACATGCAGAATTGTGCGAAAATTTTTGTCATTGGACGAACAGTAAACAAAAAACTAATTTTCGTTTGGCCAAAAGCCCGCGAATTTTAGGTTTTCCTCGGAAACGAGAGATTTTCGACAGAAAAACTATAAATAATAATAATAAATAATCGCAGGGGCGACTTTGTGGCGAGTCGTCGGTGAGTGGCGACACCGCGAACCCTGATTCCCTGGGGCTAAATGAGACCCCTGACTCCTCTCTTGCCTTAACTGGCCGGCTTGGAGTGGAAACCGCAAGAGCTAAGAACCTAAGCTCCAGGGTGGAAGTGTTAAAGGGCATAACGCCGCGAGTAGCGTCTAGTAAAAGCGCAGCACACCTCTCGACACCCTAAGCCGTCCACACCAATGTTGCCCCTCCGGCGCCAATATACGGTAGCTATTATGGGGGGCCCATTTAGTGGATGGCAAGTCACCACCCGCCTGAATATTTGAAATGAGGCATTATTTGGCGGGTGCCGTACCTCATTCCATAGCCCGTATTAAGTCATCGAACAGCACATCACAATAGCCCGATATACTGTAAGTCACATCTAGCAATAGTTTTTTCATTCTACTTTATGTACTCAACATTTTATATTAATTTAATAAAAAAAGATGTAAAAGGGCCTCTCAGTGTTGGTTTCGGCCCCATTGATGCCTACCAAAGGACCAAGCTTTGCTTGTGATTTTAAGTGAATAATAATAATAAATAATTTTTATTCCAGAATAAAAAATTCCATAGTTACAATAATTAAAGTAAGACTAAAAATAACAAAATAAAAATTATGATTCAAATTCGATTTTGAATGCCATTATTTATAGCTTGCAATGTGAAGCTCGTTCCATCTTCTAGGAATCGGTCCGTTTATTTGCATGAGAGTTTGAAGCACAATATTGTCCGAGCGGTAGAACCTCTCTCGTGTGTTCGCTATTCTTTGTCGCATCAGAGCTGCGAAACCTGGAAGCCTTCGTTCTGTAAACATGCCAGAGGCACTACAGAATCTCGGAAGTTTCAGTAAGATGCGCAGAGCGTTGTTGTATTGTACCCTAAGTGCGTTATAATCTGCTTTTGTAGGATTACACCAGAGTTCGCAAGTGTATAAATTTGTACAATATGTTCGGAACAGTAAAATTTTAACTTCTTCGCTACATCTGGTAAATCGACGAGCAAGCATATTCGATCTAACACTTAGGGCACGCCTCTGTCTGTCAAGATCCTGAGAGTCGGACAGATTACTTGTGACGATATGACCCAGGTATTTAAATTCATCTACCCACTCGATTTCTTTTCCATCTAACGTTATCGACGGTGTATTTTTGGGTATAGTCTTTGCTTTAAACACCATACCTTTAGTCTTTTTGACGTTGTATAAAAGACCATGAGATTTAGCATATTTTTCGCATATGAGGAGTAATCGTCGCAGTGCTGAAACCGTCGGTGCTAGCAAGACCATATCATCAGCATACGCTATATGGTTTACGCATGTGCCAGCAATATGACATCCTATTGCAGAATCTGTCAGCAGCTGACTAAGCTCATCCATGTAAACATTAAAGAGTTTTGGAGAAGACGACCCTCCTTGTCTCACACCACATTTTAATGGAGCTGGCTTCGAAAATGCATTGTTCCATCTTACGACATTTTCTTGCTCTTGATGCCATTTAGCAAGAATATCGACTATTTGGTCTGGTAGCTTTCTTGCCCGTAATTTTTGCCATAGTTTCTGATGTACGACGCGGTCGAATGCCTTCGACAAGTCCAGAAAGCAAGCATAAACATTCGTGTTACGGTTGACATAATGACTTACTGTGTGTTTGAGAGTAAATATGCCTATGTCTGTAGAGCCTCCAGCCTTAAAACCGACTTGTGAGTCTGATACATTCAATTTGTCGGAGTACTTTATTTCTATGACCTTCTCGAGTACTCTAGCACATATCGTGGCGAGCGATATTGGTCTATAATTACTGCTATCAGAAGCATCAAGCTGACGACTTTTTAAGATAGGTATAACAATAGTTTTGGTGAAGTCAGTAGGAAGGTAGCTCCACTTAATCATCGACGTGAACAGGTTTGCCAGTAAGTAAAGTACTGCCTTAGTCGCATTTTTGATATGTTCTAGAGTGAGCTTGTCGTGTCCTGGTGATTTTCCAGAAGCCATTTTCTTCAGAGCTGTTGTCACATCGTCAATTGTTATTTCAATCGTATTTTCTTGTGCAGATCCGGTAGATTCTTCAAATTTCTCTTCTATCAACGGTACTAGATTCATAAAATTGTCACAAAAAATATTGGCAATGTCAAAATCTTTTGTTTCTCCATCCATGTGTGTGGGAATGATGGTCTTATTTCTGGTTACTTTGTTCGTTTTGGACCAGAACGATACAAAATTTTTGTTCTTAAGATCTTGGGCCATAGCGTCCATCTTCATTTGTTCTTCTTTATTTTGACAATGCCTAAGTGCTTTTTTAAATTCTTGTTTCGATCTTTTTCGTTCGGTATAAGTTGCACCGCTTGTGGGTCTACCTGCCTGAATCCACTGAAGAAATGCTGATCTCGACTTTTCATATTTTTCTTTTACATGATCATTCCACCCAGGTACGACTTCTGAAGATCCCTTTCGTTTGATGAAGACTTGCTCGGCAGCATTCCCAAGATTAATCACAATGTCGGAATATAATCTATTTATTTCAATTTTTGCTTCATCTAATGACAGATTAGAGTCAATAGGTCTTACTTTGAGAAACAAGTTATGTGTAGTGACTTGGTATCTGTTGATGTCTCTGGCAGTTCGTGGCTTCCACATTGAGGACTTATCTGTCTTTGCGGATACCGAGTTCACCTTGACTAGTCCTGCTATCTTCAGTTTTGTACTATACATTGTATTATTTAATATAATGTATTCTCACGCGAGTTTTAATGAAGTGAGTTCTGGATAACCCTGTACATGGCAGATACAGCAGAATCATCTACCAACAAACCCAGGACGCAGTCAAAACAGTGACTATTGATAAAGTAAACTTTCCGCTGCTGGTATGGTATGACGATAAAGTGACCTAGTAACGTTGTCTGGCGACCACCAAGAGGTCAGCTTCTAATTGATTCATTTTAACAACTAAAAACAAAGCCAGATTAAAGTGAAAGAGAGACAGAAAGAGAGAGAGTATAAAAAATAAAACATCACTTATTTTTTTCCTGCTTAAAATTGAGTTGTTGAGTCTTCAACAAAAGTACCTACCTACTATAAAAATGTGTTTTATGAAATTACAGTAAAACTACGAATTTTGAAAAAGACATGAATGGGTTTGATTAATCTCAGGATTCCCGAGACTGCAAACCTTACGATCTGTTTAATTTACAAAAATAATTAATATCTTTTCGCGTTATCGTCTATGTTTGCTTTGAATTGACTAAGCTGGGGGCCTTTGGAATCCACGGGGCCCTGGGCTGAAGCCCAAAAAGCCATATGGTAGATTCGGCCTTCACCGATCGATTCGAATTCGGATCCACCAGTGGATCGCGACTCACAGTTTGGGAAACTCTGAGCTACAGTATAAACTTACAAAGTGTTCGGTAGGTTGAGAGTGATGCTGCCTTGGACACCTTCTCCGTACTTCAAGTAGCCGAAGAACCCAATGGCTGTGTACAGCACGGCCACTATGACCATCCCAGTGTTTAGCACTCCGTTCCAGCCGCCGAAGTCCTCGGGCGTTTTCATATTGTTTTCTAAAGGCAACACCTGAAATATTTTTTTGATTTAAGACTAATATTCATCATCATGATCCTGCTCTTATACCAATAAGTGGGGTCGGCACAACACTTTTTCTTTCACTAATAGATTTTTTCACACCACTGACTTTTCGGTGAAGGAAAACATCGTGAGGCAACCTGCACACGTCCATATTTATAAGACATTTGATGGAGTATGTGAACCCACCAACGCTGGACCAGCGTGGTGGATATGGCCCAATCACCCTTCATGGGTAGTCCTACGTCCTGCAGTGAACTATTAAAAAGGCTGGTACAGTATTATAGGATGAAATTATTTTATTTATAGTGTTAATCTTTGAGATCCTACTAATATTATAAACACGAAAGTTTGTGAGGATGGATGGATGGATGTTTGTTACTCTTTCACGCAAAAACTACTGAACGGATTGAGATGAAATTTTGCAATAATATAGCTTATAATATCAGAATAACACATAGGCTATAAATTATAATGATATTGCGTCAAAAAACAAAATGTCATGCGGGCGAAGCCGCGGGTAAAAACTAGGATATGTATGTACCTAGGGATTCACAGACTAGGTAGGGGAGATAAAACAGTTGTGACCACCTTAGTATCATTTTTGGCTACTTAAATTTTTTATGATAGTGTAGTGTAGACAATTTTAATTTTTAAAGAAATTTTAAACTATGACATTCATACAAACAATATTGATGGTGTTACATGGTTTACAATCTATTTATGGCATTATATGGAATAATTTTAACATCAAATAAGTGGCCACAACCGGTGGATCTACTATAATTATGTAGCGTATATCAGAAAGAGTTTGAATTGATTATGTTGAAAAGAATTCTTTAATGTCCTATAGGAGTCATGTCCTTGGTTTTTATGGAACTACGCCCATACGCACACATACCACGCGTTAATCAGAATAATCGGCCAAGTGCGAGTCGAACTCGCGCACGAAGGGTTCCGTACTGTATGGGAGCCCTTAATATATTTTATAATTATTTATTTTCCAAGTGAATATATGTATACTTTAGTTATTGAGTTATAAGGTTGCTTTCATTCTGTTTGTTTACATTCTCAAAAACACTCAGATCGCGGCGAAGGCGGCTTGTGTCAAAGGCCTCGGCGATATCATTTAACAACATACTTTAGGCAAACGTGTAATTAGATCTATTTTACTTTTTTATTAGTCCATTTGTCAAGGATTGGGTTGGATACCTCTTGGAATAATTTTATTATTATGTATGTACCTACTTATTAGATCCGCGAATAAAAAAAATTTTAGCCGCGAATATAGAAATTGGGTCGCATTTTTTTCATCCGCGAATAGTGAAAACGCGAATAAAGGAAGCGCGAATAAGGAACTTTTACTGTACAACTAAATATTCTGTGAATATTTCAAGCATCCAACTGTTGCCGATATTAATATCACGCCAAAAAAATCACGTTTCTTGTTTGGGAGCCCCCCCATCTATTAATCTTAATTTAATTATTAAAGTGAACATACAATTAAGTATCCTGCGAATATTTCAAGCTTCTATCCTTTATTCATATCGAGCGCAAAAGCGGCTTAAAATTCAAGTTTGGTGTATGGTCCCTTAAGAATTTATTTAATTTTATTTTTAGTATTTGTTGTTTAGCCTACAGCAAATCTGTAAAAAATTTAACTCTAGCTATTACGGTTCATGAGATAAACAGACAGGCAGACGGACGGCAGAGTCTTAGTAACAGGGTCCCGTTTTTACCCTTGAGTACGGAACTCTAAAAAAGAAACTTGTCCTAATTAAGGTTATGCGGGTTTTTTGTGGCCACTTCTTTCGAGTTTATACGAACTCGTCCCACCCGGTATAAGTAAGTGTATGAATAAATCCCTAGTAATGAAATAAACTATTAAGTAGATAGATAGATAAACACTTTATTGTTAACACTAAAATACAATTCAGGAAAAAAAATACACAGAAAGGAAAAAAGAAACAAGCGACATAAAATAGTGCAACAAAGGGCGGCCTTATTGCTTATAGCAATCTCTTCCAGGCAACCCTTTCTTCTGGAGAGGAATTAATAAAAAAAATAGAAAATCCGGAGTGAGTAGCAAAAGAGAGTAGAAAAAAAAAACATTACAAATAATAAATACTTACATAACGAGCTAAAATTCGAATACATTTAGTACCTACATCCTAATACATAAATAAAATAATAATATAAGATATACTAATACATACCTACAATTTGATATAAATAAAAATTTATATAGCAACTAGCTGACCCGGCCACGCGTTGCTGTGGCTAAATAAATTAAAATTGCGACTATAATTTGAGATTTAAACTATCCTATCTCTCAAGTTGGATCGAACTGCACATGGTGTGCGAATTTTATTATAATCGGTTAAGTGGTTTAGGAGTCCATTGAGGACAAACATTGTGACACGAGATTTATATATATTAAGATAAATTAGAACAAAATTAACAACAGAACTACTGCGATGGCACCTGTGAAAGGTAAAGCATTTTAACGCTTTCCTTAAAAACATCAAGAGATGGGGCTTTGCGTATTGGCAAAGAAGATATAATAATACTACGTATAGAACGGCCACTCGTTACCCCCCACCCGTTTGAGTCTTCCTCACTTCCACCCCGCGTCAGGACACGGGGTGACGATTGACGATTTACTACTCTGCGCGCGGGCTGCACAGGCCGCTGCAGATACCCGTGTAGCGTTCGTGCGTATGTGTAGTGTCTGTGAATAAATATAGTGTTGTGTGCGTAAGACCTGCTGTCTTATATATGAAGAATCGCGGAGTGTCCGGGCTGTGGTATTGGAACAGGCAAAGCATTCCACAATTGGACAGCTTGAAAAGCAAACGAATAAGTATAGGATGAATCAAACATCTTGACGGGCGGCGGTTACCTATTTACAAGCTCTGGATCGCCCAATCCTGACTGAAGCTCACTTAAAAGGTGGTTTCACAAAGTCAGCAAGCGAATTTTTTTTTTAGTTTTTTGGCATATTTTACTGATAAACTGTGATTATTTGCGCTTATTGAAAATTATTTGTTGCGATATCACAGTACAATGGAACGAGCTAGCAACTCATTTTTTTCGCTTCATTAGCTAGCTGTACGTAGTAGATATTAGTTTATATTAAATTTATAGTTTAGCGAACGCAGGATTTGAACCTGCCCTTTGATCAAAGGGCAGGTTCAAATCCTGCGTTCGCTTCAGATTTTTGAAATGCTTATCACAAAGATAACTCTTTGAGATAAAATCTAGCGTGGAAAGCACTCAAAATAAAATCATAACATTGATTTAGCAGTGCGTCATCTCTCGTCAATCTTTAGAAGTTCTAATAACTTCTAGTTCACTCAACTAGAAGTTATTAGAACCTGTCTAATACGGGTATCACAGGTGGCGCCACCAACGCTATAAGTTGGTGTAATATAAGCACTTCAAAGATTTGACACTTGCGTAGGAGGCGGGCTGGCTCAGTTGGTTAGAGCGTCGGGCTAGTGATCCGAAGGGGCAGGTTCAAATCCTGCGTTCACTTCAGATTTTTGAAATGCTTATCACAAAGATAACTTTTTGAAATTTATAGTTGTCGCGAACCACGAACACACCATGACTGACACATACAGTATTTGTACATAATAATATGCACTTTGTCCTAGTGTGGAGCAATCAGTCGGACACACACACACTCACGCATACATGTGTGTAATACAAACACAGCTTAAACACTTGTAAAGGCGTGTGCACCCTTGATTTGTAACAAGTATGTACCTATGCAAGGCTAAGCGTGCGTCAGTATCAGGTTTCCTATAAGGATTACATATGGCCATGAACGTATAGAGATTAATGTAAGTTCAGTGACTTCCTAAATACTCGGGTTATCAAAGAAGGTTATAACTCATAAACGATAGCTATTTTCATATAATTACTGCGGAATATAGGTAATTAATTCATGTTTTTGTTGTATTATCGACGCTAGATGATAACGTAGCCATCTGTTTAGTGCTTCATGTGAATAGGTTGGAGGTACTGGGAACTACCAGTTTAGTCACAACAAGGCCAAAAATATGTTATTGTGTTTATTTAATTTGTTTTATAGTCCAAGTGGCAAAAGATTTTTCTGTGCCGGCCTTCCGAATTTCACGGTTTTTTTTAGCTTGCGAATCCTACAAATATTATAATCGCGACAGTTTGTGAGTATGTATGGATGTAGCTTAACCTTGGATTAACACATAGGCTACTTTTTATTTCAGAATAACGTGGGTAACGCCGCGGGGCACAGCTAGTAAAATAATAAACATTTCCTAGGTTGCCTATAGGAAGTATAATACAAGATGTTGTTTTGAAAAGTACAGGGACTTTGAAATTTTTTTCGCGATTGGTCCCACACTAAGAGTTAATTATCATAGTGATGAGTATGAATACCTTTGAAAGACCCTGGACATTGTTTTATTGAGACAAAAAGTCCATCGACTTTCGACTACATGTATGGAACCGCGGTTTTTTTCACAAATTCCGAGTTTACGCATACTAAAAATGATTCATGATGATAAGTAGGTATACCTCTGAAAGTCAATACAATTTACCAAGCAAAACCTGTATAGGGTCAGACATTCCTATTTTCTAAGCAGATAAAATTTGTTATGTTAACGTTTAATTATACAATTTAATGCTAAAATAATATTTAAACAAAAATATAATTTTAAATTCACGCAAACAATATTTATGTTAATTGTTACTTTGTTAATTTATTTTTATTTAGTATCATTTATTTATGCAATAACTTTTGACGCCAAATGGCCACAACCGAGTCAGTGGCCACAAACGGTACGCCTACTATATTATAAAATAAAATAAAAATAAAATAAGCCTTTATTGCTGAGTTTACAATTTTGTTTCCTTAACTAATTACTGACGGTCGGTATTATCATTTTCCCCAGCTTGTCCTTCGACAAAGGCCTCCTCTAAAGCTTTCCAGCCCCCCTACCGCCTAAGCAATAGAAATCGTAATAGCAATCGTTTATGACTTTATTTTAGTCATTTGGCACCGCCTATGTGACGTTAGCCATCAAAGTTATTCATTCAACGATTGCTTTCGCAATCCGCACAAAGCAATTGATGGCTAACGTCACATAGGCGGTGCCAAATGACTAAAATGAAGTCATAAACGATTGCTATTACGATTGCTATTGCTTAGGCGGTAGGGGGGAAAGTCCTTCTTTTGCGATTCGCATCCATTCTACTCTACTATATTATAATCAAAATTAAATTAACATTTAGATGTGTAATCAGTGATTCTAATTAGAAGCGTATAAGGGTAGGAGGATGCATGCATATTTGCACATGAACTTATATGTATTGTGTGAGGCGCGTCGTGTTAAATAATATGATTCAACATTATTACATTATATTGCTTCTGATAATAATAATTGATAACACGCAGCCGGTGAAAATAATACAAATAACCCGTATAAAAGTCGCGTGGAACATTGTGATAGTCGTATCAAATATGCTTCACACAATGTTCACACGGGTCGAAAACTGCGACCTTTTTATACTGTTAATTGTTATAATTATGTAGGTACATTGTTTGTGTTATGTAATACAGGGTGACTGGTAATACATTAGCATCTGTTTAGGGGCTTATACAGTTAGTATAAAATAATAAAAATAATAAAATATATAAAAACTAACAACTTTTGTTCAACGACTTTTATCAAATCACAAAAGAAGGCATTTCCATACAAAAATATCGTTCACCCTCAAAATGTTTGGAACAGCTGATTTTTTAGGGTTCCGTACCTCAAACGGAAAAACGGAACCCTTATAGGATCACTTTGTTGTCCGTCTGTGTGTATGTCAAGACTCCTTATCTCGGGAACGCGTAAAGATATCGAGTTGAAATTTAAACTGTATACGTATATCTATGGTGTCTTGCAGTTATGTAAAAGAAAATCTTCTCGGTTATCGTTTAAAAAAGTTAGAGCCATTTATGTCGTAAAAAACCGCATATTTCGACACTCACAAAAATCAAAACAGGGTACTACAGGGTACTTCCCTTTGACATATAACTATGATATTTGGCGAGAAGCATTGTCTCAGAGGATACACAGGAATAAATCTGAAAACTGTACATTTTTATTTAAATAAAAAAAAATAGGGCTTCAAAATTCACAAAATATGGGTTCAAAATTGAAAGTGAGTAAATCGTATCATGTAAGGTATCATGTAAAAGAACTTCATTAGCACATGCTAAAACAGGTTTTAATTATTTTAACAATGCGTTTGTACGGAACCCTCGATGTGCGAGCCTGACTCGCACTTGTCCGGTTTTATTTTATGAGTTTTGACAAAAGTCGCAGTACAAAAGTTGTTGGTTTTGATGTACAGAATAAGCCATTAAAAGGATGCTAATTGATTAGGAATAACCCTGTATATATTAGCACAAAAATTAAAATACAGGCAAAACCTAGTACATACATATACATATAAATAAAAGCAACTTACCACTCCAATTCCTTCAAAAGCATAAATAGCCGTCCCAAAATACAAAGGCAGCTTATGCCATTCCGCAAAAGGTTTCACTTTGTTCGTATTGGGCAAGTCTTGCAATATATAGTAGAAAGTAATCACAAGACCCCAAGCCGTCATGATAGATGCTAGCAGAGACACTGGCGTCAAATACTTCAGATTCTTCACCATAGCCAGAGCCACTATGAGAGGAAATAGTAACACTAAATATGTGTGTACACTCATCCTTATGTGGAAGAAGTATGGCATGGAGTCTTCCAGGTTAGTGGCAACGAAGAGGAAATACACACAACAGAATCCTAGTTGTGTTAATACGAGAAACACGTTAACTATATTCCTGAAACAATTCATACAGTTTGGTTAGTAAAAAGTATTTAATAAGCTTGTTTACTATAAAATATAATTAGTCCGTCAAATAGATTATCAAAAAATATCAGACACGTGTTTTTTCTTCTGCCATTTTAACAAAAATTGATAATTATTGTTAAAGTTCCGCGTGACGTCACTAACCTAATGTACTGGTACCGCTACCAGCTAGTGACGTCACGAGCCCCAACTCTCAAAGGCAAGGTTTATATTCCTGAAACAAAACTATAATCGCGCCAATTCAGCTCTTGGCAATTAATTTGCTGCTGTTAATCCAGCTGATGTGAATGAATCTAACGATAATGTTGTTTCGTGGACAATTTGTACCGATTTCTTACTCAGTCAATAAATAAACTTTCTTTCTTCTTATCTTTGTCATTAATTGTTTGATAGACAAAAGAAAAAATACGTGTCCGATATTTTTTAATAATCTAACTAACGGACTAATTATAATTATGATTTGTATACTCAGTAAACAATACCTATTCACATGATGGATCGTCGATGCAGTTAGTGCGATGTGACTTAGGTCTACAAATATTTTTCGCAAAAAATTGCAACGCCAACTTCCACCGTGTACAGAATTCGAATAATTTTCACGAATCGATGTAACATCCATGTACGTTTTTGTTGATTTATCAAAAACGGCTCAGCCGATAAAATTTAAACGAGACCACCTCGGAAGTATAATCTTTCAAAATTAAAAAAACTTTTTAAAACGGTTCACAATTGGCGAAAAAATCGATAAACATACACAAAAAATACATACACAGACGAACAACTTCTTCCTTTTTGGAAGAAGAAAATTCGCGCATTTTTGTAATTTTCCGAAAATAGTGCAATCTTCTAGGTTCCACCATAAGAGCACAGAGAAATTGATTTGAAGTACGTAGTTAAATTGCTAACGAAAAAAACTATCAGTTCAGTTCTAGTACTTCTAGTCATACGAGTGGTTATAGTGACTAACGAAATCGTAGTATCTAGTGAAATGTAAGTTCAATGTATGTTTTCTTATTCAATTTAATCTTACTGATATTGATTCGCGCATTTTTGTAATTTTCCGAAAATAGTGCAATCTTCTAGGTTCCACCTTAGGGTGGAACCAGACCTCTTAGGAGCACAGAGGAATTGATTTGAAGTACGTAGTTAAATTGCTAATGAAAAAAACTATCAGTTCAGTTCTAGTACTTCTAGTCATACGAGTATAGTGACTAACGAAATCGTAGTATCTTGTGAAATGTAAGTTCAATGTCTGTTTTCTTATTCAATTTTATCTTCATATTCATATTAATTTGCTTACACAATGTTATAAAAAGATGGTAAAAACTTATCATTTTCTCGCCAGATGGATCTTACTGATATTGAGAAAATTCTGTTCTTACCTATGGAAAATTTATTGCAATTTCATAATATCTTCACAGAGCTAGAGCTATAAATTCTCTCTAATATATTGGTAAAGATAGTTGGGGTCAAGTTAGAGCAGAAGTGGCACTCATATCTATCCTTTAGGTTTGAATTCGCTCGTTGAAAAATACTATGTATGTCCTTAGGTACTGGATTCTGCGCGTCAGCCACACAAGTACATAATTTACATCGTATAAATTACGGAATAGTGATATAATCACAGCATTCCAGCCGCCGATGACATCAGATAGCGGCGAGAAATAGGTCAGTAAGCATATTTATCTACTCAATTACAATTACTGTATATTTAATTACCTAATATTGATTTAGGGCCAGGAAAGTTTACTAGCAAATAGGAAAGTTTAGCTATGCCATTATTAAGTAAATAAACATATGATAAAAAACTGTACATTTCCTTTGTTTGCTCGTAATCAATAAATTGAATTTATGGCTATGATAGATTAATTGGATGTTGTAAAAGTAAACCTATACGCGTCATAGTTACCTACCTACTAATATTTTTCAACGGATTCGATTTTTTTGGGTAGTTACTTGCTTGGGTACTTGTTATCAATTAACTATTTCACTATGTAGTGATGCAACAAGTATGATTATGGAATTAATGATAATAATGATAACAAGATAATTTAGCGGGCGATATTAGCGGTATTTATCTTTTATAAAAAGTGCACTTAGATATGCCCGCAGAATCGTCATGTTTGATGTAGGACTCAATAGCTGGACATAGGCTACTCCAATAGCATGATTATTCATTGTAATAATGATAACAAGATAATTCAGCGGGCGATATTCGCTGTTTTTATCCTGTGCAAAAAGTGCACTCAGATATTCTATCATCATCAAATCGGACGAAGGACGTTAACAGCCGGACATATGCTACTCCAACATCATCATATTATTTACTGTAGGTACAATAATGATAACACAATAATTTAGCGGTTTTTATCATGTGCAAAGTGTACTTCGATATTATACTCTCCCTCCTCATCCTCATATCGGACGTAGGATGTCCACTGCTGCACCTAGGCTACCCCAATAGATTTTGAATAGCATTGGTCGTAGACCGACTTGCATCCACCAGTGCAATCATGCGAGTCTAATCAGCCCCCCTACCGCCTAAGCAATAGCAATCGCAATAGCAATCGTTTATGACTTCATTTTAGTCATTTGGCACCGCCTATGTGACGTTAGCCATCAATTGCTTTGCGCGGATTGCGAAAGCAATCGTTGAATGAACAACTTTGATGGCTAACGTCAAATAGGCGGTGCCAAATGACTAAAATGAAGTCATAAACAATTGCTATTACGATTGCTATTGCTTTAGGCGGTAGGGGGGCAGGTCGTCAGACCTTCCAGGCTAGGATGCGCACCGCGTAATATTTCTTTCGACGTGTCAGAACGAGACAGCATTATGGCCCAAAGTATATATCTGTCACTTTATCACACTTCGAAAAGAGTTCTATTCGTGGGTTTTCGTGGTCGCATGCAGCTAGACTTGCTTGTGGATGAACATGTTTACGGTGGGCTTGTGAATTCGTGTTTACATAAATTATGCCCTTATGCCTTGCTTTAATATAACAACTGTAAACTAGTGTTTATGATCAAAAATCTACTCTACATATTACATAGATAAATGTCTGTCGTTCTCTAGTCTCTATATCTACTATTGCACGGAAGAATGAGGGAAAGTCTTCTTGGTTGACACGGAACGGGACGGAATCCATTAGTAGAGAATCGAAGTTTTTCGATTGCGTTCAGAGTACAAGTGCTGCTGAATGCTTATAATTTTTTTTGCGAATGACTATCATGGGCTGTTTCGCTAACGGATTGCTTCTGAGGCCTCTAAAGCTTACCGGACGTGGGCAAAAGCTCTAAAGTTTGGTTGAAGGGTCATAAGCGTATGGCACCTCGAAGGTACGAACCTCGACTTAGGCTGTCGCGTCGCCCGTCGAGGGGAGATCAGACCTGCTCAGACACTTCGGAAGGGACATCCCTCGAAGTAAGGCTTCGATTTTGCTTTCGGCTTGCCACAGATTACATAATAGTTACTACGTAATATTAGCCCTTGAGCTGGTTAACAGATCTCTGGGTTTCCTGCTGTCTGTTTTTAGTAACGGACGTCTTTATTGAATAGGTATGTTGGGAGTTGAGGGATAGGATATCCATTACATTATTAGTTACTTAACTATATTTCAGCAAAGTTAACTAGGTACTTTTAATTCTCTTCGGCTTTCGGCTTGCCACAGATTACATAATAGTTACTACGTAATATTAGCCCTTGAGCTGGTTAACAGATCTCTGGGTTTCCTGCTGTCTGTTTTTAGTAACAGACGTTCTTATTGAATAGGCATGTTATGGGAGTTGAGGGATAGGATATCCATTAATTTATTATTAACTATATTTCAGTAAAGTTAACTAGGTACTTTTAATTCAGTGGCAAATGACGCATCGCTGAAATTTTGAATAAATGGTACCTATACCTACTAGTTCAAATAAATATAATATAGATATGTACATACTACTAGGTAGGTACAATTACACAATAATAACCATTAATCATGTTAACATGATAATGGAAAGGGGAGGAGATTTAGGCTCTACAGTTGCCTTCCGTATAACATTCGGAGAAAACGCGAATTTCCTTTTTATACATTTTTGCTTTTTGTATATTAGTAAAAAAGAAAATATTGAAAATTACTTTTTTTGTATGTTTGTAAGTACCTATACATATAATAATATTCATATACTTTTAAAATATCTTTGTACACAACAATCTATGGTATTAAAAATTTGCTTTTTTAATATTTTTGCCTCATTTTGTGTAAGAAAGCATAAAATGAGTGTTAAGGGGGAAGGATTTTGTCATAACTTGTAATCTTAAACCAGAAAAAGTTAAGCCATATCAGACATCTTCTAGGTTCAAAAATACATTAAACAAACCATCTATCCAACAGCCATAGGACGTCCACTGCTGGACATAGGCCTCCTATTACACCTATGGATTTCCAATAAGGCTGGATGGAAGCGGAAACAAAACATAATTATAATCAGTAAAAACCTAATTTGAAAAGATAATTAATCTTACTTCATTTTCTTTGCATATGGTCTAAGCGCCACTGGTCCAGAAGCAAAGGAATCTTCGACAACTTCAGAAAAGCTTAATGCGGGCCGCTGACTTCGTATGCACAGCTCATGTGAACACTGCACAAGTACGTGCATACAGTGCGTGCATATCACTCCCATGAACATCGTGCCAAACACACCTGCAAATCAATAATTATACATTACTAGCTTGCGGGCATGCCCTGAGCATTCATTCTCGCCATCGATGGCTCCTTTTTGCGGCGGCGTCGTGTGTCAGGTCGGGTCGTTTTCTTCCCTCAAATATGGTTGAGGAAGGCAATGGCTGTCACATGTGTCACACTCGTGCTCGGGTGCTGCATGGAGTCGTCGGTTTGCTCGTGGCATTCACGCAATGCACCGACAACTAACTTAGGCTAACATTTAAACTAACCCATCTCTTTATACAGTAAAATCAAATGATTGTAAATTTTTATTTAACAAAGGTCACAGACCCTGGAGTCTGTGGTTAGTAATTTTTCAATAAAAAAAATACTAGCTTTAGCCCGCAGCTTTGTCCAAATGGTATTTTAATGTTTGTGCTATCCCACGGGAACATTTTTTTTTCTGGATTACAAAGAGCCTATGTCACATTCCACCTTTCAAACTATGTCCATGGCAGAAATTGAGTCAATCCGTTGCTGCGTTAAAGAGGAACAAACCAACAAACACACTTTCGGATTTATAATATTAGTAAGGATTAATGCTTAGGGCTCCATAAATAAATTCATTATTAAATTATCTGAGATCCATCAATGTTATAAAATGTAAAATTACATTATTAGATTATCTTAAATAATTAATTAATATCATAATTTGTGATCCTTATCGAACCACCCTTTATATCGTCATAGGTAGTCGAGGTCAATAATTTTAAATTCTATTACATAATTTAAATTCCGTAAAATTATTTATTGTTTTGAACTTAAGAATAAAAATTAAAGAAAATAAATGATATGCACTCCACTTAATTTTTTTTTTCTTAATGGCGCCATTGCGTGGACTTAAGCCGCCAAAAAGTATTTTTTTCTTGGACGTCTGTATAGTTTACAAGTAATAAAATGTAGTTGTTAGGTAGTGGTTTGCAGCGAGTCATTGGGATGAACATCTAATATTTTATCAACATGAAAAGTAGAAGAAAATGATGAAAGGAAAATGAAACGAGAAATTCTTCTCGTAAAATTGGTAGAGCATATTGTAATATTTAGGTATTTTCATTCTGTTAGATATAAAAATATCAAGTAAAAACCAGTTGGAGACTTACCCAAAATTAGGCCAGAATTTTTAAACGCATCTGGCATAGCCAAAATTCCAGTTCCGATGTTTCCTTTTAAAAGGTGTATCATTGTATCGAAGTTTGACGTGGGATGTTCGAGACATCTCTCCGCACCGGGCTGGTACTCCCTGGGTAGGCCTTTGGTCTTCTCATTTTTTAACACTGGATCGATCTCTAACTCAACGCTACCTTGAACTTCATTGTGTTCTACGGGAGTATTGGGCCCAATAAGAAGTGGCTGCTTTTCATCGCTCATTATTTTCCGATGCCTACTAGTTCACGCGGTTTATTTATATTTTTTATTGATGTAGCACGGACATTGACGTCGATTTCTTCGACTCCTGCAGGTACAATGAAACGGAAGAAATTTTGACGTCGAGATAGAACGGAATTTGGTACAGCAATGCGAAAAATTTCAATAAACACAAAAGTTTTATCACTTGGAAATTCTCCGCTCGTTGAGTTCGATTTTTCTTATCTTTCACACCCCTCCCAAAGTTGATACCCCTCTTTCAAAGTATATTTTTGCTCTTTTACACTTAGATGAAAATGTATGACGCTATCTTTTTCTCATGCTATAAGTTCAAAATAATTTGAAACAACACGGTCCGATGGAAATGACGTCAATATGCAACTGACATTGACAGCAACTAAAAAGTGACATTAAAACAGCTGATTCAGCTGATTGATACCGTGTAGTGCGCACGCGTGAAAAATAGAAAAATAGCTTGTCTCATCGATTGTTATTAAAATAAAAATTATTTTTAGTGTTCCTAATGGGAAATGCAGGTAGTAATCACCCTAAAGAATGGCAGAGGGACTCAGTAACAAAAGCACCAGATGCGGGTCCGTCTTCGCCAACAAAAGAAGGAGAAGCGTTTACCTTCGACAAGAAGATTGACGATGACCGCATCGGTCGAGATGACGAAAATGCCATTGAAGATGGAGCTCCGTATTATACTAAAGCAGTGCCAGAGAGTGAAGTGGAGTTCACCGGGCCACGACCGAGATCTAACACGTTAATAGAGAGTACCAAGGCAGTTGATGATTTCAAGGTTCTACCTACGGTTTTCAAATGGGAAGGTGGAGGCAAACAGGTTAGTCTTTTCTTAAACTGTTCCTGTAAATATCTTCTATATTATTTATTAATGTCTTGGTAAAGCTGTAGTTGTTATCATCAAAGTTAATAAAGTAAGAATTCAATTTGTTGATAGGTTTTCATCAGTGGAACATTTACGGACTGGAAGACAATTCCTATGGTGAAGTCTCATGGAGACTTTGTGACGATAATCGATCTGCCAGAAGGGGAACATCAGTATAAATATTTTGTGGATGGAGAATGGCGTCATGATCCATCAGTGGTAAGAAAGCTTATTTTTATGCCTGATCATCAATTTATTTGTTACGATTACCATTCAAAATAAAATCTGATAATACTACTGTTTGTATAAGCTTGTGTCAGAGTTTATAGAACAAATTAAAATTTGTCCCTAAGTGTAGATTATGTTGTATTATGTAGAGTTCCTTATGTTGCAATGAAACAATCCCTTTTTATGTTAATTTGCAGAAAGTGATAGACAATGGAATGGGCTCCAAGAATAATCTAGTGTCGGTGAAAATGTCAGACTTTGAGGTCTTCCAAGCCCTTGCAAAGGACAGTGAGGGCATCCATAGCAGTGCACAAACTGAATATTCTCAGGTAATTTCTTATCTTATACCTTTGAATAAGATATACCTTTCTTATATTAACTTTGAATAAGATAGAAATTATAATGGAGGAAAGCTATTCTCGGATATAAATATATATGTATTGATTTGTTTGTATGAAATTGGATCTCAAAAATGGCAAATTTTGATGATGATATTCATATCCATTTTTTTATTACTTTATCTAAATAAATGTTATTATTGAGAAAACGCAAAAATATAAAATTTCATAACCAGATAGGTGTTAAAATCCCAAAATCCAGCCTGCTAGCTACACCCGAGCCATTAATATGGAAAAAAATGCCAAGTCCTGAGCATACACTATAACCATTTTATAAAATTTTAACACTAATTTTCTAATTCTATGGGGGTGATGTCACCTGCACTGACATCTCGCTTGGGGTGTATTGCACAGGAATTTTTAACACTTTCATTGGTAATATTTCAGGAAATCCCTCAATCGAAACCATGGGAAAAAGTATCTGGACCTCCAATTTTACCTCCACATCTGTTACAAGTTATTCTTAATAAGGACACACCACTCTCTGTAAGTACAGTTAAGAGTTAAAGCAGCCTTGGGTGACCTAGTGGTTGTTTATCTTACTAACGGAAGGTCGTCGGTTCAAATCCCGGTTCCGTACCAAGGTGTTTTTATGGAAAGTTTTTTTGACACTACTGGCTTTTCTGTGAAGGAAACGGTTGAAACGAAAAATGGTTGTGGTAGAAATTCGTTGGCGTATGTGAATCCACCAACCCTCAGCGCGGCCAACGTAATATGTGTGGCCTGGTCGCCCTTCGAGGGTAGGTATATGTTCAGCAGTGTGCTATTAACGGATGATACAGTAAAGTAAAATAAAATAACTAATAAATAAATAATAAATATCAGGGGTCATTTTACACACTGTTTCTGACACCAAACTAAGCAAAGCTTGTGATATGGCTGCCAGAGACTGATATTCTACATACACATATTTTAAATACATACTTAAATATATAATACCTAAATAACACCCAGACACAGAACAAGCACCAAAATATAACTATTTTTCTTTATGTAGAAAACAGTTGATCTGATTTCGCGATTTTTTTTATTCTTTCTCTTTCATCAGAGTCTTCACCTTAATATCAACCGTAGGATATCCACATGTGGATATAAGCCTCCCCTATTAATTTCCAATAAAGCCTGTAGGAAGTGGTTAGTATCCAGCGCGTTCCTGCAGTCTTAATTAGATCGTCCATCCTTTAGTTAGTGGACGTCCCACGCTGCGCTTACCGATGCGATCTTCATTCGAGACCATCCGCTATCCCTTTGAAGTAGTTGACGCAGCGAAGGTAACTGCTTCAAGTCGACGATTTTACTTTCGTCTGACTGTTTGGTCTGTTGATTTTGGTCTACATATCGCATTTTTCAACGAATCTCGACGAAACTTGGTATACTAAGCGCCACACAAATCGGGGGATGGAAAGTTATGCGCAAAGCCGAAATATGCGAGGGAGACGGAGACGCAGACGCCGGGGCACACCCGCCCGCCAACCTCATGCCTGCCGCGCGCTCGCTACGCCCGTGCACACATGCGCAATGATTAGCGAATCATGGCGAAGTGTCATCTGCGGCTAACTTCCCATCCGTCGATTTGTGTGGCGGTTAGTATACGCAGGTTTTGTATATTATTATGGATTTTTATATCGTCGGCGATTTTTGATTGGCGGCATCTCCCTCAAAAATGGGGTAATTTACTTTGACGCTATTTATCGGCCGATTTCGGTGATATTTGGCAAGATTGTTTAGTATCTAAATCCTAACAATGTTTGAGAGTATGAACCAAATCGGTCAAGAGCGAGTCGAGATATAGATCTTACGAAGTAAAAGATATGTGTCGCGAGGTCTTCTGTTCGAAGAACTACTAGTTTAATCGATATTTTGTCTATTTCCAGTGTGAGCCCACTCTACTGCCCGAGCCTAACCATGTGATGTTGAACCATCTCTATGCACTATCGATAAAAGATGGAGTCATGGTCCTGTCGGCCACGCATCGATACAGAAAGAAATACGTCACCACGCTCCTCTACAAGCCTATATAAGTATTATTATCAAATCGTTTAGTTTATTATGATACGATTCAAAGATTATGGCGGCTTGGAATACAAGCGAGACGCTGCACAGTAGCAAATATAATCAGCATGGGTGTGGGATAGGTGCCTGACTTCAGTCGCCATAAAGTTTGACGTGACATCTAATGTTGTTATTTGTGTAGAGTATTTGGTAAACCTTACCGCTGATATTTAGGCCTTGTAGGTTTGCGGGTTTATTCCGTTATTTATATTGGTTTTGGCCTCCTGCTAACATTATGAATTCCTAGTATTAACTAATAACTTACATTCGTAACGTGAAACAATTTAAAATGTGTTAGTGGTTTCGCATTGCGTCCAAAAAGAGTTTGTGCAAAAATAGAAGCGTCGCAGGTGACGTTGCCCGTGTGCCATTTTACCAATTTTGCTACGTTGACCACACTGCTATGTCATTGCTAGTACAACTAAAAGTGTTTGATACTTGGTAGACACCAATTCGGTTTTCATCAGTACTCGCGTCTACTAAGTATAGTCGGTACCTTGGCTGCTGATTAAAATCTTGTTTTTAGTTCACCATAACGCCACGACGGTTCTGTTTTTGCACATACTCTATTAGAGTCTAATATCTAAGAAACTACTTAAGAGAGAAACCACTCGAGTGAAACCAAGTTAGAGATAAACCATGTAAGAGAGAAAAATAGTGGTTTCGCATTAATGCGCGGACGGCTGAAACTAATCCGATCCGTGAACGTACTTTACGCTCTAGGCAAGATATCCGTTATCCAATTTATAAGGAGATAAATAGGATAGGACATGGTGTCTGGGTAAAAAAAAAAAACAAAAATATAATTAGTCCGTGAGATATATTATCAAAAAATATTGGACAATGTATTTTTTTGTCAATCAAACAACAAATGACAAAGATAAACCTTATCAAAGTTTGAGAGTGGTGGTCGTGACGTCACCTCTCTTACAGAAGTCTATACATTTGTATGGCACTTGTGACGTCACGCAGAACTTTGACGGGCTGTATCTTCATCAATGTTTGTTGAACCGACCAAAGAAAAAATACGTGTCTAATATTTTTTGATAGTCTATCTAACGGACTAATTATATTTTATCAGTCATCATGCCTATTCTAATAATACTCGGAAGATTTATGTTTTGAACGCAATGCGAAACTACTATTAAGCCCGAGACATACTATCGGACGCGACTGACAGCCGCGACTTAGCAATGTGCTCAGTCTTAAAACATCCGGTGTGCCAGATCGCTCTCGGACGTCCGAACGCTCAAGGTCGTCCGAAGGTGACGTCCGCGACTTATGTCCGTTAGTGTGCACAGCTCATTGTACTTTCATAGTCTGGATACCTATCAGTCGCGTCCGTAAGCCTCGTCCGATAGTATGTTTCAAGCTTAAGAGTATAATAAATAATAAATAAATAATAAATATTAGGGGACATGTTACACACGGTCTCTGACCCCAAACTAAGCAAAGCTTGTGGTATAAGTTGTATACTAGTATAGGCAGGTGTATACTAGTATAGCTGCGCAATATCATATCAACGCACAGCTTTGTGTGACCTTGGGTCAGGATTGGATATTGTGTAGCTTGTATATAGTTAACTTCACATTCGCCGACTTGTATTATTCGGCCTATACCGCATATGAGAATTATTTTTATAGCCGCAGAAAAAATACAAAAAATGATAATATTTCTGAGTAAATATTGTTGCTGTATATTTGTAAAGACGCGCTTATAAATACGATCTTAAGAACGTATAGCGCAGCTCAGATGTATGCTTTTAGCACACGTTCCTATAACACCAATATGAATTAGGCTATTTTACTATGAAAAAATCTCTGTATTTTTGAGATAGCTTAGGCAAAAAGCAATCGGAAAATGTGCCTTTTAGATCATAAAATAACAAAATAAATTTTAATGTGTGCATAAAATAGTCGCCGCTATGTTATGACGTCAACCGGCTATGTAAACATTTAATAGTTTGTCCGGTGTTTGTACTAGAATTCCAGGAACAGCACACCAACGGTAACTCATTATTAACCATTTATAATAACTCATTTTCAACATAAATATCAAACTTACAAACAAAGACACTATTGTGAAAAATATTTACGTGCATTGTTTACATAGCATAGTGACGTCATTTATGACCACAGAGTAAAATAATGACATTCATCGTTTTACCTAAATTACGCGCGAAATTTTGAAATTGTAAAATTAAAATGCATTAAAAAAAATACGATTGTATAATTATTTTTTGTATTTTTTTGTGGTTTATTAGACCAACAGGATCTCACTGAGATGCTTCTCAAAAATGACTGTACTAGCCTAAGGCGCGGGTCGGTACTACTGCAAAATGTTTTGAGCTCAATCAAACATTCTCAAAACCTATTTCAACTAATTCACATAAAATTGATAAACGGAAAGTGCCTTTATAATAATAAGTACTTCTCTATTAAAGCTTCATAAAGTATGTACTGTTGTGTACTTATTTATTGGATTACGAGTATTACTGTATGAAATTTAATCTTTTTTTTTTTTTTTTTTTTTTAATGTTAGGGATCTAATGAATGGAATGGAGCACCATTATACTGAGCGCCACACAAATCGGCGGATGAGATGTTAGCCGCAGATGACACTTCAGCCGTGATTGGCTAATTATTGTGCATGTGCGCACAATTTCGACGCCGTGTATCGTAGTGCGTAGGGAGCGCGCAGGCAGGCGGGTGTGCCCCGGCGTCTCGTTTCTCTGGCTCCCGCGTATGCCTAAAATTTATAGATATTTCGGCTTTTTCGCAGCGCTCTGCGCATAACTTCCCATCCGTCGATTTGTGTGGCGCTCAATATATCTCTAAAAGTAGCCTATGAAACTATACTACATTGTTCACTGGAGTGTCCTATCGAGGCTACTTTTGCCAGAAGCCATGGTGGGTAAAAACTTATTAATTTATAAAAAAAAAATATTATCAGAACAATAACCTGATGTGCAATCTGTAGCACGTTTCAATCATGTAGCATGCAATCAAAAGCATGTTTTGACTTGGCTGGAGCAGTGTCTGCTTTATTATCTTGTACTAGTAAAATTAAATCTACAATGGTTGAAAATAATAATTATTACATTAGACCCAATTATAAAGGTGCCATCGTAAATATAATAGCAACGTAAAGTTTCTCTTTATCAAATGCATATATTGAAAAAGAAACAGGAAGATTCTAAATTGCTATTATAATTAGGTACGATGTCGCCTTCACAATTGGACCTATTTTCATCTATGTAATTAATAATATATCCTGTACTAAATTCTTAGAATGTGTACCGGTGAGGTCATAGAATTTTATTGATCTGTGAAGAGGACGTGAAAGAAAGAAATTCCAATGGTACCAATAGCATGGTTCTAAATATAAAATGTACTATTGAGAACGTCCCGATCTCGCTGGTGCGCGATCGGTACTATTTTTATGCTATTGACAATTATTTTGTGCAATCTGTTTTCTTTGACGCATACGAATTAAATAATAAAAGTTGGTAATAGAAACGATCATTTTTTACAAGGACTCCGCCGAAAACCGTGAGCCCCGGAAGTTGCTCCAATGAAATAAAATAAAAACATTACTCCAAACGAAATTTTAGTGGGGGACTCTGATCCCATATTTTTGATGGGCCAACTACTAACGCCAAATACCGCTACCGGCGGTCGTTGGCAGTTACTTTAGTCCTTGTTCTGAGGTTGGCACAAAAAATAATACTTTGTCCTAAATGTACGTCCCGCAGCGGGGGCCGTACATTTAGGACAAAGTCGTCCGTCCCGCAGTCGCAGTCCCCTAAATGTACGTCCCGCAGTGGAGGCCGTTGGGAGTAAACCGATATTTTGCTATTCACGTGCTCTAGATACTATCCTACTAATATTATAAACGCGAAAGTTTGTGAAGATGGATGGATGGATGTTTGTTACTCTTTCACGCAAAAACTACTGAACGGATAGAGATGAAACTTTTAGCTTATATATCAGAATAACACATAGGCTATAAATTATATTATATATTGCGTATGCGGGCGAAGCCGCGGGTAATAACTAGTAGTATAATAAAAGTACCTACTATAGTAAAATGATTTCCGCTCCCAACCAACCAGTTATAAGAAAACAGATTGTACCATATAAGATTTGTAGTTTTTCTGCAAACGCAACTTGTTATTTAAAACCTTAAATTAGATGTGTAAGTAGTCAATTGTGTTGAAGCAATGATGTGTTGAAAGTATTTTTGCTGTAGTGACTTCTGGAACTGTGATTTTTAGAAGTGTATTTTACGTATTAAACGCATGACGAATACAATGATTGAAATGTAAATAAAATTACTGCTTCCAAAAAACTTTCGTTTACTTCTTCAATTTCGCTTTCCACTTATAAATATAATACATTGTAGTATAAAATCTAGAAATAAGTAGGTAGATCACACTAAAATCATTTACACATTATTAATAGATCTATGATACTGTTAGGCAAGAAAGATTTGTGACTTCATATCAGTATTGATCGTATCGTATTCGTATCGGTTATTGGTAATCCATTAGCATCCTTTTAGGGGCTTATTCTGTACATCAAAACTAACAAGGATAACTAAAAGGATGCTAATTGATTAGAAATAACCCTGTATATTTTTAATTTCTATTGGCCAATTTATAGTTTTATCCAATAAGCGGTGCTACTCAGATTTAAATGTACGACAAAACTGATATTGGCTATAGGCTGAATCAATAATCGGCTGTGATATTAGTTATAGGCTGCAGATAACCCAATCATCGTGAGCTTAAAGGCCAAAACACATACGGCGGGCGCGGTGCGGGTCGGGAGTACGGCGTGTCTATTTGTACCTGTTTCAATGGACGACAACACACAGAACGCGTGCGCGGGTCGGGCGCGGGGCGGGCGCGTTCAGTGTGTGGTCGTCCATTGAAACAGGTACAAATAGACACGCCGTACTCCCGACCCGCACCGCGCCCGCCGTATGTGTGAATCGGCCTTTAGTCAGGATTGGGCTACCCGCAGCATGTAATAACCTACTCGGTATTGGCATGATTGGCGGCATGGGTGCTAGTGTGCACCCTAGGAACTTATTTGCTCACCCCAAAAAACTTGAAAGTTAGGTAATAATTTTACGCCTAAAATGGCACAACCGGCCTCAATCGTACAAAATTCGAAAAGTGTGCTCGAATCGATGTACATAAACCATTTTTTATCATTATTGATTTAAATGCTGAAACTGCTCAGCCTATTTCGATATAATTTAAATGGGACCACCTTTGCACTATGTTGGCGGTAATGAACTTGTCATAATCATACAGTTGAATTAAGAACATCGTTTTTTGAAGTCCGTTAAAAACATTCTATTTTATAGGGTGCGTAAGGGTGAGTAGCTACCCCCGCAGAAAACATCTATATCAATGGGTAATGTGTTTTGGTATGATGGTGTATTAATGATGGATAAATATACCTCCTTTGTATTTTTTCTATCCTATAATACTCAATTTGTGTGATGCTCATCAGATTTCTGTACAGAGGAGATCGACTTTTTCCAGCTATTTAATTCGCGCATCCCTACATATTCAGATGATGATATATAAAACGTGATAATCCAATAAAAAAATCATATTAAGAGGTCTATTATCACTTAAATACTATTGATTATTATCTTCTAATTAAGTTTTAGGCTAGATGATTCTAGTATAGGTCGAATCAAACTCAATGGTGTCCGTGAATTTACCTACAAGCTGCACAAATCCCCACTCGTCACCTTAATTAGCTAATTGCGCAAGGATTTGCCTCGTGTGTATAGACGCCATTAAGTTTAATTAGGCCTATCAGCTATGATGTAGGTACCTTACAAAAAAAGAATCACCAAAATCGGTCCATAATTGGCGGTAATGAACGTGTCATAAACATACAGTTGAATTAAGAACATCGTTTTTTGAAGTTTAACCCACAATTTATAATGTCACCCGAACCAGCGGCAGCGCTCAGTTGTTAATGCCACCTACGGTCACCCATTCGAAAACTGACCGTGCCGTACGTAGCTTAAATTAATATCATATTAGTTATTGCCAAATGAAACTAAGCTCGTACTACAATATACTTATTATTGCTTCGTTTCTAATAAATACACAATAAATAATTTAAACTTGATTCATTTATCACCAAACTAATATTAAGCAGTGAGTTAAACGTATACAGCCTTACCACAAAAGATTTAAACACGCTTTAAATACAGTTTAATCGTGCAATTTGCACTGTTAAACATTGTCTAAGCTGTGCGTAAAACTTTTATGGTAAGAAGGCTTGTAATTAATCGAACAATTTGTTATAGGAAAATTTCAATTTTCAGTGCTGTGTACATATATTCACTAATTTCTAGTTTAAGTGTAATCATAAAATAAGTGTGCTGCCGGACTAGTACATGAGCCACGAAATAATTCTTTCGACATGTCAGAACGAGACAGAGTTATGCTGAAGTATATATCTGTCACATTTTCACACGTAGTCAACTCTTTTCGTGGTCGTATGCTAAGCTAGATGGGCGTTTCTCTGCGACGGACATACTCTAAGATATTGTACTCAATATGTTGACCAAATTTTAACCTTTTGAGCGCTATGCCTCAATTTTTAGGGTTCTGTACCCAAATGGTAAAAACGGGACCCTATTGCCCAAGACTTCGTTGTCCGTCTGTCTGTTTGTCACCAGGCTGTATCTCATGAACGGTAATAGCTAGACAGTTGAATTTTCACAGATGATGTATTTCTGTTGCCGCTATAACAACAAATCCTACTAATATTATAAACGCGAAAGTTTGTGAGGATGGATGGATGGAATGATGGATGTTTGTTACTCTTTCACGCAAAAACTACTGAACGGATTGAGATGAAACTTTGCAATAATATAGCTTATATATCAGAATAACACATAGGCTATAAATTATAATGATAGTGCGTCAAAAATCAAAATATCATGCGGGCGAAGCCGCGGGTAAAAACTAGTACTAAATAAAATAAATATTTAAGGGGTATTCCCATACAACAAACGTGATTTTTCTTATTGCATATCATGTGGCCTGTTCGTTCGTTCGTTTCAGCCATAGGAAGTCCACTGCTGGACATAGGCCCCCCCTAAACATCTCCAATAAGTTCGGTTGGCAGCGGCTTGCATCCAGCGCAATCCTGGGGTCTTAATGAGGTCATCCGTCCTCCTTGTGGCCTGGCCTTCGACTATAGACGTAGTTGGCACCCGGAAGTGTCGGTCAAGTGTGTAGTGACTGGCGCATGGCGTTCAAAAGGTTAACTTTATGAGACCAACTATGATAGCTCAAAAAAAACTCTTGCATACAAAAAATCATCAACTTTTGACAAAATTCTTTTTTGAAAAAAAAAAAAAAATGGCATGACCGACTTCAACCATGTACAGAATTCGCGAATATTTCGCACGGATCGATGTAGCATTTTTCACATTATTGTTGATTTATCGAAAATGGCTCAGCCGATTTCGATAAAATTTAAATGGGACCAATTTCGAAGTATACTCTTTCCAAAAAAAAATAATTATTCAAATCGGACCACTACGTAAAAAGTTATGCGTGGTTATAAAAAAAAATACGCGTCGAACTGAGTACCTCATACCTCCTCCGTTGCGTCGGTCAAAAATTTGTGATGTGTGTGATGTAACAGCTGATTTTTTTTTATTTCAGAGTAGGTCTCATAGTACAAGTTTGTCATAATATTTGGTACAATGATATCCTCTAGATATATTTTAGAGTCTAGAATATATCCGGCGACTAGAGAAAATAACTAGTATACTTAGAACTATTGGCAAGTTACAAGTTATATAAATATGTATGATTTCCTTTGGTTTTGCAAATTTAGTAAATTACATTTATGTTGAAATTCTATACAAATTCTGAAATCATATTTAAGTATCTTCTCTAAACAACGACGCTAGTACAAAAAATAATTTTGTTGAGAAAGGGGTAAGTACACAATTTTTGTAAAACAAAGTATGCATAAAAATACCCTAAAGCCATCATTCTAAAGTTCCTGATCGACGTACAAAAGATTTCGACGGTATACATGTCATTACGTTTCATTCGACGCTTTTCTCTTTTGCAATTTACCGTTTCTTTTAAAATAGCCGTGTTCAGTACTAATGTTGCGTGAATAAAATACACCATTCTTTCTTTAGTTAAAATTATCAATTTTACGCAACGCTTTAGTACTGGACACGGCCATTTTAAAAGAAATGGAAAACTGCTAAAGAAAGCGTCAAATGAAACGCTAATTAGAACCGACAACCTCGCTCGCGGCTCGTCAATAAATTTGAATTTTTATTTGGCTCGCCACGTAGTGTTGCCAACACTGCGACTATTTCTGTGTTCTACGGCTTTCGGGTGGTAATTTCTCCAAACAATCTCAAATAATTTCTGTAGTCTGTTGGTTCTACCGTAAATAATTCTTGGATTAAATTGGTATGCGATACCAGAGTCTTTTATTTTATCCAATTTAGTTTTATTTTAGTAATATAAGTTTTAGTATTTAGTATTAGTTTTTATTTTAAGTAGGTTGATTTACTTATAGTTTTTGAAATGTTTTTAAGTTTGGTCAAAATATACTATTAAAATTATATTTTATCCAACTCTTAACCCATACTCGTATTTTAGGGCGTTTTCGCTATTTGTAATTAATTCCTACAGCAAGATAACATACGTTTTGAAACTTCGAATATGACAAGATTTTGTATTTTGACGAGCCAAACAGCCTTCAAAACCGCGGTTTTATTCTGTACGTCGATCAGGGGCTTAAATGTCTATTGTTGAGAACTGATGGAACGGTAGTCTTCGAAAGGAGACCATGCACCTGCAAGCGCGGTGTATGATGTATATTCACTAAATCGTAGACAAGTTACTCGATTATGAGCACAGTTTTAAATTTACACTTTACTGTTCAATATATTCTGAGATTCAAAAACATTCGAAAACAGATAAGTCCGTAATACTTCAGTACAATTCAGTCGAAAATGCTAAATAAAATGCAATAAACAACAAAATGGTAACAGCATATCTAAATAATATTAACAATATAATAGGTAGCACCGGTTGTGACCATCTTATTGTAATTTTTGGCCACTCTGAATTTTAATGATTGTGTTTTTATTAGTAAAATTGTTAAAAAAATGTGAACAATTATGAAGGTGCCATCCTAAATTTAATAGCAATTTAAAATATTGTTATCTCTTTCAAATGCATATATATAATGAAAAAGAAACAGCAATATTTTAAATTGCTATTAAAGTTAGAATGGCGCGTTTATAATTGACCACAATATTAAAAAAAAATGATATTTACATAAACAATATTTATGGTATTACATTGTTTATAATATATTTATGCAATAATTTTGACATCAAATGGCCAAACCGGTACAGTGACCACAACCGGTGCATCCCTACTTTCAATGACGAAGTCTAAACGTCCTCACTGGTTAGTGGCAAAAGTTTTTCTTTGGATTCATCCTCATTAGTACTAACATTAATAACTGGATTTTTGAAATACATCCCCACAGCAATACTGACTAGACATATAGACAAAATGGTATACCAAGTAATTACTATACCAAATATTAAATAACACACTTCCGCTGTTATAATCAGTTCTAAAGCGCTAGCGTAAGTTTTTAAAATAGAATTTAAATTTTTCAAAAAGAAACTCGTGACTATACCTACCACTGCACTATTTACTATAATGAGAATCACAAATACATCACCTAATGGACTGAAGTCGTCAAATATAGTACCTAACTCGCCTTTAAATAAAAGTACGACTAAATTACACAGAACCGAGTCAAGGTACATGAAAACGTTTTGTAAAAATATATCTACGCTAGCACCTTGAGTTTTGAGAAGGTATTCGTTATAGGTACCGGCCAAGCATGAGCAAAAGTTTTGGAAATTAATTGAAAGGAAATATATGTTGAATACGTTGGACCAAATGTCAGTACTGTCCGACTGACTGGTGGCCGCATCGAAGTTTTTCAGCATACATCCGAATGTGAGTATTCCTAGTGATACCCATTGCATGAATGTCAATTTCTTCTGGAACAGGAACTGAAAAAGAAAAACAATAAGCTGAAGAAGCTCTCAGAACGTCATTTTATAATTAGTCACGAGGATACACAGAGCCAGAACAGAAAGGTGACCAGAGTGTTGGCAGAAATGACAAGCAAAGTTGAGTTTATGACTAAAGTCGGCGCCTTGGTGGTCTAGCTGTAGCGATACCCATCTTACAATCGTATGGTCATGGATTCAAATCCGGGCAGGATTATGCCGCCTATTTGACGTTAGCCATCAATTGCTTTGCGCGGATTGCGAAAGCAATCGTTGAATGAACAACTTTGATGGCTAACGTCACATAGGCGGTGCCAAATGACTAAAATGAAGTCATAAACGATTGCTATTACGATTGCTATTGCTTTAGGCGGTAAGGGGGCTGGTCCAATGAGTTCTTTGGAAATTATGTACGGATTTCACACCACTGTTTTTTCGGTGAGGGAAAACATTGTCAGGTAACCTGTGTGTACATCCGCAGAAGGAATTCGATGGTGTATGTGAATCCACCAACCGGCACTGCGCAGTGGATATGGCCCAAAACCCTTCGTGGGTAGGCCACCAATATTCTGGTTACCTGTTGTCTCCACGAAATTTTAATTTTACATAGATTAGGTTTGAACGTCTAGCTCGCAGTTTATCGTCTTTTCGTACCGAAGGCCAAGTTTGAAACTGAGATGCCGGCACTATCAAATTTCTAACGTATGAGGTGTATGCTTATGAAGCTAGCTACTAAGCTGCGCAGATACCTGCTACTCGCGTAGTTGACAACGAATTTGCTATTGCGCAATGACACTCGCCTCGTGTTCAGAGACGCCAAGAAGTTTGATTCGGCTTATTCGGGCAGGGCACATACGGAGGACTGATGACCGTTGGGGTCGAAAAGTTCTCGAATGGAGACCACGTACCGGCAAGCGCAGCGTAGGACGTCCTCCCACAAGGTAGACGGCTGACCTCATTAAAACCGCAGAATCGCTCTGGATGCAAGCCACTACCAACCGGTTTTATTGGAGATCTATTGGGGAGGCCTATATCCAGCATTGGACGTCTTATGGCTGATATACGTACTCGTGTTTTAGAGCAAATAAATGAATTGAGATTAATTGCTCCATGAAGCAGAACATCTGAACCATATATTCCACAAAATTTAAAATTTCAATAAACAATTGTACACTTGGTATTCTTGTATAAATGTTTGCTAGACAATTAGCATAGGTTGTACCTACTGTATACGTATTGCCTTCCAATTTAATACGTCTAGACAGTTCGCTATGCTAGTTATTACGTTTTATTTGTTTGCTTTCTATTTAAACTAATAAATAAAATTGCACACTAACGACTTTTAGCGGACGATTTTGTTTTTGAATTGCTGCTGGATTTCATTTGGCGACTCCATAGGACACCTACTGTTGGACATAAGATCCCTTATAATATTAATTAAACCGGTTAGGGGCTTCTTGCATCCAGCTTGATCCTACAATCATGAGGTAATTTGTTTACCTTGTGGATACGCTAAGAAAAATCTCTTCATTTCTGATTCAATCTCTCAGAGAGACTCCAAGCATGGCCTTTTCCACAGCCCGTTGGTCTATTTACTACGGTCGAAGTAGATTGTTTTGCGATATCATTGGTGCATTGCGTTCTTAATTTTCGTATAAGGAGTGAAGAGGCGTGGGCATAAAGGAAAAGGGTGTTCACGCGAATCCAAAAAGCGAATTGATCGCCAAAACTATGGCAAAATGTGCCATCGAGCTAAAACAAAAACGCTCAAGTTGTTAGTCTTCCTATAAGGTGGACGGATGTTCCATCAAGACCGCATGATCGCGCTGGATGCAAGCCGCTTCCAACAGGTGGAGAAGTATAGGGGAGGCCTAGGTCCAGCAGTGGATGTCCTATGGCTGAACCGACGATGACGACAAGTCTCTAGTCTGCTCGAGCCTTAAATTGCCTTAGAGCGAACAAAACATGAAACACTATCTAAATTCTACAATAAAGTGACGTAGGTACCTGATGTACCCAATATAGCTATTTGTTAATCAGTAAACATGGTATGGTTATTACTTTAGCTTAGCTATTTTTTATCGCTGAGAATTTTATTGGAAACGCGTAAAATCCATTTCATACTTGTGTTGATATTTTAAAATAACTACCACCTAGTGGAAGACGAATTTAACTCCATCTCCGTTGTTTGTCTGTTCGGCTCGTATTTTTGCACCAAGAACAAGGCTATATTACTTTTTTAGGGTTCCGTAGCTCAAACGGAAAAACGGAACCCTTATAGGATCACTTTGTTGTCTGTCTGTCCGTCTGTGTGTATGTCAAGACTCTTTATCTTGGGAACGCGTATAGATATCGAGTTGAAAGAAGGATGCACGGAATTAACCTGTCAATTTTTTTTTTTTTTGTTAGTAATAAACCAAACATATTTTCTAAAAATGATATGTGCTTCAAAAATATAGGGATTTTTTGCTGTTTTCATATCACTAATTAAAATTAAAATTAACCCACCAGAAAAATTACAATGATTTTTTTATTGTTTTTACATTACGGATTACATACATAAGAAGTGGCGGTATGGTCTTAAAGGCTATAGTGTCCAAAAATGGGCGAATTATTTGAAAAAAAAAACAATCTTTTATTACTGTTGCTGTCAAAAAAAAGGAAATGTCAAATTCAGTCAATCAGATGACGTATTTAGTGTTGCCAGACTTCGTTCTCGGTATCCAGACTTAGCAATTTTGGAAATGTTGACGTGTTGATGTAATAATTATTTTCTTTTTTAACTATTGGCACATAATCCTGCGTTAACTCGTTTTAGCCCGTAATATTTACAAACTGAGGTGTTATTATACATTTTTATAGAAACATACATTTTTGTATACTAAAAGATTATCAAAAAGAAATAATATTCTTATTATTTTTATATGTACTTTTAATCATATACTTTACTACTAAAAACAAAAAGCAGTAGTTGAAGTTATCCGAGAAATTCGTGGCAATTTTAATATTACTCATAATAATTCTTAAGGGCGCTATTCGAATCTTTCACTTGCTTTACTACACTTGCAGCAGCTGCATTTGGCCGGCTGTGGCTACACAACTGAGGCGTTAGTCCAGGTTTACACATAAATTGAAATTACATCTGTTCGATATTGCCCTATACATTTTTGTACAGCGCCCCTGGCCGAAACGATGAAGAACTAACCAAAATGTATGGAGCCACACGCGAACGCAAAAGTTTAAGTAAACAACACAAAACCTGGACTAAGGGCTCTGGTTATCTACGTAGTTGTATGAATTTCTACAAAAAGATTCCGAACACGGCTGCGGCAGCATGTGCTACCGAGCCTCGGCTGCAAGTGTTGTTAGCCTGTTTAAACAAGTCCAACGTACCTGCGATGTACGACGTAGGCAACCAGCATCGGAATCATTCCCGACTGCGGATACAAGCAGCGGCTCATGTGTGTGCTACCTCCATTCGCAACCTGCATCCGCAGGCTGCAGCCGAGGTTCGAATAGCTGCTTTACTTATATTCTTAACTTATAGTTGCGGTTCTTGTACTTTTGCTAATGAAATGGATGAATACCGAATTTTCTTTATCATTCCATTTTTCATTTTCTTTTTATATCAGTCCTAGACATTGATTTTTTTGACGTGACAACGTCTTATAAATCGATGAACTCCAAAAAGTAATCTGATCTTACAGACAAGATGACATGCACTGTTTTAAAAATCAATATAACTAAATATCATTGAGACAATATTGACTAAAAATACATGACATCAAGTTTTTAAAATCGAGCACCATTTTAGCACTCTGAACATAACAAACCTGACAATCCATAATCTTTAGTGTGTATACATGTCTATAAATAGGTACTTATAGCTTGAAAATTGTTTTCGTCTTTTCTTATTTTATATTCAATTTTAGCCAAATTGTACATATTTGAACAGTTTTAGAAGCGTCATAAATCACATTGGTGAACATATCATTCTTAGAAAATAAGTGAGGAAAAATTAGTCTGTTCGTATACAACAGGTCCTGGTATGTATGGGCTCGCGCATCCTTCTTTAAACTGGTATTCGTATATCTATGGTCTCTTGCAGTCGTGTAAAAGAAAAACTTCTCAGTTATCGTTTAAAAAAGATAGAGCCGTTTATGTCGTAAAAAACCGCATATTTCGACACTCACAAAAATCAAAACCTACAGGATACTTGCCGTTGACAAAGAACTATGAAATTTGACGAGAAACATTTTCTCAGAGTACACATATAGGAATAAATCTGAAAACTGTACATTTTTATTTAAATCACAAAAAAAATAGGGCCTCAAAATTCACAAAATATGGGTTCAAAATTCAAAGTGAGTTAATCGTATCATGTAAAGTATCATATAAAAGAACTTCATTAGCACATGCTAAAACAGGTTTTTAATTATTTTAACAATGTGTAATTTTCGACGTATGACGAGAAAAGTAAAATAAAACTTTTTTGTCGATGGTTATAGAGATTTTAACAACTTACTTCCCAACGTTGTGAAATTTTCTGGATTTGTACGGAACCCTCTGTGTGCGAGCCTGACTCACATTCGTCCGGTTTTTTTATACGTAAAAGGGCTACATTTGGGCACAAACTCGCCTGATGGAATGCGATATGTATTGTAGCCGAAGATGGAGTATGTAGACTTAGAAGATACCTATTCACTCTTGCCTTAAAGATATTCCGGATTGTAATTGTTAGGAATATAATTACTGGACAATCCACATGACTTTTTTTAACCAGTCGGGTAAAAATATTTAGAATTAGTCTGTGAGTAAGATTATAAAAAATATCAGTTTTCTTTTGTCAATCAACCAATAAATTAAATGACAAAGATAAATCTATAAAGTTGGTTAAAATGGTAAACACAAGACTTCATAAATTCGGCGCAACATCAGTACTGCGAATTAGCTCAGTTGGGGGAGCGTCGGGCTAGTGATCCGAGAGAGGCATTTTTGAAATGTTTATCACAAAAATAGCTCTATGAAAAAGTTCGTGTCTAATATTTTTTATCACTTATCTGACGGACTTATTAAATTTCGAATTAAGACATCGTGCCCATTGCCCTCCAAAAAACTTGGCGTTCTCTCTAAGGTGAGACGGTATTTCACACCTGAGCAACTACTTAGCCTTTATAAAGCACAAGTCAGGTCTTGCATGGAATACTGCTCTCACCTTTGGGATGGCTCTGCCAAATATCAACTGGAGGCTCTGGAGTCGATTGAGAGGCGAGCCAGGAGGCTGATTGACAACGACACCTTGACTAAGTCGCAGCTGCAAAGTCTTGAGCATCGACGTAAGGTGGCGTGTTTGTCGGCCTTTTATCGGATTCACTTCGGAGAGTGCGCTCAGGAGTTGCACAATCTGGTCCCACCTGCCCCTTTCTTCTATCGTACGGCTAGGCATACGCGACCAAAGCGCCACCCTTTTATGGTGGACATTCCGCGCGTTAGAACAAAGCGTTTCGAATCCTAATTCCTCATACGAACAGCCAGAATGTGGAACGCTTTGCCTGGGTCTGTCTTCCCGCTTAAGTACAACTTGGGTGTCTTCAAATCCCGAGTAAATAGGTATCTTCTAGGTAAGTGTGCTACATCCTAGACCGCATATCTGCTCAACATCAGGCAGTATGTGGTCAAACGCAAACCTACAAGGAATTAAAAAAAAAAAAAAAAAATTGCTGAATCTTACTCCCATTTACTTGCCCCCCTAATTGGGTAGGCTAAATTTATGCTGGCTGGTAGTTATCTGAACGTTTTGAATTTCCGAAGGCGATTGTTTCAACAAAGCATTATACTCGTATCTACATCTACAAAAATAAGTACCTGAAATAACAATGCAGTGAGCACCACTCGAAACTGCAGCAGTATGTAGTACGACGTCGGGTCATAGTGCGATAAGTTGATAAACGCCAAATTGTTGTAGAAACAGTACAGCAGCGACGGTATGAAGTACAAATACAGCAGTTTCTGATTTATGACGATGGCTTTGAAGATATTTGGCTTGTTCCTGAAAATATACAAAAAACTTTAACATCATCACTAGGTACAAATTATAAAGCAAATAGACATGAAGACTGCGTAAAAAAAACGTTATTATAATTAGTGCTTAAGTTAGATTATCAAAAAATATTATACACGTGTTTTTTCTTTTGTTGATCAAACAACAAATGACAAAGATAAACCTTGTCAAAGTTTGGGAGTGAAGCCTATACATTTGTATGGTACTTGTGACGTCACACAGAACTTTGACGGACTATATATCCATCACTTTTTGTTTAATTGACAAAATAAAAAATACGTGTCTAATATTATTTGATAATCTATCTGAGAAACTAATTATATTTTTTAGACATCATGCCTGTTTCCTATTTTTATGCGTCTGTCTGCGTGTTTGTGTATCCGCTTAGACCTTCTAAACTATACAGGAGATAACAACGCGGTTTTAAATATATATATTTTAGAATATTTCTTCCGGAAGGTTTGTAGCTATAATTTATTTGTAGCTGGGCGAAGTCGGGATGGGCAGCTAGATTTTAAAATAAATACATAGATCTTGCTTTGTTAAGATGACCCTGCATTAGGTACTACACTTACGGACACTGTTAATAATACTAGGATCTTTGTGTTGGGAACACGAGCCTGGATAAGATCTAAATTGTTATTGTCTCTCTTTTACACCGACGTAGAGAGCGAGATGAAAATTTAGCTGTTGCCAGCGCACGTACACGGCAAAGACGTCTCCTCTGAATCCAGGGACGAATTTTTTTTTAAAATAAATTCTATTTATATATTTGAAATATGCAAATTTGTCAAAAATCACCCTGACTATTTTAACAAAGCGTCTGATAAATCGCACAAAATTAGATCACAATATAGACATAAACTCGTAGAACCAAAGTCTTAGCAATGACAGTTCTAGCCCAAATTAGGCTATAAAATATTTAGTAAATTGCCAAATAATCTAAAAGATATCGAAAGAGAAAACTGTTTCATAAAATAACTAAAAATAACCCTTTTATCGAAATGCTATTACACATTAGACGAATTTTTTAACGATAATCTAGAAAACATAATAATAAATCATTCCAATACAAATAATATAATTACCATACCCTAATAGGGTCATATATACCACTATACAAAATATTTTAACTAAGAACCGCATGTAAATTTCATATATTGCAATAAATGATTTGAATTTGACTTTGAAAAATAAATATAGAATAAAAGAAAATTATAAATGAGAAGATAAATATAGAATAAAAGAAAATTATAAATGACAAGAATACTTAATTTAGGACTTAATAGTGCCTTAGATTTAGCAATACTCAACAATTTAACCCTTTGTAATAGAGGGTATTATAATAAACATGTACCTATTTAGATAACTGAAATTATGAATCATTCATAGACTGTACGCACAATTGCATATGCCACCTTATCATTGAGTCATATGGGCTCCAGTGTTAGGATTACCAAAAGTCTCGTTTTATCTGGACATGCCTGATTTGGCTGATCTTTTTAGTAGTGTGAATCATACATAATTTTACCCATATCAGCGATAGGTTAAACATAAACATTAAACATATCAGCGATAGGTACCTACTAGAGGTACCTATAACTTATATTAGTAATTGCAAATATATTTTTAGCGATTCGACTAACTTATATGAAGAGTAAAACCTCAATGAATATTTTCGATGTTTTAGCATTTAAAGGAAATAAATAATTATCAGGGGACATCTTACACACGACCTCTGACCCTAATCTAAGCAAAGCTTGTGGTATAGCTGCCAGAAACTGATATACTACATATACATATTTTAAAATACATACTTATACCTATAGATAGTAACAATCCAGAAACAGAGCATACACCTACGTTCATCACAAAAATGCTTGCCATGGATGGGAATCGAATTAACGCCTACTTGGCACAGCAGTTATTTGTTGTAGGTACTATTACAATATTTGTACTGATACCAGTACACGCCCGAATTTTACATAGCATACTAGAAGGTAAAAGAGAGACAGACCATTGGAGTAGCTAGATAGTCTCTGGCAGCTGCCTACGTGACCGACGGACCGGAGGAGGTACTCAATTTGACGCGTATATATATTTTTTATGTTTAACCAGTCATAACTTTTTTCATAGTACTCCGATTTCGATAATTATTTTTTTATTGGAAGGATTATACTTCGAAATTGATCCCATTTAAAATTTATCGATATCGGTTGAGCCATTTTTGATAAATCATCAATAATGGGAAAAATGCTACATCGATCCGTGCGAAACATTCGCCAATTCGGTACACGGGTGAAGTCGGTCATGTTATTTTTTGCAACAAATAAAAATCTTGTGTCCAGTCCAGAAAAATAAAAACGACTTTCAAGTTTTTGGGGTGGGTAAAAAAGTAAATAGGGTGGGTAAAGCCTACCCAAACTCTACTCGTGCTGTGGACTAGACCAGCGTTTCTTAACCTGTGGGCGAGTATGTGAGTCCGCCGTCTTATCTATGAACATTTGATTAGTAAATAAATGCCCACAATGTCTCGCAATCAATCCCGCGCGCTCCTGTACCGCCCATGATCCACACATAATTTTGCGAGAGTGAACAAATTCGGTCAAGAGCGAGTCGAGATATAGGCTCGTGAAGATTCAGTTAAACAAATGCGACGTCTAGTGTTCGGAGAACTACTAGTATTAAGGTGATCTTTGAAATTGTGCTAACTAGGTATCTGCGGACTGAAAAAGGTTAACAAACACTGAACTTACACTTTCCCAAAAGGTTTGCCACCCTACTCTGATATGATGTGGGCGGATACAAACTTCACACGACGCCTGGACCATTGTGTTACGAAACAATGTGACATTGATAAGAATAATGTGCAATACCATTACGTTGTGCTGGGAAATCTATTATATAAAAGGCTTCCCTGAGTGACTGACTGACAGACAGCCTACAGCCCAAACCGCTTAAGATATGAGCTTGAAATTTGGAATATAGGTACATTGAACGACGTAATGGAGCACTAAGGACGAAAATTTTGAACTTTCGACCTCTAAGGGGGTAAAACGGACCCTTTTCGTTTGTATGTAACTTTTTATTCCCTGTACCGATTGACTTGAAACTTTGTATACATGCTTTTCAAACAAAATAAAAGTTACGTTTTTTCCTGTTTTTCCGAATTTTCTTCATCTAAGGGGTCAAATAAGGTCCCAAAGTTGGTGAAATAAGCGTCAATTACATCGAACCAGCTGAACGGTTATAGTTGAAAATTGGTATGAAGGAGGCACACAGCATGTTTTAATACAGGAACTAATAAAATCCAGGAAAATCTATAAGGTTCCTTAGGGATACGCAAAATTAATAAGTTTAGGCTACAGCCCAAACCGCTGAAGATATGAGCTTGAAATTTGGAATGTACGTACATCGTACAACATAATGAAGAACTAAGGATGAAAAACGAACCCAACTGTAACTTACGGGGTAAAACGGGCCCTTTTTGTTTGCATGTAACTTCTTATTCCCTGTACCGATTGACATGGAACTTTGTATACATGCTTTTCAAACAAAATAAAAGTTACGTTTTTTCCTGTTTTTCCGAATTTTCTTCATCTAAGGGGTCAAATAGGGTCCCAAAGTTGGTGAAAGAAGCGTCAATTACATAGAACCAGCTGAACGGTTATGGTTGAAAATTGGTATGAAGGAGGCACACAGCATGTTTTAATACAGGAACTAATAAAATCCAGGAAAATCTATAAGGTTCCTTAGGGATACGCAAAATTAATAAGTTTAGGCTACAGCCCAAACCGCTGAAGATATGAGCTTGAAATTTGGAATGTACGTACACATAATGAAGAACTAAGGATGAAAAACGAACCCAACTGTAACTTACGGGGTAAAACGGGCCCTTTTTGTTTGCATGTAACTTCTTATTCCCTGTACCGATTGACATGGAACTTTGTATACATGCTTTTCAAACAAAATAAAAGTTACGTTTTTTCCTGTTTTTCCGAATTTTCTTCATCTAAGGGGTCAAATAGGGTCCCAAAGTTGGTGAAAAAAGCGTCAATTACATTGAACCAGCTGAACGGTTATGGTTGAAAATTGGTATGAAAGAGGCACACAGCATGTTTTAATACAGGAACTAATAAAATCCAGGAAAATCTATAAGGTTCTTTAGGGATACGCAAAATTAATAAGTTTAGGCTACAGCCCAAACCGCTGAAGATATGAGCTTGAAATTTGGAATGTACGTATATCGTACAACATAATGAAGAACTAAGGATGAAAAACGAACCCAACTGTAACTTACGGGGTAAAACGGGCCCTTTTTGTTTGCATGTAACTTCTTATTCCCTGTACCGATTGACATGAAACTTTGTATAGATACTTTTGAGACTAAATAAAAAATATGACTGTACCGGTTTTTCTGAATTTTCCTTAAAAAAATCCTTAGTGGTCAGATACGTCCCAAAACTTCAATGCGCTTTTTTAAATAATGTAGTATCTAGAATAGGATTATGATAATGATAGTTTATCTTTAAATGGGGCAAAATGGGTCCCCAAAAGTATACGATTTTTTTTTATTTTGTGAGCCAATAGTCTTAAGCTTAGCGCACATATAGATCAATATAGGTATTTTACTATGGGATCAACCTTGATAAGCGAAAATTACCTACATTTTCCATACACTTTGTCGCGGGTCGATGAACTTTTTGTGTTGAACAGCTGATTTTATTCACGTACTTTTGGGGTTGGTACCATTGTAAAAGTTAATCAAATTATTGAGTATAATAGCATCCTAGAACATGCTTGACTAGAATTACGACTTGTGTGCCATTTTTTCATTTGCCTGGAATATTAAATTTCTAATGACTTAATGAAACATGTCGAATACCTGTTGCGGCCTTAATTAATAGTGAACTACTGAAAATAGGTACTACGGATAGCACTACGGATAATAGAAACAGGTGGGCCTTAAGATGAACATGGACAAGACGAAAGTCTCATGTGTAATTCCCATGTATTACCCACCCCGATTTCTGTTGGAAACTCGGTTCTTGAAGTCGTTGACTCGTACGTCTACCTAGGACAAGTAGTCCAGTAGGTGCGACTTCAACAAAGAGGCCAATCGCCGAATTCAACTCGGCTGGGCAGCGTTCGGAAAAGTTCGTAGTGTCTTCTCGTCCGACATACCTCAGTGCTTCAAGTCGTTTTCGACCAGTGTGTTGCCAGTGATGACTCATGGCACAGAAACGTGGTCTCTCACTATGGGCCTTATTAGTAAGCTCCAAGTAGCCCAACGAGCTATGGAGAGGGCTATGCTTGGAGTCTCTCTGCGAGATCGAATCATTAATGAGGAGATCCGTAGAAGAACCAAAGTTACCGACATAGCCCAACGGATTGGCAAGTTAAAATGGCAATGGGCAGGGCACATAGCGCGGAGGGTTGATGGCCGTTGGGGTCGAAAAGTTCTCGAGTGGAGACGACGAACCGGCAAGCGCAGCCACAAGGTGGACGGATGACCTCATTAAGACCGCAGGATCTCGCTGGATGCAAGCCGCTTCCAACCGGTCTTATTGGAGATCCATAGGGGAGGCCTATGTCCAGCAATGGACGTCCTGCGGCTGATGGATGACTGAAAATAGGCCTATCCGCGAAGGGTAATTGGGCAATATACATCACGCCGGCCGAGCACGGGTTGCTGAATTCACATACGACATTGATTTTTCCTACGTTCGTCCAGGTTGCCTCAATGTTTTCCAGCAATGAAAAGTGAAATTTCTTACATAGTTACTCATACAATTATTATTATTGGCTCCCTTGGTGGCTCAGTGGTTGACCCTGACTCTTGGGTCAAAAAGGCGTGGGTTCGATTCCCAGGGCTTTATGGATTTATGTGATGTTCATATGTAGTTGCTCTGTGTCTAGGTGTTATTAATGTATTTTTATTTATTTATTTAACATTTTCTTGCACACTATTTGTACAAAAGGAGGACTTAACGCTAAACAGCATTATCTGCCAGTCAACCTACATGTATATACGTAGTATATAAGTCTCTGCCTGCCAAATCACAAACTTTGCTTAGTTTGGGATCAGAGACCGTGTGTGAGATGTCCCTCAATATTTATTTTATATATTTATTTATTATTGAGTTAATTTTAGAAATTCGGCAATTTATCATCCAAAAATTCACGTACTCCGTAATAAGCTTTAGACACAAGTAAATTAAATAACCAAATACTGAGACAATTCAGGCTAAACCGTAGGCATTATTTTGCAAGTAATACAATAATATACTCAGTTTCGACCAGTGTGTGTTGCCAGTGATGACTTATGGCACAGAAACGTGGTCTCTCACTATGGGCCTTATTAGTAAGCTCCAAGTAGCCCAACGAGCTATGGAGAGGGCTATGCTCGGAGTCTCTCTGCGTGATCGAATCAGAAATGAGGAGATCCGTAGAAGAACCAAAGTTACCGACATAGCCCAACGGATTAGCAGGTTAAAATGGCAATGGGCAGGGCACATAGCGCGGAGGACTGATGACCGGTGGGGTCGAAAAGTTCTCGAGTGGAGACCACGTACCGGCAAGCGCAGCGTAGGACGTCCACCCACAAGGTGGACAGATGACCTCATTAAGGCCGCAGGATCGCGCTGGGTGCAAGCCGCTATCAACCGGTCTCATTGGAGATCCATAGGGGAGGCCTATGTCCAGCAGTGGACGCCTTTTGGCTGATGGATGGATGATGGATGACTCAGTTATGAAGACGCCATATTAAATATAATAACAACATAAAAAGTGTTCTCTCTATCGAATGCTTAAAGTGAAAATGAAACAGATATAATTATGATAATTAGCTATTATAATTACGATGGCGCCTTCATAATCGAGCTTAATGCGGGCTTAACCACGAGCTACTATTATTTTAAGTAAGTGCCAAGAAAACTCGGGTCTAAATGTGGGTTTATATCATTTTAAGCAGTTACAAAATTAACGCGGGCCAGACCGTGGGCTATTATCATTACAAGTTATACAAAAACGCAGGCTAACTTTAAGGATTTATTAAGACAACACGGGCAGACCGCGAACTATTAGATATTATTATAAGCAAATGCCAAGATAACGCGGGTTGAACCGCGGGCTGTTATTTTAATTAAGTAAGTATAAAAACAACGTGGGCCAAACTGTGGGTTATTATCATTGTAAGTACCTAATTATTAACACAACGCGAGCTAAAACGCGGTCTTTTATCATTTTGAGCAAGTACTAAGACAATACGGGCCGGACCATGGGCTATTATCATTGTAAGTAATACGACAATGCTGGCCAAACGGCAAGCTTTTATAATTTTAAGCAAGTACTAAGACATCGCAGTCCATGCTGCGTGCCATAAATAACCATCTTAAGCAAGTACTATCAATACGCGGGCCAAACCGTTACCTATTATCATTAAAGGCAAACACTGTTACAATTTTGACCAAACCGTGGGCACTATCCTTGCAAGTAATTTTAAGCAAGTATTAAGACAACGCGGGCCAAATCGCGGACTATTAGATATTATTATAAGCATGTACAAAGACAACGTAGATCAAACCGCGGGCTATTTTCATTTTAAGTAAGTACCTATGTACTAAGACAACGCGGGCGAAGCCGCGGGTTTTAAGCTAGTGATGATATAATTATGCAGAAGTAGGATTCGAGCCCTGTTATTAAAAGGAGTAAGTTCTAGTTAGGCAGGTTGATGAGGCCGTGATGTCAGAGTTTTTAAGCCACCTAAACGCCTTTGACATGGCGAAATGGTTAAAACAACAGAGGCCCACAATTACAAGCCACGGTACCGCTCAGTTGGAAATGCTATCCGCGGTCACTCATCCAAAGACCGAGCCAAATGTTGCTTAATTTCGATGATCTTTGCGAAACACCTGTGAGTTATTAATAGGTTGCGATGATAACATTAAATACATCAAATAGTGAATGTGGATATATCAGTTTGATATAACGTCGCGCGTCGGTCTGATTCATTACCAAACCATTTCCGAAAATTTCGATATTAGTATGAGGATTGATATCTACTATTGATAGGGAATCATAAAAACTTTTAAACCCTCAATTTCTAGACTTTAGACAATTTGAGTATTCGAAATAATCCGGTAATTAATCCGAATTTGAATGAATCGAATCACTACCAGTTTAAACTTATGAAGGCTCTTGCGCCTTGCCTAGCAGTAACTTTGGTATAGTAGGTATACGGAATCCCCATTTCGATTTGATATCGGATTAAATATTAGAAAATATTATTATAAATAATTTCATAGGTACTTATTTTCAATGAGAATTTAAGCTTTTATAAGAATCTATCAATCATCAAAAGAATGTATCTAGAACTAGCTGCCCGTCCCTGCTTCGCCCGGGTACGATTGGCAAAAGAAGACAAATAGTGTGGATACCTATTTTTTTGAAAATATAATATAGCCTATGTTCAACGGAGACAGTGTAGCTTTCCAACAGTGAAATAATTTTCCAAATCCGTTCGGTAATTTCGGAGCCTATTCGATGCAAACAAACAATCAAATCTTTCCTCTTTATAATATTGGTACCTATAGATAGATAAAATAAGGTAACTAAAATAAAAACACGAATTTAGAAACTCCACCGACATAGCCCAGCAGATTGGCAAGTTGAAATGGCAGTAGGCATATAGCGCGGAGAACTGATTACCGATGGGGTCGAAAAGTTCTGGAGTGGAGACTACGGCAAGAGCAGCGTAGGACGTCTACTCACAAGGTGGACGTATGACCTCATCGAGACCGTAGGATCGCGCTGTATGCAAGCCGCTTCCAAACGGTCTTATTGAAGATCTATAGGCGAGGGCTATGTCCAGCAGTGGACTTCCAATGGTCGAAACGACGACGATATTGAACATTGGTTGAAATTGAAAAAAAAAAATGTAACGAGCTAGCAAAAGAGCGGCGCGCGGCTACTAATATTATAGTATTCTGTAAAAAGTTATGAGGTTTTGATATCTTGTATCAAAGACTGGGTAAGTTTATTACGAGTACACTCATTCAAGGCCAGTTATTTTACAGTTCCCTGATAACAAATTAATTAAGGTTTATATCTAACGGAAAAAATATTTACCTACTTTAGATAAAATATACATTACCTGCGGTAGCTACATTTAAATACCAAGATGTATGAAGGCATACATATACAGGGTTATTTCTAATCAATTAGCATCCTTATTCTGTACATCAAAACTAACTACTTTTGTTCGGCGACTTTAGTCAAAACTAAAAAAAAAATTGTTGTTTCATAGAAAAAAATCATGACTGCCTCGGTGGCTCAGTGGTTAGTGATCCTAACTTCTGGATCAAAGAGGCGTGGGTTCGATCCCCACGCAGGGCAAATATTTATGTGATGAACATAAGTGTTTGCTCTGTGTCTGGGTGTTATTAAGTTACCATCTATATAAGAATGTATTTAAAAATAAGTATGTATATGTAGTATATCAGTCTCTGGCAGCCATATCACAAGCTTTGCTTAGTTTGGGGTCAGCAGAGGCCGTGTGTAAGATGTCCCCAAAATATTATTATTGATTTATTTATTATTTACCCGCAACAATATGTATGGAACAGCTGATTTTTTTTTTGAGTTTTGACCAAAGTCGCAGAACTGCAGTTGTTAGTTTGTACAGAATAAGCCCCTAAAAGGATGCTAATTGATTAGAAATAACCCTGTATACTACAACATCTACAATAATAAGACTTAAGACAAAAAAAAACTTAAGTACCTGACAACCTGTGCACCAAGTTTCGTAGAGATTCGTTAAAAAATGCGACCTATAGAGAAAAATCAACATCCGTACTGACGAAAGCAAAATCGTGGCGTTGAAGTACAGACCTCGCTTTGCTTTGGTCAATAAATAATGTATGTCAGTAAATTGCATGTAACATACCTACATCGCAATGCAATTGTGTAGGTACCTATAATATTTTTTTCTGGAAACTTTGCGCTGGGTGTTGCTTAGAAAAGTGCAGGAACTACAAACTACAACCGAGAAATCTCGAAAAGTGAATATCGGCAGCAGTTATTGTCCCGTGATTTTTCCGTACCCAAAGTGTAAAAACGGGACCCCATTACTAAGACTCCTCTGTCCGTCCGTCTGTCTGTCACCAGGCTGTATCTCAAGAACCGTGATAGCTAGAACGTTGAAATTTTCACAGATGACGTATTTCTGTTGACGCTATAACAGCAAATAAAAAAAACATAAAACCCATACAACAAGCCTGAATTTTTAGTAGTATTTCGCTCGATATTAATAACGGAGACAGGTAGATGCTTAAAATATTGACAGAATATAATAAGATGGGTAGTTTCACTTCAAAAATAAAAAATAAATAGTATATTAAAGAAAATAAATATTTAGGAGTGCTCTCATACATGAAACATAATTTTTTTGCTCGATATCAATAACGCCAACAGAAAGATGCGTGAAAAACTCACAGAATATTAAGTTGTTTATTTCCCCTCAAGAATTAATAGGTAAATTAAAATGAAATATTTTATTTATTTATTTATTAAAATGCTAAAGAATTGCTAATTTATTTATTAATTTCATTTCAAACTATATATTAAGGCTTCCATACGGTACGGAACCCGTCGTGCGCGAGCCGACTCGCACTTGGCCGATCATTTCTGTAGGTACTAAGTTGTTCATAATAATGAGCTTAATTATACATTTCTGAAAGTTGTGATTTTTCAAAACAACAGTTGTAAATAATATTTTAAAATAATCAGACATCAATTATTGAACGTATCAAATTGCTCAAACGAATTATTATACTCGTATTCGTTAGGTAAATGGCATGTTCCATGAACTCTGAAGCCTTGAGGTATTATTATAGGAAACAAATCTATTTAACCATGCCATTGGTTGAGAAAGAGCAAGCATTCAACTGGCCATGACATAAAAACTGTTGTACCATCTCTATGTGTAGATATTATTTGTTAGCAATATGCAAATTGAGTTAACTGAGCATGAGCCACTTTAAACTGGAGAATATTTTATTTGAAATGGATTTATTACATTTATTTTATTTCTTTGAAATTCTTTTTTAAAATTGCATGACCGACTTCAACCATGAACAGAATTCGCGAATATTTCGCATGGATCGATGTAGCATTTTTTCACGTTATTATTGATTTATCAAAAATGGCTCAGCGGATTTCGATAAAATTTAAATGGGACCAACTTCGAAGTATACTCTTTCTAATAATAAAGAATTATCGAAATCGGACAACTATATAAAAAGTTATGCGAGGATACACATAAAAAAAAATTGAAATATACGCGTCGAATCCTCCATTTCGTCAGTCAAAAAGAGACCTAAATTCAGTAAGTACTGGATGTTATACAGCTAAAATGATGGCAAATTGTAAATAAACTAAATAGGTACTAATACTAATAACTAATTACCTATCTACTGACTAAACTCTCAAACCTCCATTTTCTATTTTTTTCTAATTTAATCAGGTTTGTTTTGTATCTCTATTTTACAACTAAATTTATCAATTTTGTCACTATTACAACTAAATATCAATAAAATGTAACTAAAGACAAGTAAAAAAATAATAAAGCACCTTAGTTGTATCTAGTCTAGTCATAAATACAGAAATGTTTACTGATCAATAATTGAATTTATTCTTTTTTTTCTATTACATACTTTCAATAGACTTGAAACTTACTGGACATGGTATTTTACTACTACATTTATTTACTATTACTACCACCTATGCTTATAATATGCATACAGGGTTATCCAGAACTGGTATACTAAGCCAAATGGAGTTGATCTGGACCATTATCATGAACAACTTTCCTTAAAGAGTCAATCCAGGAATTGAGAAAAAAATTTGCTGTTCTATACAAAATGTAAACTCGGAAATGACAAAATGTATAAGATAGCTTTTCTCGAATTCAGGTTGGCCCTAAATTAAAAATTGTTCATAATGACAGTCTAAATGCACAAAACACCCCATACTCAATGCTCAAAACACCCCATGCGAGATGTCAGTGCAGGACTTATCGCCGCCACTTCGAATTAGATAGTCTAATATAAGTCTAAATCATGTCCTCTTGGCTTAGTACAGCAGTTCTGGATAACCCTATAGTATGCATGTAATTGAATGACTAAGATGTAATTTATATTTACGTTGATTGACACCGTGACAGGCGGTTACGACGGAAACTTGATCTTGATCTGTTCGTAAACAGGAATATACTTAGTACCCCAAGATCGCAAGCCATGGAGAGAAGAGGAAATATTTGCTCTGTAGTTGGAAATTTTAGAAGGTACATTTTACTATGGAAACTAACATGGTTTTACACATTTTTATACTTTAGATAACGGGATTGAACTCATGCAATCTGATAGTCATAACATGCAACTATAGATTCCAGGGCTGGATCTATCATATTGTTTACGGACTTTGTTTAACTTGTAACAACAAAATTCATGTAAGGATTTCCAAAGGAAACGAGATAACTGGCATTAATTTTGACTTTGTAAATTAAATTCATATCATGTCTATATTGCTCAGTGGAAAGCAGAGTAAGTCATGTAATTGTCATTGTATTTCTTACTGATGTTCTTTAATTCAATGTGCTTTTTTAATTGTGCACTTTACAGATTCGGGGCAATTTTACACAATAAGCTTATACATTATAATTACCTATTTGGCCCCATTTTATATCACTACTATATAAATCAGATGGAATTTTCAAAAGTGGAAATTTAGAGTGACTATTTTTTCATCATGAGAGTGCCTAGCTAAAAAAAATTATAAGAAAATCAAACTTACTCTTGCCGGACTGTGTATAATGTCGCCGAAGCAATCAATTTCAGGAATTCTGATAGGAAAACAACAAGGGTTGTGTTGTAGTTATATCCACCATTGTCTTTCTTCGTTGCAGTCACAAAAACACCTGTAAAGTAATAATATCAGAATTTAGTAAGCAATCAATCACTACTGAAGAGGACGAAGGACGAAATAACAGCCTACCACATTTACCGGACAGCAAGTCGTTAAAATCTAGATTTTCAGAAAAATAGAACACTTACCTTGAAATACAAATAGTATAATATACAAAGCGAATACGATAAAAGCTTCTTTATTAGGAAAAAGTTTGTTAATTTTCATTTTTATCGTGTGTTTATCCCAACTCATTTCTAATTTATCACGACAAAAAACATTTGTTAAGCCAGTATAGACAGAAAATTTACGACAATGAGTATATTGGGTTCACAGACCGCTAATATTTCAAAGCAAACAAAACATGAATCAATTTACTTCATTTTATTTAATTTTCGTGCTGCACAACGTTAGAAACGTTCACAACTTCACGATCACAAACACAAACAGTGTTGTTACCAACGAGACCAATTAAGAATTTAGCGATGAGCATAGTCAATAGATAGAGTCTGGCTAACGAAAGTTGATACTGGAATTTTTCGCAAACTTTTTAAATGACAACACACGGTGCTACTACTACCATCGCCACCGGATCGGATTTATTTTTAAATTGTGGTATTTTACTTATAGTATTAAAAACATTTTTCAAACCTACGTCATGAACTAAACTGAACAAAATGATCATATTATTATAGTCTTCATTGTAATGAAGTACATAGGTACGCGTTGAAATCATTTGGATCAATGCAAAGCCTCAGTTTGGCATAATAATAACGTCAAAAAACAGAAAATAAATAACGTAATGAATATAAAACTCCTACACGACAACTCAAAGTTTGAAAAAAATATTTTTTTTATCGATTCCCCCAAACATTTTGGTAGAATCAAAATTGCAGTATGGTAACAATGCTCTTCTTTGCTTGTGCTCTTCTTTGTATACTATCTGGACTGCACACAGACGAAAGGCTCAAAGTTAGATTAGGAAAATTCAACCTTAATACGTTGCAACAAAACATATATTCCTTTGAAATACCATAAGAGAGACGCTGTGCCGAGTGAGACTTCCCAAAGTGATGAAGGTGTCCCGCTCGCACTATTGCCATTTCGAAAATACACTTATATATGGTAGAATTATTAACTGTAAAGCCGCGACTCTCTTAACCATTTCTAAGTTTTTATAACAATGTAGTTTGATGAGAATTTAGTTAAAATTGCGAATAGAAGCTAATAAAACAGAGTTTGATATTTATTTTCTATGAATACCTACTGTCTTTATATGATTAATGGTTATTTTTTAATTTTGACTAGAGTATCACCGTCGATTGCAAATGGCGTACTATGGTGTATACAGGTGTATACAAAGAAGTGTGGTAGGGTGACTATGCTCGACATATTTCTTAAACATGCTGGGTGTACAATAGGAGTATAGTCGTGGGTGTCGTTGTTTATTTTCTTGGGTTGAAGATTTCAAAAATGACATTCATTTTGAAATTAAATAAAGCGGAAGTCACTTTTTGCAAAAAGTTGTCATTGGTATCGTTTTTTAGGTTTTGGAGGTATAGATTTCAAAAATGGCATCCATTTTGAAATTAAAGATGGCTGACGTCACTTTTTTGAAAAAGTCGTGGGTGTAATTTTCGAGGTTTTCGGGGGTGTAGATTTCAAATATGGCATCCATTTTGAACTTAAAGATGGCGGATATCACTTTTTGCAAAAAGTCGTCAAGGGTGTCGTTTAATAGGTTTTTGGGGGTGTAGATTTCAAAACTAGCATCCATTTTGGAATTAAAGATGGTGGACGTCACATTTTTGAAAAAGTGATCATGGGTGTAGTTTTCGAGGTTTTTAGGGGTGTAAATTTCAAAAATGACATCCATTTTAAACTTAAAGATGGCGGATGTCGCTTTTTTGCAAAAAGTCGTCATGGGTATCGTTTAATAGGTTTTTGGGGCTGTAGATTGCAAAATTGGCATCCATTTAGAAATTAAAGATGGCGGATGACACTTTTTGCAAAAAGTCGTCATGGGTGTCGTTTTTTAGGTTTAAGGGGGTGGAGATTTCAAAACTAACATCCTTTTAGGAATTAAAGATGGTAGACGTTACTTTTTTGAAAAAGTCGTCATGGGTATAGTTTTCGAGGTTTTTGGGGTGTAGATTCCAAAAATAGCATCTATTTTGGAATTAGAGATGGCGGATGTTTCTTTTTGAAAAAGTCATCTTGGGCGTCGTTTTTGAGAATTTGGGGGTGTATATTTTAAAATTAGCATTCATTTTGGAATTAAACATAGCGAGCATTACTTCAAAATGGATGCCATTTTTGAAATCTACCAAAAACTTCGACATACGACTATACGACATACACCCATGACGAATTTTCAAAAAAGTAAGTCCGCAATTTTTTATTTCATAATGGATGGTAAACAAGGCTGTAATTGTTAAAAATTGTTTGTTAAAGGTTGTAATGATTGTGACTTATCATAATAAAGTCTATTAAGATTTTTCGTGACAAAGTCTTTTCGTGATTAAGATTTTTTGTGACAAAGTTTTTCGTGGTTAAGTACTGACACGGATTGCGTGATATATGTCAAGATTACATCTATGAAACTCAAACGTTGTTTAACACCGTAAATATGGATTCCAGACCATTATTGTCACCACAAAAGTGAAGGAACTCATTCAGATCTACATTTCCGATGACAGCTGTCATCGTCAGATGTGGTTTTGTCTCCTTCATTATCAATTCTAGACCATTGCTGTCTTAACAAAGGTGAAAAAACTCTTCGACAGCTACATTTCCGATAACAGCTGTCAAACTTGAAACTGAATTATCTCCGTATATATTAATTCTAGACCATTGCTTTTATGGAGATTGGTTTTATAGAGATCTTTAGGGAAGGCCTATGCCCAGCAGTAGGCGTCCTATTGCTAAAACGACGACGATGACGAAAGACGACGATTTAGGGGTAAGATAACTGCGACCCCTGCGTGCAGTAACATTCCAAAGAAATATTATATCCCGAGATGATCGAGATGTTTTGGTCATCCTACTTGGAAAAGAGACACAATCATCTGATGTGGTATCCTTGTCGGCACGTTTTTCTTTGCCAGTACTCAATCCTGTTTATATGATAAATCCTTGCTTGTCGCACAAGGACTGTCAATTATTTTTTTCTTTTTTGGCATAACGTTCAGCCCCAGATCTAAGGCGCGGGACAAATATAAGCGGCGACCTTCGAGCATATTGGTATATAGGTATATGCTCAAAGCTGCCAGTGCATTTTTGTGACCTTTTATTAACCCTTAATTTGGCAGAGATTTTTTTCAGATTCTATAAAAAAATATCCATATACACCTGTTTATTCTTCTTTCAGGAGGCTTAAAAAATTATGAAAAAATTCTAAATCTTTTAAATTCGCGAAAATGATATGTATCATGTAATACACTTTGCCAAATACTGCATAAAGTACCTACTTTGGCAGTGTATCTTTGTTGGTACAGAGTCTAACATCAATATGTTAGACTCTGTACCAACAAAGATACACTGCCAAAGTAGGGTACTGAAAAAAACAAACAAAATAATGCTTTAATCATTATTTTTTATAATGAAAATGGTAAAAACAGCTTCTAGTCTTGGTCAGGCACTAGCGAACCTTGCATTTCACACAAAAAATGTTAGCTTGCCCCGTTTTGCACATAGGTACGGCAACGAACGCTTCTTCCTTTTCTTTTTTTCTTCAAAAATAGGCAAGTGTCCTGTCCATCGTACCTTATATCGTCAATAAATCTTGCCAGGGTCGGCTTTTTCAAAGTCATTACATCTGCAATTGACGCAATCAAAGTTTTGCAGTCCAGTAATCTAAATACTAATAATAAACTAAACACTTATAAAATAAAAAATACTAACACTAAACAGCGGTACTAATCTCGATATCATTCAAGGTAATGAATATTACCTCATAGCGTCTCAGGCTCCGCCGCCCTACGCGAAGCCCTCGAGAAGCGTCAGAACACAATAGCACTGGTCCAGGAACCGTATTTAAACCGTGGCAAGGTAAGCGGCTTAAGTGGTCTCCGAGGTAATGTATTTACTCCTCCCGTGCAAAATAAAATGCGTACACTCATTTAGATCCCGCAGCCTTATAAGGTGTCCTTGGCGACACATTTGCCTAATGATGATCTCACTGTAGTTAAAATGGATACTGGTCTCCAAGGCAACCTCAGCACTGTAGTTGTAGCTTCGGTGTACTTGGATATCACAGTAGATGCGCCACATCCGGCACTCGAAGAACTAATGCTTTTTTGTACAAGTAACAACACACTAGAAAGTATAATAGGATGTGACTCGAACGCCCACTGCACTGTGTGGGGCTGTCTCAGCACAAATGAGAGAGGAAACGATGTGCTTGACTTCATCCTCAGGCACAATTTGAATCTACTAAACCATGGCTCAGAGCCTACTTTAGTAACATCTTGTGCCAGAACAATTATCGACATCACACTGGCTACAAACCATATCTCTAAAACAGTCAATGATTGGCGCGTAGCGACTAATGAATATTCTGGTTCGGACCACCGATGGATCAGATATAGCCTAACTGTTGGTAAACACGAACCACGAACCTATAGGAACCCGAAGAAAACTGACATATCAACCTTTAGACATGAACTCGAAGAGGCTATGTGAGGAGCACCACTAGACTTGCGGAATTATCGCCGCAAGAAATCGAGACCACGACAGAAGTCTTGGTATATGCTCTAAAGACTAGCTACGAAAAAGCTTGCCCGTTAAAAAAGGAAGTCTACAGTTCAATTCCTAAAAAAGATAGATGGTGGAATAAGGATCTGACCAAGCTCAGGAAGAAGGTCCGACACCTTTTCAACCGAGCTATGAACACCGATACACCGGTGGACTGGCAAGAGTATAGAAAGATGCACCACCGTTTCAAGGTGGAGGTCATAAAGAGCCAGAAGAACTCATGGAAAAAGTATAGTTACTCTATCCAATCCGAGAGTGAAACTGCGCGACTCAGAAAAATCATATCTAGTGAAGCTAGGCACTTTGAAGAAGGCTGATGATACTTACACTGCCTCAGAACACAATTTGAACTGCTTCTACAAACACACTTTCCAGATTGTCAACTAAACGACATAAATGGATGGGAACCACATATACCACATAAACCTGGTAAAGAAGACTGGGAATTTGCAGACTCTATTGTCACAGAGGAGACTCTTCTATGGGCAATAAGTACTTTCCAACCACACAAGGCACCCGGACTGGATGAAATATTTCCAGCTCTCCTTCAATGGGGCCTAAAACTGATAAAAACACATCTCATCAAAAGCCTGGAGAGAAGTAAAAGTGGTATTTCTACCAAAGCCAGGAAAGACTGATTACACAAACCCAAAGTCGTTTAGACCAATTAGTCTTAGCTCTTTCCTATTGAAAACGCTGGAAAGACTCTGCGATAAGCACATAAGAGGTGGACCACTGATAGAAAATCCAATCCACAATAATCAACATGCCTACCATTCGGGAAAATCAACTGAGACTGCTCTCCACCAAGTAGTCTACAAAATCGAATCCGCTCTGGAAAGTAAACAGTCCTGTTTAGCCACCTTCATCGACATTGAAGGGGCATTTGATAGGACTACTTTCCCTAGTATTGAGAAAGGATTGGAAAAACACGGAGTAGACAACAGAGTAAATGGTTGGATAACTACAATGCTCGCTGGCAGAACGGCCAACATCGAAACGGCAGGCGCGACGCGCTGTCGAGTCACAAAAGGCTGCCCACAAGGAGGAGTCATGTCACCTTTACTATGGGTAGTATTGGTGGACGAACTCGTCGCACTCCTTAACAAAGAAGGTATTGTCACTGTGGCATATGCTGACGACCTGGCAATCATGGTGTCTGGACTCTTCGAGTCGACTCTCTGTGAGAAAATGTAAAAAGCGCTCAAGATCGTTGAAGAATGGTGTGAACGCCACGGACTCTCCGTGAATCCACAAAAAACAGAGTTAGTACTGTTCTCACGAAAAACCAAGAAAACAGATTTAAAAACTCCTTCACTATTTGGTATCCTTTTCTATTTGGTACAAAGTTGACACTGAGCAAGGAAGTTAAATATCTAGTATCAAAAAGTATCTGGCTAGACAGTAAACTTTTGTGGGGAAAACAACTTGAATATGTCACCACGAAGGCAACAAACATTTTGTGGCAGTGCACAAGAGCGGTGGGAAAAGACTGGGGTCTAAAGCCAAAGCTATGTCACTGGCTATATACTGTCATAGTGCGTCCGGTTCTCACATACGGCTGAGTCGTGTGGTGGACACGTACGAACCTAGTGACCGCTATAACTAAGCTACAACAAACGCAAAGACTTGCGTGCTCTCTCATCAGCGGGTATATGAAAAAAACACCCTCAGCTGCTCTCGCATTCATCTTAGGGCTCACACCACTGCACCTGCATATACAGCAGGAGGCGATGGCTTCTGCCCTACGAATTAAATCAACAAATCAGTGGAAGAGTTCGGGTGCCACGACAAACCACTGCAGAATAATCGATCGGGCGATAGCAATAATTCCCGAAGCAAACCGTGGAATGGATAGAATAGCTAAAACGCATCTAGACAGCAAAAATTATGAGTTGATCATAGAGGACGATGTATCAAACGTTGTAGTGCCATCTTGGAACGTCTACACGGATGGTGCAAAAAACTAGGAAGGAATGGGCTGCGGCTATTACTCGCCGGAACTTCAGCTCAGAGAGTCGCTAGCCCTGAGTAAAACTACAACACTTTGCAAGCTGAGGCCATGGGCCTAATACTAGCCGCAAAAGCACTTCAACCCTTAATAGAGCTTCTGACAGCTACTGAAAACAGAGAGGCCAAAGAAGTCATCGTGTTCACGGTTGACAGTGCTGCTACTATCCACGCACTCAAAAGACCTGTAACAAGGTCTAAAGTTATAGCTGAGTGTCATGCAACACTCCAAATTCTTTCAAACAAACACAGAACAATCGTGCGCTGGACTAGGGGTCACGGATCGTGTTCGGGCAACAACACATGACGCTTGAAAAAGAGGGCACGAAAAAACAGGTAGGAGACGTGGCAATAAAACACTGTAAGCCAACAGCGGTGGAAGTGCGCGAGTTGCTGCGTCGTCATACCGAAAAAGAACAACAGAATATATGGAACAAGAGAGAGGATTGCAATCATTCTAAGGCTGCTTTCCCCAATCTTAATAGAAATATCACAAATGACCTGTTGAGGTTGCAGCGACAGGACCTTCGACTTATGGTAGGCCTCATTACTGGTCACTGCAACTTAAATAGTCACTTGTTTAAACTGGGAGCCACTGACAGCGACTATGTCGCGGCTGTTTTCAGGAGAACGAAACTGTAGAACATGTGCTGTGGTATTGCAAAGCCACAGAATACATTAGAATAGCTAACGGATTGCATGATGCTTCTGCACTATCATCAGCCTTGTTGCCTGAATCGCCATCATCTCATTCACCATCTAAGCTACTGGAGCAGTTATGCCAGCGGCCCAGAGCCACGCTCCGTTACTTTAAGGAGCTGGGCTGGCTCGGGTAGACGCTGGAGGGGGAATGCACAATACACCCCATGCGGGACGCCAGTGCAGGACTCATCACCCCTAATTAGAATTAGAATTAATCTAAATAGCTCGGCATATCCACAACTCCATTTAGAATATGTATGGCTACAAAACCTTCGATATCTTTCTTGGTTATATTGATACAGTGTCCAGTTTTTTGCACATCCATATTGGTCTGAATTATGTTACCATCGAAAATAACATTGCAAAGTACTGTCGTGGTGACATATTCTCAGCAGGTGGTTCCGAAAACGAGATTTCTTCGATCGTGGCTTTATGCTTAAGTAATTCCTTTTAAAATCTATTGCCACATATTTAACTCGCTTTGTTGCGAGGCGAGGTTGGATAGATTCATTCTAACGCCTTTTGGATGCCACAGACTAGTAAACACAATTGAATAGCCATAAGTAATATTTTGATTCAATATCATTAGAATGCAACTAAAAATATTCAGGATACTGAATAAAAACAGGTTAAATAATTAAACTTACAACTCTGTTGTTGACATGGCGCGACATCTCGGCTGCCTGATTTAAATAGTGATAAGCAATGATTGAAAATGTAGTCTAAACATATTTTATAGTACCTATAAATACCTATAATACCTATACCTATACTGTGAAATATATTTCCTCAAATATAGGATCGATCGATTTTGAATAAATATGCTTCTCGAAGCTGTATATTTTTTTAAAGTTATTGTATCTGAGGTGTCACAAAATCAAATAAGTAAGGGTTAAAATAATAATCCTCTAATAAAAATCTTTTTAATATCTAATAACTTTCATTTGTTAGGTACATAAAATTAAAAGAAACAAAGAAAAAATATCTGAAGAAGGAAGAAACATGGATTTATCATATAAACAGGATTGAGTACTGGCAAAGAAAAACTTGCCGACAAGGATACCACACCAGATGATTGTGTCTTTTTTCCAAGTAGGATGACCAAAACATCTCGATCATCTCGGGATATAATATTTTTTTAGATTGATACTGCACGCAGGAATCGCAGTCATCTTATCCCTAACTCGTCGTCCTTCGTCATCGTCGTAGTTTTAGCAATAGGACGCCTACTGCTGGGCATAGGCCTTCCCTAAAGATCTCAATAAAACCAATCCCCATAAAAGCAATGGTCTAGAATTAATATAGTTTATTACGAAAAGGCACAATTATTTTTAGGCTTCCGTAGTAAACAAGGCATTCATTTTGAAAAAAAAATGGCGGACTAAATTTTTTGAAAAAGTCGTCATGGGTGTAGTTTTCGAGGTTTTTGGTGGTGTATATATTTTAAAATTGACATCCATTTTGGAATTAAAGATGGCGGACGTCACTTTATTGATCTACGTCTGATAAATTCATACAAAATAAATATCAAACTCTGTTTTATTAGCATCTATTCGCAATTTTAACTAAAATCTTATCAAACTACATTGTTATAAAAACTAAGAAATGGTTAAGACAGTTACGGCCTTACAGGTAATATTTCTACCATATATGTGTCGTTTCGAATGGCAATAATGCGAGCGGGACACCCTCATCACTTTGGGAAGTCTCACTTGGCACAGCGTCTCTCTTATGCCATTTCAAAGGAATATATGTTTTGTTGCGACGCATTCAGGTTGAATTTTCCTAAGCTAACTTTGAGCCAAATTTCGTCTGTGCATTTCGTACAGACGAGATAGTATACAAAACGCCAGATAGTATACAAAATCCTTGGGAAGAAATAATATGAAAGACTACAACTTTACATGGCGGGCGTGCTTTCTTTTTCTGCGAAAGAAACTATTCGTATAATTTAATAGATAACATATATTTATCACAATAAATATAGTTTGTTACTAATAAAATTTAATTATATATTGTTACTAGATTCTATGTACCTATATCATCGTGGTTTCTAAGAGCTTTAGGTAGGTATAAGTACTTACGATACCTATATACAATACTTGCTTGTGTCGCCTCACTTTCTAGTACGGTAAGTAGGTCCGGATTCGTCCACCTCGTGGGTGGTCGAATGAAGAAAAGGCAAGCCATGCCAAGGCACGCGGCAACGTTGGCACGTACCGGCAGGCGCAAAGTCCTACTCTCTATTTGGTCTCCATTCAATTGCGTGGTTTCACCGAAAATATTCGCCACATTTTTTTGTTGACAACATGTTTGCAGAAACTCCAACTGTTCAACGTTTCAACCAAGACGTAGTAGGCAACCGGCAACGTTGGCTACTCCGATGGAACTACGTCTGTAGGTTTCAACGCAATTTTATCACCAATTTGTCACATTCGCGGAGCGACCAACGAAAGAAAAGAAGTTTAGGTAACTACCTATGAACAGGGAGTCCTGTTTAGACATTAGTGCCACACTCAGCACGGGTAGCACGGCAAAGGGAGAAAACCATTTTATCCCTTCAGCTGTCCCAGCGCTTTACGGCAAAAACGCTATCTTGTCCAGCCACGCGCGATTTTTTCTTTATTTTTTTTTAATTTCCGCCGCTATCTTCTAAAATCACGATTTCTCGTAATTTTTGTATGAATAGTCCCAATAAACTTTACATCATAGGAATTGTCTTGAATTCAGCTATCTTAGAATCTATTTATAGAATGTGTAAATTTTATTTCACGTTATCTTTAGGAAAGTAGGAAGTTGAAAAAAAAATCGTTTTCCTCTCTCCTCTCTCAAATATTTGAATTTTTTGCAAAATACCTCAATAATTTATTGCCAATGCATTAAAAGTATAAATAACTTACCCTCCCCTTGCCCTTCCATCATTTAATTAGAAAAATGGGCACCAAAGCCACTTTCGCACCAACAAATTGACCATTTTTATCACAAACGCAGACGGTTGGAAAACTCCGATGCGCGTCCGAGCACATGTGACGACTTGTCGGCGAAATTAGACGAGGTCGAAGTAGGAATCGAATAAAAAGTCACGACACTATATTATTCTCTGTTTTTCCTATTACTAATTGGTATAAGTTAAAACGTGACAGCACAATAGGCAGACGTCCAAAAAATTGCTAAAGAAAAAACGGGCGATTAACCAAATTCTGGCGGCTGGGCGAAATGGGACAAATTGTTCGTCACCAGAATCTGGTGACTGGACAGTTGAAGGGATCCACTTTAAAATGTCAGTTGTCATTGTCAATCCATACTTTATTTCCTCTTTGGGGGGATATAACGGTGGAAAGACTATTTGTCCCTTTGCCATGCTTCCCGTGCAGTACCCAGGTAGCAAAGTGACGTCAGTGACGCATAAACGACGTCACTCTTAGGTCATAATAGGGTCGGTCGTTAATGCGTCGTCGATGACGTCATAATGTACGTCAATTAAAAGTCATTATTTCGACGTCTCATATTCACCATAAAATTGACGTTTTATTGACGTCCATTTAGGGTCAATATCAGGACGTACTATATTCGCCACAAAGTAGACGTTTTACTGACGTCCATGTAGGGTCAATATCAGGACGTACCATATTCGCCACAAAGTGTACGTTTTACTGACGTCCATCTAGGGTCAATATCAGGACGTACCATATTCGTCACAAATTGGACGTTTTACTGACGTCAATTTAGAGTCAAAGTCAGGACGTACCATATTCACCACAAAGTGGACGATTTACTGACGTCTATTCAGGGTCATTATTAGGACGTATCATATTCGTCTCTGGTGGACGTTTTACTGACGTCCATTTAGGGTCAATATCAGGACGTACCATATTCGCCACAAAGTAGACGTTTTATTGACCTCTATTTAGGGTCAATATTAGAACGTACCATATTCCCCACAAAGTGGATGATTTACTGACGTCTATTCAGGGTCAATATTAGGACGTATCATATTCGTCTCTGGTGGACGTTTTACTGACGTCCATTTAGGGTCAATATCAGGACGTACCATATTCGCCACAAAGGGGACGTTTTATTGACCTCTATTTAGGGTCAATATTAGGACGTACCATATTCGCCACAAAGTGGATGATTTACTGACGTCTATTTAGGGTCATTATTAGGACGTATCATATTCGTCTCTAGTGGACGTTTTACTGACGTCCATTTAGGGTCCATATCAGGACGTGCCATATGCGCCACAAAGGGGACGTTTTATTAACCTCTATTTAGGGTCAATATTAGGACGTACCATATTCGCCACAAAGTGGAAGATTTACTGACGTCTCTTCAGGGTCATTATTAGGACGTATCATATTCGTCTCTGCTGGACGTTTTACTGACGTCCATCTAGGGTCAATATCAGGACGTACCATATTCGTCACAAAGTGGACGTTTTACTGACGTCAATTTAGAGTCAAAGTCAGGACGTACCATATTCACCACAAAGTGGACGATTTACTGACGTCTATTCATGGTTATTATTAGGACGTATCATATTCGTCTCTGGTGGACGTTTTACTGACGTCCATTTAGGGTCAATATCAGGACGTACCATATTCGCCACAAAGGGGATGTTTTATTGACCTCTATTTAGGGTCAATATTAGGACGTACCATATTCACCACAAAGTGGATGATTTACTGACGTCTTTTTGGGGTCATTATTAGGACGTATCATATTCGTCTCTAGTGGACGTTTTACTGACGTCCATTTAGGGTCAATATCAGGACGCACCATATTCGCCACAAAAGGGACGTTTTATTGACCTCTATTTAGGGTCAATATTAGGACGTACCAAATTCGCCACAAAGTGGAAGATTTACTGACGTCTCTTCAGGGTTATTATTAAGACGTATCATATTCGTCTCTGGTGGACGTTTTACTGACGTCCATTTAGGGTCAATATCAGGACGTACCATATTCGCCACAAAGGGGACGTTTTATTGACCTCTATTTAGGGTCAATATTAGGACGTACCATATTGTACCATATTGTTTGCACGCGCGCTCGCATCGGTGCGGACGTGTTTACTTTTTGTCGCAGCAATTATTTCTATTTAGTTCGATCGCAATGTTTACGTTTTGCCGGGCTTGTAAAAAAGACGTTACCGGTGAACTTATAATGAAGTGTACACTATCAAACTCTGAAAAAGTGTATCATATATTGTGTCTCGGTATTAAAAGACGAGATTTCGAGTCTTTTTCTACGGACTATGTGCGCCAATGGATTTGCCCGATGTGTGACAGCACAAAAAGAAAACGTGCTGGGAATGACACGCCAGTTCGCACTCCAGAACATAGGAAGTTACCAACAATAGCGAGCCCTAATTATGTCAATAACCAACGGGGTAACAAGTGCAGTCAAATGGAAGTTTCCGTGCTGGAGAATGACGGCGGTTTGTTATCAGAATTCCAAGAATTTCGTCGGGAACTTAGAAAAAGATTACATACGCAAGACCAACATATTTTACAAATTCAAAATGTATGTTCAGCTACTAATGACGAAATTCATGTACTAAAGACCGTTATAAAAGATAGGCGATGTTCGTGCGATTTGACCTCAATAGATACCTACTTAAAATGCTTTGCGGCCGCAACCAGCGCATCGAGTAATTGTAATGAAATGCACAAACAAATCAAATAATTTCAAGTGTCAGCAAACGTCCGATGCAGGTGCAGAAACAAGTTAACACCAACCTGATTAGTGATAACAGTGCATTAGTAATTTCTCCAAGAGAGAATAAATAGTTAATCTAAATGTGCCATGGTCATAAAATTGCTATGGGATCGACATTGTAATTTTAAGACTATGGATTCATAACAATTATTGATTATATATAACAGTCTATGTATGTATATACTTCTTGAATATAAATCTATTATGCTACTTACATTGTTTTGTTTGGTTTCATCCATAGTCCTAAGAGTCTGTTCAAGGTACGTGTATAATATAGGATGCCTGCTGTCGCAAACTAAATTCTAAATTCTTTTCGTCATTTACTTTGTTCACAGGAAAGTGACTGGGCTGTACATATTAGGGCAGCCATCGTCGTTGGAGTATCGTCATTTACTTAGTTCACAGGGACTGGGCCATACATACAAAGGCAGCCGCCGACATAGTAGTGACGTCATACACAGGATTCACAGTAACGTCACTATGAATACTGTATATGACGTCACTCCAACGTTAGTGTCTACCTTAATATGTACGGCCCAGTAACGTCCCTATGAGTACAGTAAATGACGTCTCTCCAACGTAAGTGGCTGCCCTAATATGTGCGGCTTAGTGACGTCTTTATGAATACAGTAAATGACGTCGCTCCAACGTCAGTGGCTGCTCTAATATGTACGGCCTAGTGACGTCCTTATGAATACAGTGAATGACGTCGCTCCAACGTCAGTGGCTGCCCTATTATAAACGTCCAAGTGTCGTCTCTATGAATGCAGTATATGACGTCACTCCAATGTCAGTATATGGCGTCACTACAACGTCAGCATATGACGTCACTCCAACGTCAGTATATGGCGTCACTCCAACGTCAGCATATGACGTCACTCCAACGTTAGTATATGGCGTCACTCCAACGTCAGCATATGACGTCACTCCAACGTCAGTATATGACGTCACTCCAATGTCAGTATATGGCGTCACTTCAACGTCAGCATATGACGTCACTCCAACGTCAGTATATGGCGTCACTCCAACGTCAGCATATGACGTCACTCCAACGTCAATATATGGTGTCACTCCAACGTCAGTATATGGCGTCACTCCAACGTCAGCATATGACGTCACTCCAACGTCAGTATATGACGTCACTCCAACGTCAGTATATGACGTCACTCCAACGTCAGTATATGGCGTCACTACAACGTCCTCCAACTTACGTCATGAGGCTGTGACAAATTGTCGTCATCTGAAGAAACTACCGACGTCATGATAATGACGTCTCTTACGTCGAGCAGTACCGTAAACGGACGTCATAATAACGTATAAATGCTACCTGGGTAATAGCTAATCTTGTTCTTATGCACAAGTAAAATTGGGAACTACCTAGGCCGAGTGAAACTTCTTGGCGCCGATAAAGTTAGCGAAAAAGCTGCGCACATCCCCTCTCTTGCGTCGCTAACGTAGGTACCTTTGAATATAAGTATAATTTCTACTGCGCAACCACTCGCCTTGTGTTTATAAACTCCAAGAAGTTTGATTCGGCCTATACAGGGTTATCCAGAACTGATGTACCTACTTAGCGGAAAGGATGTGATTCAGACCATCATTATGAACAACTTTTACTATGGGGCCAACAATGGGGAATTCGAGAAAAAAATCAGTTCAATTCATACTTTCTTACGATTCCGATTTGGAATGTTGTATGGAACAGCTGATTTTTAGGGTTCCGTACCTCAAACGGAAAAAACGGAACCATTATAGGATCACTTTGTTGTCCGTCTGTGTGTATGTCAAGACTCTTTATCTCAGGAATGCGTAAGGATATCGAGTTGAAAGGAGTTGGTAAACTTTTTATATGGGAGGCGGTCCTTGAAAACCGGCAGCGATGCGAGCTATATTAATGTTTAGTGCCATATTTAAGAATATTATTTCACGCAAAAACATATTTTTGTGTATCGCCGTTTTATTATAATATCTCTTTTTTATTTCACTAAGTAGAAAATATTTAGACTGAACTGGTAATACTAAGAGGAGGTCTACGTAGTCTACGTATCAGACAGGAATCTTCAAACAACCAATAGCGGGCTGGTATTTTAGAGTTTGACATTTATTTATTTTTTAAAACATGGCGACCAGCCCTTTCCTTTGGTTGTTCAATATTAACAATGTCATTTCCTTTTGCTGTTTCTTAATGTCACTGTCAGGTTTTTTTTTCAATTTTGGCTTAATGCAGTTATTTGGTGTAGCACATAGTTCATTTTTCTAATGTTTTTAGAACCCATTTGAAAATTAAATGGCGATTAAAAAAATTCTAAAAAATATGTGTGTGAAAAGATAATTATGTAAGCTTTCTATTGGTATAACTTTTGTTTCTGCAAGATTTCAAAACCCGCATCTTTTCCATATCCTTTAAATTGTATACGTATGTATATCTATGGTCTCATGCAGTTGTGTAAAAGAAAAACTTCTTAGTTATAGTTTTAACAAGTTAGAGCCGTTTATGTCGTAAAAACCGCTTTCGAAATTCACAAAAATCAAAACCTACAGGGTACTTTCCGTTGACATAGAACTATTAAATTTGGCGAGAAGCATTGTCTCAGAGTACACATCCTACTATAATATAATATTATAAACGTGAAAGTTTGTGAGGATGGATGGATGGATGTATGGATGTTTGTTACTCTTTCACGCAACAACTACTGAACGGATTGGGATGAAACTTTGCAATAATATAGCGTATATATCAGAATAACACATAGGCTATAAATTATAATGATATATTGCGTATGCGGGCGAAGATGCGGGTAAAAACTAGTATAGGAATAAATCTGACAACTGTACCTTTTTATTTTCATCACATCTATTCGAAAAGGACTATATGGTTCGCCTTTAAATGCGCCCAGAAGAGGTGTTTTCTATAAGGAACTTTATGAGCGCGACGGATTTATCTTTGCCGCACACTTTTTGAATTTGGAACAAATAAGTGCCACGGAATGATCTTTGCCGCGCAGTTTTTGAATTTGGAAGTATTTGTAACGTTAGAGTTCAGCGCCAAGAAAATGAATGAAAAGAAAGAATGTAAATATAAGTTTTAGTTAATATCAATGTAGTTGTTACTCTACTTTTCCTTTTTATTAAATTATAAAATACCTTTTTAGTGCCTTTTGTTTTCTCATAGAGGTGATGAAATGTAGAGTGTACCATTCGGGCGCAAAATATATTTTTGGCTCGGGCGACGTACTTTGAATCCCTCGCTACGTTCAAGATTCTACTAAAGAATCCCTCGCTCGCTACGCTCGAGATTCTACTCTAGAATCCCTCTCTTCGCTCTGGATTCAAAAAAGCGCCCTCGCCGTAAAAATATTATTTTGCTCCCATATGATACAATCTACTATTAAATCACAAAAAATAGAGCCTGAATTTTGAACCCATATTTTGTCACAAAATATGGGTTCAAAATTCAAAGTGAGTAAATCGTATCATTTAAGGTATCATATAAAAGAACTTCATGAGCACATGCTAAAACAGGTTTTTAATTATTTTGACAATGTGTAATTTTCGATGTATGACGAGAAAAGTGAAAAAAAAACCTTTTTTATCGATGGTTATAGTATAAAGAATTTAACAACTTTTTGTGAAATTTTCTGGATTTGCACGAAACCCCTGGGTGTGCGAGCCTGACTCGCACTTATCCAGTTTTTTTGCCTAATTTTGGTTTGGCCCCATAGTTGATAAAAGTTACCTACTCATAATCACCCCCTTTCGGCTTGGTACTTAGGGCAAGTAGATGACTCTGTTGAATGTGATAGGGACTTCGCGGGTCCACGCGCAGGCCTTTTTTAACCGATTTCAAAAAAGGAGTTTCTCAATTCGAATGCATGTTTTACGGCGTCCATCAATTAATAACCGATTATGATAATTTCTTTTTGTTTAGTAGGTAGTATACTTATGGGGTGGTTACATTCAAATTTTAGTGAAATCCGCTGTCGTTTTTAAAAAATCAACAATAGTGTGAAAATTATTATACACTCTTGAAGTTGATTATTCTACTTTTGACAACAAAAAAAATACACTTACCTATGTATAGAAACGCACGTTTCAAGTTTATCAGTTCGTTATCCTAGGATAAGGGTTGTGTAGTGGCTGTAGTGTATTAAAACTTTGTGATAAATAGATATTTGGAGATCTTATTTTTATTAATAAAAAGTCATACATATTTACATTTGGGTTTTCTTGCAGTTTCTTAACTTAAACAATTCAAATATTATATACAAACACTTATTTCTATTGATATGCATTATCTTTCTAGTTTAGGATAGTAAAAAGGTTGGTAGGTTAGATTTATAACAGCTTAGACTTCTTAATTAGTTGGGTATCAAAAAATTGAGAATTTAAAGACGTGCTTTGTGTCTAGCCTGGTGTCAGTGTTTATTTTTTAAGTAACCTGAAGGGACTAAAAATTTAGTAGGTTACAGACCATTGATACCCAAGATATTACAAAATTAGGCGGTGAAAAATCAAAATAGTTTCATACAAGAGTTCAAGTATTTTATAGCACTGCGTCGTTCCGAAACTATTTTTAAAACATGCAATCAACATAACATAATTTATTTCAACTCTTGCCTATGTCTAATTAACAACTAATTTTGATCCCTATTATCGATTTAGTTCAGCAATATAGAATAAGTAGATATCTATATAGTTATATGTGGAGTCCTGACTTCCGTAAGTGCCGTACCATTGTCTTGATAATTTACTAAATACCTACTTGATAAATAGCTAGGTTGTGTGGTACGTTTACGTTTGATTTTTACTTCTAATTTTCAGATGTTTTTAGGCAAAGTGGTTATCAGAACTCTGATACTAGAATAGATACTTATTATTAGCTTAAAAACTGTTATTGTAAATATGTAGGGTCTGAAAATTATATTTAATTGATAAAAGCACCCCATTATTATTTTATCCGACTTCAAAAAGTTCGCTTATTTGTTTTTTTTTGGCCAATTTATAAACCGATTGTGGTGATTCTTTTTCTTTTAGTCATAGATCATATTTTAGAGGGGGTCCCATTTAAATTGTATCGAAATTGGCTTAGTCGTTTTTGAAAAATCAACTAAAATTACTACATCGATGATTGTCATTGTCCGTGCAAAGTATTTGAATTCTGTACTCGGTTGATGTCGGTTATGGCGAAAAATAAGTACTTAATCATTTATTAGTATGACATGATAATTATCTAACTATTGTATTATTATTTTATGCTAATAGATAATTAAATAATCATAAGGCCTCTACAACAAGGAATACTTATAAATCCTTGCTCTATTAAGTGTAATGCCACTTTCCCATTCTGTTTTGGGGATCTAACCTCAACTGGACGCAGTTATACAAACTAGAACCAACCCACAAAAAGTCACTTTCGAGTTATTTAGGTTTTTGTTCCAAGAAAAGAATTGATTACTTAATAATTTTGGCGGGACGAAATATATGATGAAGGGTATTGTAATTAATGATTATAATACAGTTAGATAAATAGTTATATCGGAATTATTCTATGATTTAGTATTTATTTAAAACAAAAAAATCTCGTGGTTCTAGGTATATTGCAAAATTGCTGTTATGTTGGTTGGTTATTTCTTACATTATTATGCTTATGGTACCTATATAAGGTACATAGATAAGCAGATTTAATTAAAAAATTCAAAGATCTAGAAGCGTGATGGTATGATTATGTTAAACTTCTCAAAAATGACCCCATCAAGGGTAAATTCACCTACAATTATTTCTTGGTTCTAGTTAGTATAATGAATTCTACCTAGTCTTCAACGACTCATCAATTTATGGCTTAGTTTTGAGAAATTAAATTTACGATATTAGTGCGTTGGTACCTTATATTGGGGGACAGCAATTGCAGCACAGTTCAATTGCTGTCAACACGGTTTGGGTACCTACGTAGTATTATTATATCTTCATTGGTTAAAACAGAAAAAATGCCAAGTCGATGGGTACGCAGCACGGTTGGGGGTCTAACTGCATACTCAACTCAATTTCGCTCAAAGTGTTGGTTAGTTCTAGTTTGCACAACTACGTCCATATAGTCCGATAATTTAATGTAAGAACATTTTTTGCTCTCTAAAGAAAATTGAATAATTTGTGGAATCTTTAAAAATGTAATTTGGGTACAGTACTGCCCTTGCAAGGACTAGGCATGATTTTTTTTGGATCAATCTATGTTATTTACCTACAAGTCGATGTTCTCTATGAATTGAAATTTTAAAATCAAGTATTTCATTAGGTACTATTTTAATCATAAAAGCGTTTTGTTTTATGCCTTCCCTGTGCAGACACGGCCATCCTGACAAGCAAGCGTCTCACTGTCGTCAGCCGGTAATGCTTCTAAGAGGGGGTTAAGTGGGTCAAGATCCCCTTAATGCATTTGGGGCTACTCCTAAATTCAGAAGTTCTGACAATGTTGAATGGGCGACTGATCATTACCATCGAGGCTGATGCCGTGTGCTGCGTCTATTCAATAATTTAGTAGGATAACTTTAGTTCTATGCTTAGCATTAGGTACGTTAGATACTTAAACTCTATTTAGATATCTAGCTCCCAAGGAGTATTGATATGTATTCAGTGTTTGGCTCATACAAGTCTAGGCACAATAATGGCAATTTAATATTTTTCGGTATCGTTAAAAGTAATTGACCAAAGCTGTAATGGTAAAATTAATTATTGCTCTTCGTTTTCCCAATCAAAGTGGTATGGTAGAGACATTAGTAATAAGTTTAGTAGGTTTTTAATCCAAAATCGTTAAAAATATAGTATACTGGATATTATTTAGCTAGCGTGTTATTGGGATATAGTGACCGGATCAGCGTCATTCATTCATGGTTCAAATCTGTAACTTTTGCGTCTAAGTCTTTACGTAACTTAAGTTCGCCTTCTTAGGCAAATTGTCGAAGTTAGTGATGACGTAAACTTTCTTTGATAAACTGAGACACTCTTTAGGTAGATCAAGCAAATAATGAATTGATGGATACTAGGCCGTGTAGAAAAGGTAGAAAATTTACTATAAATTGATGATGATAATTATATTGTAAGTAATATTAGGCATGACAATATATTTGTAACTGAAGTGAACATCCTGTTTAGAAAATGAAAAATAACCCACCCATTTGATTGGAAAAGCTTTGACTTTCAAACACTTCACAAAACATCCGTACATGCTCAAGTTCCAAATGAAGACAGCAGAGGTGTTCTATAACAAATATCACACGCGAAATAGTGTACCTATTTTAAATGAACATATGTTTTTATCACAGCCCGTTTTATAATATCGAAATGTTCTAACTATCAAGCGAAATGGAGTAAGCAAATGAGGGGTAGTATCGAAGGAAGAATGACGTCGGCTCTAGACGTGTTGGGCTCTGGGAGGGTCAGGTTGGCTGACGGCTGGAAGAAGGTCGACGGTCTGATGACGTCCACTGAAACAGAGATATTTTGGCCTTCACAAGATGTTTTTACAATTAAAATGTATGTCAGTTGTAGGGTGAAATTATTTTGAAAATATAATAGTAAACATACATATAGTATACATATAGATAACGTATAGGGTTTTTATGGAACCAAAACCTGGAATGGCAAAATCACAAAATGGATATTTTCTGGTGCTCTTACATGGTATAATCCTACTATAATGCACGGGCACTTCATGCAATAGCTCTTCCATAAAAAAAAATTGCTGAAGAAATCAAACTGCTCGGAGATAACGTACAAAATGTACATGTAACAGTCATGTTCTGATAGGTACTATTTTTAGTATTTGATTTCATGGTATATGATGATTGTAGCAAGAATGCTAAGGTCCTTTCCTATAACTGTATCATTTCTGATATCAGCGAACTTATCCTCGATGTTTCTGAAATCAGGTATTGTGCTGACACAGGTGATCTCCAAGCGGCTGGTGGCGACCAGTTGCAGTTCAGAAGTGGTCACGTACAGGCCTCTCTTGTTGGGCTTCAGATATAATGATGGCGATGATAAATGATGCTGATTATGATAACGATGATGGTAACGATAAAGATGATGGTTATGATAATAGAAACACCAAGGTTCTCACCTATAACAGTATCATTTCTCATATCAGCGAACTTATCCTCGATGTTTCTGAATTCAGGTATTGTGCTGACACAGGTGATCTCAAGGCGGCCGGTCGCGACCAGTTGTAGCTCAGAAATGGTCACGTACAGGTCCCTCTTGTTGGGTTTCCGACTCTTGTGTCGGCTTGTCGTGGTGCGGATGATATTGAACTCTTCGTGATCTATTTGCTTCATTTCACCTATCTGAAATTGACAATCATCTCAAACAGTTATCTTTGTGATAAGCTTTCAAAAATCTGAAGCGAACGCAGGATTTGAACCTGCCCCTTCGGATCACTAGCCCGACGCTCTAACCAACTGAGCCAGCCTGCCTCGTACGCAAGCGTCAAAGCTTTGAAGTGCTTATTTTACCACCAACTTTACTTGATATGATTGTATTGTGTAAGAATATAGAGTAAGCAGATAGATTTTTGTCAGGTTGCTTGGATATCTCGTGGATAGAGTGTATGGTTTATGCAATAGGTAGACTACGCATTATGAGTCCTAAAGGTCTGTCATAATTAAATATAAATATATACAAACTTGACATAGAAACTCCTATATTTATATCCTAAGTGAAATAAAGTTAAGCCATGGCATTTTGTTCTCTAGATATTTATCATTGCTAATAATAAAACTTTAAGTTTAAAGTTCCTGAATGTTTTCATTTTCTAATATTGAATCAAACATTTTATACTTCTTTTTCGATCTCGTTTAGCTAAAACTCATAAAGCAAACCCACGGGAGGAACGTGACACCTTTGTTCCAATGAAACAAAAGGTGCCATCAAAATTTGTAATCCGTGAACTGACTTTACAGGACAATGTAGAATAGGTACCTACACCCACACAGTAAGCTTTTGCACGTGCGAACATAATAGTTAATTTGCATAAAAGTAATTTCCTTGAACCGAGATAGACGTACATAAGTATCCACCACCAACAGCTACACAGTAAATAAAACAAGGTATTATCACATTAAATTATATCTTTGTCGTGATCTTCGCTGCGTTAATAGCCGAGAATTAATTATACTTCGGCGAGATGGTATCACACTGTTAATTAAAAAGTTAAAGGTTAATTAGACTGGGATCGATGGTGCTGCTTCAGCATGAGAAGGACGATGGTTTTCGATAGCTTCTATAAAGGGGTTCCAAACTTATATGTATTTAGTCCACGTAGGTAGATGTATATGTGAGCTAGCTTCGGAAACATTACGTAGGTCAGTTTTACTTGAAGTATCGAAAAAAGTTCGATCTGAAGGTAATTGTTTTTTTTAAATCAGTTAATTAAATAAGTTCTTAATAGATAGGTAATAATTTTTCTTTATTTTAAACGGAGCGATAATTACGAATAAAATAAATAAATATTAGGGGACATCTCACACACGGTCTCTAACCCCAAACTAAGCAAAGCTTGTGATATGGCTGCCAGAGACTGACTGCTACATATACATATTTTTAAATACATACTTATATAGATAGTACTTAAATAACACCCAGAGACAGAGCAAACACCTATGTTCATCACATAAATGCTTGCCCTGGGTGGGGATCGAACCCACGCCTCTCTGATCCAGAAGTCAGGGTCACTAACCACTGAGCCATCGAGGCAGTCAATATCAGGGAAGTTTACATAGGTAGCTATTAGTAATTGTATGATTTGTAATATTTACTTATATCGAGTCAATCTATGATTTTTTTAGGTGTTTGGAAAACATGCTGAAAACCTCTTTGACATTCGTACAATTCGTTCGACAAAATACGCGGATCAGCCGTGAACGTTATAAAGAACATTCTTGGCTTGGGTTCATTTTCTACTTTTGATATGGTTGATGGTTTTTGTTCTTCGAATACGAAAGAATGAGGTAGGTACTTATCAGGATAAGGGTTGACACAAACACATCCTTCAACAATCCTCATAAAAATATCTTTCAAAATGTAAGTATATAGGGTATCAATATTTAGGGTTATACAGAACTGATGTATCTACTAAGGCGAAACAACCATCATTATGAATAACTTATGCTATTCAGTCAAAGAGGAATTCGAAAAATAAATCAGCTGTTTCAAACATTTTGTCGATTCCGAGTTGCAATTTTGTTTGGAACAGCTAATTCTTTATTTTTTAAGTTTTTTTTATTTTTTTTTAGAATAAGGAAGTTTCCAGTTTTCTAGTTTTATTTTTATTAAATTACACTAAGTCTGCAATAAATTATGGTGTTTTTATTTTTCAGTTATCTGCAAAAATGACGGAGTTATGAATTTTTAAACATGACCGCACGAAATCAAATAACCTCGCGACGGATTTACGCGTGTGACGTCATCCGGCTCCAGAGTCGCGCAGTGGGTTAGGCGGGAGTAAGGAAATAAGGAAATAAAGTACTTCATTCTATGCCGGGTATTTTTCTAAGCCACGAATACGTTCTAGAATATCATTGTACTTATCTTTATGTTATGATCAACATTTACTATGGGACTAACCCCCCAATATAACGAATAAAAAGTCAGCATTCCCATAAATTTGTCGTGAGTAAATGAACTTTATATCTAAATGGAACAAGATTTGGTGTATGTGTCTAGTGTACTGTGTACTGCGGTTATTACATCTGTAACTAGCTCTCCAAACAGTAGACCTCGCAAGTATACATTTTCTTGTAATAAGTTCTCAAAAATGCACAACTTTCACAGGTAAATATATTCTTAATCATAAAAATGGTAAGGTTCTTTACTAAGATATTATTGTAAATTATGGCCAAATTTTACTATGGGACTAAGTAAGTAAGTTTGTATAAGCCGGGTGGCTAGCCCTGGTGTCAGCGTTTGGGACTGATCCCCTATACAGGGTTAGCTAGCTAGAAGTGGTGAAGCGTAATATATTTTGTTCTAATAAAATACTTTAGATATTTTTTTTCAAGACTTTTATTTTCTAGTTCCAATAAGTTGTCAAGTGCGTGTCGAGACATGCGTATGATAAGCTTCCGTAGACGTGACGATGATTATGATGATAATAAAAAACAATTTTTAAGATGGTTGATTACTAAGAAAACGTAATTTAGTATGAATTCTTGGTTGCCTGTAAGAATTCGCTTAAAGCGATAAGGCCACCAGTTAGAAACCTATTAATTGTATTGTTTTGTCCCTGTATTTTTTATGTTATGTGGTTGTCTATTAAAGTGTTATTGTTTGTTTGTTTGTATGAAATATAAAAGTGAGGTCGATGACCTCTAATATTTAAAAATTTCATTTTTTTTCTTTTTAGCTGAAAAATGTATGATTCCACAGTGCTCAAAATAATTTCCAGGGAAAGTTTTTAATATGGTCTGTAAACGGCGTCCGTTCGTTATACGGACATAACGAAGTTTTAAGGGTTCCTCGTTTTACTACGAAACCCTAAAAATGACTGAATAAAGTGACAGCTGTCATATTCTAGAATCCATACTAGGATGTCGCATAATAAACCGCATTTAAGTTTGACAACTGTCAAACTTAAATGCGGTTTATTTCTGTAACTAACGATTTTAGACCATTGCTGTCTTCACAAAAGTGATAGAACTCAACAAGATCTATATTTCGGATGACAGCTCTTTAAAGTAATTTATCTCCGTAACTGTCGTTTCTAGACCATTATTTTAGGCACAAAATTGATAGAACTCAACGTGATCTACATTTCGGCTGACATCTGTCATGCCACTCTAGTATGAATTCTATAATAATATGCCATAATATAATGGCAGCTGTCACTTTGACATCTATCATTTACGGAACTAAAAAATAAGTCCTGTAAAATCTACAATGACTTTATAAGAACAAATATTAGGCAGAGAAGTTTTGGATAACCCTATACAGGGGATTAGTCCCATAGTAAAAGTTGGTCATAATATACAATGATATTTTAGGCCAGAATATTGTAATTATGAATATATTTGCCTGTGCAAGTTGTGCATTTTTGAAAACTGATTACCAGGAAATGTTCACCAAAATGTATACTTGTGAGGTCTACTATTTGGAAAACTACTAGTTAATATATACAGATGTAATAACCGCAGAACATTAGGTACACACGCCAAGTCTTGTTCCATTTAGAAATAAAGTTCATTTACTCACGACAAAATTATGGGAATGCTGACTTTTTATTTGTTATATTGGGGGGTTAGTCCCATTGTAAATGTTGATCATAACATAAAGATAAGTACAATTATATTCTAGAACGTATTCGTGGCTTAGAAAAATACCCGGCATAGAATGAAGCACTTTATTTCCTTATTTCCTTACTCCCGCCTAACCCACGTCGCGGCTCTGGAGCCGGATGACGTCACACGCGTAAATCCGTCGCGAGGTTTTTTGATTTCGTGCGGTCATGTTTAGACATCCATAACTCCGTCATTTATTAATATATTCGAGTATTTTTTTCACTGTATCTAATATAATTCTAACGTCTTTAAATGTATATAATTATTTTTAGTTTTTATGATAAAGGAAACTTCCTTAGTGAAAAGGTGGTCTGGGTGGTCATAACGATGACTTAATCATCTTTTTTCTGCTTTGTACAGGAGAAGCAGATAATTTTGTATGTTTAGTATACAATCTGTTACGGTTACGATCATGTTGTATCAGGTAAGCATAGAGTTCAGACCCGGGGCTATACATGGCAATTTACCTGGTGATCCTTAAGGCTACATCCTGGAGGACGAGTGGCTACATGAGAGGCGTGGGTCAGCGCGACCAGCGAAGGAGGCGTGCTCATGCCATCGTGCTCGAACGCACGCAGTCCCCGTCTTCCGTTCCTCTCACTCATCGGCACTCGGAACTTATGAGAGTGGGCCACGAGCTCGTCCATCTGAAACGACATTTTATTTTACGAGGGCTCTTGAAGCGCTTGACTGTAAATTGTAAATGGAATGGCAGGCTCAAGTGTCTCGAGTGTCGAGTCTTGCTTCTGTGTTTCATGTTTTACCTACATTTCTCTGGATGGTCTCGGACACCGATATCGATAATACTTGAAGTATTATTAGATTTTTGTTTCGTTAGCGGAAGTGGGAGTTGGTGATTTTGTTTTTATAATCTTTAAGAAAATTTGGGAGATGGTGCCGTAATAGTAGATTGTATCATATGGGAGCAAAATAATATTTTTACGGCGAGGGCGCTTTTTTGAATCCAGAGCGAAGCGAGGGATTCTTTTGTAGAATCCTGAACGTAGCGAGGGTTTCAAAGTACGTCGCCCGAGCCAAAAATATATTTTGCGCCCGAGTGGTACACTGTGAGAAAACAAAAGGCGCCTCATATTTTACTATAATATTATTATTTAATAAAACGTAGAGTAATAACTAAAATGAAATTAAATGGTATCTAATTATAAAACAAATTAAAACTTATATTTACATTCTTTTCATTTATTTTCTTGGCGCTGAACACTAACATTACAAATATGTACTTCCAAATTCAAAAAGTGCGCGGCAAAGATAATTCCGTCGCACTTATAAAGTTCCTTATAGAAAACACCTCCTTTGGGCGCACTCAAAGGCGAACCAAGTAGTCCTTTTCGAATAGATGTGATGAAAAAATAATTTACAAGACTTTGATTCAGTAGTTTTCCCGATAAGTTTCAACGCCTATAAAAATCAAATAGCAAAATCTCTAGTTCCGCGCTGCCTTTGACTTATGGTCTTGTTATTAACAACCGACTTCATGCTATCGACCATAGGGTTAGGTTATGTTTTTGTCAACAAAATATTATTTTCATCATAGCAAACGTAGACGATGCTGAAATCAAAATAGCGCTCTAACTCAAAGTAGTGATAGGGGCACTTTAATGTTGTGGTAGGGCTCTTTAGCAGTCGTAACTCTGTTATTATTAGTAACTCGCTGAACCGATGAACTTCATATCACCTTAACGCCACCGGCCACCAAATACAGTAAACTTTCACAGGTCTTTATTATTTTTTCGCTACTTTTTAAAATTTTCTCACCGTTTAAACCTTCCCACACAGATATTTCTAGCTCAAATTTAGCCATATCGGTTCGGCCGTTATTGAGTTTTAGCAAGACTAACAACCACGATACATTTTTATAATTAAAAAAGATTATAATGAGCAATCATCGTGCTTAGCTACTCCCTAAGAGTAGCTAAATGGACTGCCATTGATTTGCAGCCTGTGCCTGTGATGTCCACTACTAGCGTCCACTGGTACTTACCGGACATCCTGTGTATGGGTCAAATCATACAACTAGGTGGCTGCATGTAGCTGCGCAATATCCAATAAGCGCGCAGCTTTATGTGAGCGTCCGTCAGGATTGGATATTGTGCAGCTTGTGGCTAACTTCACATCCGCCATCAACGTAGGAAAGAAAAAATGGCAAGTCGATGACATCCACCGACTTGTATATGAATGATTTGGCCTATAACCTCGTACATAACCTGCGTAGTGAATAGTAGTGATAACGTAAGTTCGTACCTATAGGCCGGGTGGCTAGCCCTGGTGTCAGAGTTTTTAGTTAGCTAAGACCTCTGACATGGCTTAACGGCTAAAACAACCGAGGCCTACAATTTAAAGTGTCATCCGCAACCAACTTATATATCTATTCATCACATAATTATATGCTTGCCCTGAGTGGGAATCACCGCGACTCTTTGACCCAGTCTTTGAGTCAGGGGACCACTGAGCCACCTAGGCAGTCAGAGTTTGGTGCCGCCCTAGATAATGGCATGGTAAGTACCTTCCTGCCGTTGATGAACCAGGTGATATGAGGCGCGGGCAGCGCGGGCGCGGTGGTGCAGTTGGCGCGCAGGGTCTCGCCGAAGCTCAGGTAGCGCGTGGGGAAGTCTATGCGGGGGTGATGCTTCTGAGGATCTGAGGATACGAAGAAATTAAGAATCAGTATCAATTTATTCAACAATCAGAATTAGTATCAATTAAAACTGTGTTTCAAGTTTGACCTGTATACCTTTATATGACCTGTCTGTGGCATTGTGGCTCCCCATTTCTTTGGCTCCTAAATAAATGGACCAATTTTTTAAGGTGATGTTTACATAGTTCTAGTATATTAGTGATTCGTTATTTATTTTAATAATCTATTTACACTTATCAGATATATGTAGGTACCTATTGGGTACATCAGTTATGTATTTTTATACTTATTAATCATTTCAATCGTTGCTTAGCGCGAGGGCCTTTTATAAAGCCTGAAAAATGCAAATGCTGAAGAGAAATATCTAAAAAACTCTATCACTATAAATTTAATCCCTCTCCCCCCTTCGTTGAGATTTTACTGTTTTTGACCGACGTATACCGATATCTTAATATATATAAATCTCGTGTCACAATGTTTGTCCTCAATGGACTCCTAAACCACTTAACCGATTATAATAAAATTAGCACACCATGTGCAGTTCGATCCAACTTGAGAGATAGGATAGTTTAAATCTCAAATTATAGTCGCAATTTTAATTTATTTAGCCACAGCAAGGCGTGGCCGCCCAAGTAGCACAAATAGTGGCAAATAGCTCGTATATTATATCTACTTGCAGACTTGCGTGAAATTTGCAACCATTATGAAGTTCTATATAGGTGGAGAGAACCCTTATGCAAACATTATAGAACCAAGTGGCGAAAAATTGCAGTTTATTTTTAGTTCCAAACGGAATCTATAGCAGTTCTCAAGATCACCGTGACTGGCAATTAGAACTATGAGTGTAAAATGTGCGCAGTGAACGATTCGTTGAACTATAGTGCGTTCGTTCATTCAACGCGCTCGGTCATTGAGTGATAAATGAGACGTCAAAGTTATTTAGAGTAGCGACAGTCCGCGATAGCTGTAAAATTGTATTTTGTGTTACGGACGGTATTTCGATTGAGATTGGCGCGGCCATAGTGCATATTATACCTCTGTTTGTGTTTATTGTATTTGCTTCCCTGCATTGAAATATCACAAAAGTCATTGCGATTGTGTTGTTACTGTGAAACTATACATTGTTTTCTTTATAAATTTCAACGGGCCTTCGATTTGATCAAGACTTATTAAAAATACTGTTCTAAATTAATAAACGAAATAATACTATTGAAAAGTAAAACTGTTAAAAACCTGATAAAATAGTTTTAGGTTAAGTATGATGTTAAAGTACATCAATCATAACTATCAAAACTCTGTGTATGCGTAAGCATCAGTGTGATAAAAATCATGTTCAAAACAAAACTTTTTCAAAGTCTCCATTTTCTAAACATGGCGACGTAAAGAAATCTTTTAGTTCTTAATATCACTAATTTATGCTCTATTTGCACCTACAAGATGTAAAAATCACTTATTTATATCTTGCGAGTGGCAAAGCAGTGTATCTTATTACCAATAGTAATTATTTTATCTTTTTTAGATCTCCCAGTACCTGTGGATTAAGGGTCCCAAAATTGACAAAATGTTTTACTTTTTTCCATGTTATGGAATTCATTTTTATAAAGGTCCTGATGTTTTAGTACTTTGATAGGCCTAAATCATTAATTATATCACAAAGTGAGCGTAAGATAACAGCTTAAACAATATCACACATATGCGTTATTATAGTAGCAATAGTTATAATAATATATAATACCTAATTTTGAAACTGTTAGATCTTTAGTGGTTTCAAATAAGTTAAAATTGCTGCTTTTGGTATTCCAGAACCCCTATAGAAACTTAGTTACGCGTTGAAGTGGCGTGGCAGAGTACACTAGCCCTTAAAGCTGCAAATATAACAGGTTTCAAAAGAGCTGCAAAATGATACCTTTAGCTACTACAAGAGACATATTCCTCTATTATATTACTTATTTGGAACTAAAAGTGCCTAATAAGAGTACGATAGCGCTTAGATTTAGGAGTTGCATATATGTGATTTAGAGACCTTATATACAATCAATACTTCTGTATAAGTGGAAATTAAAACCTGTATGTTACTTTAGGTAACAAAATCGGTTTTATGCTACCGTAGGAAACAAAGCAGAAACAAAAATCTTTCCTATGAAACTACGAGCGACAAGAAGTACTCATATACAAATAATATGAGTTGTGTTTGAAGCTAAAGGTTTTATCAAACACTGTAATACAACTAATTTGCAACTTAGAGCTATAATATAAGTTGCAAAATTCACTAATGTGCTACTTGGGCGGGTCAGCTAGTATATATATATATTTTTATGTATTTAGTATCACGCATAACTTTTTACGTAGTGGTCCTATTTCGTTAATTCTTTTTTTATTAAAAAGTGTATACCTACTTCAAAATTGGTCCCATTTAAATTTTATCGAAATCAGCTGACCCATTTTCGATAAATCAACAATAATGTAAAAAATGTTACATCGGCCCGAGAAAAGTATTAGCGAATTCTGTACACGGCTGAAGTCGGTCATGCAATTTTTTTCAAAAAATAATTATTATTAAATTCTTCAACGCATAGTACAAATGAAGTAGATTGTAACTAGGTACTTGTATTGTACATACTGTAATTTAACCATAAAGCCGTCATACGTCTGTGTAGCGGTGCAAAATTTACAGTATGCTGCAGATCCACTAACAATAGTCATTCATTGACTCACAGACCATTTAACCCTCGACAACCCTCACGTCTTGCTTTTGTAGGACAGACCAAGATAAGCTCTTAAGGACACCCCTTTGGGTACATTGACATAAATTCTGAGTGACTCTCCACCCTGCGTTCAATTTGCTTGCCTCATAGCTCGGGAAAAATATATGGTCAGTGTATGAATTCTGAACGATCGCCACACATCGTATCAACAGGACGCTTACAGTTGGATTGAGGCCTCCCTTGTTGGAAGTAGTTTGCATCCAGCGTGTTCCTAAAGTCTGTAGACAGGTTATTTGTACCTTGTCAGACGTTGTGCGCTGCGCTGCGGTTATCGGTACGTGATCTAAATTAGAGTACATACTTTACTTAGGTACGGAAGCCGTGGTGGTTTAGAGGTAATGACACCCGCCTTACAATCTTGAGGTCGTGGGTTCAAATCCCGGTCCCGTAAAAATGAGTTCTTTGGGATTTATGTACGGAATTTCACACCACTGGCTTTTCGGTGAAGGAAAACATCGTGAGGCAACCTGCATAATTATGTCCGGAGAAGAATTTCAATGGCGTATGTGAATCCATCAACCCGCACTGGGCCAGTGTAGTGGATATGGCCCAATCACCCTTCGTGGGTAGGCTTACGTCCTCCAGTGGACTATTATAAGGCTGATACAGTACAGTACAGTAAAGAACTTAGGTACGTCTCATAAAATTGTCTAAGTATCGCCACGTGGTTAAAAAGTATTTGCTTACCTAAGTACGAGTAGGTTCGTATAGGCCAGGTGCTAGCCCTGGTGTCGGAGTTTTTAAGCCACCTAAAGGCCTCTGACATGGCTAAACGGTTATAACCACGTGGGTTAAAATCCATATGTAGGTATACATGTACTTATCTATACCTACCTACCTATGCTAATCAAATTCTATCTCATGTTCAAACTCAGACATGACGCTTGCATAAGAAATTCAAGATCTAATCCGTAATCTGATGAGGCCAGTTTACTTGAAGCAGTAAGTTCATTTCTTATCGCATGAAAAGATGACTTGCTCCATTTTTTACGTAAAGTAGAATTTGTACAAAATCTTTTGAAAGTTGGTATTCCAATCGCTTCAAATCATTATCTTATAGCCCTTTTCTGTCTTGAACCAGCGTGTTCATCTATTTTGATAACACAAAATTGATATTTACTCTGGTGTTTGTTCTTAAAACACAGCTGAAATGATAGCTCTACATATGATTAAATTGCGATTTCATAAAAATGGCACTACCGACTTCCACCATGTACAAAATTTCAATAATTTGCACAAATCGATGTGACATCCTATCCTACTAATATTATAAACGCGAAAGTTTGTGAGGATGGATGGATGGATGTTTGTTTGTTACTCTTTCACGCAAAAACCACTGACCGGATTGAGATGAAACTTTGCAATAATATAGCTTATATATCTGAATAACTCATAGGCTATAAATTATAATGACATATTGCGTATGCGGGCGAAGCCGCGGGTAAAAACTAGTCCATGTATATTATTATTGATTTACCAAGAACAGCGCAGCAGATTTCGATAAAATTTATATGGAACTACCTCGATACCATTTCAAAATAAAAAAGAATTGTAAATCGATTTACGATTGGCGAAAATATTGATGAACCAGTACAAAAAAAAACACAGACGAACATAGCACCTCCTCCTCTTTGGAAGTCGATAATAATCTGCAAAGTTAGACCGTATAGTAACAGATAACATAAAAGCGCCTCGTACTTGTCAGTTCTTACTTACAATTTATACCTAGACATCTAGGTGCAAACATGGTGAGGGCGGCACTAAAACGTTTCAAAGAACATTTTTTCTCGCTTTAACGAGAAAAAAGGAATAGTTCGAAGGCATAAAGGCTTGAAAAAGGCTTATTCTTACATAAGTTGGAACAGGGGAGATTAGCGAAAAAGATAGGTAAGCGTCTGTGAGCTGAATTTATAATGTGGCTCGCGAACACGACCGCTTTCAGCTTATGACATTTTGGCAGAGATTCATAGATACAGGAACAAATTGGCTTGTTCAGGAAATGCCTATTTCTCCCAAAATGTTACCTAAATCGTGCTTTTATGTTTTACTGATACCGCTAAAATCAGTCTAGATAATTCCGTTTGTATATGCCACACGAATACGAGATAATGCAGTAGATAGGTATTACGGATTGATAGTCTATGTAACATACCTACGAGTATACCTCTAAATATAAAATGTTCAAAAAATCAAATCGATGTCTAAGTATACCGATGCCTAACTAGACGATAGATATCATTTTAATTAATTTAACCTTTATGAATGTAAATGATGATGCGTGAACGCAAGATGGTGAATTGGCGTGCTATAGCCAAACGTATAAATAGGTATAATTAATAAAAAACAAAGATATAGGCTGGTATAGATGACTTTCAGCCAAAGACAAATCCAAAGCTAAGTAAGCGTCTTAAATTATAAATAAAATATGTAAAGTAAGTAAGTAAGTTCGTATAGGCCGGATGGCTAGCCCTGGTGTCAGAGTTTTGAAGCCGCCTGAAAGCCTCTGACTTGGCTAAGCGGTTAAAACAACCGGGACCTACAATTTAACGTGTCATCCGAGCCACGGTAGCGCTCAGTTGGAAAATGCCACCCGCGGTCACCCATCCAAATACTGACCGTGCGGATCGTTGCTTAATTTCGGTGATCGCTGACAATCACCTAGTCAAACTACGCTACGAGCGCTACGAAAAAAAATATAATAAAAAATATGTAATTACCTATGATATTAAATACCTTTGTAGACGGATTAGTATAGATACAATGCATATAATAGGTAGCTAACACTTGTCTAATTATTTACAGCCATTGATTAGAAACAAATTGAAAAGGATTATCACCAATAAATAAACGATATTGATTACTAATCTTTTAACTTGCCTAATTATAATTATTTAATAATAATGAGTGATTATAATAATCTGTTGACTAAAGAAGTACCTATAGAATTTACGTTGGATGTTTTTTTTGTTCTGCTTCTAATTAAAACACGACACCGAATCACGAAGCCTACAGTTCAACGTGTCACACAAATTATGATAGCGCTTAGTTGCAATATTGCCCCCCGAGATCATTCACACAAAGATGACTATAGGTACTTTACATTGCCGTTAGTAAAAATACCTACGTGGAACCGCTACGCTACATGGGCTACCTACATCTACGATTTCACGTAATTACGCCTAGAGTTATGTTTGCATAGGATGTGGCAATGTTGAAGGTAATATAAGTAAAACGTTCATTCAAAATGCGCATATCTGTTAACGAACTCGGCGAAGGTGCGCAGAGGTTTCCCATTACTAAATTATTTATGACTGACTGTGCTCCGCGGTTTGGCTCGCATTTTCCAGTTTTCCCGCAATACCGGGGTAACAGGTTCATAAACTCGATTTCATTACAAATAACTGCAAACTTTTTGTCCAAATTGGTTTAGATATTGTTTTTTTACGGGCAAAATTGCCTTTATTAACTACAAAAATATACAATACTACTTTATATGCTAAAACTACCTACACTACTACTACATAGAAAGCAACTGGATAATCCACAGACCCTTGAAGGTCTAAAGATAATCCAAATGCTCAAGCCCACTGCCAGTTGGCAGCGTGCCCAGCATGCTGGCAGCATTGTCACGCTGAATGGCAATGCTTATACGTTGAGCCAAATAAACACCAGCATTTTGGTCACGCGTCGCATACCTACACTCGACGCTCAGAAAGACTTTTGAAAACAAGATGAGCTCCTCGGTCCTATGCCAATCATGTCTAAGTTTGGTTCGCGATTTTAACGATATTTTCGATCTCGCACTTTGAACTATATCGTCGACCCATCCTGCAGCCAAATGACCATCACTCTGTCGTAATAATATTTAACTCCAACATCGTTTTACCTATATCTAATTTATATTTCAATACTGAAACGATAAACTCAGTTTTTGAATTGAGGAATACTTATCATACAGGAAAAAGGAAGAGTCAGCATTACTAAATTATCGATATTCTATAATAAAATCGCTTATTATTCCTATTATGTTTTTATTTTTACTTATAACGTCAACTAAATGTTATTTGCTTTGAGAGCTTAAAACAAACGTTTCTTTTCAAGCTAATGAGCGTGAGATATAAAAAAAGTATAATAAGAGAGGTGAAAACAAAAGAAAACTACATTTTAAATCTGCGATAATTACGATGACTATTAAAATAAAGGAGGCTCCACCAATATTTGGCAATAAATAATTTATGCGTTCTTTGTCATCCATTAGCCAAGTTTCCTGGAGCAACCTTCGTCCTAATTTAACATTGACTTCCTGCCATCGTTTGTGCAAATCATGACTTGAATTTCATCGCAATGTGGGGTTTTGTTTACGGCATTATCCGTGTTATGGTATGTGTGTATTGTGAATATCTCAGCAAAAATATGGATGCGGAAAAATATACCGATTATTTTCTTTCTTCCTCCTAATTTTTTGGATACGAAATGCTGCGCACAAATGATTGTATTATTAATTACAATAGGTCTATTAAAATAATGGCTACAATAAGAAAATGAATTTTTATTTAAAGCGTTAAGGAACTTTTAATCAAAGAATTTTTGTAAACGGCATTTTGAATTTCAATTTTAATTTCAAATACATTTCGAAAGGTCAAATAACAGGGGCCTTGAAAACAGAATCACAAATGCCTTCTAATCCAGTCGATGAATCTGGGAACACTGGCAAACGCAGAAGGATGTCCCAACTCGCATCCATCATAAGCGACAAAGGAACTCACGCCGAGAAGAATTTCTTGTCCTCCATTAGCAAATATGGTCAGAGGGCCGCCGGAGTCTCCCTGGCAGATGCCCACTCCACCATGCCCGTTCGTGCACACATTAGAGTCCAAAATTACGTTACTGCCGTACACTCGGCGGCATTGCTCGAGGGAAATCACTTGCAGCACCACATTCCTCACCATACTATTAGTGGTAGGAGTGCTGAAATCAGAGTACCTTCCATAGCCACTCGCAAGCGCCCACGAGCCGGTATAATCGAAAGTCAGGAAAGCTCCAGATGGCAACGAAATCGGACGAATCTGGTTGTTAAATGGAATGTGCACTGGCAAGTAAAGCATGGCGATATCGTTGGCGAACGTACGGGAATCATAATTTTGATGCAGCGAGATACCGGTAGCGAAGATCCTCACCCCTCCGTGGAATAAGAACGCAGAGCCCAACACGACTTGAATTCGCCACGCCTGGAATCTTCCGTCGTTCCAGCAATGGGCCGCAGTAAGAACTCTTGTCGAAGTCAGGATAGATCCACCGCACGCCGATGGTGAAGACAGGCCGAAGACGTCAATGAGTAGTCCCGCCAAATAAGGATGGGCGTTGACGGAAGCGACGTTGCCTCCGACGATGGGATTGTTGAAATGAACGGACTCGTACCGCTGAATGTTCTGTGCCTGCTTGGTGCCTACTCTCTCGTGCCAGCCGGTGTAATCTTCTTGAGTTTTCTGCAGGCCCCATGCACCGCAGACACACAGAAGACTCAGTACTACGAGTGCACGCATTTTAGATATAAGCTAGACACAAAAGTGTACCTCAGCTTTATGACTAGACGGTGACTGCGTTCTTGTTTATAAACAGGAGCCAGTTCTTATCTTACGATTTTTGTAAAATTAGATAAAAATTAATAATCAGTTAATTTTTTATTGCCGCTACTAAAAGATTAATATTCCTTGCTAATTAGTGATAACTTAGTGAACATTATAAGTAGAGGACTTATCTTAGTCTCTGGGTTTTGAGTGCGATGGATTAGGAAGTAAAGTACCATTTAGTTTTAATTGACAGGTCTGATTAGTTAACGTCGTGATCAAAGCATTTGAAGCCGTATGGTAATAAGCAAAAGGTACTCGTATATCATAACTAGAATTAATTTTCCTCAAAACAAAGCAATAAATAATTATGAAGTTTGGGTTTTTCTCTATGCGTAATTTTGTCCGGTAGGTAATTATTTTTAGATTTTTTTATCTAACAGAAACCATCGTAACTATGTTTTGGTGTTGATCAGTTTGTATTTTGGATAGACAACGCTAGAGTTATAATAATAACTAGCTAGCTGTCTTGACTAATATAATAGCTATATGCATTTCGGGCAACAATAATAGTAATGCCTTCACGGCAGTGTTAGTGCGGGCTAGCCTGATATCTTCAGAATGTTATAAGGAAGAACGACTTTGTTGGCAGCCCCAGAGTATTTCATCACTTCAGTGGGTATAGCCGACCTGCGGAACCGCCAGCGGCGGAGGGTTGAATTCATATCGGTAGCCCGCCGGTACTATTTACACACGTGTGTACCTACGTACACAGTAAGTACAGTAACGGTAGCTGTGAAAAATTATAGCGACATAGACATACTTAGCCAAGCTATATGCTGCCAGGCTTTAGGCTTAGTCAAGTGCTTAGCTTACCTCTATAGAGGGATCTATGTATCAGGTCCCGCGATTTACAATAAGATACCCGGTCAAGAGCGAGATGCATTTTCCGCCGCGTCTTTTAAAACTAAACTAAGAAACTGGCTCCAAAACGAACTAATCTATTATGTTAAAGATTTCTTGAAATTACCAGAAGTCATAAATATTTGACATCTTAATACATAATATATCCAGTTTATATTTGAGCAATGTTTATATTATTATCGATGTTTTATTATTATTTTTTGAACCACCACCACAGGAGGAGGTATACAATTCGACGCGTATACATATATTTTTTTATGTACAACCACGCATAATTTTTTTCATAGTAGTCCGATTACAATAATTATTTTTTTATTGGAAAGAGTATACTTCGAAATTAGTCCCATTTAAATTTTATCGAAATCGGCTGAGCCATTTTTGATAAAGATGTCAACAATAATGTGAAAAATGCTACATCGATCCGTTCTTAATATTTGCGTTCTAGCGATGCGCCCCGGCTTCCCACAGGTGTATTATACAAATAAACATTTCTCTTGAATTACTCTATCTATTAAAACAAACTGCATAAAATCAGTTTTAAAGATATAAGCATACATGGGGACAGACAGCGGAAAGCGGCTTTGTTTTATACTATGTAATGATAATGATTCTGTACACGGGTGAAGTCGGTCATGCTATTTTTTGAAAAAAATAATTATGACATGTAACTTTGGTGCTTTCAATAAAATATTTGTAATTGTGCTTGTATGGGATACACACCTCACCAAATTTAAGCAGTTTGACGTTATAAAATCTATTACAGATAATCAGGTACAAACTGACGTGGGTGCTCATTCTACGGGGTGTGAAGAGAACGCGTCCGAAGCCGAAAAAGGGTCATTTTACTCATCGATTTGAACAATTTTTACTGTGATCGCGAAAAAAATCAACTGTTCATACATTATGTCGTAAGTTGCTGATTTTTAGGGTTCCGTACCTCAAAAGAGAAAAACGGAACCTTTATAGGATCGCTTTGTTGTCCGTCTGTCCGTCTGTGTGTCTGTCAAGACTCTTTATCTCAGGAACGCGTAAAGATATCGAGTTGAAATTTAAACTATATACGTATATCTATGGTTTCTTGCAGTTGAGTAAAAGAAAAACTTCTCAGTTATCGTTTTAAAAAAGTTAGAGCCGTTTATGTCATAAAAAACCGCATATTTCGACACTCACAAAAATCAAAACCTACAGGGTACTTTCCGTTGGCATAGAACTATGAAATTTGGCGAGAAGCATTGTCTCAGAGTACACATAAATAAATCTGAAAACTGTACATTTTTATTGAAATCACAAAAAATAGGGCCTCAAAATTCACAAAATATGGGTTCAAAATTCAAAGTGAGTAAATCGTATCATGTAAGGTATCATATAAAAAACTTCATAAGCACATGCTAAAACAGGTTTTTAATTATTTTATCAATGTGTAATTTTCGATGTATGAAGAAAAAAGTAAAAAAAAAAACTTTTTGGTATAGTTATACTTCCCAATTTTGTGAAATATTCTGAATTTGTAGGGAACCCTCGGTGTGCGAGCCTGACTCTTACTTGTCCGGTTTTTTCTTATATGGGAGAGCTTTGGGAGAGTTTCCCGCACACCCGTCGATTAGGTAGATGCGTCAAATTGCGCCAGTTATAAATTAAGAATTTTCAGAGTTAGTTTAATAGTGACGGATAATTACGATGGGATCTTTGAAGTCATACGCCTTTCAGCTTTGGGAGTGTTGTTTGTTGCATCTATTGTGAAATTAAAATATAGCATTGGTAGGTACTTATTTATTTATTCAGATATAAAAGGGTTGCTTCGTTCATAATTTAATATATTGTATATCCACGCCATAATAGTAGGTACCTATGTTTAAAATCTCGAAAGATAACTAACTAGCTTAAGATAAGCAGAAACAAAGAATTTATTATATTAAATAAATATAAAACCACGTTGGTCAACATGTGATTGGACGAACATATTCAAAGATATCTTTGTTGTACTTACTCATAATTATATTACGGGATCAAACAAAACAACCGTTTCATAAATTTTGATTTTTTTTATAATCTAAGTTTATTAGTATCACTATGTCTACAGTGAGTGATAATATTTATTGTGAAACACCTGCTTTTTATATTGGTATTTTCAATCAAATATAGTGCCTTATGAATGCTAATGAAGTAGCTAGGTACTTAAATATAGTACTTAGATGCACGAGTATAAGATATATTATGTAAGTACAATGTTATAAAAATGTAGGTATCAACTTCTGAAAAAATAAGTTAACGTATTTATGTGGACCTACCTACTTAGGTACCTATGTACCTTCCTAATTACCTACCTACTCGTACTGTTTTTTTTGGCAGCAATAAGATTGCCCTGACTACTTACTGTCCATTTACGAACGACCATTGACAGTTTATTTCCATTTTCCTATTTTTGTTGATTACTACTTTGCCTAAGTAGGTAGGTACCTACTACAATAGAAAATAGAAAATTATGCATAGGTACTATTGCATAATATATCTCCAAGCAAATGAGTACTAGCCAGCCATATTTATTCAAGTCATAGCGCAAACTTGCTCCGTCCCAAAGCAAATTCAAAACCTAATCAACGTAGCACTCCTGATTCGGCGCCGAATTCTATTCAGCTATCCGTAACTTTCAGGCAGGTCGAGCTTCTGTTTACGGAACTCAAAATATCCTTATTGCCATAGTTATATGGCTGAGAATTCAATAAAGTTTTGTTATTGCTTCGACGTTGCGTGCTGTCAGTATTGCCAGGTTATCGACAGCATTTATCGCGTAGATCGAATACGTGTTTCTAATAGTTCACCGATGTGCAATGAAGCACACGGTTTAGTCTACGAATGGGTGGCTTAGAATGGCTGAAGATCGACCTTCACCGACGAGATAACCAGATAAGACGTATTTTTTTATCAATTATTATTTATTTACAAACACGCCTATAGATGATAGCTTGCAAATGTTATAATTTTTTGAAGGCAAGCTATCATAGGCCTATTTGTAAGTATGTCTCAGTATCAGATGCGCGATGTTCGTTCTTCCACGTCTCTCCCCCTAAATCATGATAATTTTCGAGCCCTTTATCCTATATCAGTACTAGGACAGGATACAGGACGTTTCACAGGACGGATAAAGGCTTATGAAGATTCGGTGAAAGAGATGTGCCGCGAGGTGTACCTACTGTTCGGAGGAGTACTAGTTTATTTAGCATTTGTCAATTTATTATACGCTTTAAATTAAATATAACAATTTTTGTATCTGAGTTTCCGGTCCAATTTTTTTTCCGGTTGATAAAAAATACCGGACAAGTGCGAGTCAGGCTCGCACACCGAGGGTTAAGTACAAACACAGAAAATTTCACAAAATTGGGAAGTAAGTTGTTAAAATTTCTATACTATAATCATCGACCAAAAAGTTTTTTTTTTTTACTTTTTTCGTCATATATCGAAAATTACTCATTGTTAAATAATTAAAAACCTGTTTCAGCTAATGAAGCTCTTTAATATAATATGATACCTCACATGACACGATTTACTCACTTTGAATTTTGAACCCATATTTTGTGTACCTAAGCCCTATTTTTTTGTGATTTAAATAAAAATTTACAGTTTTCAGATTTATTTCTATATCTCTACTCAAAGACGATGCTTCTCGCCAAATTTCATAGTTCTATGTCAACGGAAAGTAGGTTTTGACCCTGTAGGTTTTGATTTTTGTGAGTGACGAAAGATGCGGTTTTTTACTAAACGTAAACGTTTTACATAAACGGCTCTGACTTTTTTATATGATAACTGAGAATTATTATTTTCCACAACTGCAAGAGACTATAGATATACGTATACAGTTTAAATTTAAACTCGATATCTTTACGCGTTCCCAAGATACAGAGTCTTGACATACATAGAGACGGACAGACGGAAAACAAAGTGATTCTATAAGGGTTCCGTTTTTTCCTTTTGAATTACGGAATCCTAAAAATGGTGGTTCTATTTATTTCCTTGGCTATTTATTTTGTAACTGTAACCGCAACTTTGTACCGAGACATTCGTTTACTCACTTTGTATCCAGCATTCACCTGGGAAGTGAAAGAATTTTCCGGATTATTTCGACTTCAATCTGTAGTTTTATACATTTAGGTACAAATAATTTTTTTAAACTATCTTGCAAAAAAGTCTAGAAGGTTAAAACCTTATCTTTCATTTTAACTGATTTTGTTTTAAGGGCTACACATGCCTACATAGAATTAAGAGATATATACTAACTTAATAAGTCAATTCTTCGATGTTACTCACTAACTAACTACCCAGTACCTTTGTATTTGAGAAAGAAGCCTTTATGAATCTATAACAATATTATAAATCCGAAAGTGCGTTTGTTGGTTTTTTAGTTTTTCACGCAACAATAGAGTAATGGGAAGATTTGATTTTTGGTACGGCATTGATACTCGTATACTTAGTTCAAAAATTGGTGAGTGACATAGCTAGGCTATTTGTTAATTCAGAAAAAATAAAAGTATCATATGCAAGCACAAAACACAAAAATAGCATAATTCATATAAATCCTTGACTATTTTTTACAATTTCCAGAGTGGTATTTTAACATGGTTAGGAGGTGCTTATAACAATTTACAATGACCCTCCGGCTCAGTGCCACCGTTCCTGTAACCCGGAGATATGATTTTACGGGGATTTGTCACAATTTGCAGGGATTCCGGGATAAACATCTGGCAACCCCGTGGTAACACAATATTTGCGATGCGTGTCACGCGGCGGCCGGTCTCTCCGTGCATCCAAATAGATCGTTAATGATGATGTTTTGGGCGGTAAATGGATACTTTTATGAGCAAAGTAATGTATTTTATCAATTTATCCCGCTTTTCTATTTTATTATTTGTGGCCGGGAGTTTGCACGCTAAACGGCTTTGTTTTATAGATAGCTCTTTACTTTCAATCGACAGTTTTTTATTATTTTACCTACCTACTGTCTTTTTCTTGAGATCTGAGTAATTGGAAAGTATGAAGAGAACAAGGAAACAGAGAATCATAAGAGGATTATACATATGAAACCTAGGAATATGAAGACGAAGCAAAGTAAATAAAATTAGGGTTGCTATAATAAAAAAAAAGATATTATAGATGAGTATCATTTTTAAACATTTCAATGAGCAGCAGACAGATTAAGGGATTTAGAAAATTAATCTACCTGGATGTACTATCCAGTATTTTGATGATATAAAAATCTTATAAAGCCTAAACTAGACAAGACCATGTTCAAGTTCTTAGGAGATACTTAAGTAGTACAGGCTGGCCTAGTAATATTTAAGGACATCACTAACTAACTAGCCAGTATGAGTAACAATAACCCGTCCCGAATGTTTCCTATTTTAGAAAGAAATTAATGGAGTTGTACGTTGCCAATTCCGTGTCAAATCCAGAGCCGATATAAATTGTGATTTATTGCGAGTGCCGAAATTCCGATAATAGAAATGGCTCGGTCCGTATAAATCGTAGGGATGTAAGGCGATAAACGAGTAATCGATTCCCTATCGATTACAGCGATGAATGAGTGTTAATGCCCTAGCCGTACGGTACACTCAATAGGTACAGGTAAAGATGCGATTTATAGCTAAGTAAGTAAGTTCGTATATGCCGGGTGGGGCTAGCCCTGGTGTCAGAGTTTTTAGGCCGCCTGAAAGCCTCTGACATGACTAAACGGTTAAAATAACCGGGTTATGAATATAATACGATTACTTTTATTAAACTTCTGTTTCGAGTATAAACCTAATCTATAAACAAATAAATTTTTTAAAATAATTAAATACCTGTCTTATCATGTGCTAATGAAGCTCTTTTATATGATACCTTGCATGATACGATTTACGCACTTTGAATTTTAAACCCATATTTTGTGAATTTTGAAGCCCTATTTTTTTGTGATTGAAATAAAAATGTTCAGTTTTCAGATTTATTCCTATATGTGTACTCTGAGACAATGCTTTTCGCCAAATTTCATAGTTCTGTCAACGGGAAGTACCCTGTAGGTTTTGATTTTAGTGAGTGTTGAAGTGAGTGTTCCGTTTTTTCCTTTTAAGGTACGGAACCCTAAAAATACTGTTAATTACTTTCCTGGGTTATACGCAGTATGCAATATTATTGTGACCTACGTCAGATTTGTAGCAAGCGACATAAATTGTGGTTGCGAAACTAGGTAGTAGGAAAAACTATCAGTTTAATACCTACCAAGAAAGCTACACCTACGTGTGATTAGGTATCTCAGGCACATCTGTAGTTTTATTATCATCAGGCAGGCTACGCAACTTGGGTACAAAAACTCGAACCGTCCTTAATTACGTAGGGCCTACTTCGCCGCCTAACTTTTTTAATCTGACAAAAAGTTACTTACGAAAAACTGTGAGTTGCTTTTCCGTAGACGCTTTCGTATAGATGGGGGTGTCCATAGAGACCTCGCAGGAGTAGCTGCCGCTGGCTGCAAAGTCCAGGTTCTGGAGCACTATGGAGTTTTCAGTGGCAAGGGCGATCTGGAAGCAGCAAATGGAAAGTTGTGAAGATGCAGAGCGTTGACGGCGCGTTTTGGCCAACTTGTACCTACATACCTATACTTACAAATATTTATAAATCACAAAGGGTGTTTGTTGTTTGCTTATTATTTTTTCACACAGCAAGAGAGAAAGAGGGGTTGTGTGTGTCAAATTTAAAACAACAAAAAAAAATGCCAAGGTGTTGCTACTTTTTATGCCGTAATTTGTTACGGCATAAAAAGTAGCAACACGTCATGTCAGCCATTTTGTTTGTTAAACAAAATGGCTGACATAGATTTATGCTGTCTAATAAACAATTCCGTTTAAAATATATTTTGTTTAAATCATAGTTGTAGTCGCAGAAAATAATAATGAGCTATTGTAGGTATACCATTGAAAACCATTGTCTATGCCTAAAATAATGACTAGAATTAGTCTAAGTGTGCTTTAACTAATTGTTCCAACAGTGGTTTAGAAACCAACTAGGTAGAAAATCTTCCAAGCGGATAACTCCCACTAAAAGCCGCGCTCGAAGTTGTACACCCGATTTTACCTATTTCACAATTTCAGGGCAACTTTTTAACACGCTTTTATTAGTTTCACCTGTATGTTTACTTGCTTGCTTGCTTGTAACCAACCCCCTTGAGCTCGATTTTGACCTACTTTGAGCGATCAGATTTTCTTTAAACTTTGCACACCTATCAAAGACCGAAGACGGAGCATTAAAAAAAATCCTAACTAGACTCCTAAGCGTGTTTTTTAGTATTTTTTAAAACTATATTTATATTATTTCGTGTTAGTCTCATAGTGAAAGTTGTTCAAAATGGTAAGTTATCTAAGTACCTACACCTCTTTGATTTTTGCACTATGCAAGAAACGCCCTATACACGCATTGAGGTTTAAAATCTATTGATATTTTGTAGATTTCATATATTTTCCATTTGATGCTTTATGTCTGAGTTCAAAATTAGTAAATGTACGTACAGTGTAGTGTGGGAAGGCCTATGTTCAGTAGTAGACTATTAAAACGGTTAGTACAGCGCAGAACTGTAAAAACGTAAATAAATAGATAAGTATAGAAAAATGATTCACATTTACGCGAAATGGTGCTCCAACACGGACCTATTAAAAATAATAGGGATAGTAGATACCTACCATAAATTAAAAGTTGTTTATTAATTATAATGAGTAAAATGTTATCATGAAACATATCCGTGGTTTAATAGCGCATCCCAGTAGTGATGTTCCACAAAGCCATAGTCATAGAGTTATAGAGAAAATCCTTCGGTTTAGCCGACGAGACGAGACAATTATGTGTAGTAAATACTCATATACCGCAAAATGTATGTTAACGAAACGTAGGTGCAATGCAGAATGCGGTATTGTGTGTGCTCAAATGAATAAGTGATTTGTAGTGCCATGTGAGTAATATTTGTTTTTTATTGATGTTACACGTAGTTGTGATTAGTATAACATTATGTAATTATTTGCATTAAATATTAAATATTATATTACGTTTAACACCCCTGAAATTATTTGATTCAACTGAAATGATAGCATTTATTTATGCTGTTGTTTTCTTCTAAAGGTTCCCGATGGATGAGCCGGTCATGTTTCATTTTGTGAGCTCAGGGCCACAGTAGCGATCCATTAGCTGAGGTCGACCTATGTGAAACGAGTGCAGCACATGCAACAGAACGCCGAGATTATCGCCAGCGCCGCTGTTGCGTATTTGTATAATTATTTATCTAATGGCGCGTAGTTCAGATAGGGCATAAAGTCTCTCGATACTCAGCTTAAACTGAGTATCGAGAGACTTTATGCCCTCGCTAGATCTCTCGACATGTTTCATCTCGTGAAATCTGTGGCCACCGTAGTGACCCAGTAGGTGAGGTCGACCTGTTACGCCCTTCCTGTGAAACGAGCGCAGCACATGCAACGGAACGCCGACGCCGAATTAATTTAAGTGCGCTTTTGCATTACCGTTCTGTTTTCAGTTCCTGGGCACATTGTGAAATACTCAGTTTTTTGATGCAATTGATATTGCATAGCCATTTTCTGTGGAAAGCTGCCTATTTTTGGCTATCCCAGAAAAACAAAAAATGTGTAGAGCTGTGCAACGCCACCACATCCATAAATCTGTTGAAAATGGTGATCCAGCGAAAGACTAGAAATTTCTGCGCTCATTGGGTGCTGGCAAAACTAAACAAAATCCTAATTCTTGTGACCTTGATATTAATACTTTGAATATTTTTTTTCTTCGTCCTCTCAAATTGATATGAACGATAAACTTGCAACATTAAATTATCTTTCTTCAATCCCAACACTCAGCTACTCCCCTTTTGTCATTAGTCGATTCGCTGCTAGTGATGTTAAGAAGAGCATTTTTTCTATTTCCTTTAATGCTGTCGGTGGTGACAGGATCTGTCATAATATGATTGTCCCAATCCTAGACGAAATTCTACCTAACTTATGTCATTTGTTGAACACTTCCGTTTCCCAGAGTGCGTTGCTTTCCTGCTGGAAAGAAGCTCCTATAGTCCCGATCCCCAAAAAGCTTAAACCTAAATCTCTCTCTGAATATCGTCCTATTTCTATTCTCCCGTTCTAATCCAAAGTCCTTGAACGTCTTATTCACTTCCAGGTAAGCCAACTCCTAACATGTAATAACCTTCTTAATCCTTTACAGTCGGGATTCCGATCTGGTCTGGTTAGGCGGGGAATGGATGACAAAAAACTTACTGTCCTCACTCTGCTCGATTTCAGCAATGCGTTCAACACTGTTGATTTCATTATCCTTCTTGCTTTGTTCCGATCTATTAGCATATCTCCAACAGCAGTTGACTGGTTTCATAGCTATTTGTACGGTCGCCGGCAACGTGTACGTGTTGAAGATACATTCTCTTCTTGCTCTTCTTGGTGCGTTACTAGTGCTGGCGTCCTTCAAGGTGGTGTTCTTTCTCCTCTTTTATTTGCTATCTTCATTAATACCTTTCATATCACTTCTCTCTACCATCTCTATGCTGACGATCTACAAGTTTACTCTCAAGCTCCAATTGATCGCTTAGACGAGGCTGTCACCGCTATCAATGATGACCTATACCGTATCGAATGTTAGAGTCGATCTCACGGGTTCACTATCAATCCCAGTAAGACTCAGGCCATCATCATTGGTAGCTCCAGGATGATTGCACGCATCTCTTAACAAAGTTGTATTCAGCGGTATTACGATACCTTTTAGTACTCAGGTCAAAAATCTCGGTATCATTTTCGATAGCTCCTTTTCATGGAATCCCCAAATTCAATCTGTTAAGCGTAAGCTGTACGCTTCTTCTGCATCATTAAGAAGAATCCGCAATTTTCTTCCCTCTGCCATCAAGGCTGCGTTAGCACAATCTCTTCTTCTCCCTATTATGGACTACGCCGACGCTTGGTGTCTCGACTTATTCCAGGAGCAATTTGTCAAGTTCGAGCGCCTTCAAAATCTTTGAATACTATTTATTTTCGGTCTTCGGAAATATGATCATATTATTCAATTCCGTAACAAGCTTAAGTGGCTCACTATCCGTCTTCGCCGTCATACCCATATATATTCCCTTTTCTACAACGTTCTCTTTAAACCCTCTTCTCCTTCATATTTAAGCTCACGCTTCACTTTTCTCTGTGACACTCACTCTGCCAATCTTAGGTCTTCTAGCAATCTTCTTCTATCTACTCCATCTCACAATACTATCTTTTACGATTCTTCGTTCAGTGTCCGAGCTGTGGCTCTCTAGAATGATCTTCCAGTGACCATCAGACGTGCGCAGAGCGTTGAATCTTTCAAGACTCAGGTCAAGGAATACTATCTTGCTAAGCAGTTTTAAAAACTGATATTACTTATCACTTACGTTTTAACCTTTTAACTATCTGTATTTATTTATGTATGTTAGTAGGTTTTTTATTGTATGTATTATAAGAAGTATTTGTGTATGCCTTTTATTATGTAGTGTATTTTATTGTTTTTGGATAATTATAGCTTTGCTTTATTAATTTATGCTTACACCGCCGTTTATGTCATTTACATGTTTCCACACATTAGAGGTTGTCTGGAAGAAATGGTTTTTAGCGATACGACCGCCTTGTGTACCATTCTTCTATCGTTTTTTCTTCTTCTGTTATGTTTTACTACTTGTGGTGTGAATAAAGTGTTCATGTATTGTATTGTATTTTCGTCCTACTTTATCAGGGACAAGATTATTTATCGTTAATTAATTTATTAGTGTAATAAAATATGGATGGACATTTATCAACCTTAACGTTTGTGTACAAGAAATAGGTACATATATTTTTATCGCCCCATACAAAGTCATAAACACCACACAATTAAATATATGACTAGATATATGTAAAAATAGAGTTATTTTGCTTTTTAAATTTTGAGGTACGAAACTCTAAATATACTATATATGTGCATATACTACGTAGTTGGAGTGAGTATATTTTAAACTATGTGGTATCTGCTTGTCCTACACTAAACGGAACGGGGTGATTAAGACCATCAATACGAACAACTTTTACTACGGAGTCAACACAGAATTCGAGAAAAAATTAGTAAAAAAAAAAAAAAAAAAATTGCAACTCAGAATCGACAAAATGTATGAAACAATGGATTTTGTTTCGGTTTCCGGGTTGGCTTCATAGTAAAAGTTTTAGGTACATAATGATAGCCTGAATCATACTTTCGGCTGTGTAACCCTGTATAGCTAGCAACAACAGAGGTTTGCCAAAACAAAATTTAATACCTAGTTGCAATTATCGTTATTTAAGTAAATAAATTAAAAAAGAAAAACAGAAGATTTTAGTTACAATAAAGTTAGAAACAAATTCAAATTAGTAATAAGTTAGAAAGTAGGTAACTCTTATCATCTCAGCCACTGGACATCGACTGCTGAACACAGGATAGCCTATAGTTTTATTTATTAAAAGCGGCATCCATGACTACTTATTTGTCCAAGTATCAAAATCTTCTTTTTAACCGTTCTGTCGTCGGACCCCTAGAAAACTCAGCACAATTTCAAGGGACCCCCTTAAATACTAGTAGTTCACCGAACAGCAGACCTCTCATAGATAAGACGGCGGAGCCACAATCCACATACGCATATTAGCGGATCCCAACGGTTACCAACGACCACAGGAGAGAGAAGAAACGCTGATTTAAATGACCACTGAACTTGTTTAGCGAAATTTGTCTATTTTATAATATTCACTGGAACAAATTCCCCCTGTTTCTGACGACCTAATTTGCTTTCCAGCCTATTTATTCAGCTGCTTGGGCATGCAACACTAATGCCCGACGATAAACGAGGTCCTCCTCGGGGTCGTTGGCTCAAACCGTTTAATTCATTAAGAACATACAATTAGTTGGGCAACCGGCGAAACGCGCCTTCCAAGTTTCCCCTAAGGTGCCCATCATTCCAACTTTCTTTCGGAAAACTTTCATATTCAAATTATCGTGCCACGCTTTAATGTATTCTAAAAAGGAGTGGTAATTTCCTGGCCTAAGTTAAAGAAAATTGCTGAATATCAACGGAGTTCTTAAAACTTTGCGCTTCGTGGTTTTTTAATTATAAACCGATGAAAAGTTCGATTCAATTGAGATATTTTTATCCCGATCTCTGTTCTTTCCGCTTAGATATTGGTTGAAATCAATATGTGGATAAAAGTTTGAAAATATCCACTTAGCGTCGCGTCAAGGCGATCTAACAATTATAATCAGCTCTATTTATTGGTCAATGGTTACATTGGTTACTTCAAAAAATATCTAGGTGCCAAAGGGTTTAGGTATCTATATACATTCACTCACGCGTAAATCATTCGAATACTTCTTGTAGCAAGCCTTTTAAAATGCTTGATTGCCATGATTAATTAAATAATTTCATATTAATTGTACTTCCCTTACTGTATGTAATTTCTCCAAGACCTTGATTGCTCACCTTTTCTACTCATAAATTGAAAAGTACCGTTTTATTGTCCTCGAGAGACGGGTGACGGGACAGAGTAAATGCGGCGAGACTCGTACAAATTAAGCAATCCCCTGGACACAGACGTAGAATGGTCAGTTTACGGTGTTTCATGTGCCATGTCCGTATAAAATACGGCTCGCAGCAGTGTTGCCACTTAAAACTTTGCCGGGTGGTAAAGTTGTAAACAACGATACGACCGCGAGCGTTCCAACCCTAGATAAGTGCCGTGGCCTGGCCGTGTCGCTAACTTCAATTGTGTGGTAACCCTAACGTGACGTCTGCAGGCGAATTAACAACACCCACCCTATTATTCGTAGGTAGCGCTTTAGCTACAAAAGTAAAAGGCGCCTAAGTAAGTAAACGCTTTATTACTTTGTCATTATAACAAAGCTCTACTTTTTGTTCTTCGCGCGAAGAAGAATTTAAAAGAGTTTAAGCGATATGGTACTCAGTTTTTTCTGAAAAACATTGTGTGTGGTTCGTAATTTATTCTTATGCTCATAATTTGTACTTAGAGTACGAAGTTATGATAAGTGTGCTAGTATAAATAATTACTAAATGGTAATTTTACTTTTGGCTAATAAATACATTTTATGTTCATAACTGCCTTTGGTCAGGCGTTACCAATAAATTGCTTTAACTCCAGGGTGGTGAGAACTATGCACCCATTTAATGAAATACTAAGTAATTTAAGTAAGTTTCTTTGCTTCATTTATAACATAAAGTTACAACAGATACGTCAAGTTAATAAACGTTGCAAAACATAATTACACCAGATAGCGGTTGTCGTGATGTTGTTTGAAGTTAAATTAGCAAATTCACGAATAATGTTCTTGCTAATTATGCTTTAAACAACTTCATGTAAGGAGACCTTTCTACGTTATCCAAAGGCCACGCACATAGGTGAATAAGTATTTAGCACTCACAATCTAGTTCTGAGGGGTTAGTCCAGGTTTACATGTAAATTGAAACTACAGTTTTTTCCGTATACATTATTTTTCCGTATACATTATTTTTCCGTATACATTATTTTTCCGTATAAATTATTTTTCTGTATATATTATTTTTCCGTATACATTATTTTTCCGTATACATTATTTTTCCGGTTCTGAAGGATACGATGTAGAACTAACGAAAATGTATGGAGCCACACGCGAACGCGCAAGTCGCAAAACCTAGACTCAGGGCTCTGAGCGATCATGTAAGTTGTTTGTGAATGCGACGAAAAAGCTACATTTTCGATACCAAAATGTATTTAAATGTATTCGTTAAGTATTCGATATTATAATTTATGAAGGTCTTTATTATCACATTTGCCGTAGGATGTCAACTGCTAGACATAGCTATGCCTTCTCTACAAATCCCTAGTAAAACCGATTGCATCCAGTGATTTACAACTAAATATTTTTAATTTTCTATCTTGATGAATCGATTAAATTATAAGCTTTACATAAGTATGTTAATTTTCTTTCGGCTTGAAATATTGATGCCAGGACCAGGAACACAGCATATAAGAAGAGGTTGTTCGTTTATTCCGTACCCCACACCTACTAACCGACAGAGATCTCGATCAAGAATATTCGATCAACCCTATGTACTCACCCAAAATAGAATTGAATTATTAAAAGCGTTCTTCACGTGGGACATCCTTTGTGCGATGTTCAAACAACGCTACGGGACCATTGTGATCTACGGTACAGATCTACCAAGTCAGACTATTCAGATGCAAATAAGAGCCACTATCACATTTTTAGATAAAAAAAGAAAGACTCTCGAGATAATATTAGTTTCCTTATTTCGCCACTCGTGTTGTTAAGTTGGTCGTATAGTAGTGATCGAGTGACAGCTCTTCAAGGAAATCTTGCGAGAATATGAATACTCCTAGGAGAGGACAAAACCTTTTGTGTCAGACTTACCCGGGGAAATACTATATGTATTTGCTTACACATTTCGATGGAAATAAATCATGCATTATAGCTAATATGAAGACATCTATTTATACTGAATTTTTTCTTGTTTTAATAAACAAATAGATTATAGTATGTAACTAAGCAAATTATTTCACAGTAACTTACAATAATCTTTGTTACCTGTACTGTTGTGGGTAGAGGTAGAGCTATCGCTACATACAGCCTTGGCCAAAACTATTAGGCACCCTGTATTTTCATTCTATCTTCTAAACTAATTTCACTCCTTTTTGGCATTTTTAACAAAATTAGGTGTCAATTTAATCACATGTCCAGAACACAAGTGACCAAACATTGACTGATAAGACCGAAAGAAAACCGAATCCTTCGTTTTCGGTCACCAGGTGTTTTATGACCTTAACAAAGAGCCGTTTGATATTCTAAGAAGTTATCTATGACCTGCCCGGTAAGTCATTTAAGATAAGCACTCAGTTATTGGTTGAGTAGTAAATATGCATTTTGATTTTTCAAAGGTGCCTAATACTTTTGGTCAAGGCTGTAGTTACCCATGACGGTAAATTGGCCATATCCACTACTCTAGCTCAGCCCAGCTAGTTGATCGTATTATATCTACGTTAACTTTCTACTAAAGACATTAATAGGTTTCCTTACAGTGTTTTATTTCACCGAAAAGCCAATGTATGAAAATCCGTATTCGTATTAATCCGTACTTCCAAAAAATATTGGTATGGCACGGGGATATGAACACTCAACCTCACGATTTCAAAATGAGCGTTCACCCACCACCATAGCCTCAGTTGCTGTTCAGTTTACGTAAGATCAGCAAATGACTCATTCGTCAAAACATCCGAGGAGATTTCATCCACGTGGTAGATTCGGCACCCTCCTTCGGCCTAGGTAGGTACCGATATTAAATTGATTAAAGCTTTTTTGTAGCTGACTACATATAAAATCAATATCGTACAAATTGAAGACAAAAAAATCGAAAGGTGCCAAATTGTTCACGTGGACGAAACCCCCTGGACGTTTTGACGAATGAGTCAAGAAAATCTATAAAAAAACACCCTGATATGACGATTACTATTAGATATTTTTTAAATCTAATCAATTTGTAATCTTCTTTTATTTTCCTATGGATTATATCTTTCAGAGTAACTCTTTGGACTTACATGGATCTTTCTGAGTACCTCTAACTCTTCTGTTCATGTGTATTCTGTGTCATCGTTCAATCGGGTTAATCTCAGGCCCTCAGTCGCCGTGAGTCACTCGTCATGTCAAACATGTGTTTCCAGCGAAACAATAAAAGGGGTTTAGTACTGGCTGTGGGCAACCATTTGTTTCAGTATTGGCGGCGAAATGAGGATTGGGGAAATTCATTTTGTTTTCCACGTATTGGAGACTTTCCGATGGTTATGAGTGTGCTTTATTTGATCGGATTATCTGTTTTGGAAGTGCAACGTGCGGTGGATTCAGGAAAATGAGTTTTATCTCGGTTATGGTTTGGCACGGAAAGTCACAAGTGATTTTGAAATGCCGTTTTATACAAAATTATGATAGAACTCAGTGGATTTAGTCTTTTCTTATTGGATTAAAACAAATTGAAATAAATTATCATCTTTATCAGTCGTAGGACGTCCATTGCTGAATATAGCGCTCCGAAGAGGATTTTCAATAAGCACGGTTGGCAGCGGTTGGATAGAAATAGGTATATCAACTATGTAACTTTGTGTGTAACGCACATTACAATGTATTGTGACTATAACATTGTTTTTAATCTAGTTTTGGCAAAACAAGACCGAAGACGCGGCCAGGTTTTTGGGTTGTTTTAAAAAAGATTTTTTTATTTTAGAAATAATGTGACCCAGAGTGTACTAACTATTCTAAAATTTATTGATTTAAAGTTTATCTATTGGAAATTTAATATTAGTCTTATATTACACTGGCAGAAGTTTTTCCCAAGAGTGCGATTTCGCATCCATCTCCGCAGTCTGCCGAATAATAATTAGAAGCAAAAATCGTTTATAAAATTTTAAACATTAAATTTATCATCTTTAATATGTTACTCGGAAATCAAAAAATGAGTAGGTACATAGAGGTATGTTCACTTTTTGTATTTTTTTTGCTATACATATGTTGGATACTCAGAAGAATGATACTTTCATGCAAATGTTTCTTAAGATGGAAACATACTATCGGACGCGGCTGACGGACGCGACTGATAGCCGCGACTTAGCAATGTGCACAGTCTTAAAACGTCCTGTGTGCCTCTCGGACGTCCGCACGCTCTCGGACGTCCGATGGTGACGTCCGCGACTTATGTCCGATAGTGTGCACGACTCAGTGTACTTTCATAGTCTAGGTCGCTGCTGTCAGTCGCGTCCGTAAGCCGCGTCCGATAGTATGTTTCGAGCTTTAATCTTATTGCCAAAATTATTAGTTGATTTATTGTGTGTTGCTAGTATTAAAGGAGGATTGCAGGTGCAGGATAGGAGTAGAGAGAAATAGACACAAACACACACACGCACACATACAAACAACACACACACTCACACACACAAACACAGAGACAGACAGAGAGAGAGAGAGAGCAAGAAAGAGATGGAGACATACACACGGAGTCGTACTTCCAATAAAAGTATCTTTAAATATGACTGAGGCCTTATTTTTGAAATTCGAACTCCTAATGGAACTTTGACAAGTTGTATGGAGAATCTCTATGGAATTTGCGAATACCCTATGCAAGTTCCGTATACGACCAAGCCGTGTGAAGTACAAAAATAGGGCCTCTGGTCATCTAGCAGAGATGAAGGTACTTACATTGAGCACAGCTCCAGGCGTAGTGAAGTTCCTGTAAGGCGGTTTCCTGTCCCTAATGTACTGGAAGATCTTGGTGCCATGGCGGAGGAAGACGACTTTATCGAGCAGGTGCGGCGGCACGTCGTGCACGCATCGTAGCCGCACGGAGCCGCCGCGTGCCGCCCACCGCTCCATCTGCAGCTCCACGCGCACTTCTGTGTGCCCTCGCACTGGAAACAAAACAACTGCTCTATAAACGAATATATCAAACGATTAGTACTATCGACAACTAGGACTTTCCCCAATGCCGTTTACTGGGAATATCAGTTGCTAAGGTAGATAAATTGTTGAGAAACTGTATCTACTAGTAACATTGCTGTGAGGAATTGCGACGTTCTACATAAAACGAGTAAATTTCTAAATTGATGTTGAACTTTTGATTCAATTTTTTTGATAAAGAGATCATAAATAACTTTCCTTACAAAACTATATTTTTTTTCTTTTAATTACATTAAAAATTTAAATTGAACGAGCGTATGACGACACAATGAAGAAAGCAAATAAAGATTATGAAAAGTGTAACACAGTGACGTTACACGCTCGTTAGAAAGTTTTTTAAGGTAATAGGTATAATTTTGCCGTTATAAGAATAAATAAAAATAGTTTTGTATGGAAACTTATACTAGATCTTTACATAATAAAAATTAATTTTTGAAAAAATAATATTACATAAGACCAATAATTATGACAACAGGTACCATTTACTTATGTAGTAGGCATAATGATGACGCTATCATCGTCAACATCATCATCATCATCCTGCTCTTATCCCACTAGGTGGGGTCGGTACAGCCCGTTTCTTTTCGCCACTTCACTCTATCATTCGTCATCTGATCATCAACTCCATATCAGCCGTGAAACGTCTACTGCTGGATATAAACCTCACCTATGACAGAATATTTCTAGTGTAAGACCGCATATTGACGTGACAACGTCTTATAAATTGGTTTGCCGGGTGACACTTCAAGAAACTGCGTTACGCTCCGCTCACGTTATGCGCTCACAATGAGAGCGAGTGAGAGGCACGCGTCATGGTTAGCCCGCCTAAGAGCGAGAGAGACAGACATTTTCATCCTTCTTCCTACTATACGAATGAATATTCACATTAAAATTATTTTACCACTCAAAGTCGTTGTCACGTAAAACTTTCGCCCGTATACCGACTTTACAGGCAACCAATTTTTTTGATCAGATGGTCTGTGTATATTTACGGTAGATATTCTACGCTGTGGTAAATGCAACTGCATTTTTACAAATAACTAACAGAAACTAAAAATATTTCGTGTTCAAATAAATGTTCACTCACGATTTCACAGAAGTTCTACCGCGAATAGACATAGCGTGCGCCTTTTTCACTTATTCCACGTTTCGCTCCTTGTTAGAACTCAAAATTTAAAAATAAAATGCCTTACACGAAACTTCCGCTGTAAAAGCGCATTTACACAAAAAGCCCAATTTTCGCAGAGCTTGGTTGGAGCGGTAGGATCGTTTTGCTCCTAACTGATGCCAGTTTTTCCTTTTATTAGCCACATGGAGAGAAAAAAGTCTCTATTATCTCTAATAATGGATATGAAGATCAAAGCGAATGATACCGGGGAATAGTTTTGAGACGTTTCAAAATGCACAGAACAGAGTCTTGGTTTTCTGTGGATTATAAACAATTTATTTTTTATTTTATTTATCTCCTAGAAATAAAGTCAACTAAAATATACGGGAGGAAAATATACAAATCGCTCAAAAATCTTAGTCCAGTTGAGTTACCCAATAGTAATAAGATTATCTTTATAAGGAAGAAAGTAACAGATTCTATTTAAAGGAGAATGGGGTAAACGAGAAATTTTTAAGGAAAAATAACACGGCGTGATTTGATTTTACCCGTTACTTTTCACAGCCTGACAAAATATTCTTTGTTTAGTACGTTGCAGGCTTTAGGTTTATTCCACGTTTCTTTCACTTGCAAATTATATTGGATGCACAAGACGATCCCGGGCCCTGTTGATGTTTTCCTCTCCGTTACCGGGTCACAGAGTGTCGTGAAGGGTCCCTTTTTATGACTTTTGTCACGTTTTTCGGAAATTGCCGCGCGCTCTGCCATAGGACGAGGAAAACACACGGCATTTTTTCCAGCCGCACACTCAATACATTTTCATTAAATTTTTACGCTCGGGCTGGTAGATAAAATCATCGTTTTCGGTGAAGATAAATGTCTACTGAATTTTTTACTTAAGGAAGTGACTATTTAAAACATCAGAAATGAGGAGATCGGTAGAAGAACCAAAGTTACCGACAGCCCAACGGAGTGGCAAGTTGAAATGGCAATGGCTTCCGCGCTATGAGCCCACATAGCGCGGAGGACTGATGACCGATGGGGTCGAAAAGTGGAGACCACGAACTGGCAAGTGCAGCGTAGGACGTCCACCTACAAGGTAGACGGATGACCTCATTAAGACAGCAGGATCGCGCTGGATGCAAGCCCCTTCCAACGGGTCTTATTGGAGATAGAATATCTATCTATCTCCGATAAGACTATATTTATTTTATTTGTTTGACATATGTATTCTACTCAGAACTTGAAAAAGGGAAGCGTAAAAGCGGAGGCCAGTTTCTCCGATATAAAGATGTCCTGAAGAGGCATATGAAGGGGTGTGGTATCGAACCCTCATCATGTACGTACGTCATGGAGACAACAAGTACATACCAACGTGTACGCATTTGAGGACCAAAGGAGGCGCGATTTAGACCTAAAACGAGACCATCTCGAAAACAAACCGCCGTCCAACATTACATATAATTACATAAATGGAGTCCTCACTTGTAGCCACTGTCCTATAGGAGATTCACCGCTAAAATTGGGTACATCAGCCATGTGAGGACCCATCAGTAACCATACCCATGTATAGAAAATGGTCGCCGTAGCCGAAATCGGCTAGGAAGACATCATCATTCATTAGGTATTGGAGATCCAAAGGGGAGTCCAGCAGTGGACTTCTTATGGCTGATGGATGATTTGAAAAAAAATAGTACGTACATAATGAAGTGTTTATTACATATTTATTTTTCAATAATACTGGAATATTGGTGCATGAATGTTTTGTTCCCATTTTATGAGTGCTGTCAGTAGGTACATACCAAGAATAAGCTTAAGCCACCGGTTATTAAAAAATTGTCAGGAAAACATAGTACGCTTGTGCACTTTTATTGCTTATTATACTGTATCTACTGTGCCAGTCTTTTTAATAGTCCACTGCAGGACGTAGGCCTACCCATCAAGGGTGATTGGGCCATTTCCACCACACTGGTCTAGTGCGGGTTGGTGGATTCACAATGCCATCAAATTTCTTCTCTGGATATATATGCAGGTTTCCTCACGATGTTTTCCTTCACCGAAAAGCCAATGGTGTGAAAATCCGTACATAAATTCCAAAGAAATCATTGGTACGGGACCGGGATTTAAACCCACGACCACACTATTTTAAGGCGCATGTCACTCCCACTAGACCACCATGGCTTCACTTTTATTGCTTATCTTCTAGTAACTAGTAAATATCACTTATTGCTGAACATAGCTCCGGTAAAATTTTAAATCAGGTATTATTTTAGATTAAGTATAATTTATGCAATAGATCTGCATAGAGTTAAAAAGTGGCACAATTCGAAGATTCAAAATCAAGATTCACATCTATTACAACTTATTAACGTCTATCAAAGTAAGTCAAGATAAATCGGTTCACTTCAGTGTACTCCCTAATAAACAGCCCTTACAACGTCGGTGAAATATCATATGCAATCAAGCGAAATTGCGGCACTCGGGAACGGTCTTTTTCGCATGTCGTGTGTCGTAAACCATCGTCGGCTGGGTGAGCTCGGTGGATATGACATCTAACGGCGGTGGTTCAGGACGCGACCGAGACCAGAGACTCGACCAGAGACAGCATTCGGCAAACGCGACTAGTCGAGTCTCGGCCAGAGACTCGAGACCTGAGACTCAAACAGAGACTCGACTAGAAACTCGACCAGATACCGCAATTGGCCAATGCAAATAGAGTATCGACAAGATATTTGACTAGAAACTTGACCAGAGACTCGACCAGAGACTCGACCAGAGACTCGACCAGAGACTCGACCAGAGACTCGACCAGAGACTCGACCAGAGACTCGACCAGAGACTCGACCAGAGACTCGACCAGAGACTCGACCAGAGACTCGACCAGAGACTCGACCAGAGACTCGACCAGAGACTCGACCAGAGACTCGACCAGAGACTCGACCAGAGACTCGACCAGAGACTCGACCAGAGACTCGACCAGAGACTCGACCAGAGACTCGACCAGAGACCGCGATTGAAGAACGTGACCAGAGACCGCGACCGGAGATCATGACAGTAGACCGTAACGTCATTAGGCTTTGTATAGGCGACGATTCGAGCAGCGACCGCATTTAGAGACTGAGACCTAAGACAAAGACAAGAGACCGTGAAAAGTACTTGGAATTAGACTTCGTATGGACACCCATTGCAATCACGGTCTTTAGTCATGGCCACGGGGCATACCTATCACTTTGTCATTACAAAAGCCCAATAACAAGTATCGTTTGCGGTCTTTTTATTTTTGGTGACCCTTATTTCTGGGTCGATGAGGCGTTGGTTCGATCCCCACCCAGGGCAACTATTTATGTGATGAACATAGATGTTTGCTCTGTGTCTGAGTGTTAATTGGTTACTATCTACAGCTACACATATATTTAAGTATGTATTTAAAATATGTTTTTGTAGTATATCAGTCTCTGGCAGCCATATCACAAGTTTTTATTAGTTAGTTGCTTAGTTTGGGGTCCGAGACCGTGTGATTATGTGAGTACAAAGATGTGCCGAAATATTCATTTATTTAAATATTAAAAAACGCATTGTCCGTCTAAATCACAAGTTGGAACGTCAAAATGGTTAAAATTTAGTTCCATTTTGTCTTTTGCGATATGATCGGAAATTTGAACCCTCTAGTTCCAGCAGAAGTTCAAATCTCTGATCATTTTTTACTTACTTATTTTACCTTCCTACTTTTTACCTTTTTGAATTTGGACAGCCGAGATAGCTCAATGCCAGTTTGTGAAACCCTTCAAAAATACGTAAGTTCGGGTGTATGTGCATCTTTTTCTAACACCTTTTAAATTTTATATTTAAACTGGGACAAAATGATATAATTATATCTCTTGTTATTTTAGTACGGTTTCTATTACTTGTCATTCTTCTATATTCAATATTAGTTCCGACAGGTGCTGCGCAGTCAGATTTTCAATCGAAATGGTCGTCTCTTCGCGTGTCATAAACCATTGCTAGCTAGGGGAGCTTCGTGGATATGACATCTAACGCTGCATTTGCAATGATGGCACACCATGGCACAATGGATATAACTTCGAGCTTAAGCTTTAGAAACCTTACCGAAGTTTAAAGATTTCATTAATTACTCAGTTTAATGAATTGTTATTCGTATAAATCGTACGTTTCGTCGTATGGTTTCAATATAATTCTTCAAATGTTTGCTTGCTTATGTATCCAACCCCTTTGAGCTCAATTTTGACCTTGAGCGATCAGATTTTCTTTAATTTTTGCGCACCTACCAAAGACCGATGACAAAGCATTTAAAAAAAAATTGGTGACTCCTAACGCGTGTAGTTTTTGTTTTAAACTTTATTTGTAATTATTTAATAGGTGGTTAATTTAGTAAATCTTTAAAAAAATGAATTAATTTGAGTGTGTTTATTTTTTAAAGTCTCCAGGAACTGATTGTTATCCGTGAAAGTTTCAAACAAAAAAGCACAAATGTAAACGTGTGTAAATGTAAAAGTAGTTTTGTTCCAGACTAACCCAGGGAAACTCCCTTTTCAGGACGTATCTGTTAAATTCTATTAAGGCAATGCTGTTTCCAACTTTACATTCCACGACTGTAGAAATGTGAAGTCACCCGAGAGCCGGCACGTTGAAGAAAGCTCGTTTGTTGCTCGCTCGTAATAAAATATGAAATGGCAAAAGTTGCAGCACGAGTCACAATGCAGCTAAAGGCCGAAACACACACACGGCGGGCGCGGGTCGGGCGCGGTGCGGGTCGGGAGTACGGCGTGTCTATTTGTACCTGTTTCAATGGACGACAACACACAGAACGCGCCCGCCCCGCGCCCGACCCGCGCCCGCCGTATGTGTGTTTTGGCCTTAAATAATGGATAGGATAGAAAGTGAGCAGATTGTACCGCGCTTCTGAATTCCTGGTAAGTGCCGGTAAGCATGTACTCGTATATTGCGGGGCGGCTTGATACAAATATGGGAAAGAAAAATAGAAATATAACACAGGTCTTTAATATTATTGTTGCGGATTCTATGTGTTAAAATCCACAGGTTTAAAATAAGTTCATAAAACTACTGAAGTGGCTTCAGTTTTTATGATTTTGGTTTATTTTATATTTGTAATAGTTGCACTACCTTATGTTTTATTTAATCTTCTGGATAGAGTTCCTGAGAATCTGTGGAAATTATGCTGAGGAATAGGGAAGTGAGAAATAGCTTTTCCCAGATTCCCCAAAGAAAGACGTGTGCTGATGGTCGTAGTTAGAGTGTAAGGTACTGTGAGTGTATTTTTGATTTAGCAATAAAATTGAGGCCATGTTAGTTGACTTATTTTTTTTTGTTTTCAAAAGACTTTCTGAGCGTCTGGTGGAAACGACACATAACCAAAATGCTGGTGTTTATTTGGCTCAACGGGCTGGGCATGCTGCCAACTGGCAGAGGGCTTGAGCATTTGGATTATCTTTAGATCTTCATGGGTCTGTGGAATATCCAATTGCTTTATAAGTACTGTATTTAGTTTTAGCTTGTGTCAGTAGTATTGCACTCGTATTTTGTTGTATGTAGCTCATATAGGCATTAAATATTTTTTTTACATTTAACAAAAAAAATCCTTACCTTGTGTCCTACTGTGACATCCTCATTTTGTTGACAATTTCACCTGTGCACGTGCAGCAAGTTTTACAAGACCTTATGCACGTTTCTTAGAGCACTAGAAAAATAATAGCACTATCACTTTACATTGCTTTATGAAATCAAAATAAATAAATTAATTAATTAATTACTAAATTACATGAAAATAAACCGTCTTACTACAAAAAAGTAAAACTACACACACGTGTTTGAAACACTGTTTGGTAAGTAGAGAAATATTTAAAAGTGTGTTTAAATTTTTTCGTGGTAATTAAGACAGATAGCTGGCAGGTTAGATTTAAAACAATTGTTAAATCAAAAATAACCTTAGTTAACTTGTGCATTAATCGAGAAGTAGAACGGGGTTATATTAATGTCTCTACGTAATATATAGCTAAAGACCTATGAACCCATAATGGCACAGATGTACGATGAAAGTTTTCTATCATCATATCATAAAGAAATTAGCTATAAACATATTATGTCCCATGCCATTAGCGGAAGGTACCAGTAATCGCGGAAGGTCACGCACGGCGCAGTCCAAAAGAAAATATTTCCATTCAACTTTCTCCGCTTCATATTTCTGCGTTAATGGAAACCGGCTATTTCAAGCACGCTTTGATAAAATACCGCTTGTTGGACACGTGAAACGTTTCATGGGCTTTGGAAATGAGAAAACTTAAAGCTCGATCGATATTTTATAATTAAAAATGTTATCAGCTAGTGTTGCTCAGTTTACCGAATAATTTACTTGAGTTTTCATGTTAATTACGAGATTTTTAATGTGCTTCAGTGATAGCAGCGTAGCGTTCTACGATAGTGCTACGGATTTTTTTGGAATGAAGATTGTGCCAAACATGTAATGGTGAAAATGGTCGAATTTAATTGTTTCTTTTTTTTAAAATATAATGACAATACTACTCTACTACTACATAGAAAGCAATTGGATCATCCACAGACCCTTGAAGGTCTAAAGATAATCCAAGTGCTCAAGCCCACTGCCAGTTGGCAGCGTGCCCAGCATGCTGGCAGCATTGCCACGCTGAATGGCAATGCTTATACGTTGAGCCAAATAAACACCAGCATTTTGGTCACGCGTCGCGTCCACCAGACGCTCAGAAAGACTTTTGAAAACAAGATGAGCTCCCGGCCCCCACGGACCCAAAGTCTCAACTCCAAAAGGCTCAAATATGTAACCACTCCCGAGGTTAGCATATTTGCGCCGCTTGTGCTGCTCAGCCGAATTGGCCGCCGCTCCAGCCCTACTCTGAGTCTCAGGAAGATGTGACGGTGCCAAAGTATCGACGCAAGTTGCGTCCCATACTAAGGGCCGTCCACACTTCCATGGGACCAGCGTCATGCCGTCAGGCCTTTTGCCATCACCACGCGCCAACCCACTCGGTTCGAGTACGGCTGCGATATTGGCGGTGACAAAAGCCCTGCGTATGACATCGTTAAGGCTGGCGTGGCGTCCAATCCGACCAGCGCTTCTTGAGCAAGAGAGACCGTGGTGACCGAGCTGGTCAACTGCAGTACCACACTGACAGCGATGGGCTTCACAACACCTTGCACCCAAGCGTAAGCTGACAGCTAGACGAAATGCAGTTGGGTCTAAAAGGTTACCAGTATTGAAAGAGGGCAATGCTTGCAACCAAAGACCGGACTCCCATACAGAGACTGCAAGGATACGAGCGCGATCCGCGACGCTAGGACACGTGTCTAGAAGAGATTTCCGTGCTAGTTCGCAGATCGGCCGATCCCACAGTCTCTGCGACGATAAAGTCTTTGGAAGCTCGGCATTTGGGCAAGCGACCCTCCAAGCATTCGTTGCCTCATTCAAATGAGCTACATCTACGCCAGAATGGCCTAAAGAAGGTGCGAGGATTTTTTCAATCAAGTTCTGAGTACTATGAATGGAGGACAAGAAAGCTGGTAAAGCAACACTTGAAATTTGGCGGACCCCTAACCCTCCAAGCCTAACAGGCAAGGAGGCTTGTAGCCACGCCCTTTCACTCATGTCAATATTCAAAACCGATACTAGGGACTGCTTTACAACATCGTCTAAGCTCAAAAGGAGCTCATTGTGTTTCCACAATGGACTACATCGTAAAGCGTACATAAATTTTGGAACAAACAGACAACATCTTATAATGGTAAAAGCCATGTGGGCGTTAATTTTGAGAAGCCTATCAGAGGCACTCAAAAAATTTTGAATTTTTTCTTGAACGAAAGGCGGAAAAGACTCATCTAATATCGGCGAACCTAGAAGGCGAAGAGAACACTTGTCTACCGATTTGATGTTAGGTGCCAAATCATCAAATTTGTTAAGTATCAAATCTTTATCCGGACATGAGTCGCAAACGAAAAGTTCGCATTTCGAAAAATTTAGCTCCAAACCAATTTGACGAAACTCGTCTATAAGAATTTCCAAATCACGTAGGACTGTGCTCGCATCGCCACCCAAAGTCCCGTCATCCAGATACCAAACGTTGAGTTTAGATTGGAGACGTTGAACAATTGGATGAATGGCCAGGCTGAAAATGGCTGGTCCGAGAGGGTCACCTTGTTGACAGCCAACGGAAGATAGCAAAACATCATTTTTGTAAATTAATTTAGTGGGTTTGCCGTAGCATTGCCAAAGAAAATTGAAAAGATCGGGAATTTTGTCTTTGACCTGTGCCAACAAGGCGTCTCGATTAACCGAATTGAAAGCATTTTTGACATCCACCTTAAGCAACACCTCTTCACAATTTTGACCGAGAAAAGTACGAAGCGAATGAACAGCAGCCTCACATCCACCCCGCGAACCAAAGCCAAGCTGTATTGGTTGAAAAAGGCTACTCAAAAGAGCAACCTTTTTTCCACAACCGGCTTTGGCTGCGAGACGACGATATGTGGTGCCAACAGCAATAGGTCTGACGCCACCATCTTTTTTGACAAGTGCGCATAGGTTAGCGCCATACAAGACTTCGATAACGTCATCATTGACCTGCCCAGATAACATGAGATTTGCCAAACCCGTTAATTCTCTCAAGAGAGACTCAGCCACCTCACCAGAGCTAAAAGATAGAAGATCTTTTAGATGTTGAGGCGAGAGACCATCTAGGCCTCCGGCTGAGCCGCTCCGAAAAGAAGAAACGGCCGCTGCAATCTCCTGAGCTGACACTTCAATGACAACGTCATCAGGGTGTGGTGGCTCAGGCAGGTGGAGACATGCTGCCGGCGGATGCTTGTCACGGAGTGACTGGACCGTATCGGGTGTGTGGGGGGCAATAGTGTCGCTGGAGAACAGGACTCGTGCGGCGCCTTTGATATCGCCATCACTAATTTTGCTCTCTACTATTTTAATGGTAACCGAATCGTCTGTTTTTTTAGAATTTGGTTTATTCTGCCTTGTTGGCGGAATAATGCTTTCAAAATCTAAAGAGTTCTCTTCCAATGCGCTGTACTTTACGCAATTTTCCTTTACCCTAGTGGTAAGGGATTTTTTGTTTGTTGGGTCCGAATGTACGTAAAGCACAACGTAGGGAAAAGTCAAGAGGTGTTCCCAGGCGACTAAAGAATTTTTAGAAATAACATTCCGAATAGCAGCAGATAAACACTGCGCAACCGAAAAACGTGCACCACGCGGGATGCGTTTTAAAACAGGAAGAGAACTTTTGAGTGAGCTAAGAACCTCCCAAAGCGGTTTGGAAGGAGCAGCAGCGCTCACGGGACTGCTGCTGGCTCCATCAGAGCCTGCAATAGGGGCCGAAAGTGTAATTTGGCTATTTTTATGGCACCGCGTACGGTGAATTTTGAGGCCTTTCTGTCCTTTAAAAAATCGCACTTGGGAACACTCTAGGCACTGAATCATGTCCCCCTGCGACACATTAACGTATTGGGAAACTGCATTTGGCCCGGCCGGGGCGCAAAATGCCATGAATAACAAGAATTATACTACAAATATAAATAAAAATAAACTTAGGTTCTATAAGTGGAGACGTCAGGACGTCAGACCGTGACGTGGGCGATCTGCGCAGACTCGGATGGCGTTGACATGGAAACAAGAAAACAACAATGAGCCGCGACTGTCAAAAACCTACCGAATATTACAACACAATAGAAAACAATTATTTGACTATCTCTAGCTCTACAAATATTACCTCGAAAGAAAATAAGAAAAAAAGGAAAGATTGGAGAAGAATTTGGCCCGCTAGAGCAGAAAAATCTGAAAAATAAGGGCCGAGAAAAATCCTGCCAACATGCGTTGACAGCAACTTTTTTTATTTTTTTTTTCTTACTTTACGTAAGCAAGTTCGTTTGATTCATTTATTTTCAGATCAATGTATTATATAATTTGAATAAGCAATAGGAGCGACATACACTATACTTCGCTACGGTACGTATAGGCTGTCTAACCGTGACCACGATAGATGCAACTCGGTCGAAACGTTGGGATGATGTGGTGTTTATTTATCTCGTAAATTTGGTGCGATTAGTCCCGTAGTATATAATAATAATGTATTCGAATCGCGAAAGCTTAAAAACAACTCACACTATTCTATTTTATTTTTGTCTTTGATTTCCAAGAAAAGTAAATGAAAAAATCTAGTCTAAGGAAATGAACTCACGCCTGAATTTTTTATTACATAGGCGTTATAACTTATCATACTCGCCCCATTAGTTGTGAAAGCGAGAGCTATATCCTTACCTAAGAATAAGTACGGTTCGCTGGCATGTAACGCATAAAGAGGTGCTACATACGACGCGACACGTTCCCGCCGAAATTATAGCAAGAAATTATTATGTGGGATAGAATTACACCCCAGATAGCGAGGTAGGGGTGAACGGACAGCGACCATTGTTCTTGACAGATGCTTAATGTTACGACGTCTCCTTATGTTTTCTCTAATATCTATTTTACTCTTGTCTCTATCGTCTAAGAGGCCAAGTTACTTGAACATTTGAGTTTATTTAGACCATAGTCACTATCATGACAACGATAAAGGAAAATGTTTTTGCCAAAATTAGTAAGAGGTTATTATTCTCTATAAAATTTAACTTGATCTCTGCTACAGCTTTCAAATCACGCCTATGAAGTCCTGAATTTCTTAATAGTACAGACAGTACCTGTCAATGTCATACTTTATAGGTATGCCGATTAGTGATGGGCGACAAATGATCGTGACCACAGAGTTTTAGATAGATAGATTTATTTAAAATATCGATAGTTTATACAAACGATATTTTAAATAAAACTTAATTTATCATTAATTCATTAAGTCAATGTCACTGTCGCAGAGATCAAGTTAAATTTTAAAGAGTATAAATATGGAATAGAATTACACTCCAATCGCGTTAGAGGTAGGAGTGAACGAATAGCGCCGATTACTCCTGTCAAATATGTTCAATGATACTAGGTACATCTTCTTATGTTTTCTCTAATATCTACCTAGGTATTTTACTATTGTCTCTATCGTCTAAAAGTTCAAGGAGAATACTATTCTTCAACATTAAGATTATTTTGGCAGTCATTATCAAGACAATTAGTATTGATAAGAGAAAATAGTTTAGCTTAAATTATAGCAAGAAATTATATGAGAGATAGAATTAAATCTTAGTCCGCAATAAAGGTAGGGGTGAACGGACAGCGCCCTTTGCTCCTGTCAATTGTCCAATATCTCTTTGCGGTTTCTCTAAACTCTTTCTATTTTAATATACATTTTGCGAATTCAACATTATAAGCCGGAGTGTTTCGTGGCTGGCTGTCGAATTAGACTAGCTGATCGATTTTCAAAAGTAAACACGCTACAGAAATTAAAATGGTTAGCACTTGAATGCTGAGTACTGCTGAGTGCGCAGGTCTTAAGATTTTCTTAATCATTATTATCATTATGCCTGGAAGAGATCGCTTCCAGCGAAATGGCCGCCTTGAGCGACACTAATAAGTTTTTCTGGTTTTTCTTGTATTACTTTTCGTCATATATTTTCTGTGTACAATAAATTGTTTTTTAATCTATTCTATTCTACTACAGAGATTGTAACACTAGAATCGTTCAAGTCGCTGTTTCTCCTAATACCTACAAATGTCAGTCAAAGATTTTCTTAGCACATTTGTAGTAGGAGAAAGAGCAACTGAAATGATTCTAGCAGGCACAGAAATATCCTTCCTGGAAACAGCGAGGATTCACGCCGCCAAAAATAGAGCGCCAATTCTAGCTAAAGCAAATTTATCTTGCATTCCATCCAAAAGTCTACAGTAATAGGATACAATCTATTTCAATAAATAAAAAAAACTGAATGATGTTATTTCTAGTTCTAACATCTCGTGCGATTTTTTAGATACCTAGTAAAGTTTGTTTTAACGCTAACATTCTATCGAGGAGTCTTAGCTAGTAAAGTTACCTTTTCGTTTATTTGGTTACGGAATCATGGCAATAGGCATGATGGCTGAGTAAAAAATCAATAATGTAATTAGTCCTTCAGTTAAATTATCAAAAAATATTAGACACATATTTCTTCTTATGTCAATCAAACAACAAATAACAAAGATAAAGCTTGTCAAAGTTTGGGAGTGGGGGGTCGTGACGTCGCAGAACTTTGACGGGCTATACCTTCGTATTTTTTTTAATTGACCGAAGAAAAAATACGTGTTTAATGAATTTTGATAGTATATCTGACGGACTTATTAATTTTTTTTAGTCATCATGAGTAAAAATCACTGCACTTCTCTATTTAAGTAGCACTTATGTGCCGTATGCCACATTTTGCCAATAATGCTACTTATGCTCACTTCCCAAAACAAACGCCAAAACATCAAACTCAAACGATCATAAAGCCACCTCCGCAGGTGGGTCTAAAGTCAAAAGTTCACGATGGCATTTTAACTGTTTTTGAGCTATTCAAACGGTGAATGAAAACAGTTAAAAATGCCACTTTTACTTACACATTCTCAAAAAGAACGCTGAATGTGGACGTTGTTGGCGTTTTTAACTGTTAATTTTGGCATCAGTAGGCTATCCGAACGCACCTTAATTAGATAATGATATTCTTAGCTCAACCAATCTCTGAATGAGTCCTTTTAGCTATTAATACCCTATGAACTAGACAACGGTATTCCTAGGTCTAAAATTCTTGCGAGACCTCTTAGCTAGTAAAGTTTATTCTATTATTATAGTCTCTTTTCCACCCTTTTGGTTGTATTGTTTCTTATTAGCCAGTCGAGTTAGGGCCTCATGTCGCTGGGTTTTGCTGTAATGTGACGACGCCGTAAGCGAGGCGACAGGACAAAGCCTTCCTTTGTCAGTGACGAATTAGCACTCAGACATCTCGACATGTTAGCGTTGTGCTGATCCGCTATTAAGTGTCTACAAGGGAATGTTCTATCACCAGACGATGAGAGCAAGTACCTACCTACACTGTAAATATTCTTCCATCATTTTGTAAATGTTTGTTTTGAATATATATTTAGTGTATTTCCGCTATGTTGTTGTAGGCAAATAAGTTTAAAGGCATTATTAAAAACAATTAAAAATATTACAATAGTTACACATTTAAAAACATAATTTTACAAAATAGATAAAATATTAATAAATTTCACTCGTATTGTTACTACACTCTATTATAAATATGTATCCGTTAGAAACTAAACATATAATTTTTTTTTTCTAAAAAAGTTGAACTCAACCAAATGTAGTGTGTTACATCTCGGTAAAACCAACCCCAGAGAGACATACACATTTGATGGAGTTGCTTTAGCATCTGTAGACCAACAAAGGGATTTAGGAGTCATCATGACTGCAGATTTGAAATGGGAAGAGCACGTCTATCCCCCGTGGATCTACTGCTTGGCTCAACTAGTAGTGCCAAAGGAAATTTTTCTCTCCCGTGGCACGATTAATTTTCTATGGCTGCTTAGTCTATACAATCTGATTACCCGTGAACTTGGTCATTAGCATATTATCTATGATAGTCAAACGGGATAACTCATTTATCTATGTCATACGCAAGTCCTTTCAGACAGTAACAATTGATGTTTTTATTAAGATTTACAAAACCTATATAAGGCCTCTACTAGAATATGGGTTCCAGGTGTGGAGTCCTTATTTTAAGAAAGATATTGATTTGCTTGAAAGTGCACAAAGAAAAGCAATTAGATATCATATGCTCTGCGCCGCAAAACCTATGAAGATACATAGGTTAAAATCTCTTCGTCTCACGACCCTCGAAGAACGACGATTGCGTTGAGACTTGATTGAGACCTTCAAAATTCTCAATGGCTTCTATAATCTTCCGGATATTCACGACATGTACACCTTAAAGGAAAACATACGCGACAGCAGACGCCATAAGTTCCTCTTACACCTTCACAAACCAACACTGCACACCACATCCTCAGCAACAGAGTGATTTACAACTGGAATAGGTTGCCTGAGGATGTAATCTCAGCAAGGATTATTAACACATTTAAGAATAGACTGGATCTTTGAATAAAGAAGGAAAAATCCTTGACAGATAAATACTAATTTCATTCGACTCTGCTTGATATAGGCACATCAGTTTATACGGCTCGCCTATAAACAAATAAATAAATAATATGACAAAATAGTAAAAACACTTCATTAATAAATAACACCCTTATTTACACTGCACTACACTCTATTCGACACGTGTTTCGCCTCTCACCGAGTTATCTTCAGGACGTGTTGTCTCTTCGAGGTCGCTCGCAAGAAAGAAGATGAAGGAGAAGATTCTTTGAAGATAGATAATTATTATTTTATCCTTTTTGTAAAATTATATTTTATTAATGTATAATTATTGTAATATTATTAATTGTGATTTTTTTTAATAGTGCTCTTAAACTTATTTGCCTACAACAACATAGCGGAAATAATCTAAATGTTTATTCAAAACAAAGATTTAAAGATGAATTTCCGCAAAGTAACGCCTGATTCAATTCAAATTTACTAGACTATTTTGTAAATTTGTTTTATTTAAATTCGTAAAAGAGATTTAATTGATGCCAAAAATTTGAGGCAGGCAGTAGTGCTATGCTTTTTTTTAATAAGATGCAAATCCTACTAATATTGTAAACGCGAAAGTTTGTATGTGTGGATGTTTGCTCCTCTTTCGCGCAAAAACTACTGTACAGATTGAGATGAAACTTTGCAATAGTAATGCTTATACATCAGAATAACACATAGGCTACAATTTATAAAGATATTATGTGAATCGAAATTCGCCGGGTCAGCTAGTACCTACTCAATAATTAAATATCACTGAAAACTTAGAAATGCTTCATTCTTTTAATCATTGAATGATTATACCTGTTTGAATGATCAGTTTTAAAGATTTTTTTGTTTATCGTATTTATTACCAAATTATTTACTTTTGGTCAATGGATTTAATGTAATTTATAGTGTCTTTTTGTCACCAGGAAAAAATCTCTTTCCAAGCAAATATCCAACATTTTTCTCAAACAAAAATCTTTTATCTTTCAACTACAAAAGCGTCTGTTACACTTGTTCTCAATAAATTTATCGCCAATTTATAAAATATACTTTATTCAGCGTTGCCTAAAATGGAAAATTCTTTAAGTTCATTTTACGGACTGTAACGTTAAGATTAAAATAACGAAGTAGAATGTTACCTTATCTGGGAACAAATTTATACAGAATAAGGCTCATGAAAACGCTGTAAATGTCGATAGGGTTCTGTATAAAGCGAACAAATGATTGTGTGGGGGCTGCCGCCATAAATTCATAAAACTATGAGTGACACGACAGAACAATCAGAGAAAATTATACGAATCTGATATAAGTATAGATATGGAGCTTTGGTTTTGGAATGTGCTATTAGATGTCTAGACGCGATCTACTGACAGCTACGTGACTTTAAATTTAAACTTTAACTTAAAATTTTACCCTAACATCGAGAATCGCAAGATGTAATCTTGTTGCTAGGTTTGAGTAGATTTTGAATGGAGTATGAAAATATTCATAAAATGTTTTAGTATACTTTTGAGTTTTAATACAATTTTAAAACAAACACATTGATTTTTTATTAAAATACTATTTGATATAAATATAAAATACATTCATATTTTATATAAAATATTCTCTACATCATTATATTTCGCATAAAATAGCATGACCGACTCCAACCGTGTACAGAATTCGCGAAAAGTTAGCACGGATCGATGTAGCATATTTCACATTATTGTGAATTTATCAAAAAATGGCTCAGCCAATTTCGATAAAGTTTAAATGGGACCAACTTCGAAGAATACTTTCTCTTTGCAATATAAAAGATTTATCAAAATAGGTCCACTATGAAAAAGTTATGCGTGGTTATAGATAAAAAAAAGATACGCGTCGAATTGAGAACCTCCTCCGGTTCGTCGGTCAAAAATTAACAAAAAAATAACACTTTAAAAATCGCTTAACCATGAAAAAACCGTCCGTGGACTCATCTTAAAATATATTAGGTATATTTTACTATTTTTTTTTTGCTATATGATAAACAGAACATTAAATTGATAATCTAGGTATTGTACCTATGTGATCTACATGCACAATAATAATATGGTACATTAATCAAACATTGATTACGGCATGTGATGTCATCGGATTTATCCAATTATTTTTTGGATTATGTAGATAATAAGTAATCCAACCAATAATTTAACGTATTATCTAATGCGTACAATGACATGACATTGACAAATTGCCCGCCCATGTCATTTGGTATTCAGACAGAAGAAACAATAGTAAACGAATGAGTTCGTTGGCTTTTCTCCTATCAGTTTATCTTTTTCTGAATATTTTATAAAGTAATGTTAATACAAGGACACGGTCTAATAGTGCAAGTTCCGTTCAGTTGTACCTACCTACTAAGTGTCATGGGTCGCGCCATATAAGTAAAAGCAAGGCACGTTCTGTGCATCTATAGTATCATGTGTAGTACCGTCAAATGGTAACAGCAGGTGTGCAAAGTTGCTACTTCACAGTGAAACAATCAAGCTCATGGTGATGATCAAGAAGTTATCTAATTATCATTAATTCTTAGTTAAATTACTGTTGTATTATGAAGAAAAAAGTAAAGTATTGTAATTAATTGTAATCTGAGCTGTAACAATTGTAATCTTGTGTTGTAGTATTGACTTTAACGCAAGTTTTAATAGATGTCGCTAGCCGAGAAAGTTTAAACGTGGACTTGTAGACTGTATTAAAAACATTGTCATTTGGTAATCAAAGATGAAAATTCGGTAAATCTAACAGTTCGTATAAAACGTATAGGTATATTGTACATATTTATTTTATCCTGCTAGTCAAGCATGCGACCACGATAAGCCACGAAAAAATCTCATTCCGACGTATGAAAAAGTGACAGATATATACTTTACCATAAAGCTGTCTCGTTCTGACACTACGAAAGAAATATTTCGTGGCGCGCATCCTAGCCCGGCTGATATTTATTTGACCCTGATATTTGAGAGATTTTGTTTTTCTGTTTTTTTTTTTACGTTTGTGTGTAACAAGCTAGCCTGGAGCGCCACACATGTTTGTTTATAATATTTGACTAAGATATGAAAATAACTGTCATCTAATATCACAAAAATGCCAAGCAAATTTCCTACGAGCTAAATATCCGCAAGTATTGGTTCATTAATAGAAATTATCCGGAAAAATGATTTTTGATTCGGAGAATTTCAACTACGAGTACCTACCATTTGAATATCAACATAGAAAGAAATAACTACCTACAGCTGAAAGGAAATTTAACCTAAAAGAATTGTGATAAGAACTAACCCCAGTATAGAACGCTAGAAAAGTCAAATCTCGAGTGTGTCTAGACTACGGATGTAAAATTTACGAGCATGCTTGTTACAGTGATGGAGAGCTTTTCGCAAAGTAGTACAGAGTTTTGAATTAGTAACGACCGTCTAAAGTTTATGTTCTCAATGCTGGAGCAGCGGCATTCTTAAATTGAATGTTTGCACAAAAGATGAAAGAATAATATCTCATTCTCTAACATAAGGCTCATATTCCACCAAAGCGGAACCGAGCAGATAAGTGTCGAGATGAACACTTGAACAAAGAGTAGTAGCCTATTTTCAAATTAAGTTGATTTTTCAAAAACGGCGGAAATATACCCTTTCGAACTAAAAAATATTTTTTTGATTCGGTTCAATTTTTTTTTTGATTCGATGAACAAATACAATATACAGACCTCCTTTTCCTTCCTCCCTTTTGGAAGTTGATTAAAAATTACGGAGTCACACAAAAACGAAAACAGTTTACAATGGAAACTCATACTAAGGCTTCGCTTTGGTAGAGTCTGAGCCTAAGGCGGCGTAGGAAATTGCATTACGTCTTTATGACGTAGCATGCCTGCAAACTTTGCACTTGCCCCGGCATTCGGTGCTCGCAAGTTTATTACGTACTGCAACATCATGTGGTAGAGGCTAATAGCTTCTTCACGCTGTTGCTTAAAGTTTCAAGGAAAATAAATGGATCTGGGTTTTGTTTCCGTTAAAGCAAGGAACAATAACAGTCGGAGTTAGTTGGTAGCACGTTTGTGATTGAAGCCTTTGGTTTTGGGTTCAATTCCCTGTTCGCACATATATAATTGTCGTACTTTATTTTTTTGATTATATTGTTTATTTGATCATGAGTCTAATCAATGTCTTTTTTTGTGATTATTTCAAATAATGATTTAAATTTAACTGTACAAACTGTAATTTTCGTTGTACTCTAGAATAACGTATTAAATGTAATAAGACACGTACTATCTTTTTTACATGCGCTACTATCTTATAGTGTCTATAGATACGATATAATACAACTATATCAAATCGATGGACAAATTTTATTAGATTTGAAGTAATAGCAAAATACATTCTACTCGTTATACTACGTTTCATCTATGTTAAAAACATTGTACTTACTTAAAAGTCTTAAACAAAATTTTCACACGTTTCTTAAGAAACATTGGGTGTTAAGCGAAGTATGCGTGAATACGAGCAGTTTACCCTCCTACCAGCAAACTTTACTTTCTTAATTGGGTTCCCAAGTTATAAAATCTGGGCAACTTCAATAAACCCACCGCACGCTTGGAAACTAGGATAAATTGGGGGAAAACTCGGAAGACAAACCTATTTATCTGATGCATATCTAATTTACCCTTTTACTTTTACATAATTGGTGAATCAAAAACTCAAGCGGAACATTATTCTAAACGACTAGGCTATGAGTTTACGAGGTTAAACGCAGTGATGGGTATCGTACTTGAACTGTGTAGAAACACGGCTCCAAAATGATAGGTATTATTACTAAGGTAGCGTGTTGGAATAGTTTCAATAACGCCAATAGATACCTCTGAGGGTAGTATCGTCAGAGAGTTCCATCCGCCCCATTTTGCGAGTCTCATCTATTATTAAATACCAACGAGAAGGTGGGTATGTCTCTCGACACCCGTTTGTTGGTCCATATCGAGCAGGGTCAGGTCTTATCGCATCCGCAGACACCCCAAACCCTAAAATACTAAATACCTAAGTAAGTACCTAAATCCCTACTTACAAAGAACAATGAACTAAGTTTATCTCGTAAGGTTGAAAAAACGGAATCATATTTTGATCCAGATTACTTACTTTACGCCGCGACAATAAAAAAGGATGGGAAGTAAAAAAAAAACAGGTGGCTACGCATTCAAGACTATGCCCAAGAGAGTCGTAAGGGCATGTCCCTTCCACAAGCAAACCTTTTTCTCGGCGAATGTTTGGAATAATGTTTATGTTATGTAGTTATGCGAACGTATGGAGGGTCCTCGGAATATTAGGTGCTTTTATGATATCGATGTTTTGATAGGCATTTTGCATATCAATGATAGTGATTTGGGTTTTAATGCTTTGAAATCTGCGTTGTCGATGTTTTAATTTGTATTCTATTTGAGTGAATGGGAGATATTTGGATTTATGAGTTGTGGCATTCAGAGTACTTAACTTTGTAAAATGTAAATGGTTTCAATTGGTTTTGATTTAGTATAATACATTTCAATAATTACATTTCATCATAGTTGAAAACATTTTTTTTTGTTAAATCAAACATTACTTTACTTTATCATTTGTCCCTTGTTTTGCTTACGGTTTTAAGCTCACCAATAATATTTTACCTACCATTATTGGGCAAATATGTTTAACTCTGATTTGAACCAAATATTTTTCTTCATAGATTGTCGTCCCTATCCTGATGCATTGCAGAGGTAAATACTAAATTGTAACACACTTATGTGTAAGGCTGAATGTACCTAGGTACTCGTGATATAAAAAAGTAATGACGGACTTTTAAGATTATGCAATATTTTTATTGTACAATTTTAATAGGGGTATCTATAATTATATACAGTCTATCAGGCCTTCAAAATCAATTTTATCTATCAGAAAAAGAAAACGGTCTAGTTACTCGTAGTTCTATATCTAGTGTATTCGTGTCTGTACTGCCGTATTCAGCAATTCTTTCATGTCCGCAGTGGGTAAGCTTCTCGACCCATATTCCGAGATGTGCCGTGCGATCTGCCTATCTGTTTCTGATGCAAATACACTGTGTTTAGTCAACAGAACGGATGATGAAAGCCTGGCCACAGAGAAAATACGAGCGATAGAAGATATCTTGATTCAACAGATAGTTTTGTTTGTTATAGGTATTTGTCATAATTATATTTCGCATAAAATCGCAACACCGACTTCCACCGTGTACAGAATTCGAATAATTTGCACGAATAAATGTGACATCTATGTACATTTTTGCTGATTTATCAAAAACGGCTCATCCGATTTCGATAAAATTTAAATGATACCACCTCGGAAGTATATTCTTTCACAATTTTTGACTGAAATGTTGATGAATAAACACAAAAATAAATACATAGTACATACCTTATAAATACATAATACATACCTTTTTATAAGTCGGTAAAAATATTTAACTATACTCTATAAAATTGAACTTGATCTCTGCGACAGCTGTCAGAAAAATCACGCCTATGAAGTCTTGAATTTCTTAATAGTACAGACAGTACCTGTCAATGTTACACTTTGTGGGCATGCCGATTAGTGATGGGCGACGAATGATCGTGACCACAGAGTTTTAGATAGAGTTTTAATTAAAATATCGACGATATTTTAAATAAACCTTGATTTATCATTAATTTTATTGTATATTTTAATATCATAACATTTTTTACTTGTATAATTAAATTAAACCCAATTATATGTTACATTAGCATCGATAATAGTGAAAAACGTCGATAAATACTATCGTTACATTATTATGAGTATTTAATTAATATCATAACATTATTTACATGTATACATATTTGATCTTAAATAATAGTAAGTAAATAAAATCCAATTTCTCACCTTCAACTACTCATTCGATTTCATTACAACATTTTGTTTGAAAATCGATTTTTTCCACCACTATCTCAATTCTGAAAATGTCAATCTTCTAAGTCAATGTCACTGTCGCAGAGATCAAGTTAAAGAGTATAATCAAAAGTATTTTTACTTAGCCTAGTTTAGCTAAATTGTTTTTACAGTGATAGATACGAGTTACAAATCAGTCAAAAGTAAGTTTTTCAAAAGGTTTTAAACGGTTATTTATAAGTAGCTTTGTTTGAAAATGACATTCTGTTGATTCTATATCCTAATTATTGGAGTTTTATTCGAAATCTGGTATTAGCGCTTTGAATGCAAATTTTCAGTTGAAATTTGTTGGATTGGCTTGGTTTGTTGGTTTTCGTAGTTTTAACCGCTAAACTCTAGCGTAGCATCAGTCCATCGGGTCTAATTTTAAATATTCTAACAGTAAATATACTACTAATATTATAAACGCGAAGGTTTGTGAGGATGGATGGATGGATGTTTGGATGGATGGATGTTTGGATGTTTGTTACTATTTTCACGCAAAAACTACAGAACGGATTGAGATGAAACTTTGCAATAATATAGCTTATATATCAGAATAACACATATGCTATAAATTATAATGATATATTGCGTATGCGGGCGAAGGTAAAAACTAGTAGTGCTATAAAAAGACCATCACCATTGGAACAGCCGTAGGACGTCCACTGTTGGCCATAGGCCCCTCCTATAATCTTTCAATTTAGTGGAATTATTATTAGGGCAACATCTGAGCCGCTTTTAATCTGTTGGAAGTGGCTTGCACCCAGAGCGTTCCTTAACGTAGTAACCATAACTTCTATCGTCTGTCTCACTTAGTCGGTGGATGGCTTCACTGTGTTTGCCTTTACGTGATTATTCGAGAATGTTACGGCCCCAATGACCTATGCCATCAACCGTCAGTTCTTCGTTCTATGCGCCCTGCTGACTGCCACATAAAAATTGCAAATCTACCGATTTATGTCGATAACTTTAGTTCGTCTACGGATTTCTTTATTCTTGATCAATAATTACGGCCTTACGTCAATATTACTTACCTAGTAGTAGATGACTACAGTAGGTATCGTTACTGATAACAGCGTTTCAAATACTCAGATCAATGTAAAAAAAAAGAAGAAATAAAACGAGTGCACCATTCATTTTGTCTGTTGTCGCCAAGATAATTCCAGCTCTCGACCTGCGAGCACTCAAGGAACTGGAGCGTCTCCAAAATTTGAACATTCATTATTTTTCCCGTTTCTCTGAGTGCGGTTACGTTCAGCACCGGGTCAAGCAGTTTTCAATGTCCTTATATTCTTTATACACTTCCTTCAATAAACTCTCCGGATTGCGTAGCAACGAATTTGCTAAGCTTGTGAGTTTTAAAATATTTTCAGGTTATAGGGTAGACGCACCGGTTGTGGCCACCTTAGTACCATTTGTGGCCACTTTGAATTTTAAGGATTGAAAAGACAATTCGATGTTAAATTAATATTTTTAAAGAAATTTTGAAACATTTAGATTCACACAAACATTATATATGGTATTACATTGTTTATAATTATTATTATCATTTATGCAATAATTTTGACACATAATGACCACAACCGGGTCAGTGGCCAAAACCGGTACACCCACGATATGTCCACTTTGTAGTAAGTCACTTACGATCAGTCCTATCGAAAACGTATAGGGGTGCATGGCCTACGTCCAGAAATGGAAGATTTACGGCTTAAATTATAAAATTCTAGAGTAGGTAGTAAATGTGAATTGAACAACTGCGTCAATATTATGAAAGAGAGACAGTAACATACATATCATTTCATGTTTATTGTAGTCATGAATATGGAAAGAAAAAATGCCAAGTCGCTGATTGTAGTCTACCATTTTAAAACGTGTTTACTTCAACACGTCTAAAGTTGTAAAAGTCTCAAATCTACGTATGTATAAATTTACCTGAAATTAAGGTCATAAAATAATACTGTTACTATACATGGTTAATTCTAATCAATTAGCATCCTTTTAGGGGCTTATTCTGTACATCAAAACTAACAACTTTAATTCGGCGACTTTTGTTAAAACTCAAAAAAATTGTTGTTGTTCCATAGAAAAATTTCGTTCACCCGTGACAGAATGTATGGAACATCTGGTTTTTGTTTTAGTTTTGACTGAAGTTGCAGAATAAAAGTTGTTAGTTTTTATGTACAGAATAAGCCCCTAAAAGGGTGCTAATTGATTAGAAATAACCCTGTATAACTGAAATGTACTGCTACTATGTATTAAGTCATAATAGATATGGCTATGAATCTGCCTAGCAATCTGCATAGCAATCTGTAATAGCTGTAGTTTAGCACATATATGATTCTGTTTTACCAAGCTATCTATATAATACTATGTCTATCAAAGTAGCTTTAAGCAAGTAGGTCACAAAGATGCTATTGAGTGCTCCTACCCTCTCTGATAACGATCAAAGAAGCCCCACTATATTTCGAAGAGTAAAATGCAGAAAGATAGATTATATTATCTCATTCACTCTAATATCATTTCTGGTGGGAGAAACAGTGACAACGATAATTTTAAGCAACCAAGAACACTGACACTAAATGCGTTTACGGCTATAAGCAGAGAGAAGATGAATTTATAATGGAAATCTGTTGAATATTCTACGCCTTTACGGAAGTGGCAAAATGCCCTGTCGATGTTATTCAACTGAGTTTTCTAAAATATCACCAAATTTATTTTTGCTTGAAGCTAATTTTAGAAATGGGCAAATGAATTACTTTTAAGCGTGACCTTATGTGGGTGAACCCGAGGGAGTTCTATCTCATCTTTGCTCTACAAACAAATCAGCAGAAATTGTTCTAAAATATTTTATAGTAAATTACATTACATTTACTTGCTCTGTGGATCGGACAAAGTGGCAAAATGTCATATTTATGTAAACGTATCTAACGATAAAGAAGTATAGAATTCTTATTCTAAAAAAAACATATTAGAATATCAATGGTGTAGTAATTTTTTAAATGGCCGCCATTTTAATGACATCCTACTAATATTATAAACGTGAAAGTTTGTGAGGATGGATAGATTTCTCTTTCACGCAAAAACTACTGAACGGATTGAGATGAAACTTTGCAATAATATAGCTGATATATAATCAGAATAACATATAGGCTATAAATTATAATGATATGTTGCGTATGCGGGCGAAGCCGCGGGTAAAAACTAGTTTATAATAATAATGTGATCGTAAAATATTTTCGAACCTAAATTTCTTCTATAAACAAATAAAATTAATTTTCTGGTACGGTTATAATCACAGCTCTATAAATTTAACAATGTCTCTATTTAAATAATGACCATGGTATTGTTTGAAATTAAAATACCATATTTTATATTTATGTAGACATTCAAGTGGGAATGAAAGTAAAACCACTTTCATCTTAATATTAAAGTTGATGTAATGAAAAAGTCGTTACTAATGAAATGTTGCAAACTACAATTAAAAACCGCAGTAGCGAAAGTAACAGCCATTTAGTCTAGCACCAATTTGTTTTGTGTTGTTCTGTTATTCATGATAATATTATTGTTGTATACTTAGGGGTATAAAAGGAGTAGAGTTCAATTAAACATACAGATATATGAACCATTTGTTGTATCAAAAGGGCCTTTTGTTACATTAGCAAAGTACAATATTTAAGTGTTAAGAGTTAACGCGAGGGTCGAGAGGTACAATTATGTTGCAAACAAGAGTAATTAACTGAAAGCTAAAACCTATTTGCCTGAAACGCTTTTCATGTCAGGATATTTTCTAGGTACGAAAATTATACTTAACACGTATGTCCATTTATTCATTGTAATATGACTAGGAGCTTTTGAATTAATAATGATGAGTGATTAGATATGTTAAATATTGTACTCGTAGCGCTTGATTCGTAGGTGGCTTGTTAATATACTTAATACTCTCATAAATGTATAATTTTGTAGTTTCCGCGTCGTTGTTTTACTTTTAATTTAATACCTTAACTTACGATTGGGTTGGAATTTTATCTATCTTTACGTACGTCAAGTTATTTTAAAATTCAGGTGGCCTAAAAAAAATTTGATACCAAGACTAAATTGGTTAGACTCGGCCTATGTTTATAACTGGTTCAATATCACCTAAATATTTGTACTAATGCCTCATACAAGGTTTGTTTCACAATTTTCTAAAATTCAGTTTTAGCCTATGTTACTCGTAGAACTTAAATCTATTTATGCCTTAATGAATAAATTTTATATTGAAATAAAAAGCTCGTCAGCTACGATTATAGAAGAGAGAAAGAAGAACTACTGTGGCTACAATAATGGTGCTACGTCGTAGCACCGTAGCTTCAACAGAACCGCTACAGAATTGCTACTTACATCAATAATATATGATGACGTATAATGCTACAGAGGGCTAAGTGCGAGATTTTCGCTCGAGCTTGATGTGATTTCTATGGAAATGGCACAGCGCCATCTAGTGTCACGTACGGAAAACTAAAGAGCTAAGTGTGAGTATTTTTTACGGTAATGTAACGAGCGCCAAACTGATCGAACACGAGCGCGGCAACGTCTGTGATTGGCTAGTTCAAGCGTGTGTCTCAATGTGCTCGCGTGTGTGCACGGCGCGCTCGGCCAACGCGACGTAAAGGTAATTCGATTTGATTTGCAAATCTCCCACTTGACACTCAGAAGAATTATCAAAAATGTATGGAGCCACACGTAAACGCGCAAGTTTAAGTAAACTATATTTAACCTGTACTAAAGGGTCTATACACGGTTGAAGTCGGTTGTGCCATTTTTGGCGAAAAATTATTATTTATATTTTGTAATTATAAATTAAATATAATTATTATTTATGTGTAGTTCTGGCGCAGCTGCTCACAAAATTTAAAAAAATGTCGTAAGCTTTTACAATAATGACAACAGAATTGATCTTCACCTCGTCGCGAAAAAGTCATAAATGAAGATTAAAAGCTTTAAAGGCCCGAAATTTATTACAGTACAATCCTGAGCAATTCTCGTTGTATAATTGAACTGTAAGTGCGCAATGGTAAGATTATACGCAGCTTTGACTGCCGTTTTACGGGCCCGGTGAATATTTCATTGGGAGAATACTGTTGGGATATATTAGCTGGGTATGCTAGCCGTGTTGCGTAAGAGGTAAAAACTCGACATATTTCAGAGCGAAGCGCTCAAAGCGTTTCTGAAAATGTTAATTTTCACTAAAACTGTTTGATTTTGTTCTGTTGTCTAAAATTTTAAATAATCGATTGTTTATGGTTTTGCAGATGTTAATTCGCTCGCTTGCAGGGCACATTTTTCAAAAAACTTGGTGGAGACTTGGTTCCATATAGTTTTATAATTTTTTGGTCGTCGGTAATTTTTTGGGTATTTCTTTCAAAAAAGAGGGAACTTTACTGTCGATATATTTAGCAGCCGATTTTGAATGTATTTGACAAAATCATTAAATATTTAAATTTGTTACGATTTAATGATCTTGATTTTGCAAAATGTAATTATTGTTTACGACTAGCAAACCGCTTTGGCTTTGCACAGGTGTATTATACATATAAACCTTCCTCTTGGATTACTCTATCTATTAAAAAAAATCGCATCCAAATCCGTTGAGTGGGTTTAAAGATATAAGCATACATAGGGACAGACAGACGCAAGCGATTACTTTTTATACTATGTAACGATGATAATGATTAGCGAGTATAAACCAAATTTGTCAAAAGCCAGAAAAAATGAAATGTTAAAATAGGTAAAAAGAAGAGAAGAGATCGCTTCCAGCTATAAGGCCGCCTAGTATTGCACTACCTAAAGAATTTCACTGATGTATTTATTGTAAGTTTTATTTTGTGTGTACTATAAATAGTTATTTGTTTGTTTGTTTGTAAAGAAATGTGACGTTAAATTGACTTTAAACCAACTAATTTCATTGAGAATAGGTGTTTGCGTGTGCAAATTGTGAATTTTAAAGAACATATCAACTAAAATAATAAAATGTATGCTATAAAATTATAGTTGTAAGTCTATATTGTTCTGAGAACTACAACTTACAGTAACCAAACACAAGAAACTAGCGCTAAATAAGCTAGTTTAACAACTCCAAGTTAGCGCATCGTTCGAGTTGTTGACTACCAAAGCCTTTATGTAATTCCCGCTATTAATTTTACCGGCGTATTTAAATAATTCAATCGTAACGTTCCCGATTAGGATCGGGCTGGGCGTAATCGGCCGTTTGTTATCACGGAAAGACATTATGATGACAAATGGAGGCGGCTATGTTCTGGCTTATTGAGTTGCCATTTCTTTGGGATGATTTCGATGTTTTTACATTGGAAAGCCGTAATATTAGCGCTTTTATCTTTCGCAACGTGCAGTACTGTATTGTACTATACCAGCCTTTTTATTAGTCCATTGCAGGACGTAGGCCTACCCACGAAGGGTTATTGGGCCATATCCACCACGCTGGCCCAATGCGGGTTGGTGGATTCACATACACCATCTAATTTCTTCTACGGACATATGCAGGTTGCCTCACGATGTTTTCCTTCACCGAAAAGCCAGTGGTGTGAAATTCCGTACATAAATTCCAAGGAAATCATTGGTATGGGACTGGGTTCGAACCCATGACCTCACGATTGTAAGTTGGGTGTTATTACCACTAGACCACCACGGTTTTTCCACGGCAGTATGATAGATAGATAAAACCTTTATTGTTCACACCGTTAAATACTGCTACATACCATAATACAGTGGTATAAAGCGATAACTGGCAGTCTTATCGTTTAAAACGTTTGCATCTTTTTATTCATGAGAAATTAGTGAATGAAATAAAAGTTTTTCAAGCCGCTTAAAGCCTTTGTCGTGGTTTACCGTTTACAACAGCCAGGATTCACAATTTAACATCAAATAATAAAATTGAACCTCGAGCAAACATGAGTGCAATTTGAACTATTTTTAATTCTTTAGTAGATGACTGTGTCTGCAAGCGATTAAAAATTTGTAACTAGTCAGTGAGATCTGATTAAGATCATGAGAGAGATATCTATTGGAGTCGAAAAAAACATTTCATCTCAAAAAAGTACTTTGTACTATTGAAGTGCAAGAAGTAACCGATTACAGTAGGTAATATTCGTATAAAAGTTCAAAATAAAAACAAATATAAAGTTGTGTAGGAAGGACATCTTTCAGAAGTGTGGCACCTAATACCCGAGTCTATTAGTCTTCGCGCCTACGTAATAAGTGTTCTTCTTACCTTTGGATAAATGAGGGCCGTTAAAAAGGTCGGGCCCAAAGCTTCCAAATACTTCCAAGTCCCAGCTGAGTGTTTCTAGAATCAATCACCTTTGTAGGCTCTCATTTGACTTGTATCGACGTATTCCGACGTAAAGGCGCTGTCACACTGTGACGTTTATACGTACACGTGGCGCATTTTACCTGCGTGGATTCGTTTGTTTGACCTATGTCTATGTTTCCACTGCAGTGCTGCACTGAATATTGTGTGCGCTTGTACTGTTTTTATTTAAATTTATTTCAAAAAATTTCACGTTATCGTTTATATAATACAATGAATCTAATATTGCTCACTAGGTCTAATAGAATATCCAAAAGTATTAACAAAATAATGCACTCTACGTCACGTTGACATATTTAATCTGGTCGCGTGGTCGCCACATCTTGAGCAATATTATTGTTCATATAACTCGCATCACTTCAGAAAAACTTGCGAAAAACTCGCGGGAAACGTATTTTTAGGCTCCTCATTGTTTCAGTTCGTATATTAGACTAAGAATCGTACACCCCGATGTATTATATTCGCATCGTACAAATGCGCAAAACACCTCATTTTGTTTTTGTCATTTAGCGCGAGCTGTAGCATGCCCGTAGGTTGTTATGGGCATTATCACGCTTAATATTACAATGCAAAGCTCTGTAGCTTAGAATCACATGCGTCGTGGGTAGATTGTCTGTGCACATCAGTGGGGCAGTGCCCTAACGTGGACGTATAAGAGCGGAACGGCAGGATTTACGAAAGAAACACTCGCAGTTTATGGAAATCACGCACATATTTTATACGAACGTATGAAGGGTGCGACGTAAATATTTATGCAATATTTTTACTTTCAAGCGCTTCGGATGAGGAAAAATGCTGGATATTATTTAACGTCTGCTTTCCATAGTTTTTGGATGTTGCCCATTGTGTGCGAGATGGATCTGGGTTGTTTTGTTTGTTTTTGTTGGGAAAGGAAATTTTGACTGAAGCGAAACTAAAAATGACAATGAAAATTATTGTAGTAGTTGATTTAACAACAATTTCAACTAAATCAAATTGTTAAGCAATTTTACTTTCGCATGCGAAACATTTGGGGCCCACAAATGAACTTACTCCTTGCATTTAAGCTGGTACAAACTATCGACCAAAGCAGCCAAATCGATTTCTTAGTAAGTAGAGCGAGTTTTCTCTACTAGCTGTAGAGCACAATAAAAAGTATACTTAAAAATGCACTATCATGCATACAATAATATAAGTACTCGTAACTGATTACTGTGTCTAGTAGAATTCAATTGGTTACGTAAAAATCTCTGTAGCCGAAACAGCAACGAAATAAAACCAGCCAAACATCTTCAACATGGATCCGTGCTCATAATGCTAAGTGTGCCTATATAACCTAGATACATTATAACCTACAATAAATACCTTTCTAGCCGGTATCTACCACTGGACCGTGTTTCGCCATATTATAGTTATAAGGTACATTTTCCTTTGACGAGGCGTGCGATCTATTAACTAATGGGTCCCCTGGAGTCCACGAAGTTATCAATATTCAGCACATACGTATAATAAAGTAGGCTGTGTATGTGTAGGGTTACCATTTCCTGAGATTCCCACTGGATTTTGGAAAATCTAGAAATTCTCATTAACTTAAGTCGTAATTTAGGCAACTTTGATGAGGGGCAGTCTCACCCGCGCCTTGGCTATTTATAAAGTGCGGCTCCACCAAAAAGCATTTTCACTACATCTGTTGACAACATGTTTACTGAAACTGAAATAATAAGCGAATTTGTGTTGTAAATGTATTTTATTCGTCTCCACCGAGAGAAACATTAGTGTTCAACACACTGCTACACAGTAGGCTACAGTTGGCGACTCCGGTGGAATCGGGCTTTTACATAATCCAGACTCCAGTGGGAAACCTTACTAGATATTAGCTGCTTATTTTGATATTACCCATGGTTTTTTATTTTATTTTGATAAAATACTTGGGCAAAAGTGCCTTTTTTAAGTACAATAAGATACTATACTACTTTAGATGCAAAAACTACCTACAATATTACTACATAGAAAGCAATTGTTTGTTTTGTTATTGGATATTTATGATATTTAATTAGTGATTTCCACTTCTCACGTGTAAAGAGAGTCTAGCAGTGGGTCAGAATAGGCTCATAATAAAATTAATAATTGCGAAAATTTCAGAAAGTTCAATGAAAATCTGCATCATCTAAGGACTTAATTTTTCATCTGGTAATCCTATTTACAAATATGTAGGCTGTTGTGAAGTTGAGCGGCCACTAAAGTTAGGCTCCCCCGCGAATATACGGGTTCACGAGACATTGATTAATAACTAGTCTCTCGTCTCTCCAGTGTTCATATAAATTAAGTACGGCCAGCGCTTAAATTCAACATTTTAGTGTCTCGAAATTCAGAAGTATTGTCGTTAGAACTGGTTAATGAAAGCCGAAATGAAAATGGTTTATGAATTCTAATACTGGCACTTACAGGTGTTGTAACGAGACTGTCACTTTGTGGTCCCGATATTTTGGCATTGTTGTAAACGCTATATTCACGAGTACACTACACCTTGTACCTACTTATACACATCCTGAACACATGCAGCTGTGCCGAAAATTATTAAGGTGACGCATTGATAAACTATTATTTCAAAAATTCTCCATTCACTTGGACAAATTTTACGCGGTCGCGCTCGACAGGATCGCGTCAGAGCTGCGGGCGGCAGTGAGTTTTTAATTAATTACTCATAATGTACACATTAAAGAAAATAACTTCTCGGTTTATGAAATAGAATAGCGGTCTGGCTATTTTATTCGTAAATAATAATGGGGTGTTGTCGCTGATAATTCAGAGCAATCGAATTATTAAACTTTTTTGGTGAGAAATTTGTAAGTTTTTATTTTGAATAAAGCCGGTTACTTTTCAAAATTTTGTCCGGTTCATTAAATTTTTCAAGATTTTCCCTTATCTATGATATTTTCAATAAATTTGAATGAATATCATTTGTCCTCTCACATCGCGCATTCAAAAGAACTCGTTTTCGTGTTTCTCGGCCCGATGCTTCGTCTTAAGAATCGAGATAATCTAAAACAATGTGAAATGTTTTTTTTAGGGTTCCCTACCCGAAGGGTAAAAACGGGACCCTATTACTAAGACTCCACTGTCCGTCCGTCTGTCTATCTAAATAAATATTTAAGAGGGGCTCCCATACAAAAAACCTGATTTTTAGCCTTTTTTCGCTCGATATCATTAACGGTGACAGGCAGATGCTTGAATTCACAGAATATGTAGTTCTTTAAAAATAAATAATGAAGTAAAAATAGAATACATATTTAAGGGGGCTCCCATACAAGAAACCTGATTTTTTGCTCGATATTAATAACGGCAACAAGAAGATCCTTGAAATATTCACAGAATGTCAAGTTGCAAATTCCCTTCAAAGATAAATATTTAAAATAAAATATATTAATTCTAAATATATTTAATTATAAATATATAATATTGATTCTTACATAGCCGATTATTTATTTATGTAGAGCAAAAAGAGATTTATTTATTTATTTATTTCAGCAAAACACATATGTACAATTAGCGTGTATATCTAATTAGTTAGATTCAAAAGATTATGTTTCAGTATTGCGTATTGAGTTTTGATCTCTAGACACGGTACAGTTCTAGGGTACAGTTCTGAGCCCCAATTGTTTATGGGCTTAGGTAAATTGAGAAATTTAAATGCTCTGTCCAATAATTTCTAAAAAAAATGCATCGCATTGGTAATTAATTTATCAACCCCACTTCCATTAAAATAGGATGTACATTTGCAAAATAATTTAATTTCAGTGGCTCTATCGCTGACCTACTGACTGTACCTCGTTGCCTGCGGCCATCGCATCACTCAAATCATTTGTTGACTTTATGACATAGTTTGTTTGCTATTGTTCATGTTTCGGAAGCATAGTGCACAATGAGCAATACAGGCCACTGGTAAGTTACCCATCACACAACCGTTAAGAACGATTTTAGTACAACATCAAGATGAATAACTTTTATTATCAGTCAAACAACGTGTAAAACGCAAAGTAATAAGCTATTCTTAAAATGTATAGAACAGTTTTTTTCCCAAATTTGGTGATTGGGCCCATAGTAATTTGCTTGTCTTGATATACTAAAGTCACCCTTAAGAGTTTATGCGTAAGTTACCAGTTACTCTGTATAATGTTTCCTACTTTTATAATATGCGTACGTTCTAACTTTAGACGATAAAAATATAATTGTAGAACATAATTTTTTTCACATTTATGCTCAACTTTTACTATGAGACTAACCCTAAAATGGCGGCAAAATAATTCGTTTTTTTTTATTGTTTTAATTACTAACAGAATATCTTTCTGATATTAAAAAAAAATTCTAACGTTCTATTACGGCACGATCAATCAAACAAAAATAAAACGAAAGCTTGATACTTTTCTTGTTACGAAACTTTTCTGTGACAGTTTTGATGATAAAGACGCGATAATAACTCGATTTCGGATCTAATTTTATCTTTCTTTGTTTCATTCAAGGTGAAAATAAATTTAAATTAAGTAAGGAAATGATTTAGCTATCAATGTTTTTATTTGCTCTGAGGCTATCAGGCACGAATTATATTTTGATAAAGTATCTGTTTAACTCCTTTGCAAAACGACACCTTATATAACTTAACATGTTACTTAGTTAATAGCTTTTTTTTTAATTTTTTTTTTAAATGACATTACTACACTACTACTACATAGAAAGCAATTGGATCATCCACAGACCCTTGAAGGTCTAAAGATAATCCAAGTGCTCAAGCCCACTGCCAGTTGGCAGCGTGCCCAGCATGCTGGCAGCATTGCCACGCGGAATGGCAATGCTTATACGTTGAGCCAAATAAACAGCAGCATTTTGGTCACGCGTCGCGTCCACCAGACGCTCAGAAAGACTTTTGAAAACGAGATGAGCTCCCGGCCCCCACGGACCCAAAGTCTCAACTCCAAATGGCTCAAATATGTAACCACTACCGAGGTTAGCATATTTGCGCCGCTTGTGCTGCTCAGCCGAATTGGCCGCCGCTCCAGCCCTACTCTGAGTCTCAGGAAGATGTGACGGTGCCAAAGTATCGACGCAAGTTGCGTCCCATACTAAGGGCCGTCCACACTTCCATGGGACCAGCGTCTAATAGCTTGTGCTGAAGATTATACATGTTGCAATAAAATAAAGGATGGAGCTCTTTTTTTGAATGTACAAAAAATACACACACTGAACACATGTGTTGCAAAAAAGTTTGAACCTACTATATCTGCCGTTTGCAAAACTGTTCATATTCATAGTTCAATGCCATAGTTTGAATATTGTTTTTGTTTTATACCTCGTGCAATTGTTTACTTGTAAGTAAGTATACTTGTAGAAGAAAACATTATTATAAGATACAAACATGAAATACTTAAATACGTCCAACTCGTCAAAATTGATACTAAGTTTGTAAACTTCATAGTACCTTTTTCATTATTAAATTAGTATTTTAATCCTAATGAAATAAAGAAATAGGTTTATACGCAGTGATTTGATCTTAAGGCGGAGTGCCTCCATACAAATTTCACTTGACCTTATTTCGTAACCTGGGTACCATCTAGTGCCAAAGTACTTGTCAAGACGAAACAAACGAGCCCAGACTTGATGGAGCTATGTCGTGTAATTACTAAGTTTCTATGACCACCTTCGAGCTCCATCATCAGAGCCTGGTTACCATCTAGCACCAAACTACTCGTCATGACTATTCAAATGAGTCCGAACTCGATGACATTGTGTCGTTTCATTGCGAAGTTCCTTTGGCCAGCAACCTTCCAGCTTTATCATCTGATCAGTCATCTTAATTTCATTGTCACGCGATTCGCATATCATGCATACTATGCAACTTACTGGGAACAAATTATTAGGTAATCTATGTACAATAAATAAAGAAAAAAAATCTTCTGCAAAACTGAATATTCCGAATACAACATTCGAACTCAGTACTTCAGATTGGAAATCCTTCACATCACAGTACAACTTTGCTATTTGAGAAGATGATAATGTGACCAATTTTGATGTATAGTACTTATTCCTGTTTATTTCATTTGCTAGTGTGTGTGCTTTGTTTACACGTACGAGAGTTGAGTTTTTCACTGACCTTTTCTCAGGAGTTTAGGTACCATAAGGTTTAATTGTATTTTTTACTTCTAAGGAATGAAAGGAAATATTCGCAAAAATACATAAAATTTGTTATTTCTCGCTAAATAATGAAAAATAAATAAAATATCATTCGTTTCGAAGAGATGGTGCCATCTCCCGGATTAAGTTGCTTAGTTCCACGTGTCAATCAACCTTAAATAGGTACCATTCTAGCCCAGTACGGTCAGCAAATTTATATACTTCATTAAAATTATTCGACAAACGTATGCAGGTTGCTTCGTAATGTTTCCCTTCCCCAAAAAGTCAACATTTATTTTATGTTTGTTGTGGTAATAAATTATTTTGTATTTGTATTTGTTGTATTGTATTGTATGTAGACTCGTACATACATATCAAGGAATCCATTCCTGCGGGACCAGAAACACCCACACAAAAGTAGAACGAGCGTTTTCCTATTAGAGTACCACGACTCGTAATAACTAAGTTATTTCGAACTCTTAAAATATTTTTTCAAAAAAATGTCATGACTTCAACCGCGTACAGAATTCGCGAATATTTCGCACGGATTGATGTAGCATTTTTCACATTATTTTTGATAAAAATGGCTTAGCCGATTTCAATAAAATTGAAATAGAATCAATTTTGAAATATATTCTTTCTTATAAAGAAATACTTATCAAAATCGGACCACTATGTAAAAAGTTATTCGTGGTTACATAAAAAATAGTAGTATAAGTATACATAAAAAAAAATATACGCGTTGAATTGAGTATCTACTCCGTTTCGTTGGTCAAAAATACAAACAAGCAATGGTGATTATTGTTATCAAATCTAAAATTGTTTCTGACACAGTTTTCCAAGTTGTCCCTCCCACGCCGGACTAAATAGCCAGTGCAGCGCGCAATTTACTTGATGAACTTTCAAAAACGTTTACTCAATAATTAACTTCCCAAAATGGGAAACATTATTCATCTTTTATTAATGAATTCGTGACGTCTTCACTCGTGACTCGCAACTTTAACAGCGTTTTGGCGGATGTTTTGGTTTTGTTTTGTTGTTGTGAAAAGTTTGATTTTATTTTTTTGAATTTTGGAAAAATAATACTACGAGAAGATATTAATAGATTGTTATAGCTTAAGTTTTATTGAATTTTTGCTAGTGTGCAACAAAATGACGAAATAAATCAATCAATTAGGTACTGACTTTAAAAATAGTCTTTCAGAGATAAATGCCAACAAATAATGTATACTAATTGTGTTGTTGTTGTGGTTTCTCATTTCCAATCGTGTTTACACGAGGAGCTTACCAAATGTACTGAGATTCTCTGTAATCGTTAATCCGATAGGTATTGATAAGCTATACTTCATCGGAAACACTTGTTCTTCAGTAGTAATTTTGATGTTATACTGGTTTTTCAGTGGTAATGTTAAATATTCAAATTTAAACGCTATTTTTTAAATAGACTTTTCTGTAAGAATCTGGTAAGAATTGAAACACAGACGATTTTATTTTTCTACTGTCCTCTTTCCAAATGTTTTAAACTATTTTTATGAATCGTGACATAATGCAGCAATTGACTGAATCATGTTTTAAAAATGAACCGAAACCTCACAGCAAATAAAAAAATCAAGAGATAATGTTGTGAACAAACAAGTGGAAGCCAACCAAAACTACGCTTCGCCGTGTACAGACAATTACACACACATCCGGATGTGTGTGTAATCCAACTAGCAAAAAGTTGTGCTATAACAGTCGCGGCGACGTTTTGGTTTTACTGTTTAGTTCTATATAAGTCCCATAATTAGTGCTATAAACGCCGAGTCAACGTTTATACAACGCGAAAAAGGCGCAGATTATAGCACTAAAAAGTGCTGTAGAAGTGCAGTAACTGTGTAAATAGAACGAATGATTTGTGGAATAAACATCGAATAAAAGCAAAACGATCTCAGTTTAGTGCAGTAAAAGCAATATAGCTGCAACTGTACCGCTTATTGATAGAGTTGAAGTGTTGACGTTGCCACTAATCAGCAATAAAGTGAAGTAAACGCTGCATATTTGCTACAATTCGACATTTTTGTTCGTTAAACGCCACATTTGCACTGTTATTCCATTTTAAATTAGAACAATTGCGTATTCTGTGCCGTTATGGAAATGCACCAGTCTTTGTGTGTTTGACACTTAAAATATTATAAAAGACAGAGGTCATCCATTTAGTAATTATTAAAAAGAATACAGTTTCTATATCTAAATGTATATCTACATAATTATATAGGAAAAAATACTGGCAATTTAACTTTGTCGATAAACTGTAATGCATTATTTAACATATATGTGTGGGCCACGCGTATTTTGCAATAATTTTGTAGATATATGTTATAAATTCCATTTAATTTTATTAATATGCTACTAGGGAGCCATTACGCGAACACTAGTAAATTTGTTGCTGTTATATCATACTAACTCGACTGTTCGTCGAATAAATGTGACTGCGTTGCATTCATATGCAGCCATGTTTTGTTTTTTTTTATTTTAGGGTTCTTTTTAAAAAATATATAATTTATTCAATGGTTTTTAATGGTTTTATTTGAAACACTAGTTAATTTTTTCAAAGCTTTATAAATAGAATAGATAGTTCTTTACAAAATCCACATTAAAACACATTAATAAATAGGTAGTTAATATATTATTAAGAGGCTGATGTGCTAAACTGCAAAACCGGTCTTTTATTTAAAACCAACAATTATTATTAAATGAGATTGATTTTGTTCAGTGTCAGATTGCACATTTTTTATTTTCTGAAGTTTTAATAGATATTTCAGATTTCTCCTTAGATTCATCACTATCCTATTCAAACAGATTGTCAGTTCCGTGTATAAAACTGATACTGGGTTATATGATTGTATCTTGTTTATCTAATACGGAAAAATATGAGAAGAAAAATATGAGCAGAAGAACACCATATGTTATTACGGTTATAACTTTTTTGACGGATTTTCAAGAGTTTTAGCGACTGTTATTGCTCTAATGAGCAATAAAAGTACCAAAAACTCTTTTACTCAATATTTAATCGAATAAAAGTGCTATAATAAAATTTTTACACTTCAAGTTCTGTAACTGTAATTGGAAAACTATAATTCGACTTGTGTTTTTACCGTGTTATAAAAGAAACTACGTTGCTATTTTATCACCCGGTAGCTAGTTTTCGACAAATTTGCTGAATAAAAAGTATGTCAGGTAATTGTCGTATAACAGCTTTTTTTACACATTAAATAGTAAATCAAACACTATTATAGCCCTCGTATAGCATTTATTTGTGACATAAGCCAGATACGGGCACTTCTATACGATTTGCACTAAAAGACATAACATAAACACTTTTACTGCACAATTTTGTACGTATGTAGCTACTATTCAACAACTATTCGATGTTTAGTCGAGTAAATGTTTCCTTATTCGACTATTTTGCTTGTTGTAGGTAACTATGAAACTACGCCCTGGTTTGTCAGTCAAACTGGCGGCGCAACAGCGACGTACTCACACATGTATAAAAAACTGGCTTCACTTGACTGTACAACGACGTTCCCTCTGGATTTTTTTATTTGCTCTGAGACCGAAACCAGTATAACCTCGCTATGCGCAAAGCACATAAAAACAAATGGTCGCATTTTTTTAAAATATTCGATTATATAGCTACTGTGGTGCGAGTAGAATAATGTATAATTCAGTTTGATTGTTATATAGTAATTTGACCTCTGACAATAGGTATTACCAACTTGGTGTGACAAGCGACCGAAGTTACAAATCTGGTATTTTTTGGCACCACAGAATCGCGAATCCGTGCGTTTCCGTATAAATTCTCATTTGTTTAATCCATAAATGAGTCTATTCTACCTCACCTTCAATTTACATTTTTTTACTGTCAGACATGCGTACGCGGGGCCCCCCAATGCGCGGGGCCTGTAGCATTTGCTACTCTTGCTACGTGGCTAATCTGGCATTGAGGAAACCTCGTGAAGTAGCCTGGATACGTTAGTATAAGAAATTAGAGAGCGTGTGTAAATCAATGTTATAATTTTATTTTGAGTGCTTTCCACACTAGATTTTATCTCAAAGAGTTATCTTTGTGATAAGCATTTCAAAAATCTGAAGCGAACGCAGGATTTGAATCTGCCCCTTCGGATCACTAGCTCTACGCTCTAACCCACTGTGTAAATCAACCGACTAACTGAGCAGCGTGGTAGATATGGCTCAATCCACCTTCGTATGTAGGACTATGTTTAGTTGCAAACTATTAAAATGGCCGGTAGAGTACAGTACAGACTATGGTTGTAAACAGTTGATGATTATATGAAACGGAAATACAATTCAAGAGCAGAAATTTCTGCCTAAGAACCTTCAGCGACACATTGTGGTGATTGCCCGGCAGAGTTGGAGCAAACAGGCAGACTCCCAGTTCAAATACACCACTGGAGCAGGCCATACGCTGTTTATTCACTTCGTTTAGATTACTTCATAAATCTGTTGAAATTGTTGAATCTTCTGTTGAAATACGAAATAACTATACGACAGTGTGATAAGCAATAGAATTATCTTTAGGCCTTCACTTCGCTACCTCTCGTGCTTGACACGAAAACTCTTGAGTTTTTAAGCCGCCTGAAGACCTCTGACATGGCTAAACGGTTAATACAACCGAGGCCTACAATTTAACGTGTCGTCCGAGTCACGGTAGCGCTCATTTGTAAATGCCGCCGGCGGTCACCCATACGAAGACTGACCGTGCCAAGTGCCATCATTATCGAATAAAGAAAATATGCCAGCCAAGTCGATGATGGTTGCTAATCTTTGGTGATCGCTGACAGACACCACTACGCTTCAAACTACGCGTCAAGCTTTCTGTGTAATAGTAGCTTAAGTATTGTATTTTGTTGTGGTTTATTTTTTTAATTGGAAGTTTGTAAACAGCGCCTTATGCCTAAATCTTACACAGGTGAAGTAACACATTATTTCCTTATTTACAAGCATAATTTAAAAACGAACCTAACTTACAGTGAAACTAATAAATAAATATATTAACCTGCTTTATTATATTTCATTATAAGTACTAGGTATATAATTTTTATATCAATGTAAGTTGTTGTTAATATCTACCGTAAGCAGAAAAAGAATATAAAGCACAAACGTATGATTACTAATTTATTTTATTTTTGAATTTGTTATTAAATGTTAGAGGGACATCTTCCCCCCCCCCCGAGTGGGTTCCCGCCTTGTCGTGGCGGGAGGGCTTAGTAGCCAGGTCTGTTCCAACCTGGTGAACGAAGAGGAACCCGAGGTGGGGCCGCCTCTCCGGGTTTTTCCCCAAACCCCTGTAGAGGCTGGCCAGTAGGTCGCTAGTCGACTGAGGAGGACTGCGGTGTCGCGTTCATCGCGATGCCGCGGCCGAGCCCATCGAGGCGGGGGCGGCGACGGGATGGACGGGCGGCGAGGAAGCCGCTGCCTATCCATCCTGCCAGCGGCCCTAACGGGTGCCGCCAACGTGTTGGTGGAGGCGGTGGGGCTGCAGGGGAAGAGGCGTGTCGGTTTCGCGATGGCCGCTCTCCCCTATCCTCTGCAGCCGTAGTGGCAGGCGCGGGGCCACTTTAATTGACCCGTTGCATCGGGATCAGGGCTGTCAGACACGGGTGCTGTCCGACGCCCAGTGCTGGTTGGTCCCAGGTGGTGGATGACGACGTGTCTGGTGTTCGGCACGTCGTCAATCTGGAGGGTGCGCAAGCTCCGAGGTGGGGCCTGAGAAAGGCCAGCGCTGTCGGGTGCCGCGGAGGAGTGCGGAAGCGTGCCCGTAGCCCCGACACCAGGCGCAGTGAAGGAACACCCAGGGGTTTTGGTGGGTATACCGACCAGTGGCGGGACTCCCACATAACACACACCTCGTGGGCAGGCGGGTGGTTAATAAAGGATTTCCCCTGGTAAAAAAAGAGGGACATCTTGCACACGGTCTCTGACCCCAAACTAAGCAAAGTTTGTGATATGGCTGCCAGAGACAAATAAAATAAATGGTAGAAGCAAAAAAAAAAATGTATTTCAGTAGATCTACGTACAAAAGACAATTAATACTACGAGACAAAAAGTAGGTAGCCATAGGTAACATATTTTTATACTCTATGAGGAAAAGTCAAGCGGGAACATATGATAAATTAACCACAAAGCTACAATGTTACCATCATAATGTCACTAACTACTCATAAATATCATACAAAGTAAATTTAACGAGCTGCATTGTGTGAGGGATCCGATCACGGATTTATTGACAACGGCCGCATGTGCTGAAGCAATGTGACCCACATATTTGCATGATATTGTATTCACAAGATCCCGGGATGAAAAGTCCCATGTGTCAAAGTTGTACTCGTATCTCTAGCTGTTAAATTTTATGTCTGTCCGCGGTGTCGCACTTTGTCTATGTATTGTGTTTTGTTTGGAAATGGGCGAATGAATTTATCTACATAGGTACAATCATTTTCTACGCTAACTTTTATGACAAAAAATATACAATTGCTACTTATACCTAAATAGTCATTAGTTTATTTACATGTATATACAAGGCTTAGATAGTAAATTTTGTTAAATATGAATAACAACAATAACAGAAAATAAAATATATATATATACCTACCTAGAAAATTAATTAAATAACCCGCCCGTCATCGTTCCTGGTGCAAAGGTGCCCATAGCGCTTGCTGCATTGCCGCGTTGGATGGCGATGGACATTTTTTGCACCAGAAACGAGGTGGAACGGGAGTCACCTCGTCATTCCCGAATCCTGCGCCCTATTTCAAAAGTTAACAATTTGGCCTGAGCGCCCCAGCTACCCATAGTCTCCACGGCGACAGGCACGAAATAATAGCTGGGCACCATTGCCGCGTACTTCAACCTCTTTTTATTGGCGGCGTCCTCAGCCGCTGCCGCTGGAGTACGAATGGTGCGACTCAGGTGCGTGGCCGCGACAGTGCTTACGCAAGTGGCATCCCACTTATAAATTGACTCAGTCAATATTCAATCATTTATTGCAACATATGTAATATTTCTATTATGCCGTTCTTAATTAACATATTTTTATGTTATACATGTGACCCTATAAAGGGTACCTTTCGTAATTTTATTGTTCGTATTGGAACGATTTATTATTGTGTTTTCTAGATTATCGTTAAAAATTCGTCTTACGTGTAATAATAGGATAATTTTTAGTTGTTGTATGAAACATTTTTCTTTTTAGATATCTTTTAGATTATATGGTTTATTGAACATTTTGGAAAATTTATTGAACATTTTCATAGCCATAAAATTTGGGCTAGAACGGTTTCTGTGTGTGATATTTTTTTCCTTGCTTGTCATATTTAATAACGGTAGACATGTAACTACTTTTAGTTTATGTCTATCACGTTTCGAAGTTTATTAACGTAAGGCCTATTTTGTGAAAATAATCTTTGGGTAGGTACTCTACTGAATGACGACTCAAAAATGCACATTACCGCACCGGCCTATGCACATAAGTGCGAAACAGGAGATAAAATCTGATAAAATACGTTAATTCCTAATGATACGTACTGTACTGTACTGTACCAGCCTTTTTAATAGTCCACTACAGGACGTAGGCGTAAACTAAACTGTAAACTGTTATACGTAATAATACGTATAACAGTTTAATTGAAAAAAAAAAGAATTGGTTTGTGAAACTTATTCCAAGCGCAACCAGTGAATAAAAGAAGTAACAAAGATACGTTACGCGCCTATGTTTTATTAGAAATAGGTCCCAACTTGATAAACATAAATCAGTAGGTATGTTGCCAATTTCATAATTTAAATGCGCAGCCCTAAACAACAAAACATAACTCTAAATGTAAACATATTTGTATCGCCATGTCAATGTCCGGGCAGATCCACAGATAAAAGCCAAATTATGACTGTAATAACATTTATTGTTCGACTTTATTACCATCCGAGCTTTCTATAGTCAAAGTGGGGATTCAACGTTTATATTAGGTCGAGTTCGTTGAAATTCGGAAAGCTTAAACCAACCGTAGAGATTGCGTCACGGCTGGTAGCCCGAGAGTCATGACTAACTGCTATAAGGGTCAGGCCGTAGATTTTGCCACAAATAGCGAAAAGATTGCGCATAATTCTTCGCTATCCTGTCGCGAACAATGGCGAACGATAATGACGAACAATTGTTAGGATGGTGATACACATATGATATTATTTGCAAATGATTACCTCTGAGGTTCGTGTCCCGTGACTACTCACTAAGTGATCCTAGAGGGTTAGTTGCATAGTTTGAAATGCTCAGAATATTATCTTCTAATAATATTTCATAATTAATTTCTTTGACCGGCACTTTCAGGTTTACCTCATAATGAATGATGTCCTTTATTCTTTCGAAATCTACTGTTTGGACGACTACTAGTGAGTTAATTTTATAATTATTAGTCTCGCAAAGATATATAGTAATTTAAATTAATGTTACGCCCTACGTGACTACTACTACGTGTATACTATTTATTGAAAGTTACAAAAACGAACATTATACCTACCTATTTTGTTTTTTTTTTCAGTACAGACTTTTGATCTCATTCAAGTTTTGCAAAACATGTCAACAGTAAAAAATAACTGCACCTAGTGTGTACTCAGTATTATTTGTGGTGAAGAATAGTTGATAGCGAAGAAATAGCGAACGACCTGTTTTCATAGCGAAGGTGATAGCGAAAATTGATCATAACTCCATAAATAAGACATATTATCATGCCACCTTAACGTTGGAAGATCACGTACAACTTACTTAATCGTGCACATAAACAATGATAGTTTCCAAATAAAAACTTTTCATTTAATCTCAAAAAATTCACTTCGTAAAACACGTGACACTTTCTACTTCGCACGGGTTATGACAGCGAACTGACAAAACTGTGGCCATTACGAGCTTAATGGTTAAAGAGTACATTACTTAGGTGTTGTCGCGACTTAATTTAAATCTCACTGTGCTTCTAGAATAATAAAACGAGAAGATAATGGTTGCGAAATAAAAATATCGTAAATAATCAGTTTTCGAAAGTTTTTAATAAATCTGCGTTTTATTATGATTTTTTCTTAAACAACACGTAAAGATATTAAAACCGTGGATAATTGACTATAATTTTATAACGTCAAATCAAACAGAATATTAAAAAGTGTTATAGTTTTTATTTTATCGATGTGCAAAGTTCACTCCCACCGAAGCGGATTTGCGTTTTTTATGAAAATTTAGTCATTTTTCACAGATAAACATCCTATAACTTTCATAATTTATAAATTTATTCCATTATTTTTACTGGCTCCTATTAACCGATCCTTACGACACACGATGATGACATTTAGAAATAAATTAAAAGTAATTTACTATAAGAAAAAAAAGGCGGAGAGTTAAGGGACCTAAAAAGTGGCAAAATCTACGGCCTGACCCATAAACGTATCTGAAAAATCAAAATCTTCAGTCTTTACATTAGTATGAAAAAGCTCCAAGGGCGCAACATTCATAGCTCAGTTGTTTACTGTAAGCTACTGTTGAACCTTTCATAACACTTAAATGATTGAGCATTGATTTAAAATAGATTTTTGTTACTGCAACTTATTTACATCTATTTTTACAGCGTTTAAGGTTGATTTGATGTACGGAAAACATAGGGAAAAATCCTAAGCTGATAAATTATATTATTGCATTAATTAAAAATATAATGTGGAATCCAGATGCTGTGTTATCATGTTGCTCTTTTTTGATGAAAAATTAAAAATATGATCATAATATACTCGTACCTGTCTATTTTTGACCGACGAATCACCGGAAGAGGTATACGATTCGACGCGTATATATATACGTTAATTCCTAATGATACGACCCGTATAACAGTTTAATTGAAAAAAATAGAATTGGTTTATGAAACTTATTCCATGCGCAACCAGTGAATAAAAGAAGTAACAAAGGTAACAAAGGAAGTACTCGTATATTTTTTTATAACTTTTTTTATAGTAGTCCGATTTCAATAGTTTTTTTTATAAGAAAGAATATACTTCAAAATTGGTCCCATTTAAATTTTATCGAAATCAGCTAAGCCATTTTTGATAAATCAACAATAATGTAAAAATTCTGCATCGATCCGTGCATAATATTTGCGTTCTAGCGATGCGCCCCGGCTTCGCACAGGTGTATTATAAACATTTCTCTTGAATTACTCTATCTATTAAAATAAACCGCATCAAAATCCGTTGCGTAGTTTTAAAGATATAAGCATACATGGGGACAGACAGCGGAAAGCGACTTTGTTTTATGCTATGTAATGATTCTGTACACGGGTGAAGTCGGTCATGTTATTTTTTGCAAAAAATAATTATTCTGTTTGATTTCCATGTAGGTATCTACGTATAGACATGGTTGACACAATACCGAGACGAATGGAGTACAAGAAAAGAGGCCTATGCCGAGCAGTGGGTGATTACAGGCTGAAAACAGTGATCAATATGATAATTTTTGTATCTTTTGATTATCATTCCTAACACGTTTTTATTTGTTTTTTAGTTGATTTAGCAAAACTATTTTATTCCAAGTTGAATGGGACCTTTAAACTCATTGTGCAGTCGCAAGAGAGCGGAAATACACAGGTTTATTCAAAACACAGACTGTTCAGTTCTAGGTATTTTAACAGGCTCAAACTTGTAATGTCTACAGGAGGAGAAGGCAGTGCCCGGGTCAACGGTGAGTAGCTCTTCGGCGAAGCCCACGAAATGGCTGTGTGCGTGAGCCTCACCGCCTAAAAATTACGACTTTCGAATACCTTTTTGGAAACGCATTTCCTTATCAACAAGTTTAGTAACGCCTGGATCTTTGGATCCCACAAATGAATTTTTAAAAAGGTGATCTTCAGCAAACGAACGAGTAAGAATAAATTTTATGTTAAAGTCTGATTTCTTTGTGTGAATGTCTGGCAAGGTTGTCAAAAGTATTTTTGATGAAGTAATCAGAACTTTTTTTAACATATTTATTTATTGCTGTTCAATTTGCCAAGTCGTCCATCGCTAAAATCGCTTAAAATAATAACCTTTCTCACCAGGATCGTACCAAATGAAATTCTTGCAAAGCGGTAACATAAACTTTGATTCACAATTAATTATGAAGCCGTGAAAAAAGCCGTGGTGGTCTAGTGGTAATGACACCCGCCTTACAATAGTGAAGTCATGGGTTTAAATCCCGATCCGATACCAATAAATTTTATGTACAGAATTTCACATGACTGGCTTTTTGGTAAAGGATAACGATATGTTAGTAGGTACACTACGAAATTTATCTATAAATTATTCTGGTTCTAAAACCCAGGCAACCCAGGCTAGAAACCGCCGATGACCTTCGGTCTAAGATTCGGAGAGCAGCCGTTGTGCGGTCAAGCTATTAGCAAATCCTAATAATTAATGCCGTGGTCCGCGCCACCGATATTTACACATATTATGTTAAGAGGCCGCATGTTGGCGACGGTTTTAAGATGATTTATAAATGAAAATCTTCTCTCCCAATTTTAATTCAGATGTTTCAAAGCTCTGTGGTAATACCTGCTTTGCTCTGCGAGTGGAATGGACGCATTACGGACTCTGCTTAGCTGGCGACGACTAAATTCAGAAAAGTGTTTCCACTGTCTCATTAAATTAGGGTAGATGCACCAGTAGTGGCAATCTTACTGTAATTTTTGGCCACTTTTAATTTTAATAATCGTGTATTATTAACATTAAAATATTTTTATACATTTTTTATTGAGATTTTCAAACTAACTTTGACATTCACAAAAACAAAATTTATGATGTTACATTGTTTATAAAATCTATTTGTACACTCATTTTGACATAAAATGGCCACAATCTGTTCAATAAATGGAATGCACTATAGACTGTGATATTGCGTAGCACGTCGTAGCACTTAGCACACGTAGAAGCAGCGTAGCAAAGTGTCGTTACCTGGGACCGTATTAAATAAATAAATATTTGGAGACATCTTACACACGGTCTCTGACCCCAAACTAAGCAAAGCTTGTGATATGGCTGCCAGAGACTGATATACTACATATACATATTTTTAAATACATACGTATATAGATAGTAACTAAATAACACCCAGACACAGAGCAAACCCCTATCACCACATAATTATTTGCCCTCGGTGGGGGTCGAACCCACGCCTCTTTGACTTAGAAGTTAGGGTCACTAACCACTGAGCCACCGAGGCAGTCAAATTGTTGTGATGTGCGGTTTCGTTTTTTCTCCTGCTCGCGTTAGTTACTCGTGCCACAAGAGCAAGCGGGAAGAAAAGCTAAGCTGAACGTTAGAACGCGTACATAATATGGCCGCTGCCCCTGTACAGTCTATGCGTTTTGGCGTTTGGCTTCGCTTTGCCTCTCGCTCGCCGCTCGCTCCCGTGGCGTAAGTAGCTGGTGCGAGCAGAAGAAAAAGCGTACCCGAACGTCAGAACGCGTACACAATACGGTCGCTGTTATCGGCCTTTTAAAAGTCCATTGCTGAACATATGCCTATCCATGAAAAGTAGGCTGGGCAATCGGGTGGGTTGGTGGATTCATAAACGACCATCGAATTTCTTCTAAGTACCTGCTTTTTCTTGCAAAGCGATCGTTACTACCATTTGGCCACCACGACGCTAGCGAAACGTCTGTATCAGCCATTTAATTAGCCCAGATTGGGCCATATACACCACGCTTGGATACTCCTCCGGAAATGTATTACGTAGCGACGTTTATTGATGATAGTTATATAAATAGAAACCTATTTCAATTCCCGGCAGCTTCAGGCAACCGCATGAATATTCATCATAATTCATTACAGAAACATTACCCCTTAATTTGCAGGAATATTTTAATACGTCCACAATCTAGATTCTAGTTTATTTTCCATTCGTCGCTCAATTAATCCACGCTCGAGTTGCACATAAATAAATCAAGCATAATTACATCGCAGCCTGTAATTACATTAATAAGAATAGCTTTCAAAGAGCTCTCTCTAAAACGCTTTTAAATTGAAGCGTTGTAGTCATGCAAAGCTTCGATAAAAAATTCTTTTCAGTACTCAGTTTGGTAGAGAAAAACTTGGGTCTGAAATATTTAGAGCCCCTCGCAACCGCGAACTTAAATATTCGGGCAATATTAGAAAAGCTTGCACAACCTATCCTTTCATACTTTTGCCAGACTGATGAACTGTTTAACTATTCAGATTAGGTTTTCTATTTGTAGCTTAGACTATTCTTCTGCAGTTTCACAATGAGTATAGGCGTTGGTGGAAATTAAGTTAGCTACAAGCTGCGCAATATCCAATCCTGACTGAAGCTCACACAATGCCGCGCGTTGATTGGATATTGCGAAGCTTGTAGCTAACTTAATTTCCGCCAACTTGTATGTTAAGTTTATGTTGACGTTATCCTTACATTTATTATCCTACCTATATAATAAACGCCATAGTTTGTGAGGATGGATGGATAGATGGATGTATGGATGTTTGTTACTCTTTCACGCAAAAACTACTGAACGGATTGAGATGAAACTTTGCAATAATATAGCTTATATATCAGAATAACACAAAAGCTATAAATTATAATGAAATATTGCGTATGCGGGCGAAGCCGCGGGTAAAAACTAGTATATATTAAAATATTTTTTGTCCCACTACCGCCATTGGTTTTCCATAAAATATTGTATTAATCATGTCATCTGTCCCATTATTATCAAAAGACAATGTTCATTCGAATACTATCGAATCGTTAGACATAATTGTCTGACAAGTGAAATTCATAATTTATCTAGATGCCGATAAAATTAGAGCTCTAGTCTCTAGTAGAGTAATTAAAAATCAAAAATTAAGTAACTAATTCAATTAAAAGTAGTATAGTCGTATTTAGTGGAACAATTGTGCCTACCTACTTATTTGGAGAATATATGTAGGTACCTATTTACTTTTGAAAGCTTTTAAGGTTTTTTCACAGTCTAGTTGTTAAAGTTACTTAGAGAATCATATATGAGCCCCAAAGATATGACTAGGTGGGTTTTATTGTGGGTATACGACTTATCTTGAAATTTCTTTTCAGACTGTGTTAATGTACTCGTACTTTTATTTTAAATCAGTTTGTCTAGACAGCGTTCATACCCTGTACACTTTTACCTATCATAATGATCAATTTTAACACTAAGACTAACTCTGAAATAGAAAAACCGTTTTTACCGTCTAACCATGTCGGAGGCTTTCAGACCGCTTAAAAACTCTGACACCAGGGCTAGCCACCCGGCCTTATGAACTTACTTAATAATACATCAACCGATAAATAAAATGAACCGGCAATACTGAATTCGCTGTTAAACGTAGCAAATGAGTAAATTAAAGTTAATCAGCGGAATAACTCAGCGATTCATTCTCTTATGAACGGTGGTTGATTGTAGAGATATTTGCATACAATCATAGTCGTTACGAAGCATTAATCACGCGGCCTGCAGTTCACGCACCTGACGGATCAGGCGGAAGAACCATGGATGAAAGAAAGAGGAATTGCCGTAAGAATGGACGTTTGAAGCTAAGGTGCTCCTTAAAACAGCGTCGGACGCGGCTACCTCGCATAGAAATCTTTAGGTACACAAGAAGCCCGATTTCAGAGGCGCCAGCGTAACTAAATTAGCTAAATAGCTTAGATCTGTTTCTTTTTCACTTTAGGCATTCGATAGAGAGAACGCTCTTTACGCTGCTATTTAATTTACGCTGCCGCCTCTGTAATCGGGCTTAAGGTGTTGCTTAGCAAAGAGCACAGAATTAGGTATAAAGGCATGTATATCTATTTGTAAAATGTTATCCAAGAAAGGTTTATAATAGAGGGCGATTCAGTGGCCTTACAAAGACTTATACCACCAGGCCTACCCGGAATTCGAGAAATTAAATCAACTGTTCTATATATTTTGTCGATTCGACATTGAGCTGTAATTTTATATGGGATATTGCAGTGTGTCGTAGTGATGAGTACTATTACTATATAGCTGATTATTTTTATCTCCAAATCCGGGTTAGTTCCATAAATAGACAGATAGATAATAATTTATTTTCAGTAAGGTTATTTACATACTTTGGTATACAAAAATCACCCTACGAATCGTCAAAATAACAATTATTAATTATGTACTCAATTGAATTGAATTATAAGACATGATATTACATAAAATTAATTGAAATTCGGTACATTACATAAAATTACAAACACAATATTACAAAAAAATCAAAATGTCAGAAATTCGCAATAGCATCGTCAAAATAACAGTTAAAACAACTAAAAAAACTCAATAGCAGTTACATGTCAAAAATAACGTAATAGTACTCTAAAATATCTGCAATAGGATCGTCAAAAATAACCATTTAAAATAACTGAAAAAACATCACAGCTATCACATGAAATACATTCGCATTGTACATCCAAAAAATAATTTAATATTATGAAAGAATTTTTCTATCAAGAAAAAAAAAATGAAGCAAACTGTGATAAATTGCAAGCCTTACTTAAGCCGCTACAAAGAAAATAGGTGTATTTCTTTTATCGCAATAAATACGTCGGGCGCGGACGATTCCTCAACTCGCTCCGTCTACGTCGGCATTAAAAGTTATTAACTGTCGGTCCTTCCGCCGGATCCGTCAGGGTAAGCCGCCAACAGACCAGTCATGGATGAAACACCGCTGTATGTTACCTCGTCTTGTAATTTTTGCTTACAAAAGTGCTTCAACTAAACACCAAGGTGAATATTGCTTGATGCACTTTCGTATGACTTTCGTACATAGACAAGCCACTAATTCGGTTTTTAAGAGTATGTACTTCGTAAATACTACTTATTCATGGCTAAATAAGTTTTCCTAAACTTACAGTGAGTAGTTTATCTGAAAATGGCAAAAAACCTAAAAAAACCTTTTGCGTGCTATTCAATCAATTTATCACAGTTTGCTTCATTTGTTTTCGTGATAGAAATATTATTTCATAATATTAAATTATTTTTTGGATGTACAATGCGCTCAATTTTGAAGAATTAACAAGACTTATAGAAAATATAGCTACCTATCTCTTTGATTGCGATCTAGTAGACAAGGGAACAACACTTAAAATTATAGATCTGTTAACAATCCTTTAGAATTGCGCCAAATAAATCAGGATAATTATTTATTTTATTCGTATAATTGTTTTTTGGTGCTTTTCACGTTAAAATATACGTTGTTAAAAATTAAATTTTGATTATGTGAAATCTATATGGGAGGTTTACGTTCAGCAGTTGACGTACTACTAATCCTACTATCCTACTAATATTATAAACGCCAAAGTTTGTGAGGATGGATGGATGGATGGATGGATATTTGTTACTCTTTCACGCAAAAACTACTGAACGGATTGAGATGAAACTTTGCAATAATATAGCTTATATATCAGAATAACACATAGGCTATAAATTATAATGATATTGCGTCAGAAATCAAAATATCATGCGGGCGAAGCCGCGGGTAAAAACTAGTTAAAAATATTAAAAAATACACACAATAGTGTGAAAGGAGAATCTATAGTACAGTTTGCACAAAAAGTCATCTAAATCGTATCGGATGAAAAACACTGAAACATTTTAGGTAAATGTGCGCGGCACTCTTTTGTTTTATTACTCTTAGTATTTTGGTCGAAGCATTGCATTTTGTGAAATTCTAAGCCGCTCGCTTTCATTTGAACATCCATTCGTAAAGTAGGGCGAGCGTGCGCGTCCATAAATAAAGAATGTCATGTAAAAGGCGCAGCTTTCACGCGGAATTTCTTGTTTTGCGTACATTACCTCTAGTGGATAAGGCGAGGCGTTTGCGTATAAATATTTGTTCAGACTACGCTACTACATTTTTATGTTTAAAAGAAATGCTTTGCAAAATGTTTGAACTTTTAGAGGTGTATAATATATGTTTTCATGATAATGAATAAGTTTTACTATGGAACCAACTGCAAAGTCGTAGGATTTTTTTGCTTTTATCGGGATCTAGTAGAGTAGGCTCGCATATCTAATAGATATTAAGCGAAATATCTAGTACGCGAGCGTTATGTCTTACCTATTTGATATGCACACGGCTCTACACGTAGAACTGAAAAAAATGAAAGAAAGGGAAATTATATGTAAAGGTAAACTTACCAGTGTGACAATAAATAATTAACCTGATTAATTTAAACGTGTAAATAATGTATATTTATTTGTAAGTCCAAAATTGGAGCCTCGGAAATAGCTCTATCGAGCTTGATTGAATTTAATATTTAGGTAGAACCTTTTTTATAAGTTTATATACATACAATAGACAAATTATTCTTGAAGAGTTATTTTTGTGATGAACGTTTGAAAAATTTGTTGCTCACGCAGGACTTGAACTTACGAGTACATATCTGGGTTCCGTATAAGTTTAAAGAATATACATTGGTAGAATTATAAAGTTTTCATAGAAGGCGTGGGCATCAGGAGGAAAACTAGCTTCGTTGGAAAAGCATCGGGACGGTGACCCGGAGATGCAGGTTCAAGTCCTGCGTTCGTGACAAAGTTTTTAAATATTAATCACAAAAATAACTCTTTGTGATAAACCAAGCGTGGAAAAGCACTGTAACATAAAAGATTAATAAATTATTCTTAAAGTCTTTTATTAATTTTATAGTTGTAGCGTAATATGAAAATCTTAAAACGTACAGTCCGCAGCAAGCAACCTAGACTCGTTAGAACTTTATTACGCAAGAACAGGGCTGAGGAGTACTTAAATGTGTTTACTGCTTTGCAAGCTGACTGTATTCCGGGTCTGAACTCGCCTTAATGAGAAGGACGGCTGCTTTAGTGGATAATTTTCTCCGAGTATTCAATTATAAAAAATGTCGTCTTTTTATGAAGATTTGCCAAGCGCAAGTAATCGTCATTGATTGGCTTAATCATAAGTCCGATTTTTAATGAAGCTTTATTTTTTGCAAATTGAAATTTTTATTGTAGATGGAAAACAAGATATATTAGGAGGCGTAACTTGAAAAAAAGAGCTTATAAAGCTATGTACTGTACTGTACTGTACCAGCCTTTTTAATAGTCCACTGCAGGACGTAGGCTTAGCTACGAAGGGTGATTGGGCCATATTCACCACGCTGGCCCAGTGCGGATT